>OX439486.1:4152837-4862087 GCA_949320155.1 Melangyna quadrimaculata
TTTTTGTAAAAAATTCATTTTTTTAAGTAATTTTTGTTGTTTTTTGTAAAAAAAGTAATTTTTGTCTGTAATTTTTTTTGTTTTTGTAAAAAAGTTAATTTTTTTTTTGTAAAAAAGTTAATATTTTTTTACTAAAAAATATTTTCTTTTTTTGTAAAAAAAATTTTTTTTTGTAAAAAAGATAATTTTTTTTTTACTAAAAATCTAATTTTTTTTTTTTAAAAAAGTTATTTTTTTTTCTGAGTCAGTGAGCCTGGGATTAGCGTTAATATTTATAAGAATTGGGTGTATGTCTTACTTGAACACCATTTTTAATAAATTGAAATTGAAAGCCAGGAATCTTCTGAAATGTATGTTTAAAATGGCTTGTCAATGTGTACTAAAATATAATAAATAGTTCTAATATACATAGATGTGTTCTAAATTTAGAAAATTAAGTCTTAAATGTTCCGTCAAGTTAATAAGGGACTAGAATTGATTTGAGTGATATTGCTTTAATTTTTTTTATAATTTTTTTTTTTTTGCTAAATCTGATCGAACCTCACCTCAGATAAATTTTCGGTCAATTACTCCTTCTAAATGGCATTAATTTCCGCCAAGAATTGGCGTGGTAAATGATTTATGTCCACACAATTCAACAAACGGTCCACTGTGCCCGCCATGTCCCGCAGGATTACCAATTGAAAATGCCAACAAAACACAACAGTTTAGTCGTGTGTTTTATAGAAGTTCCAATAAATAAGGCTTACACCTAACATCAATACTTTATTTAGATTTTAATTATATAAAAGTTTTTTTCTTAATGTTTAAATTTCATTTAACGTTTTTCTCGTTTTGTATATTCAAATTTCATTTTCTTATTTTTGCTTTTAACCATGCGGCCAGTTGGCCAAATGGATCATTTTTATTTGTAATCCTTTTTTTTGCATAAGTTCAACAATATTAGTTTTTTGTTTGTTATTACTCCAAGTGTGCGACCAGTTGAAAATTGTATAGTTCACGCTTCTCGTGTTCCATTTTTGTTATTCATCTGTTCACACGCTTGGAATTATTTATTGCATGGTTGCACCTTTTCATTTTATTCATTTTCAAGAATCGTATATTTGATTAAAAAATAAAACTCAGTTCTGTTAAAACCTTCAAAGTACGTCGTCGTCTTTTCATTTTTCTTTTGGTACATTCAGTTAAGAAATTTAACATTGGCGACCGTGACAGGACCATTAAAAAGAGTTTTAGTGGCCTGCAATTTGTTGTGTAAAAATAATAAAATCATTTAAGTGCAAGTGCAAAGCATAGACCAAAAAATAAATACAATGGCTAGCATTAATGATGACCAAACTATTGAAGACATCGCCGCTCAGCAAGAACAAGTAGGCGAAGCAATTTGTACCATCGTTCGGAATTACAACAAAGATGGTTCCAGTAGGAAGACTCTAGATTACCTGAACAAGAAAAAAGGGCAATTATTTTGCGAGAGGGATTCTCGGACCACATAGATCATCCTTACTTTCAAAAGGATTATTTTGAACTGGTACGAAAGGCAGCAGAGCTCATGACTACTAACATACATCGACGAATTGCAGAATTAACACAACCACAAGATTTTCAAAACCCAGATCAAGAAGCAAGTAAAAATGCATGAAAAGCCAAACCATTCAAGGAGAAGTCTGCAGAGGGTATCCAGGGATTGGGTTCACAAACAGACAAGGTGCAATTCCCAAAACCAAGAAAGGAATTTTTACAAATACACATTCAAATACAGAAGAGGAGGTTACTATACCCGGAACGCAAATGAACAAAAAGGCAAGATATCATTTGTTGATAAACATCTTAAAGAGATCTTTAAGCAAGCTCATTGAAAAATCATCTTTTAACAAAAGTGAACAATTCTCCCAAACTAAAGCAAGAAGTTTCGAGCAGAATTGGGATGAGATTACGTACTTATATCAAAAGTTGGACCAGGATGTTAAATAGTACTTCAATTTACAAGAGATGGTAGAGGAGAATTTACTGAAGCTATTTGCGGACATTTCAACATCTCAAGAAAAGGGAAGTGAAACAAAACCTCTAAGCGTAATGATGAAGCTTCCAAAAATCGAGCTTCCTTAATTCGATGGCGAATACTTGAACTGGTTACAATTCCATGACTTGTTCAAGCAAATGATTCATGACCAGCCAATACCACCAGCACAAAAACTATATTTCTTGAGAGCGAATGTAACTGGAAAGGCCCAGGAATTGATACAAAATTTCAAACCAACAGACAGCAATTATGAGGTAGCTTGCTTCAACAATAAAAGATTGCTGTTGACCGCTCAATTAAACAAGTTATTAACGCAGTCAGTTACCACAGCAACGAGTTCCAGCTTAAGAAGACTCGATGATAATACGAAGTAATCACCAACCTGAACATTGACATCGCAAGCTGGGATCCAATCGTAGTACATCTTCTCTTGCAAAAATTGGACAGAGAGAGCCCCGAAAAATATGAGTTTGCGATAAAGGATCCGAGAAGCAGCCCCATAATTGAAGAGTTCCTGAAGTTCATTGAGTCAAGATGCCACACTCTAGAAGCCATCAACATCCGTGATGACAAGAGGAAGTTCCAGAGCCTGGAAGCCACTAGTAGCTGTGATAATGGCGAAAAGTCAACCGTGGCCATAGCCCCCAAAATTGATCAGGATATGGCATTGATTTACCATTTTTGTAATTCAAGTAAGCATGGTATTTACAACTGCTATACATTTTTGTCTCTTTCAGCTTTGGAACGCGGAAAAGCTGTCTACAGGCTGATGTTGTGCAAGAAATGTTTGAAGAAAGTTCATTTCACCCAATCATGCTCATCACGAAAATGCCAAAAATGCAACATGCCCCACAACACACTACTTCACAAGCAGGAGTGACAGCAAAAATTACATCAGCTGCAAGAAAACGACAACAACTCACCAACTACACATCAGTGGGGTGAGAAAGGTATCATAAGCAATAAGCCAATACATCAAGCAGTTAATACAGCAGCAGAAACACATTACAAGAAGCGTCATGTTTACCTAGCAACGGCAGTGGTCAATGTGATTTCATCATATAGTGTGCGAATCCCGTGCAGTGCTCTTCTTGACTCTGGATCCCAGTTGAATTTTGTCACAACATCGTTCCTACAGCGGTTAGGAATCAAGAAGCATCGCAAGGATACTTCGATCAGCGGAATAGGTGCGCAAGACTGCAGGTCTGAGTACGTGGCCTCAATAACATTTGGATCCAGAACATCGACTTATGAAGCAACAATTGAAGCGAATCTCATGTCTCGTATAAGTGACTACCAGTGCAGTCAAGAAATCGACGTTTCCCTGTGGAACATTCCAAATCACATCGAGCTGGCAGATCCTTCATTCTGCAAGGCTAATCAAATCGACATGCTGTTGGGAGCTGAACTTTTCTTTGACCTGTTTCTACTAGGAGAATACAAGATTTCAAACGATCTACCAATATTACGTAAATCAGTGTTAGGTTGGATCGTAGCCGGAAGTGCTCCAGCTTCAAATTCAAATGCTCATTGTCATATGGTGACAAAACCATCGATGACATCGTTGGACAAATTTGTTCGCTCGAGGAAGAACATCAGTGTGAAGATCATTTCAAGAAGAACACAACCAGGAATTCTGAAGGTAAATTTGTTGTTAAATTACCATTTAAGGAGGATCCTTCCATATTTTTAGGTGATTCTCTTCAAGTAGCAAGAAAATGGTTTCTTTCATTAGAAAATAAGTTAAACAAGGATGAAGAGCTAAAAAAAATGTTACACTAGCTTCATGGAGGAATATAAAACATTGGGTCACATGACACCAATTAACATGGATAATGTTCCAGAAAAACATTACATCAAACCTAATCATTGCGTTATGAAACCCGAAAGCTTATCAACAAAACTTCGAGTAGTTTTTGACGCGTCAGCCAAGACAACCTCTGGCCACTCACTAAATGATATACTCATGGTGGGCCCAACAGTGCAAGAAGATCTATTTTCAATAGTTCTGACATTCAGGATGCACAGATACGTCTTTACAGCAGACATAACAAAGATGTATCGCCAGGTGTTACTACCAGAGGAAGATCGAGCCTTTCAACTTATTTTTTGGAGACCAAGAACTGATGAGCCATTACAGCTTTACAAATTAAACACCGTTACTTATGGGACAGCATTGGCTTCTTACCTAGCAACCAGATGACTTGTTAAACTAGCAGAAGACAATCAAGATATATTTTATAGAGCTTCGCAAGTACACACAACAACGTGTACGTGGATGATTGCTTGGCCGGTTCAGAGACCATTAATGACGCTCATGAGTTGTTTAACGTGCCGTGAAATAAGGTAGAAGGAAATAAGGTCAAATCAACTTTATTTCCATTTAGATTGGAGATAATGTCGAATTCAACTTTTTTTAATGGTCGACTTCATTTCCATAGCAAAATAGTAATAAGGTCGAAAAAAGGGAATTAATGTCGAATGTTTAAAAATGGGAGAAAAGAAAAAAAAAAAAACTTCAATCGAAAATGATTGGTAATAAGGGTAGGTAGAAATGGCGGCCACGGGCAGTCTAGCCCATAGCCCAATTAGTGCTGAAGTGCGCCGTTTTGATACCATAACTCGTTTGAACCTGCGGATGGAATTGAAGAGAGAGAATATGGGCATATCCTCAGGATATCGTCCCTTTTTATTTGAGTTTAGAATAGGATTTTGTTGTAGCTTTTAGCACAATCATCAGAAAGTGGATCACTCACTCAACCAGATCAGCACCCGCACCATCCACAGTTAGCCCACTAGGCAGTTCGTTGGCTGGCACTGGAGCGTCCACTGATCTGATTGGATGATCATCCGGCCGCTGTGCACCACAAACCCCCACCAGAACCCTAGTCCACTATCTTGTGATCATAGGAAATCGACGAAAGGTATAATGCAGAAGTAGCCGAAATTTGTCCTAGAGCCATTTCGTCGCGTTGAGAAAAGAAATCAAGTCTTTGATCTTCATTTCAGAAAGTTCGCTAATGTCGTCAAAGAATGCTCTTCCGACTGACTGTTTTCTAGCTTTGGCCAGAGCAGGGCATTTGCAGAGGAAATGAACTACTGTTTCCTTTTCCTGCTGGTCCTCACAGCTCCGACAGTGAGTATTGTGAGGTATGCCCAGCTTCGCTGCATGCTCTCCTATTAGCCAGTGTCCGCTACAGGTTGCAACTACCCTGGCTATGTCTTGCCTGGGTCTGCGTATTAGATCAATTGTTCGGTTCTTGTCATAGGTGGGCCAAATCTTCCTAGATATAATACAGTTTGATAAACTGCTCCACCTACGGTTTGCTTTAGTAAGATAAATTGAGAGAATGTTGCCCTTCATAACTCCAAGCGGAATGTTGACTCTTTCCTCAAGTGAGCCATGAAGGGCTGAACCTTGCCTGGCCAGCTCGTCAGCGCGTTCATTGCCCTCAATGCCACTGTGACCCGGGACCCAGATAAGAGTGACATTGAGGTCAGTGTTCAGACCCGCAAACTCATCCCGGCATTGCTGGACCAGTTTGGAGGATGCTGTAGCTGATTTAATGGCTTTATCAGCCGCTTGACTGTCTGTAATAATAGCTGCATTACGGTTCTGGTTTGGATCTGCTTTTAGTAACTTGCAAGCTTCCCTGATTGCCAGCAATTCAGCTTGAAAGACGCTAGCAAGGTCAGGTAGCCGAAAGGACCTAGATACATTTAGAGACTCAGAGAAGATTCCTGCACCAACGCCACACTCCATCTTTGAGCCATCAGTAAAGATAGTTGTGTCGAAATCTTTCGTCACGACGTTATTATTCCAATCCTTCCTGGATGTAAATTTAATTTTGAAATCCTTACTGATACTCATTGTAGGGGTGCAGTAGTCAGTGGGAGTCGAAAACATTTTCATTGGAATCAAGTCTGTGATATTGCTGTGACCATAGGGCTTGGCAAACCAAGAGTTTGATTCTTAAAGTCTTAAGGCGCTGCAAGATACTAGATGTTTAATATGTAAATCAAGTGGTAAAAGGTGCAGAAAAACACTTAAGGCATCAGTCGGGCAGGATCTTATAGCCCCTGTCGTGCCAATGCCAGCAGTTCTTTGAACATTCCTAAGTCTATCGATGTTATATTTTTTTGTTAAGTGCAGGCCACCATACCATCGAACCTTATGTGAGGATCGGTCGTACCACGGCTGTGTACGTCCACAGGATCATCTTCGACTGAAGCCCACACTTTTTACCAAAAGTCTTAATACAGGCATAGAATGCTATGCAGGCCTTCTTTACCCTTTCTTCAGTGTTCAACTTCCAATTTAATTTGGGGTCGAGAATAAAACCTAAATATTTAGCTTAAGAGGAGAGTGAGAGTGTTTGACCGTTGAGTCGGGGTAGAGTGAAGGAGTGTATCTTAGTCTTGGTAGTAAATAGCATCAGTTCAGTTTTGCTTTCGTTAACTCCTTGTCCACAGCTCGTGGCCCAGTTGCTGACCTTCCTTAAAGCCATTTCCGTGATCTCACTTAACACAGGAGTAAACTTCCCTGACACTAATATTACCAAATCATGAGCATATGCCACCGCCTTTACTCCACATCTTTCAAACTTAACAAGAATTTTATTCATGACTAAAAGCCATAGAAGAGGGGACAGAACCCCACCCTGGGGTGTACCTCTACTTACATGTTTGGTCGAGTTTGTATTACCTAACGTAGTTTGAATCCGTCTGTCTCTGAGCATGGATATTATCCATTCCCTTATGTAGTCTTCTACACCAAAATCAACTAAAGACTCTAGATGGATTCAGTAAGCACGTTGTTGAAAGCCCCTTCAACATCTAAGAAAGTGGCAAGAGCATATTCTTTATAGTTTATAGTTTTCTCAACAGTGCGCACTACCTCATGCAGGGCTGTTTCAGTGGATTTGCCTTTAAGGTATGCGTGTTGAGAGTTTAAAAGTGGATATCTATCCAGGATGTCTCTAATATGGATGTCGAGGATGCGCTCTAAGGTTTTAAGCACAAAAGAGATTAGACTAATTGGACGGAAATCCTTCGGAGATTCATGCCCCCGCCTACCGACTTTCGGGATAAAAACCACTCGGGAACATAGTTAAGAGATAAACATCCCTTAAAAATTGTTTCCAGCCAGGGAACTGCTATATTTTGCAGTTTCTGGAGCATAATTGGCAGTATGCCGTCCAGGCCTGGAGACTTATACGGTGAGAATGTATTAATTGCCCAGGCAATTTTTTCTTTTGTTATAACGGTATTGATATGCTCTACGCGAGCTTAAGACATGTTCCAGCGTCGCTTACCTACTGTTCTCACAGCCCAGGAAGTGCGTCGTCATTAATAGCTCCAAAGACTCAGCTGGAGAGACTGTCTAGGAACCATCAGGCTTTTTCAAGAATGATGGATTACAATGTTCCTTAGATAAAATTTTACCGAGCCTTGCCGAATCTTTTATATTTTCAATTGACTGACAGAATTCTCTCCAGCTTTTTTGCTTGGCTGATGCGAGAGCTCGCTTGTAAACCTTGAGACAGTCTTTATAGGGTTGATAAAACTTATGTTTGTGGCAGATATTAAAGATTGTTCTAGTCATTTTCCTTATATTAGATAGGTCTTCATTCCACCAAGGGGATAGTGTTTTACGGCTATATATCATTGTACAGGAGACCTTAAAAGCAGTGCTCATTGATGCCTCAAAGGATTTCACCGTTGACTCAAGATCTATTACTGAGTCCGGACTTAGGTTCGGTATATTGCCCAGTTTAGATTTTACAACTTGAATGCATTTCTTCCAGTCTATTCTGTTGGGATTTCTATAAGGGGATTTATTTTCGGTTTTGAAGTTGATGTTGAAGAGTATCAATCTATGGTCCGAAAAAGATTTCAGAAGGGATACCCTCCAGTTTTCTACTATAAGATTCATTTTGTTATTTACGATCGTAACATCCAGTACAGTACAGTACAGATGCTGACGAATTTCAACTTTTTAATCTTCTAACTATTCCTATATTTCACAGAAACAAGACGTTTATAGTAGAAACATCCGCTGAATATCTAACTGTGTCATTAACCAGAGATAGATATTTCTTATTGAGTGGTCTCGAGTTGGGAGAGTGCAAACGATTACTGTCGTGTCGACCAACTACATGTGCAACCAAGTACACCCAACTTTAATCCGACAAGGGACTTCAGCGATTTGTGAAATGGCTTTGTTCAACCATAAAGAGGAGAGCTTAAGCAAATGCACCTTGAAGGCAACACATGCACAAACTATTTTCAAAGTTCTCAAATCTTCGAACAGCTGGATTTTCTCTATCCCGTCAAAAACCGGGAAGGTTATTTTTGTGCCCCTGTTGGGGATTGCCAATTGAAAAGACCGATTTTCCGAGGTTTGTATGATTGTTAAAAATTATTAACTATGTAATTCTTTAAAAAAAAAAACTAATTTCATTTTCTATATTATGTTTTTGTTTTGCTGAACTCTTCTTATTACAAAGAATAAAAATAAATATCATTTTCCTTTTTTTTTAAAAGAGTCCTTTAAGGAAAATGAGACGAGCATCATAATATAAAAAAAAAAAAACTTAATCAAAGTAGTTATGCTCCTGACAAAAAAACTCCGAAAATCGATATTTTCAATCGTCGACCGCGAAAATAAACCTGCCAGACTTTTGTTTTTGATATTATGTACCATAAATTTAAATAATTTAAATCTTGATCAAGCCTTTGAAAAATTTGCAATATATCTAGATGAATGTTTTGAGATGTATATTCCCAAAATAACATTTAAACCAAGGTCAAATCCCCCTGGTTCAACAGAAGGTTAATAAATTTAAAAAAATATAAAGAATATAGCGTACAAAGTTCACAAACGATACAGGGATAATGTTGTTGTTAAGCAGGAATACATTCAGTCACATCTTGAATTTGACTGTCTTAATAAATTTTTGTTTTATAATTTTATTCTCTCTGTTGAATCAAAAACTAAAACAGATAGTAAACACTTCTGGAAATGTATTAATATCAAAAGAAAATCTACAGGTCTTCCAAACTGCATGCAGTATTCCGATAACGTCTCTAGTGATATGAATGTATTATGCGATTCTTAGGCCGATTATTTTAAATCTGTTTACCCTTTTCTTCCTGTGAACCTCCTATATGTTTTTTACCTCATAATGTCATTGATGTAGAAAGTATGCAGTTAAGTGTGTCTGAGGTTTTTGAAGCTTTGCATAGTCTTGATGTGAAAAATTGTGCTGGTCCGAATAAAATTTAAAAAAACTGTGCTGCTTCCTGGCCTTACCACTCACTCTAATTTTCAATGAATCTTTAAAAGGTGGTCAGTTTGTGAAGTATTGGAAGATATGGCATATAACTCCAATTCATAAGCCAGTATAAAAGCAAAATGTGACTAATTATAAACCAATCTGCAAATTATCGGTTATCCCAAAAATGTTCGAAATGCCTGTCTGCCAAAAATTGAATTTTCTTGTCAAAGACATAATATCTGAATTTCAGCATGGTTTTATATCTGGTAGATCTACTGCTACAAACCTTATTGTGCAACTCTGTTCTTAGAGGGTTTGAGAATGGTTACCAGAGTGACATTATTTTTACACATTTTGCTAAAGCATTTTACAGAGTTAATCACTCTATACTACTTTTAAAGCTTTTAAGCTTGGCTTTCATTCCAGTTTTATTAAAAGGATCTCATCCTATTTAAAAATTTGTTAATTAAGGTTAATTTAGATCTAAGAGAATTGAAGTTACTTCAGGTGTACCACAAGGTAGTCATATTGGACCTTTGCTATTAATCCTTTTCATAAATGACATTCCATTTATTTTCAAATATTCAAATAATCTTATGTATGCCGATGATGTCAAAATTTTCCGGGCCATAAAATATTTTACAAACTGCCTTTTACTCCAAGAAGATATTCAAAAATTAGCTGCTTGGTGTGACTCTAACCAACTCTTTTTAAATGTTGATAAATGTCAGAGTCTTACGTGCCCCAGAACCTTTGATTAAGAGCAAACAAGGAATTAAGCGTTATTTTAGATGATAAGCTTTCGTTTACTAAGCACATCGATTACATAGTGAATAAAGCTAACGGGATGTTCGGGTTTATTAGAAGAAATTCTAAGGATTTGTCTAACCCTTATACTCTTAAATCGCTATATATAGATGCTTTCTCTTTGATATTCAAAGGCTTGAGCTTAGAAGAAAATATTTTTCAATAATGTTTATGAAAGATATAAATAATAACCACATTTAATGTTCTTTTTTATTAGAACGTATTCATTTTTATTTTCCATCAAGGAACCTGCGTGCCTATTTTCATTTACAAGAGACATTCTCTAGAAGAAATTATCGTTTAAATGAACCATTTGCACTTTGTATAAGAGAAACTAACTCTGTAGTTGAATTTGTTGATATTTTTTCTAATGGTTCTTGGGATATTTCAAACACAAATTAATGCTTATTTTGCTATCAATAAACACAATGCAATTTAACTTTATTGTTAATTTTTATTTATTTTTGTACATATTATTTACTTTTATACTTATATTATTTATTATTAATTTACGATCTAAATTATTATCCTATTCTAATAATAGTCTGTAAGAGTATGCCTACTCTGTTTGATGAAATCAACAAACAAACGAACACAGCATCATTTTGGTCATATAAACTTCCACACCCAAAATTTGTGGTCTTTAAAAAAAGGAAATTAATTTTGTTTTTGTTTTTAAGAATAATTTTACATTCATATGATTTGATAATTTATAGTTATATTCTTTATTCCGTCAATTTCATTGATGGACAAGCCTTCTAAGCTGACATTCTAGTACGAATAGTACAATAATAACAATAATAATTTATATTTTTATTTTTATGATTTAATTTTTAATGATTTGAATAATGACAGCATTTAAGTTTATTTAATTCTTAATTTGTATCAAGTACTTAACAACGTATATAATTTGTAAGCTAATTGTAAAACATCATTAATATATAGGTACATATGGGGCATTTCACGTGAAGCGGACAACAAAAAAAGTTATGGGTCTTGAAATTGGTTCTTTTTTGTGTTATTTATACTTCTTTTGGTTCTTAACATAAATGCGGAAGGAATTTGAATTTTGAGGTCTGGTGCGGGTGTTAGGGGCTTTTAAAGTTAAGGCATGCTATGTGCAAGGGTTCTTTACAAAAATGCTGATAAACTAAATGAAGCAATAAAAAAATAATTTTAACAGTGGAATATATTGTTAACTAGATGTTCTTTTTATTTATGAAATTTAAACCGGAAATTGATTTTTTTTCTTATAGAAAACCGGAAGTTAACATTTCAAATGAGATTTTAGCCAACTTAGCCACATATAGCCCGCACCAGACCTCAAAATTCAAATTCCTTCCGCTCTTAGGTTAAGAACCAAAAGAAGTACAAATAACACAAAAATTAACCAATTTCAAGACCCACCACTTTTTTTGTTGTCCGCTTCACGTGAAATGCCCCATATGTAGGTTGTAGGTTTACGATAAATATAAATAAGATAAGTTCAAAGAGCCTATATCTTATTATTATCTTGCGCCTCTTATCTTAAAAGATGTCATGAGATGCTCAACGTCATTCTTAACAATTTTTTTTTGGGAGCTCGTGATTTCATTTTTGTTTTTCATGAACGGTTGTTATTTTCAAATTTATTCATGAGCGCTTATTTAAATCAGATTTTTTTTTTTTCAAACTCTCAGAGAATCGCCACTAACAGCCTCTCCTGCTAAACACATTACTTAATATTCACTGACATTATTTTTCAGAGGATCAGAGCAATTACATTTAAGAACTTAGGGTTAATAAATAACAGATTAAAAGTTACATTCTGATAGTGAGCAATTATTTTTTGACATAGGTTTAAAGGAACAATTTTCTAAAAAAAATGTACTTAAAAAGAAAAACAATTGTTCAAGAACAACGGTAACACTTAAACTGCCATTTTATATCTTTATGTAAAGCCAGAAATCCTTTCGTTTTTTTCTTTTGAATTGAATTTTGTTGGAGAGCTTCATTTGTATGTCCTTAACACTTCCTAAAAACGGGTAAAATTATTTTTTTTTTTCAAATTGCTAGAAAACTGAGTTTTTTTTTTTTGAAAAAAGTTGTAGGTACACATTGTAGCTCATGTAATTCCACCCAAAAAACATTAAAACGCTTTTTTCGTATAATTGATAGATTTAGAGAAAAACGGTAAAAAAACTTGGGATGTAGTACATTTAGTCAAACAAATGTAATAAGATTAAATTTTTGGGTGGGCAAATTTTGTTTGTTAGGTTATGTTTGGAAATATATTTTTTTAGGGAGGGCAATGCCACTATCATGAAAAAATTGAAAAGATCAGTTTTTCACAAAATGGCTTGAAAACAACTTGTAGAAAGTACAATTTTCTACAAAACGACATATTAACGAGCTCTATACGTCAATTCGTTCTTAATTTATAGTGGTTTAAAGTTCAATTGGCGTTAAAATGGGGGTTGGAAGGATAAATGATCTACCGTCAATGCCACGTCAAAATATACATTGCGTAAGTAAGTTAACTAAGCAATATCTGTTTTTTTTTCTATCAGAAATCTATGAGGATCTAAACCAGAGATCAGAAATAAATCTCAACCTTTTGAAAGGTTCTTTAATAACTGTTATTTGTTGTCATTTTCAATAAAGGTCACACTATAACCTTTATTCCCAACAAACAAAAATACAGTCAACTCCGCTTAACTGCACTCCGCTGAACTGAAAATATCGGTTATCTAAAACAACAAACACAAACTGCTTCGCATAACTGATGTCCGCTTAATTGCAAACTCCGGATAATTGAAACAAAATTGTTTGCCTCAAATGAACATTTTTCAACTATTCAACTCCGCATAAGTGAAACGACGTTTTTTTTTTTTTTAAATATGTTCCTATTAGTTTTGAGATTAAAAATGTAAATACCTTTGTTGTTAGAATTTGTTCATATGGAAATATAACTATTTGGATACAATACAAAAAATCATACTTAGAGTTTTTTTTTGGATTTTCAGACTTAATGAAATTTAATTTGATTTGACAAAACTCCGCTTATTTGAAAAAAATTTCAGTTATCCAAAGTTTGGTTAACAGAAAACTCCGCTTAACTGAAACAAATGGCCTGCAATTTTGGTGTTCCAGTTAAGCGGAGTCGACTGATCGGTTACAGTCTGAGAGAAACATTTATTTTGCTTTTCTTTTAGGTTAGGTCAACCAGTGAGATTTATCTCTGAGAGAAAAAAATAAATCTCATCTGCAATTTTATCAATCAGAATGCCCGTTAGTATTAAGTAAGCACTGATGCATGCAGAAATGAAGGTTATTGGGCTTATTCGAAATTGCAGTGGTTGTGCTTGGCATCTCAGTAACTAAAGTCACAGTCGAAAAGGCATTTTCGTCTCTGCATTTTATTTTAATCGATTATTAATGAGACTTAATACCTAAAATAAGAAAAAAACTCATGTTTTTTATTTTTGAAAAATAATCATGTTCTCGTCAAATTCCAAATTTGTCTGCGCATTAACCATTTTTGATTTATTTTCAGCGAAAAAGGTGGAGCTTTTGCATTAATTTGTTCGTAAAAATCTCAACTGTTGAGAGATATTTTTGAAAATAAAAAATAAATCACGACGACAACCTAATTTTCTGTTTACTTCCGATATACGTAGTAGGGGGCAAGTTTAGGATTTGTACAAAAAAAAAATCGAGATAAGAATTTTCCCTAACATAACGATGATAGAGAACGCGAAAAAAGTGGGTCTAGCAATTCTGTCTGTCTATCCGTCTGCCTGTAAATCGACCTGCAGGATAAACGGCTAAAGCGATTTTCTTCAAACTTTGGACTTAAGGTTTTTATGTGATTCCCTAGAGGGGAAATTGAAATTTTTTTTTAGCTCAAAAAATAACGGTACCTGTCATACAACCAATATACAAAAATTGATTTATTTCAAAAACGGCTCTAACGATTTTCAAAAAAAAATTTCGAGGTACTAAAATTACTAAAGTTAATATTTTGGCAGAAAAAAAAATTTATAACGGTTATTAACGGTACCTGTCATACAACTAATTTTTTGGTTTTCAAATTTCTCGTTAACTACTACACCGATTTCAACCAAAATCAAAAGGTCGCTTATAATTTTAACAATTTTGCATATAAAAATTTTCGAAAAAATAATTTTTGGATTTTTAAAAAATATTTAAATTTTTTTTTGTTTTGTAAAATACTAAAAGTTGGCATACCAAATTTTATTTAAAAATATGTTCACGATTTTTATATATACAAAATTAATTTAAAAAAAAACCGCTCTAACGATTTTTGAATTTTTTTTTTCATAAATTCATATTTATTAAACAATTCAGATGGCATACTTTTTTTGAGCTCTATCTATTTTAGCTATCAAAATAACTAATTTATAATAATTCATAGTAATAATTTATATTTTAAATTGTTTTTAAAACTTTTTTTTTAATGATATCATAATGTTATGGAACCAATAAATATGTACATGTCTATTTCAAGCTACGTTAAAGTTGTTAGCTACGAAAGCAAGTTTTGTGCGATCCAGTCGTGCCCATTTTTTTTAATAAATCTCAACCCAAAACCAAAATCCTTCTTATGTAATGTAGTAACTCTCTGAGTGAAACCAATTGAAAATAAAAGTTGACAGTTATTTCTGATCTCTGATCTAAACTTAATTCAACGCATTAGATGCCAAAAAACTAAAACAATAACCCTCGAGAAAGTTTGGTGAGAGTGGAAATTTTTGTTTATATAATCTTTAATTTAATAGTGGACTTAATCTGGATGATTCTTCGGCTGATCTTCGGTCCTGTATGCATAGACGGGGAATGGAGAAGAAGATACACAAACGAACTGTACGGGCTGTACAGCAACATCGGTCTAGTCACAAAAGTGAAAAGGCAACGACTCAGGTGGCTGGGTCATGTAGAGCGGATGGACACCAATGCTCCGGCCCGAAAGTCTTTGAATCCATCTCCGAAGGACGGCGTGGGCGGGGCAGTCAAGGAAGACCGCGAAACCGGTGGCGCAATCAAGTAAGAGAGGACCTCAACTTGTCGTGCGAAACTGGAAACAGCTAGCTAGGGACAGAGCGGGTTGGAGAAAGCTTTGTTGGTTGAGGCACTGAAGCGCCACCATAAGTAAGTAAGTAAACTGAGGCCTAATTTATTCATCCAAAGTTGAACATGATTGCGATTTTTACAGTCAACTTGATAAATAGTTTTTATTCACTTTTGAAGTTGACGTTTTCAGCTTTTGATTTTCAACTCGATTTGATCAACTTTGGATTTTCTCAACTCCCCGAAATAGTAGAAGTTAGCGAGCAAACTTAGGATTTTTCTTCATTTCTGTTTATTCATTCAGTTGTGTAAACTTTTTGCTTTAGACTTTGAAATAATCTTAATATAAATAATAATTAAATAAAAATAACCCTGTTTTAATTGCAATAATAAAAAAAAATATTTCGTGCAAATTACCCACTTCTGGGAGAATTGGGCGTCATCTTTTTGAAGCAGCGAGTATGATGCAGAGGAAGAAAATTTATTCCTTGAAAGGCGGCAATATGAAATGCTTCCCCGTGTTGGAATTAGTGCTGGCCACGAGACGTGAAAAGTCTCGGTCTCGCATGACGAAACCGAGATGAGACTGTATATTTGGACCGAAATTTACAGAGAATCTAATGAATTAAAAAAGTCTAATTTCAGTTAAATTTTTTTTTTTTTATTTCGTGATAATTTCTTCAAATAAAGCCTGTGACTGCACGTTTTACATTCAGAGATTTGATAGTTATTATCTTGCTACTGAAACATTATCTTTGTATTTAAATGAAGAATTTTATTGATAATTAAATGTTTTAGTTGAAGGAAAATACGAAAAGAAACCTTCATTCGAGTATATTAAAAAAAAAAAAACAAAAAATAATAACAATAATAATGATAATTATAATAAGAATTAGACAAATAATTGCAATTTTGACATTTTTATGAAGTCTCATTATAGGTTGAAAGATGACCTATATAATTAACATTTTATATAAAAAAAAACAAGGAATGCTTTTTATACAAACATAAGTTGACTAGAACAAAAGTTATAAAGTAAAATAAATAAATATATAAATAACTTAACAAGTAAATAACAATAAATATATAATTAAAAAATAAATAAATAATAAAAAATAAATAATAAATAATAAATAATACATAATAAATCATAAATAATAAATAAAATAATAAGTAATAAATAATTAAAAACAAGTAGATATTAAATAATAAATAATAAATAATAAATAATAAATAATAAATAATAAATAATAAATAATAAATAATAAATAATAAATAATAAATAATAAATAATAAATAATAAATAATAAATAATAAATAATAAATAATAAATAATAAATAATAAATAATAAATAATAAATAATAAATAATAAATAATAAATAATAAATAATAAATAATAAATAATAAATAATAAATAATAAATAATAAATAATAAATAATAAATAATAAATAATAAATAATAAATAATAAATAATAAATAATAAATAATAAATAATAAATAAATAAATAAATAAATGTATAATATATAATTAGAAAAATAAATGTTAGTATTGGAACAAAATATGTGTAAGTAATACAAATAAATAATTATGTTTTAATATAGGTTACAATTTAACATTTAATATAATAAATTAACATAAATAACACAAGTAATCAATAAATAACAAGTAACAATAAATAAAATAAAGAAACATTAAGCAAATTATGAAAAGGCAAATGAAATAATTTAAACTGAAAGTAATTTGTTGCACATTAAGTTACTCCAGAGATATAAAGCTGGTTTATTAAAGGGTTTTCAGCAATATCACAGCTATTATTAAAATTGCTAGTGAGTTTCCGAATCCTGTCAGAAATCAACTCAACACCTGTTCTCCTGTGCAAATCAAAGATGGAATAATGCCAGGGAAGATTGAGCATCATTTTTAAAATTTTATTCTGTGAAATCTGTAACTTTTTTATGTGACTCTTCGCAGCATTATAATGTAATATAATATAATAGTATTGATTGCATAATAACTTTATGTATTAAAATCTTATTATCATTTGTAAGTGATGATTTTCTGTTTATAAACGGGTAAAGCATCTTAATTGCAATACTGAGTTTCTTTAAAGTGCTATTAATGTGTTGACTAAAAGTAAATTTAGTGCCAAGGTATTTAACAGACTGCTCCGCTCCCATGCTATAACATTTACATTGATTTGGAGCTGACTGCTGGGAAGAAAGCACGGTTTTCTTTTTCGCGAGAAAAAGATGGCTTGCATTTTCCCAGCATTCAGTTTAATCTTCCATTTGTTAAAATATTTTTCTATTATTCCAATTGCATTTTTTAAATTCGTCTCAATGTTGAGAGCAAACTCATGCGATGAAAATATTTCCGTGTCATCAGCGAAAATATCTAATTTACAGTGGGGAAGATTTGGGAATTCTGAGGTATATATGTTGTACAAGATTGGTCTAGAACCGAACCTTGGGGAACGCCAAAATCAAAACATACATTTCTGGAAACACCACAATTAACATGGACTTGAAAACATCTGCCAGACAAAAAACTTTGAACAATCTTACACAAATAAAGTGGGAACTTAAGTTGTATCATTTTGTACACTATTCTGCTGTGCCAAACAGAATCACAAGCCTTCTCTATATCTATCAGTATCATCCTGTTGATTGTTTTTGAGCGCGAAATTGTTTTACGTGATTACAAATTCTTTTCACCTGATGAGATGTGCTGTGAAAACGTATAAATCCAAACTGCTCATCAGGAAAAATATTTTCATTAGATTTAAGATTTGTTCCTTAACTATTTTTTCATAAATTTAGCTTATGCTGCTAAGCAGACTTATAGGCCTGTAACTTTCAGATAATTCGGGTGCTTTTCCTGCTTTAAGTATAGGAACGACCTTTGCTTTCTTCCAGAAAGTACGAAAATACTGAAGCTTTAGGCAACCGTTAATTATAAATGTTAAGAATTTGATTCCAGTTTGTGGGAGATGTTTTAAATAAATATTTTTTATTTGGTCTAGTCCTCCTACTTTTCGTTTCTGAAGGTTTTTAATTAAACTTTTTATGCTATCTTCCATGACAAATGCAAGTAATGGTGTCAATTCATTTGAGGAATCCAAATTTTGGATTGCATTTTGGACAAAATCATTGGTTTCCCTGTCGCCTAAGTTTTGTGAGACTAAATGATTTTTCTCGAAGTTTTTACCAAGTTCTTCTGCTTTTTCGGTATATGTGAACAAAATTGTTGCTGAATTTTTCAAAAATGGAATTTTTCTGTTTTTACTTTTAACTATTTTCATGATATTCCAGAATGGTTTGCCATTCTTTTCAAGTACACTAAGCCTTTTATTCCACTCTTCATTACGGTTATTAAGTAACTGGTTAGAAATAAGATATTTAAGTGAGAGACCATAGTTCGTGAAAGAGGTTGACGATATCGTTGCCAGTTCCTCTTATGCAAATTTCTCACTTTAATAAGTTCCAAAATTTCAAGTGGGAGCTTTTTAAAAGTATCTTTTTTAACACGCTTGGGGACGCTTTCGTCTATGGAAGATATTATGGTTTGGGTGAAGTTTCGAACGATTGCGTCCACATCCTCTTTACACGAAATACTATCAAGGTCTGTGGGAACATTTTGAAGTTATATGTTGATCTTCGTTCTAAGAGTTTTCCAGTTTGCATTTTTCAAATCTTGAAAATATTGTACATTTTTATCACCCGACCATAAAAGGTCACAAAAAACAGGTTTATGATCTGAACTAAGAGCAATAAAAGATATTGGTTGTGTTACTAGATGAGGGACATTTGACACAAATAAGTCAAGGACAGACAGACTACCACGAGAACCTGCAGGAAAATACGTTGGACAAGGAGGGTACAAAATACTGAAGGGTAATGACTGTGAAAAATCTGCTAATATATTGCCCCAGGCATTGGCTCTTAAGCAAACCCAATCTCTATTACCTACGGCAATTGAAATCGCCACTAAACAAATAATCCCCGTTCATTGTGAATAGCTTTCTAAAATCTGTTTAAGCCATTTTCTTTTAAAATCAGATGTAGAACCACCAGGAAAATAGGCAGAATAAATCGTCACTGTTTTCTGATTTCGCAGCATAATTTCGATACCTATATTTTCCACAATTTTTGTTGAAAAAACAGGTAAAAGCAAGTGTTGAATTGACCTCCTAACAAGAATCGCAACCCCACCACCAATTTTACCAATTCTATCCATTCGATAGCATTTGAAAACAGATGACGGAAGTCTAATTTCAGGCGTTACCCAAGTTTCCGTCACTAAAGCAACATTAACGTTGTGGCTATACAAAAATTTCAATAAATTTATTTCGCATGCCTTTCGCATTCCAAGTTATAATTTTAAGGTGTGTGTCTGCCATTTTACTTAACATTAGAATTCGAATATAAAAACTTAGTAGCTAAACGTGCAATCACATTAAATTGATTTATTTTAGTTTTACAAACTGACAAATTACGAATCATCTCCATGCACAGAGAATTCAGCTCATCGATAGAGAAAAGTGTAGAATTGTTGTTGGCACCATTGTTGTTGTCGGTAGAAGTAGCCAGTGTATTAATCTCCCATGCATTAACCATTGGTAATGAATTACCCACATTGTGTAAATTTGAATTTGTGCAGCTTGTGCTCGGTGCATTGGACTGTCGTCGCTGTGGTTGCGGGAGAGAAGGAAATTCAGCATCGATGCAAACGAAACCGGTTTTTGTGATTGTGCATCATTTGAAAAATTTTGTTGGGACAAGGTGAGCTGAGCCATTGGCAGGTGATGAGATCTTCTTTCAGATGATCTTTCTTTGATTTGAAGGTATCTAGCTCTGCAGGTGCATGTTGTATCAGTGGCTTTGTGATTGCCACTACAGTTTGCACATTTAAGTGCAGAATCATTATTGCATTCATTTGTGTTGTGTGGTCCAGCGCAAATACCACAAAAAGATTTTATGTGGCAGTTTTTCTGCCCATGTCCAAACATTTGGCAATTATGACATTGAGGCAGTTTACCTTTAATTTTTCTTTGGAAGTTCCAGTTCACTTGTGTGTGCAAAATTGAAAGATAATTTGGGGCGACTTTCCATTAAGGGCGCACGGCTAGAATTTTGATTTTTTTTTACAGTGAGCTAGGGGTCTCTATAGAACAGCTTTAAAATATTACGTTGAGGAAAACCCCCTAAATATGATTAAAAAATGTTTAAATTATTAGATTTTGGCACTTTTTTTCACACTCCTCAAGTTTCCCTTAAGATAGCACACATTTTTACAGACGAATACTTTTTTTGGGTAGATTAAATAATTTAATTCAATAATTTAAATATCAATAACCTTTATTTCAGTTTTTAATAAACATTTAAAGTTATAAAATTGATGAAATCTGAGGCCACAAAATAAAAAAAATCACACAATTATTTTGACAGTTCTACTATTCAACAACTTTGCTATGATAAGTGTTGAATGGCGTGTGGGATTTTATTTTGGGATTTTTTGTTGGGAAGTTTTTTGCGAATTAGGATATTTTTTTTTTTCGATAAAAAGTAGGTTTGGGTGGGTTTAGAGATTTTAACTCCCTTTTCGGGTCGTCAGTCCCGCTCACGCGACTCCGTCGCTCCGCTTAGGGTATGCTCAGTCGTCTGGCAGGAGCCTATGTTGTCAGTCGATCTATTATCAAAGTTTTTTGTAGTAAACAGTACCTTGGGTGGCCCGCTTCGCGGGTTTAAGGATTTTAACCCCCTTTTCGGGTCCTCAATCCCGCTCACGCGACTCCGTCGCTCCACTTAGGGTATGCTCAGTCGTCTGGCAGGCGCCTATGTTGTCAGTCGATCTATTATTAAAGTTTTTTGTAGTAAACAATACCTTGGGTGGCTCCCAAAAAAATCCCAAAAAAAAACACATATCCCAACACTTACCATAGCACAGTACACATACTACACATGTATATACCCTGATGGTAAAGAACTGTCAAAAAAAAAAAAAAAACAGTGCTTCGTGGTCGTCAATTGCATACATTTTGTATGAAAAATTGAAACTTTAAAAATTAATTAAAAATATAAATAAAAGTTTCCTCACTTTAAAATTGTGATATTTATTACTTTTAGTCATAAATCTATTAAAGAAAAGTATTCGCGTGTTAAAATTCGTGCGCCCTTAAAGGAAAGTTCAGCCGATAATTTTTTTTTTTTAAGTCAATTAATATTATAGATCCATTTAAGAGACACAAGATAAAATGTATCAGTGTAGTGATCGTATTTCTTTGTAATTTTGTTTATTTCAGTGCACTTAAGCCCAAGTGTAGTGAGCTCAGTTTAAAGTGTGTTAATGTCTATGTCATATAAACCATATAAAACTACTTTTAATGATTTTGCACATTTTAAATCGTGGGAAAAATATTGACAATTTTCCTCTTTCAGTCTTTCGAGAATAATATTAAACGAACAGGTCTCTGGCGATCTGTCGCGTTTGGGAATGGTTGTACTTTAACTTGAAACTAATGAGAGAGATGAACACGTCATGCGCAGTCAATAGCTCCGGGTAAACTGTTAAATTATTTTCTTTTGCGCGTAGTTTGACTATAATCCGAAAATATTACCTTCCAAAATCAACAGGTTGTCCGGAAATCGTATTTTTCGGAGACGAGACCGAAACGAGGCTTAATTATACGAGACCGAGACGAGACTGAAAATTTTCGATTTTAACGAGACCGAGACGAGATTAACAAAAGCCTCGCAGAGTCTCGTCTCGTGGCCAGACCTAGTTGGTATAGATAAATAGGACGATTATGATTTCATTTATCTTTTTCGACTATCAAAAGTAACGACAATTATGTTTTTTTTATTTAATAAAGGATTCATTGAGTTCTGATGAATGTCGGTACGGAAAAAAATCAGTTTAAAAAAAATATAGCTAAATCGGTTCTCGTCCGATCACTGAAATCAAGCATCTTCGGGCGCGGTAAGTACTTAGATGGAGGACCGCATTGAGATTTGAGATTTTTTCTTGCTTGGTATTGGTTTGATTCCGCGCTTCACATGGAATGAAAAATCCATTCCAATTATTCAGAATAAATAAAAAATCAATAATAATGGTTTTAGTTTAATTGAAAAACAAAACAAAATTCTTATTCAAAATATTTTGAATATTTAAAACGAATAAAGAAACGTATGCACACTCAAATGCAAAATTATTCTAATGCAAACCAAAAGTTGAAAATGACGTCTTGTGTATCATGTGTCACAAATATTACAAGGATATTTTAGAAACTGCAGGTTGGTCAACTTTTGAATTTCAACTCTGGAGTTCAGATTCAAAGTAGGTACTTAGAGCCAATTTATTCACTATTACTCAACTTGCTGAAAACTCCAAAGTTGGCCAACTTACAAGTTGATTTCAAATCCGTAGTTGAACTGAAAGTTGAAAAATGCTTTCATTCACTGCTTTGAATCTGAACTCCAGAGTTGAAATTCAAAAGTTGATCAACCTGCAGTTTCTAAAATATCCTTGGGATATTTGTGACACATGACACACAAGACGTCATTTTCAACTTTCGGTTTGTATTAGAATAATTTTGCATTTCAGTGCGAAAATGTTTCCTTATTCATTTTGGAATTTTATTATTCAAAATATTTGGAACAAGAATTTTGTGTTTCCTTATTTAATAAAATATTCAGGGTAGACCATTAATGTTGTTTTTAATTTATTCCGAATAATTGGAATGCAGTTTTTATTCCATGAGAAGCGCGGAATCAAACGAATACCAAGTGAAATTGAAAGCTGCACAAAACGGATTACAATTTTTATTTTTAAAATAAATATCTAAACATCTAGGTGATTTTTCACACACTAATTAATAACTCTATAATTTCTAGTTTCTACTATTTTGTTTTCTTTAAATGAAATTATGGAGGAAGAAATACAAATTTTCCACAAAGAATAATGCAGGATCAAACAGGAAAAGGCAAACCCCGAACTTGTACCAAGAAAAAAAAAACAAAGGTGATAAGGAGCAACAAAGAACAACAACTCCATGAAACGTATTGTTACTGTGGAATGAAATCATGAATGGATCTATGTTCAAATCGCTACCCACTACAACATAACAACACAAGCAAATCGTTCCGTATATAGGTATAACATGCAATACAATGCTGAAGTGATCTGTTTATTGAAATTGGGGACCTGTTCTTGTTTTTTTTATTGTGGGGGAAAGGCACCATTTTTTATAAAAAAAAAAATAAATTATGAAACAAATGCCAGCAACACGCGGTGTTCCAATGCGGTCCTCCACCTAAGTACTAACCGCTCCCGACGATGCTAGATTTCGGTGATCGGACCAGAGCAAAAATTAAAATTAAAATCGCCAAAAAATCGCCAAATTTCAAAATTTCAGCCTGAGAAATCACCAAATTTAAAAATGAAAAAAAAAAAAAAATAAATAAACAAAAAACAAATAAAAATTCTACATAAAAACTTAAAATTAAAAAAAAAATACTCTTTTGTACTTAGTTCTCTTCAATATATTCGATATACATACAGGGTATCCCATTAACAATGGTCCAAACTGAAATTGGTGATAGGCCAGGTGATGAACTATCAGAATTTGGTAACTTTTCCATACCGAATCATAGCGGTTCTCGAGTAACGGCTATTTTTTGAAATTTGAAAAAAATCTAACTTTGAACCGGTTTTTTGCTCACCCTGTCCATAATTGATTTTTGTTTTTTACAAATTTGGCATTCAAAAATTCACTTATAGTTTCACTAACTTTACTGAGTAAAATATTTTTGATTGGCATCACCATTTGCCTACAAATCATTAGTTAATATTGAACTTTGCCAAAATTAATTTTTGGCCTCAATCTTCTGATGAGCCCCCTGAATAAAATTCGTATGGCTCAATACAAGTTTTATATTTCAAAAATTGCCTATTTTTCTGTAGTTTCAAAAAGGTATTAAACTTGCCAAAGCTATTTTTAAATAGACAGTTATAACCGTTTGAACCCAATCAAACAGGTTCAAAATCAAACAAAAATAAAACATTTTTGTTCAAATATTTCGATAAAATTAGAATTTCACTTCAAATATAACTCCGAAAGAGCTGAATTTTGGTGGAGATCTTCGTTTTAATGTCATACGCATTTCTTAAATAAATACATTAAATTTTGACAAGGACTTTTTATTTTCTGTGGTGAAAGAGTATAAATCCAGTATATTTGAAAATTTTACGAAAACCATCAGGTTTTTTAAGAAGTGTCTTTGGAAAACATGCAGCTTATAAAATTCTACAGAAAAAAGATAAACTCCTTTTTTTCGTTGGAGCAAGAGATTTTGAGAAAACGGGGACAAAATGTGTTTTTATACTTTGATGTGGTATTTTCCACACCGTTGCATTTGCGCACATTTGTCTCAAAATTTATTGGTCTAACGGAAAAATGTATCCTAATGGTTTTTTAGAATGCTATAAGCTACAAGTTTTCCAAAGACACTTCTTAAAAAAGCCGATGGTTTTCGAAAAATTTTCAAAAATACTGGATTTATACGCTTTCACCACAGAAAATAGAAGGTCCTTGTCCAAATTAAAGGTATTTATTTAAGACATCAAAACGAAGATCTCCACCAAAATTCAGCTCTTTCGGAGTTATATTTGAAGTGAAATCCTAATTTTATCGAAATATTTGAACAAAAATGTTTTATTTTTGTTTGATTTTGAACCTGTTTGATTGGGTTCAAACGGTTATAACTGTCTATTTAAAAATAGCTTTGGCAAGTTTAATACCTTTTTTGAAACTACAGAAAAATAGGCAATTTTTGAAATATAAAACTTGTATTGAGCCATAGGAATTTTATTCAGGGGGCTCATCAGAAGATTGAGGTCAAAAATTAATTTTGGGAAAGTTCAATATTAACTTATGATTTGTAGGCAAATGGTGATGCCAATCAAAAATATTTTACTCAGTAAAGTTAGTGAAACTATAAGTGAATTTTTTAATGCCAAATTTGTAAAAAACAAAAATCAATTATGGACAGGGTGAGCAAAAAACTGGTTCAAAATTAGATCTTTTTCAAATTTAAAAAAATAGCCGTTACTCTAGAACCGCTATGATTCGGTATGGAAAAGTTACCAAATTCTGATAGTTCATCACCTGGCCTATCACCAATTTCAGTTTGGACCATTGTTAATGGGACACCCTGTATATGTATCCATAGTATTTTATCAATGGGATCCTTTTTATAGCCTTTGCAACATGGCTAGATCTTACAGCATGCCGTTCTTAGTCAGTTTTGAGCGAACGTATATCGCAGTCGCAAATTTTTCAATGTGCTAATCCATCTTGATCTTTCTTTGATTTGGTTAACTAAGACGGTGTTACATTGCACTGACTCCTCCTAATTTAAAAAAGAGAACGTCAAACAAAATTCACAAATTTTTAATTTTTTTTTTTAATTTACTACTTTTCTCCCTTTCTAACTATGAAGTGGGAGTGAGATAAATTTCAGAGACGTCAAGAATAGTCAGTCCAATGTGAATCCTGTCTAAAAAAGTTGTTTGTTTTGACATACATACGTCATTTATTTTAGGGATACAATTTCAGTGTTGGGTTGGGGTGCGTTCAAGGGAAATAGCGATGAAAAAGATGTAAGGTTAAAGTGAACATTTGAGAAAAGAATATAAGAATTTCGATTCAAAAAATTAAAATCGCCAAAAACTAAAAATATCTCCTTTTTTGGGGTTTATCGCCAAACCGATTTTCGTGTCGCCAAATGAAATTTCAAATCGCACATTTGGCGATAAATCGCACAATCTGACAACCCTGCTCAGTATCTGTTTTGGCGTTGAATTGACGGTACATCATTTATCCGATATTCATGATATTTTAAAGGTTATTATATGGGAATTACAAAAAAAGTCTATTAGTATTACCCAAAAATAACCATAAGGTATTTGAGATATCTTAAAAAAAAAAGTCCTTGCAACCTCCATTTTGACGAAAAATCGGACTTTGGGCCGCTAAATTAAAATCAAAGTGGAGTACAGAGCTCGTTAATATGTATGTCATTTTCGGGTAGACGGCCTTTGGTAAAACCATTTAATCTTAAGATAAAACCAAATATTGTATACCTACAATAACAAAATCAACAAGTAAAGATTCATTAAACTGTATGTCATTTTGTAGATAATTGTACTGTTTGAAATTTGTTTTCAAACCATTTTGTGGAAAAATAAACATCTCGGGAGTTAAAATAAAACAAATCAATTTTTGCAAGATGGTGGCGTTGCCCTTCCGCTACCACTCTTAGAACTTGGTTTTTTAATAGAATAGATAGGATCTGACTGGGCAAAAATTAATTCATGAAATTTGAGTGTATGTATCAATCGAAGATGTATGTAGTAGCCCGAAGCGTAATGGTTAGTGCGTTCAACTGTCACGCTGGAGGTCAAGGTTCGCTTCCCAGCCTCGTCCACCTAAAAACTAAAAAGTTTTTTTTCAGGGCTACTGCCTCTTGCGAGGAATTGACAAATCCTCCAAGAGTATCACTTGTCACGAATAAGTGCTTCTCGTCTAGCCGTTCGGATTCGACAGGCGCACACAGGAATGGTTGCGAGTTGTTAGTCACTAGGCCCTGGTTCTTCATGACATGAGCCGTTGTGCCACCCGAATTATTTTTTTTTTTATCGATCGACGCAGAATTTCATCCTCCACAACATATTCAATGTGCCCCAAAATGCCCTCATTGGCTTTTTGTACAGATGCATTTAAATAGTTGGAGAGGGGGGGGGGAGGCGGGAGTTTATCAAGCTGAGCAAATTGTTATAATACAATATTTAAGAGTGTTTTTCAAAGCTAATTCTTAGGAGACCAAAACTGAAAAGAAATATGTATCCTGTAAAAAGTTAAAGTCCTTTTTAAGTATAGGTACAACAAGTAAAATATTAACCAAACCCATTTTAAAATGATGGGATATTAATGAAATTTGATATCTTCTTCTTCGTCTTCATTTAACTGGCGATTGTCATGATCTCGAGGGGGACCACACCTCCCACTCAACTGCTTCACCTAAGGTTCCACTTGTGGGGTTCGCCGGGTTGACCTCAGAAAACGCGACCAGGCCTCCCGGTTTGTTCCATGTCTGAGGCCAACTAAATGCAGGTGTCGTTGCATTTGGTTCATCTAGGAGTTTTCGCACCTGCCTTTCTTCCGCGATAGTGTTGAAACGTCTTGTGCTATTGCCTTTTGAACTGGGTTCTCATTCTCTTCTTTGTACATGACAGTACCAGCTAAGTTGGTCATGCTATATTTTGTCCAAGATAGTATTTTTGACGTGTAGGCTTCCTCGGATTCTCTTGCTTCTTATTCAATCACGCTGTCACTCCTGCATGCGAAACATCTTCATTTCAGCTGCCGTCAATTTACTCTCATACTTCTTGTACATTGTACAACACTGTGAACCGTATGTAAGCGCTGGATGAACAACTGCCGGCCGTGTAGAGCTTTCCTTTCAGCTTAGGGGCATTTTGATATGACAGAAGATGGCAGAGTTTTCCCGCCACTTCATCCACCCTACGCTTACGCGATGTTTGATGTCGTCATCACAAGATCCTTCGTTATTGATCATTGATCCAAGGTATTTAAACTTTTCGCACTTGGGAAGCACTGTTCCATTCAAATGGATCTCTGGAATAGGCTAAAATCGCTTTGCAATATTTGACTTGCTGCTTCATGAAACTGGGTACCAGAAAGTAATTGATCTGAGTTTCATTTCCACCACTACTGTAAGTGATAAGGTGCTTTTATTGTTTGATGAACATGGTATTTAACACGATAAGACCATATGATCTGCATATGTTTAGGATGTCTTCACCAGGAGGGTTCCTAGTTCCGTACCCCAAACTACCATCACAGTCCTCATAGTCCTCGTTAGATTTCCCAACATGTCCGTTCAAATCCCCGCCCACAAACAGAAGCGCATCTTTCGGGATGTTTTTAAGGTGATTGTGAAAGTCTAGCCAAAACGCATCTTTTTCCGGTTGTTCACATCCAATTTGGGGAGCATAAGCGCTGACAATATTCCACACATTTTCTTGCATCACCAATTTTCGAAACATCAAACGGCCTCGGGACTTATATAAATAGCCAAAACGTTAACAAGCAATTCCTCCGCAGGGATGATACCGATTACATTTTTGTTCTTTTCTTCTCCGTAGTAGACCATCTTGTATGCCTTTGTCTTAACGTCCAAGAAACGAGCCCTTTTTTCAGTGTTTTGCCATTATGTTTCTTGGACGCACAAGATGTCTATTCACCTTCTTTTCATCATCTCTTCCAACTCTCAGCTTATACCGGTCATTGCCCCAACGTTCCAACTCGCCTATCTTAAATTCCGTCCAATTTGTTGCATTACTTTGCTAGCCCCCGGAATCGGTTTAGCTCTGTCCCGACCATTTCTGATCGGCCCAGGATCAGTACCATGCAAAGCAATGGAACTGCCTGGCGGGGTAGTGCCTCTTATATTAGCAAGTACTTACATAATGCTCTAAATTTTTCGAAATATTTTAAAACTGCGGAATATGTCCGCAAGTTTTCGACACTGGCATCCTCCTGTTCTTCATGGTTTGATCTTCTTCTTTTACAATATCGGTGATCTCCAGACGCATCAAGGACTTGCATAAACGTTTAATGGTAAGCTTTAATGTGTTATAGTGTATCGCTAGGCTCACTTTGGTGTTATTTGCCTAGATGTGATTTATTTAGCGGGATTCACTGCTGATATATTCTTAATCCGTTCCAGTACGGAGAGTTAATGAAATTTGATATAAATGTTTCATTTGGTATGTTAACCAAGAGTCAAAAGAGTCCCCGAAAAATATCTGTGGTTAAAGGGTGTTTTTTGGAGAGAGTGATGCAACTGTGTGATTCTGATTATAACCATAACATCCATAAACAAATTCTGACACTTATCAAATTTGCTAAAAATACTAAATTTATGTTGGCAACCAAGGATCAAAAGGGTCCATAGAAATATCTTTGGTATAAGAGTGATTTTTGGGGGTGTAGTCTTTGGCCTTCTTAACGGAAAATACAATCATTTTTGTTTCAAAATTAATATAACTTTTTTTTTTAGAGTGCTTGTATCATATTGATTTGTCTTTTATAAGATTCGCCGTATTAGGTTCCATTTGACCTCCGATAGGAATTAATCCTTTTCATCCATTCCAAATTAAAAAAAAAAATCCAAGTCTCTTTCCCCCCCAGATACCGCAGGCGCTGGGGTCCATTTTCACCGAGAACGACGGCAATTACGATTGCAAGTCGTATCGGCACTTAATTAAATTATTTGATGTTAAGATAATAAATTAAATGAAAATAGTTGCTTTGATATGTTGACCATAACACAGCAACACAGCAACTTGTCTTAAATGCGCGCAAGGAGTATCGTCGGAAGTAAAAAGAGATAGGGTCTGCTAAATGCAAGCAGTTAAAAAATTTAAAATTCAAACAAAAAAAAAAAAAAACACAGGATGTGAAAGCAGGTCGCCTTTTAAAAGTTAAATAAACAAAATTACAAAATGTCAACAAATAAACAATTATGTATTAAAATATAAGCAAAAAACATTTAGAGTAACAAAAAAATTAAACCAATCCCGACAGTGGAGCACTGGTTCGAAACAATTTTTTTAGAACTATTTTACTCATGCTAAAATCAATTGAGGAAACCATCAAATTATAGGTTTTACTCATTCGGTTAAGAGGTTCATGCATGCCATAATTGGATAATGTTTGGACCTCCAAAAGTTGGATCCTATATTCATACTGTGGTGAATATGCCCAGTTATGTCAACAACCACACATTAGTACAACTTTCCGCGCCATCTTTGAGTGAAAAAAATAATTAAATCCATCACGGTTGGTGTTCAGCCTTGTTCGTACTGGAATATTGACGAAACCTTTTTGGAAAGCACCTTCTAGTAGACCCTAGAAAATTCTAGAACCTTTATTTCGGGTATAAATACAGGCGCACCAGTCCGAAAGAGCAGTTTGATTTTGGAAGTGAATGAATAAATGTCAGTGTGAATAAAGAGTTGCATACATGTGCTTGGTTATAATAAAAGTAACTGAAGAAAAAAGTATTTGAAATAAAAGCGTTTTATTTTGTGAATTAATTGCAGTTTTAGTTTGAATAAAGGAAATAGTTTTATTTGCGAACCCTTAGTAAAATACTACATTGGTGTCAGAAAAAGTGGAATAAAACTTATTTAATCTGTGAATTCAGATAATTGATGGTGAAAAATTGATAAAGTGTGTAGATTAGTGAACAAATAAGAAAGGTGTTTGTGAAAAAAAGACACACAAAAATATAAGAACAAAATAGAAAAAAAAAATGGGTAAAAATGTGAATGCATTGAATTGTGTTGAACTTAAAGCAGAACTAAACAGACGAGGTCTTCCTACTGCTGGAACGAAAAATGACCTCATTATCCGTGTGCAGGAAGATTTAAGTCAACACGATGAAAATCCAGACGTTTCTATTTGAGATTGATATGCAAGAAGAGCAAGTACGTACAACCTTAGACATGACCAATATGATGGCTCAGCTGCTCGCCCAGTTTGAAGACCAACAAAAGAATCTTCTTGGGAAATTTGAAGAACAACGCAACGAGCAAAAGAATTTACTGGAAAAAAACAGAAAAAAATCTTCTCGAACGATTTGAAGAACAGAAACACGTCCTCGAAGGTAAACTAGATGCCTTTGAGATCAAGTTTTTTGCCCTTAACGATCGTATTGAAAAACAATTTTCGTTAGTGGAAGCAAAATTCGAGAAGGTCGAAGATAAAATTCAGAGCATTACCGATGAGTTAGAAAAAGTTAGAAAAATGAAGGTTCGAGAAGGTAATGCCGATTTTCCAAAAAGAAAAGAAATGCATCCACCAACTTTTGATGGACAAACTTCTTGGTCGATCTACAAGAAGCAGTTTGAGGCAGCTGCAGCAACAAACGGGTGGGATGACGAAGACAAGTTTATTGCCCTGACACTTGCCCTTAGAGGTTCTGCTGCTGAACTTTTGCAAACCATACCAGCAGACCAGAACGGCAACTTCAGTGTTCTTGTTCAGGCAATTGACAAACGCTTCAGCGATAGCCATATGCAAGAAGTCTTTCGCGTCCAGCTCAACACCAGAGTCCAGAAAAGAGGTGAAAGTCTGCAACAACTCCAAGCAGACATTGAACGGTTGGCACACCTAGCATACCCGACTGCAGGAGATGAAATTACCAATCAACTAGCAACGGAGGCTTTTGTCCGTGCAGTTTCCGACATCAACCTACAGCGAGCAATTCGAACTGCTGGAAAACGCACGCGTTCTGAAGCATTAGCGTTCGCTCTGACAATGGAAGCATCAGAACAGGCTTCCTTAGGAGTTCATCGGGTAAGAGAACTTGAAGTTGAGGAATGTTCTTGCCAGAGAGCTGAATTCCGTAGAAGTCAGCGAGAAGGACCTGCTCGATGCTGGAATTGCAACAAAACCGGACATCTCCAGCGCCAGTGCAGATTGCCACCAAGAAGAGTCGCCTGTCAACATTGTGGAAACAGGAATAATACCCGCGAACAGGTGAGCAATAACATCAACGCTCCTGCTCGCTCTGTTTCCCAGTCGGGAAACGAGTAAGAACCAACTTCCAGGGGCAGAAGCTGGTTTCTGGTATCGATGGCCCTAGAACCACCATACAAGTCTCGCAGACTAAACGGAACAATAAAAGTCTGACAGTGGATGCAACATTAAATGGCAAGAAACAGTTGGCTACAATTGAAACCGGTGCCACAGCCTCCATTGTAAGAAAAGACTTGGTCAAGATGACGTGGCTACATAATACCAATAGCTACCGTCTTAGAACTGCGACAGCTGAGGCAGCAAGAGTATAGGGAGAAGTTCTTCTCAAAAATCCGTTTGGCAGAATTAGAATTTTTGCATCTATTTTTGGTAGCAGACATATGTGATGAGTGCATAATTGGAATCGACTTCATGAAAGAGCACGGAGTGATTCTGGATATCGGTAAGCAAGTGTTGAAGTACCAAAATGTAGAGATTCCTATGGTTTATGGCAACGAAAACTCATCAACTCTAAGAACTGTCATTAAAGAAGACATATGCTTGCCTGCCTCTTCAGAAGTGTTTGCTTGGACGAAAATAGAGGGCGATCTAGGTAGCCATCGATACCTCATGGTGGAACCAGAGTCTGAGCAATCTTCCCAAAACATCATCTTAGGGAAGACTCTTGTGGAACCAAAGAACAACATGGTACCCGTACGGATTCTCAACATCAAACCGTACGAGGTCAAGCTCAAGAAAGGAGAAGTAATTGGAAAATGCGAATCTGTGACCGCAATAACTAAAATCACAGAAATGAACGCAGAAGAACCTATAGACCCCGGAAAATTCAGCTCCATGAAAGCCAGAATTCTCAAGCCATCCAATCTAAGTCAACATCAGCTTAGTGTTGCTGGTAGCCTTCTTCATGAGTACACTGATATATTTTCTTCACCGAGTGGGCAGTATGGTCGAACACAACTGGTACAGCATCGCATCGACACAGGTGATGCGAGACCGATTCGACAACCAGCAAGACGTCTCCCATTAGCCAAACAAGCCGAAGTTGAAGAAATGATATCGACAATGAAGAAAGATGGGCTAATCGAAAATTCCAAAAGCCCTTGGGCGTCACCAGTTGTTCTTGTCAAAAAGAAAGATGGAAGCACCCGATTTTGTGTCGACTACCATAGGCTGAACGACAGCTACCCTCTGCCCAGAATCAGCGATACATTGGATGCAATGGAAGGAGCTCAATGGTTCTCGACGTTAGAATTGAAGAGTGGCTACTGGTAGGTAGAAATCCATCCAGAAGATCGAGAGAAGACAGCTTTCTCAACCGGAAATGGTCTGTGGCAGTTTAAAGTGATGCCATTCGGACTGTGCAACGCTCCGGCAACATTTAAGCGTCTGATGGAGTGTGTTCTTCAAGGCCTTACTTGGAAATCATGCCTTGTATATTTGGACGATGTCATCGTTTATGGAAAAACTTTTGACGAGCATTGTGAAAACCTTAAGGCTGTATTTCAGAGGCTTCAAGAAGCACACTTAAAATTAAATCCAGATAAATGTGCGCTTTTCAAGACCGAAGTTAAATACCTGGGACATATCATCTCATCCCAAGGAGTAAAGACTGATCCTGAGAAAGTTGACACTGTAAAGAATTGGCCAACACCAGAGGATAAGCATCAGCTCCGTAGCTTTCTTGGTCTAGCCACATATTATCGGCGCTTTGTGAAGGACTTTGCTGGAATCGATAAGAGCTTGCATCAACTTACTGAAAAGGGGAAGCCGTTCAAATGGTCAGGTGAGTGCGGGAAAAGTTTTCAGGAACTCAAGCTACGTTTGTGTAATGCTCCTGTGCTGACCTATCCGACTCCTGGAAAACCTTTCATCATCGATGCCGATGCCAGTAACGTCGGAATTGGAGCTGTGCTGTCGCAAGTCCATGAAGGAGAAGGAAAAAGTCGTCGCCTACTACAGTAAGGTGCTCTCGAAGCCACAGCGCAATTATTGCGTCACCAGAAGGGAACTTCTAGCTCTGATTTTGGCAACAAAGCACTTTCATAAGTACATCTATGGACAGAAGTTCCTCCTTCGAACTGATCATAGTGCGCTTAATTGGCTACTGAACTTCAAAAATCCAGAAGGTCAAGTAGCAAGATAGATCGAGAGACTGCAGACATACGACTACGAAATTCAACATCGAAGAGGAAAGCTGCACTCAAACGCAGATGCATTGTCTCGACGACCGTGTTAACAGGACTGTAAGCATTGCACGCGTCAAGAACAAAAGGAAGCGGTTGCCAACCAACGAATAAGAGCCGATCCCATTTACGGTTGGAGCAATGAAGAACTGAGGACTGCCCAACAAGAAGACTCGGATATAGAACCCATTCTTGCATGGAAGGAACACGGAGAAAAACCAGAATGGGGTGACATGTGCGATAGAAGTCCAGCTCTCAAAGCATATTGGGCACAGTGGGACTCACTTCATGTGCAAGAAGGAGTACTAAGGCGCAATTGGGAATATTCAGATGGCAAGTCTTATCTGATGCAGTTGATAGTGCCTAGGTCAAAAGTTAATGACGTTCTTCTAGAGATGCATGATGGAGCATCTGGAGGTCATTTGGGAGTCAATAAAACGCTGGAGAAGATACGAAAACGGTTCTACTGGCTACATGCAAGAGATGATGTCAGAAAGTGGTGCCGAAAATGTGATACTTGTGCTGCTACCAAGGGACCAGGTAGAAAGCTTCAAAGTAAAATGCAACAGTACAATGTGGGCACACCTTTTGAAAGAATAGCAGTAGATGTCGCAGGTCCATTTCCGGAGACCAACAGCGGAAACGGATACATCCTTGTAGTCATGGATTACTTCAGCAAGTGGCCTGAGGCATTTGCCATCCCAAATCAAGAAGCTAAAACAGTTGTTGATCAGATTACCTTCAATTGGGTGAGCAGGTTCAGCGTACCTTTGGAACTGCATTCTGACCAAGGAAGGAACTTCGAATCTAACATCTTTCAGGAGGTTTGCTCTTTCCTTGGCATCAAGAAGACGAGGACAACACCGCTTCATCCACAATCTGATGGGATGGTAGAACGATTCAACAGGACTCTTAAAGAACATCTGTCCAAGGTTGTAGGTGACTACCAACGAGACTGGGACCGCCATATTCCATTGTTCTTGATGGCCTATCGCAGTGCGGTTCATAGTTCAACAGGACATACACCATCGGAGATCCTGTTTGGCACAACAATACGGCTGCCCAGTGAAGTCAAATTTGGATGCCATACCATGGAACCGGAAAGGTCAGATGAATATGTGGATAACCTCAAAGAAAGACTCATTGACATTCATCAACGGACAAGGAAAAACATAAAAACCGCTAGTGATAGGATGAAAACACGGTACGACGCCCGTGCAACAACGATGGGATTCCAAGAAGGAGACATGGTGTGGTTTTACAATCCTCACCGACAAAAGGGACTGGCACCAAGGCCCATATTCCGTTGTGAAGCGAATCAATGATGTGGTTTACCGAATTCAGAGAGGAGTAAGAGGTAAGCTTAAAGTAGTACACTGCGACCGTTTACATCGTTATAACGGTGGGAATAATGGATTAAATCGGGACGTTCAATCCTAAGAGGGGGGCAATGTGCTGAATATGCCCAGTTATGTAAACAACCACACATTAGTACAACTTTTCGTGCCATCTTTGAGTGAAATAAATAATTAAATCCATCACGTTTGGTGTCTAGCCTCGTTCGTACTGGAATATTGACGAAACCTTTTTGGAAAGCACCATCTAGTAGACCCTAGAAAATTCTAGAACCTTTATTTCGGGTATAAATACAGGCGCACCAGTCCGAAAGAGCAGTTTGATTTTGGAAGTGAATGAATAAATGTCAGTGTGAATAAAGAGTTGCATACTTGTGCTTGGTTATAATAAAAGTAACTGAAGAAAAAGTATTTGAAATAAAAAGCGTTTTATTTTGTGAATTAATTGCAGTTTCAGTTTGAATAAAGGAAATAAGTTTTATTTGCGAACCCTTAGTAAAATACTACAATACGGTGGCAAATTATATGGATCATTCCAGGGTAACCCTTTTAAAGGAAATCAAATGCTGTGCCTCAATACGATTTTTATGAACTTCGTTAAAGGGGGTCCATACTTGAGATGCATACTCGAGTGTGTGGTCGTACATGGTCGTACATAACAGTTGTACAATGAAAGGGTTACATAGGGATCGTTAAAATCCTTTGCCCACCGTTTTATAAAACCAAGCATGGAGCGTGCCTTATTTACAATATAATTAATTCCGCTTTTAAATATATGTACAATGATTTTATTAACTTACTGTTACATGAGGTATTCATATTTTAATATTATTCAAGCTTAATCAGAACATCTCAAGGTCTGAATGTACATTATGTACATGAATTCAAAAATTCAAAAACATAACTGAATTGACTTTTAAATAAACGCTCCATACCCGCAGGCTTCCACAATGCAATTACATACGATACAATGAAAAAAGAAACATTTCAGTTTCATTTCACCAAGTGCATTGTTGGTTCGTTTGCTCCACGATCGTCGAGGAAAAAAAATTCAATTCGTGTATAATTATTAATGTAAAGTCTTTAAAATCCAAAGAAAAATATAGCTCAATGTTTCAAGTTTATTTTTCAATAAAAGTTTGGTGCATTTTGATAGATTAGAAGTATTATTCCAATCCAATTCGATGGTGGTGTTGGGTCGGTGTTCCTGCGTCGGTGTTTGTGAATGCCGTTTCATTTTGTGTAGAAAATACTGCAGGTTAAATTTAAATGCGTGATTTGAAAATTCAAGTTCAGTTCGTGAATGTATTTATTTTTTGTGTTCGGGTTTGTTCCCGATTACGGTGTGTTCATACATGACATGTTACATTGGAACTCGTTCAAGTTCATTGGTGTTTTTTTTTCTTGTTCAGCTAGTCTGCGATTGCGAAGAAAAAAAATAATTAAAGTCGAAGTAAAAATTAAATCACGGGAAAAAATTTCCTTAAAAACTGTGTATTTTTTATTCGGTAATAAGCAGTTTTCGATGGAGATTTCGTCATTGGAAATTAAGAACCAATTCATTCTTTGTAAAGCGGTGGCCGGCGGCGCGGCGGCGTAAGGAAGTCGGTGTGAAAATGTCATTTTGTGTGCTAACTCGGCCTATCCGGATTTACATGACAGATTTTTGCATTGCCGTTTGTTTCGTTTTGTAACCGTGTAAGATTGAAAGCGACATCCGACATGTTTATTCCAGTTTCGAACGATTTTTCCATTCAATCGCCCAATGTAAATCCAGACTAGTCTTAAATAAGTCGGATAAAAAAAACTGATATAAAGCATTCACCGATTTTTTTTTTTGATAAAGCCTCGGCTACTGGGCTGAATTTATCAGAGCTTTAAATTTATTTCAATATGGTAAGTGAAACTTCCTTATATTTTTTTTATTTAACAAAATTTCCTGATATACTTATAATTGTATGATTAGTCCAGATTAAGTTAGATTGACCAATTTTTACATTGCCGACTTTTGTTTAGTGGAAGATTGTGAGGTAAATATATCCGACATGGTCCTTCCGCCTTCCAGTTGCGAGCGATTTGTTGTTGTAATCGTGTGAGGTTTTGCCGACATTTTCTATCTAGTTTTGAGTTAACGCCGGCAAATTTTAATTAATGTAAATCGGCACATTGACCGATATTTGTCTTGCCGATAAAAATTTGTTGTTGTATTCGTGTGCGATTGAGGTACAGCCGATATGTTCCTTCTAGTTTCGGCCGATTTTTTCATTCAGTACTGAAAAAAATCGGTCAATGGGCGTTTTTCTTTTTTAGTTCAGAGCAGAGCCTGAACTGTCAAAAAAAAATCCGTGTTTCTTTTTTAGCTGAGAGCATTCAGAGCTCCAACTTTGTGTTTATTTTTTCGCTCTGAACATGTTCAGAGCACGCTCTATGAGTTTAGAATAAATTGTGGAGCAGACGGAGTTGAATAGCTGAACACAAATTTGACAAGTGGAACAAAATAAAAAAAGTAAATATGGCGGACGAGAATAAATTTGAACACTCAGAGCAGAGCACGCTCAGATCAGAGATCGCTCAGAATGTGTTCAGACTCTGTTCAGAGCTCTACTTTATGAAAAACGCCCAATATAAGTGCCGACAAATAGAATGAAAACAGACTGGAATGTCAATCGAGTTTTGAGCAAAAAGTTCAAATTTACATTTTTCAATGTCGATGTTTTGTGTCGGTAGTGAAGGAACAAAGAAGTGAAAACTGAGGGGTAACGACATTTTCCCTCTAAACTCGAACTCCAGTCTATTTTCGCTCTCCTTCAAGCAAGCGAGTCCGTTTTGGATCTGAAATCACTTCATAAGCGGGTCCAAAACGATTCCAAATCAAATCGGATCAAATTAGTATGGAAACTAAAATCACCACGGACCCTTGATGTGAATGTATTGTGATAGAGAGAGAGTTTTTCAATTCACCATTCTCGGAGAACCGAAACCAAATGGAATCCAAAACGGTTCCAAAAAAATAAATGAATCGAGGCATACCCAAATGTATTAAAAAAAACTTCCCATCTAGTTTAGTTTCTACATTGCTTAAAAATAATAACAGTTTTTTTTTTAATAACAGTGTTGAAAATAAAAACAAAATGACTATGCTTCGCCTACTCTCTCTATTTCTCGGTGCATAAGAAATAATCTCGTTTTCTTTCTTCTTCTTTTACATGCGTACACAGAAAGTTTGTTAATGTGTGTAAGACAAATAGTTTTTTTGGATTCCCAAGTGATTCCCAATTGATTGCCAGTAGCCCGATCAATCTAGCAGTTCTATTAAAGTTAAATGAAGTACAAAATGTTTTGATCCAGTTAGGTCGCAATGATGGAGTAGAATATGAAATCACAGTTATGGATCAAAATTGTATATGGAATTTTGAATTTTGTGTTTTGTCGATTTGCAGGCGTATTTTGCATTTCTAAAAATGGTTATAACCAAACTTATAGATAATAAAATTCCGTACGACGAATAGATCACAGCCGGGAACTCGATCAACACAGAGACATGACAGAAGCGATTCAACACATTTCCACACCACCGTGGAGGTAGAGTTTTTGGTGCGTTTTTTTTAACGTGGTTTCCCCAGTAGGCCTAATCCACAGAAAAATATTTTTATTCAATGTTTATTCCATCTTACTGTATTCTCAATCTTTAATGGACATTCAACTTGAGTTTTGACTGAAGACTGCGTTTCTCTGTGAGAAAAGTAGCACCGAAGAAACTGAGATTTAAGACCAACCTCAGTCTCATAGTCCGGGAGCCCGTGACAGATTTTGGTGACCAATAGAACCAAAGCTAATCTTTTGGTAGATGGTTAATTTGACGTTATAATGAAGCCTAGTGAAAGTCAGCTGGCGGACCATGGGTGGGTGTGACTACAGCAGCCTCCCAAACATGTAAACAAAAATGTTGTGTTGCGACTCCACCAAAGTTGAAATTTGGTTATGATAGCTATCACCTTATATTGTGCAAAAACAAAAGTCATCTGGCTGTATGTAGGTGGAAAGATCGTCAGCTAACGTAATTAAGTATGCACGAATAGAACCACGGTAAGAAGCCATGATCAAAATTCACTACGTCAGCTGACGGTCCTTCCACCCACATACAGCCAGCTGACTTTTGTTTTTGCACAATATAAGGTGTTAACTATCATATAACCAAATTTCAGCTTTCGTGGAGTCGAAACCCAACTTTTTTTTGTTAACATGTTTGGGAGGCTGCTGTAGCTACACCCACCCATGCTCAGCCAGACGACTTTCACTGGGATTCATTATGACATCAAATTAACCATATCCCAGCAAAATTATCTTTGGTGGAGTAACTGACTAAAATATGTCACGGGCTCCCGGGCTATCAGTTTCTACGGTGCAACTTTTCTCGAACTGCACAGATAAATTAAAATTTCTTCGTCGCTTTCCTCGCCGACTTGTATGTCCGGGGCATTTGTGCACGAATTAACTCCACAAATTTCATAAATTTGTGTGAATTGGAGCTCAGCTTTTCGACAGCCGCAAGCTATTCACCAGCCCGTCTTGCATTTGCAATGAAAGTATCATCAGCTGGTTTTGCACAAATAAAACATGATTCATCAAAATCAAAAATTGGCTTTACGGGTTCTTCTAATGATGTGGAGGGTGAAGGCTCTCAAGTAGATGTGACGCTTCGACGACGATCAGCAAAAATCAATTTTTCTTTCGTGTAATTACACCAACAAGCTGAATGGATTGTCACAGAATGTAATCCTTTCAGTTCCTCTTGGTGATCTTTCTCACCTCTTTCGATACTTGCTGATAACAGCTTTTTCATGCCCCTTTCCTCAACACTGGAAATTTCGCCAATATTCAATGAATTTTTACATATATAGCACTCTGCCATGATACAAATTTTATTCTGAAGCTCCTGCCACAAATGCTAGTGAACAAATGAAATCGAATTCTTTAATTTCAAAATAAAAATAAAGGAACAAATGCCCCGAATAAAAAAATCGACGAGGAAAAGAACGAGGACATTTTAGACGATTTCTCTTTGGAGTTCGAGAAAAGTTACACCGATGAAACCGAGACTGTAGACCAAACTCAGAGAGAAACGCATTATTCAATAAATACTGAATTTGAATGTCGACCAAAAAGGTTGAGATTGCAGTAAAGTCGTAAATAAACACTGATTAAAAAATTGTCTCACTCTTGTACTTTCTATCCATTTTCTTGTGTGTTTTCAGTGTTTGTGTTAGTATGCCGTTTTTTTGATGGTTTGATTGATTCTCCATGAAAAATAAACTGGACAGCAATACAAAAACAATAAGTACAACGACAAAATTCTCATAGGAGCAATCGTTCCGTGTGTTACAAAAGATAAGATCGGCATTAGAATTTAGAAAAATCGATGTAAATTTGGACTACGTAAATCAATTTGAATTAGTGTGAACGTGTGTAAAGAAATAAAAATAGAGTAAAATGGGTTGTTGTTTTTGTGATCAAAAGTTTTTTTTGAAAATAACAAATCTCTGAAAATCGGAATACGGAAGTTTGAGAGTTGAAAATTGGACGCTTCATTACCATTATATCAATTATGCGGTTTTTATTGGTTATTTTTATAGAAAGCGCAGCAAATTTTACATGGAAAAGAATAGTGTGGATAAAGAAGGCAGTAAAAATAGTGCTGATAATAGTATGTATGAAGTCTTGAAATGTTTGGAATGTAACGACACTCGTTTGGGTTGCACAGATGTAAAATAAGAGTGTATAGGTATAAATAGTGCATATATACATGGTGTAACTTAATTCGTCAATAGTATTTCAGGACATGATTCTTGGGTATATTATTAGAAAAAATCGTTCTACAGTAAGGGCCTATAGACAATTTTTATACCATTTATGAGGGATTTAAGAAAAGGCCTACTTTGGTGTACCCTCACCCATGCTAACGGTAATAGAAAAAATACCATTCTTTTTAACTGCGTTTAAATAAATTTTATATCTTTTCTCAGGCTTTATATATTCAGACTTTGGGGTCAGTTTTCTCCAAAAAATTCCTAATCAATATGATGTTTTAATATTTTTTTTTTAATGTAACAATACTAATAATAAAAATCAATGACAAGCTTTAAGCTCAAAAAGCTATTGAATACAAATTATTTGTGTGGTTTTAGATAATGTGTTAATAATGATTTTTACTAAAACAGTTTTAAGAGGTCACTTTGACATTCCTTGGTTTGAATACTTGCTACTAAAAACAGTGCAGGGAACTAAGTACCCGGGAACTAAATCCACTGAGGGACTACGTTCTCACTTTATGGGAAAGAAATCCACTTTACTAAGTGGTCTTCGTTCCCTTGCAGCTCCACTTTCTTATTAAAGTCGAAACCAATTTTCAACAACAAAAATTAAAAAAAGAGATTATTTGATTTTTTTTTGATTATTTTAGAAAACTGAATTTCGAAACAACTGGTGCTTTTTGATTCAGTTTTTGAGTTTTCGAAAATAATTAAATAAAAATCGCGCAGATTAATTCGAAATTTTAGAAATTTTCTTATTTAAATTTGGTATCTCGATAGAAAGATTTGTGTACAGAAATGTATTTTTTTTAAATTAAAACATTGGAATTTATTTCACATTCAAATGGAACTAAAATCGTACAGTTTTTTAACGAATTTCTCACCTTGCATTGGAACAAAGATCACTTAGGTAAAGTGGATTTTGTTCCCATTAAGTGACAACTTAGTCCCTCCTCTGTGGAGTTAATTCCCGGGGACTTATTTCCCTGCACCGTTATAACTTAAAATCATATATATATATATATAAGGGTGGTTCTTATTTGTTCTCTTATGCGAAAATTGAGTGCGACACCCCCTAAATTATGTCTAAAAAATGATTAAAAAAATCCCCTTTTTTCAGATTTTTATCTCTTACCCTTCCTGGCCCTATTTTAATAAGAATTTTTTTATTTTTTTTTGGATTAACACTATATAAACACTGTACCAGGTGTCATTTTTTAACTAATCAATGAAAAGACTTCGAATTAGGCTCAAATGAAGCGTATCTGAAAACTCTACAGCCCGTGCATGTTAAAAAAAAATTTCGATCATTTGTTTAAACTTTATTGTTAAACAAAAAGGCAGATTTTTTGTTTCGTTCAATACGTGAAAAGTAAGCAACATTTTGACATAAATTATTTTTTTTTGATGATCTCTCCATCGTTTTCATTAACCTGAGTTAAATGAGATTTTTCCTTATATGTGTCGCTTTGAATCAAAACGGACCTATCTCCACCTTTTTCAAAATATAGAGTGTGATATACCAAAATTTTCGTTCCAAAGAGAACTACAAGATGACATCCTTTTTTTGTTTTAAACCGATCTATTTTAAAAGTTAAACGTTTAAGTTTAAAAGCACTTGAATTTTGATTTTAGAATCAAAATAACCATATCTACTTTTTTTTTAATAATCAAAACGGACCTATTTTTCACTATAAATGATTTTGTTTTCAAAACGGACCTACATATTCTGCGAATGACAACAAACATAGTATAATTTGTTTTCAAAAAGGGTCTAATTTTTACGCTCTGACAGACGTCCAGCCGAAAAGTTCTTTTCATGAGGTAAATACAAATTTTGCATAATAATGTTTAAAATTAATATGAATAGGCTGCAGTGAGCTAATGTAAATATGGAAACCCAAAATAAAAAACAGGTAATAGAAAAGTGAAAATTGTCCAGTCCGAGTGGTAGATTGGTAGCCTGCTGCGCAGGATACTCTAAATCCGAAAAAATAAATGGCACTTTCAATTCAAGGCATCCAAGCGTTTCTTGCTTACTAAATACTTTGAAAGTATAAACAAACTACCTATGTTACTTTTTACTTGCTCTAGAGGGCAAGTATTGGTTTCGTGTAAAAAAAAAATTGAGGTTTTAATCAAATCTAACATAACTATGATGGAGAAGTTAAAAAAAGTGATTTTCATTAAGACGTCTCGAAAACGGCTCAAACGATTTTGATTGAACTTTGTATATGTCATATTTAGAGCAGTTCTAATAATACTGCATACCAGGTTTTTACCAAAAAATACGAATAATGGAAATAAAATTATGTTTTTTGTAATGGTCTTTTTTTTATACTTCTTAAGGTATATCCCTCATATCTCTTACTTCTAAGTCATTCAACAAATAATGCATTTGAAATTTGTATTTTTTTAATTTAAATTTAAAAAATCAAATCAAAATTGCTATTTTAACATGTTTTCATTATTTTTTCGTTAACGATATAAGAATATTTGTAAACCATCACTATATCTACACTCTGTCATTGTCTAGTTACGTTCTAGTTGTTAGATACGAGAGCAAGTTCGTCCGATCCAGTCGTGCATATTTTGTATGTTTGTTTAATACTGGTTTTTCGATTTCTATGCATTTCAGAGTCAAAAAGGTACTATATTTTGGTATTTAGATTCAAAAAGCCCCATTTTTATTTTTCACGATCAAAGAGGCCTAAAAAAAATGTTTTTTTTTTTTAGAAAGTCCTGACGAGGTCCTTATATTTCATTTATTGTTTTATCTTATAAAAAATTTCTAACAGATTAAAAAAAAATTTACTTCGCATAATTATCCCCAATAGCTTAGAAGTTATAGGTTTTTGCCCTTTTTAACCACTTTCACTTCTAAATATATAGGTATATTTTGATTCTAAGCGACACATTTATTCGACACTATCAACGTTTCGATGTGTTATGTTAATATGATAATAAGTCATTGTACTGAGAACGGCTATAGCGGCGGCGCGCCGTAGTTTTGCTAAAATTCCTAATGAAAAAGGGTCAGGAAAGGTTAGGAATAAAAATCTGAAAAAATTAGGGAATTTTTTTGTCATGAATTTGAACCAATCTCGGGGGCGTCGTCAATTTGTTTCACCTAAGAACCACTCTAATATATCACATATACTATCTCGATTACACGAAAATAAAATTTTTCTTATGACCTAACATTTTACTCCGTAGGGCAGGCCAAACATAAATTCTCAAAAAAAAAAAACATTCCTTGGATCAAGTTATTTAAATGAACTCTTTTGATTCTCGGGCACCATGACAAATTTAGTATATTTAGCAAATTTCATCAGTGTGAAATTTTAGTCATAGATCATAATAATTGACGCACTAACATCTCGCCCTCAAAACACACCCTTTCAATACAGATATTTTTGGGTACTCTTTTGATTCTTGGTAAACATGGCAAATGAAACATTTGTACCAAATTACATTAATATTCCATCATTTTAAAATGGCTTGGTGTAATATTTTACTTGTTGTACTTAAAAACGACTTTAACTTTCTACAGGATACATATCTTTTCAGTGTTGATCTCTTTAGAATCAGCGTTGAAAAGCACCCTTAAACCATGTGTCCTATGATTAGATTCTATTATAACAATTTTCCAGCTTGATAAACTTACTTAATATTACGTCACTAGGAACTATTTTTATTTTCAAAATTACATGTTTTTATCAATTCCTAGTCAAATACTGAAAAACGTATGTTGCTAAGACTTTTAGTTTTTAAGATATTACAAAATAAATGATCAAATTTTCTTGTTTTTACTAAGAAGTTGGTAACTTAATTACATTGTACATAAGATGAAAATAGTTTGAACATATTTTTTTTAAACTGTTCATTCAAATAACTTTATTTAAAAAGGAAACAAAAGGAGGAGTTCTAAGCTTTGCAAAAAGGTATTAAACATTGTTAGTGCTGCCGTTATTTTCTAATAACTTTTTGTCTGTGTTACGTCAATTTTGTTTTAGAAAAAAAAGAAACGAAGGGGAATTGAGCTTCCTTTCTATAAGAAGGGGTGTCTTATCTTAGCTGAATCCCCCTGTATGCATTACATTCTGAACAGATCTGTTAGCTTTAAACACTGCCCTATAATAAAATGTATTATTTTATATAATTTTTTAATGCTATGCTATGAACGATTTACAAAGACAATTTTTTCTATTTTAATATTTGTATATAAATATATGCATACCTATGTATTATATTATATAACATGTTATACAAGTTTTTTTGTGCGTTAGGCTTGGATAAGCCATGTTGCGGCTATCGACATTTTTTTGTCTTAAATTTACAAACCCTTTGTGTACTTACTTTATTTTATTTTTGTTAATTTTTGATAAATTTAATACTAATGTTGATTAAATATTTTGTAGATGCATGACTAACAATTGAGGTGTCATCTTTTATTCTAAGTTTCACAAATATTTTTAATTCTTGTTCACATTTATAAAAATTATATTGAAAAATATATACAATTACAAAAAAAATATCAGACATTTTTGTTAAATATAGTTGGTGCCTCTTGTTTATTATGCTAACTTTACTCTTTAACCTTATAGTATAGGTAGATTTATTTATTTATTTCATCCATCGACTTAAGTCTATCAGATTAACATTCAAAATATAACTTACAATAATATAAAAATAAGTAAATATAATAATAATACTACTTTATAATACTTTAAAATTGATCTTGCATGGCTTAAATCGATTAAATTGCAAATAGAGTTAAAAGCAGAACAAGAATAGATTATAGTTACACTACGGCCGTAGTTTGTTTTATTGTAATCAATATAAAAAAAAATCTTATGGATCGTGCTGGAGCATAAATATTAATTAGAGAAAGAAGTGGAGGACATACTATATGGTTCATAAAAAATATCTCTAGCAAGCATTATTAATAAATATTTTCTTCTTATTTGAAGATTCATTAACCCAAGTAGGTAACAGCGGGTTAAATAAGAAGGAGCAAAATCCCAATCCAGCTTTTTGATAGCATAACGCGTAAATCTTCTCTGAATGTTTTCAATTCTTGTAGTATGACGTACGCATACGCGTGAAGTCTTGAGAGTTTCTTCTGGGAATCCTAAAATGGCATTAGCTTTAGAGATTATATAATCATGGTGAGGAACAAAGTATCGGTTTTGACCAAAAATAATGCCTAAATTCATTTTAAAATTGACTCTGGTGAGTTCCGAGTTCGAGATCAAATAGTTAAAAAGCACAGGATTCCGGAGCTTGAAAAACGAGAGTACATTACACTTAGAAATATTAAAAAGCAGTCTGTTAATATTACACCAATTGACAACGTTATTAATGTCTTCTTGAATAAGACTACAGTCATTAATGCATTTTAGAGACTTACAAATCTTAAGGTCATCAGCATACCGCATGCCTTGAGGAACTCTAGATCGATTAAAGTTTAAAGATAACCGTTGACATTTGGTTGCCGATACTAACATATTGCCATCGTCGTCTAATCACCCTGTAGGAAATTTCAAAAAATTCATGAAGGAATCACCAGCTTTTTCATCAATGAGTGGAAGCTACAACCCATGAATTTGGTATGAAAACATCGATGAATTTAACATGGGGCTGTCATAGGCGGCCACCAAGTGATTTTCTAGGTGAATATTTACCGGTGAAATCACGAAGTAGGGGTAACTATTTTATTCATAAGCGAATTATATGTAATGAAAAATATAATGAATGTTAAGCTGTGAAATGACTCGATAACTTAGAGTTGCTTATTCATCAGGTGAAAAATGGCATGAATGCTCACCCATTAATTCACTTTGTTGATGTAACTCGTTTAATCTTATCTGAATTGTATTTGATGAAAAAACCCATGAATATTTACCAGTGATATCACTAGATACAGGTAGTTAGAAGTTTCTTGTTCACTAGACCCTTCCCCCTAGCTGAAAAATGTCGTGCATGTGTAATCAGAATATCAGATAGGCTGATCTTAACATTTATTTTCAAACAAAAAAAAAGCATGCGTCAAGGAATCAAATTTTGCGGTCGATGCTTACCGAATGTTATAGAAATCACAGCATGAAGATACTGTGAATTTTATTATTCTAAATTCGAACACTCCAACTAAACGTAGAAGAGCCAATTGAAATCACAAACTCATGACACTCTGCATTAGCGTTCATGGTGGAAATCATCATATTTCTGTAGGCAGGTAGAGGAAGGGCAATGTTTATGATCGAAACCAAAAACCAAGCATCGCAATCCAAAAGAGGTCACACACATGACAATGTACATTACTTTGCATCGTTGAAATCCTCGTACTTTCGGCACAGGTATAGAGAAAGGCAATGCTTTTGATTTTTGTTTTTTTTTCTGTCTCAGGAAGAAGAATGCACAACGCGATAACCCAATTTTCTTCACGAACTCATGAACCTATGCAGTACTCTTCATCGGTAGAATCATCGTATGATTTTTTTTTAGTGAATAGTACACAGAGATGGAAGCATTGATTTGAGTTGAATTTGTGTACAAAGTAAAAGTAAGGGTAGAAAAAAGGCAATACCCATATTTAATGAACGATAGCACGATGCTCCTTCATGAAAGTACTAGATGACTTCATTGGTGTTTTCACCTAAATTTTTCATTGAGGAGCATATTTCCTACTGGGCAAATAGCTCGAAAATCATTTGAGCAGTGTGGAGTGAAAACCCATCAGCTGCAACTTTCTTAACAATATTGGATGTTGAATCCTATCGAAAGCTTTCGCAAAATCAGTAAATATAACATCTACCTGACAACGATTTTCTAATTCAGTTCTTCTTATAATTTGAAAATAAAGTTAGATTGGTAGTGGTAGATCTACCTGAACAAAATCCATGTTGCGATTCACAGATATAGTTTTTTACTTCATAATAAATTCTTCTTTTTACAATAGCCTCAAAAACTTTTGGGATCAAAGGCAGTTTAGGGCGATAGTTTGATATATTTTGTCTTGAACCTGTTTTGAATATCGGAGTTATTAAAGACACTTTCCAAGAATCCAGAAACTCACCAGTTTGCAGAGATAAATTAAATAAGGAAGTAAGAGCTGGAGCCATAAAATCAGAGCAATTTTTTAAAAATATTGGTGGAATGTTGTCTGATCCACAAGCAGTGTTAGAATCTAAACTCAGCCCTTACTTCCTCAACAGTTAAGATAACATGACCAAGATCCGTTAAATTACTTCCTCTATAAATATTTACATTTAAGTCAGAATAATCTAAGTCTTCCACGCAATTCGATTGAAAGAAAGAATTGAACAAATAACAAATACCTTCTTCACAATTCGCTACTGCTACTTCATAAAACATATTCTTGAAATAACATATAGTCTTCCTTTAACTGTTTATGAAAGACCAGAATGCCTTAGGCCTTAGGGTTATATCTCAAATTTGACTCGACAGATAATAGATACTGTTTGTATAAGAATTTTTTAAGAATTCATATTCTTTCCTCGCTCTTAAATATTCTGCATGAAAAGATGGATTGGCTCTACTCTTCTTATATTTTTTATTCATAGCCTGTTTTAAGATACTAAGGCGTCTATTGAACCATATTGGTTTACTGTTCCCTCTTAACTTTTTTACCGGAACATAGTTAATAAATGCACTATTTATCAAATCTGTGAGAGAATTAAAGTCTTCGAGTAAATTACCATTAAAAACGATATGTACCAATTAATATGAGACGAAAATGGATCTATACCATTAAAATCAGCCTTTGCAAAATCAAATTTATATTCATCATTTTCAAATTTAGAAATTTTATAAAACATTAAATCAAGATTGAACTGGATAGCTTTATGGTGAACACTATTTTCTAACATAGGAATTTCATTTGCGCAGAGTTCTGCGTTTACCATATGATCAACAAAAACTAAATACAGCGTTCTATTTATAGATTTTTTAACATTGTTAATTTGAATTAGGCAAAGAGAAATAATCGAGTCCAAAAAATTTTAATCCGTATTACCGATACGTTAAGAGAAACCAGACATTTGTCTTCATGATAATAAACCCAATTTACATTGCCAAGGTTAAAATCACCTAATATAACAACATGATCGACATCTTTAATATTTTCTAAAACGTTAAATATGTTAAATTCTTTAATTATGATTGTGACCTTTCATAAATGATAATAATTTCTTGACCTATAGCCTACAAAACAAGAAATTGTTAAATATGTTAATAAAGTGCAAGGTATAAATCTCATCACTCAATCTAGGTGGAATATACGATCAAAATACATAAATACTTATAAGTCTGGTACCAAATACATCATCTGGGAGATCAACTCCAACGCACTTTTGTTCCACTGAATGTTCCAGGAGTATTTCTTGGCTACGGTAAATAGAACGAATAGCCATCACTATACTACCTCCAACGATATGTGTGCCCGGCAAATGCCGATCCTTACGGAACACGTTAAACTGAGTATCGAAAAATTCGGACGTGAGAATGCCACCACAAAACCAAGTTTCAGTAAGAGATATTAAATCGTAGGAGCAATCCGAGGAAGCAAGCCAGAAGCTCTCTGATTTGGTGCGCATACCACCCACGTTTTGATAATAGCAGGAGAATATAGCATTATCTCCAAAATGAAGACCTTGATTACGATCGAGTGGAATTGGAAAGGGAAGGAAACAGCAACATTATCAACAACAATATTATCTCGAATATTATTAGCTTCATCAGCAACAACAGCAACATTAGGATCCAAAACATTATCAGCAGAATCATCAACTCAACTATTTAAGTCATTGAACCTTTAACGCCACCAGAAGCAATATCATTCACTTGAACTTCAATACGACTGGGCGGAATTATTGCAATAGGGTCGTCAGCAAGTACAGCAACATTATCAACAACGCTATTATCTCAAATATCATCAGCAACGAGATTATGATCAAAGATATCATCAACAGGAACATCATTGTATCTAAATGCATTATCAAGAACATTATAAGCAGGGCAAGTTTTTTTATGCGATAAAAAACACAAAATATGCGCATAAAATATTCACGTAAAATGAGAAGAAAATATGCGCTTAAAAAGTAAAAATATGCTCTGAAATGTTGTAAGATAATGAAAAAATATTAAAAATTAAAAAAAAATCAGTCTTTAATTTGTCAAAAAAAAAAATAACAAACATAAAATAAATTTAAAAAAATACAATTTTCCAGATTTTTTAATAGGTCTTGTTCACACATACAGGGTGGGGCAAATCAAACAGTGCAGTTTTGAAAGGTTGGTATTTCCCGTATGGTGATGGGGACAGTGTGATTGTGGTGGTCTCATTTCGTCGGGCGGGCCATGCCATTATCAGTCATTACCATTAATTGGTCTGGTTTGGTCTTTGCCGTCCGTACGTTTTTTGAAAATGGTCGTTCTTTCGTCGGAACTCAGCGTGCTTTCCGGCTGCACTTTAGCCTCGCGCGTCATGATACCGTCCCTCACTGTAATGTAATCGCGAATTGGGTGCGTACATTTGAATAAACTGGTTCTACACTAAAACCTAGGTGTTCAGGCAGACCCAAAACGGCAAGAACACCGGAAAATTTGACAAGAGTGAGAGAAGCTGTTGTGCAGTCGCCTACGCGTTCTGCCCGGAAGAATTCAATTGCATTGGGCATTGATAACCGCTCATTAAGGAGGACGGGGCTACGGCACATACTGCAAGAGTTTCAATGACGAAGCTGCGACAGATGTTCCCTACGCACCTCGTCTCTCTGAGGGGTGATGTGAGGTAGCCCGCACGCTCACCGGATTTGAGCATTTGTGATTTTTTCTTGTGGGGCTACCTGAAGCAAAATGTTTTTAAACATCGGCCTCACACCTTGGAAGAACTGAAAGAACGAATTCAGAAGGAAATTGGTGCTATACCAATAGAAATGTGTCGAAATGCGGCCGAAAACTTCAGAAATCGCCTTCATCAATGTATCGCTGCTGGCGGCCATCATCTTTCTGATGTCTGTTTTAAAACTTGATACATAAAACGACATGATCTACTGAAGAAAATTAAATAAATATAATTTCTGCAATTTGCGTAGTTTTTTATATAGCCTTTCAAAATTGCACTGTCTCTTTTGCCCCACCAAGTACATAGGTACCATACATTTTTTTCAAATTTTCAAAAAGAATTATTTGTCTATTTGGTCGCAAAAAAACTTTTTTACGTTGAAAAAGATATTTCATTGTCAAAACATGTGACAGGAGCATTCTTGAATGAAAGAATTACACTTATTGAATAGTTTCTCAAGTTCTCTTCTTCGTTACTTTTCAGCGTTAATATGTTTTAGATTTTTCTATTTTGAGTACCCCTCCTTTTTATATGGGTGATCCTCTGTTAAAAGCTCCTTTTTAGCATCCAAAATGTCCCCTACCTAAATTTAAGAAAAAATTATGCAGATTTAAGTGTTATAATAAATTATGGAACAAAATTAATGACTTAAAGTGCGGGCACTTGATTTTAGGCGTTTTTGAGAATTTGGGCTTGATACGGAAATGACGCCTTCGATACGGAAATGATAATGTACCAGTACAAAAATTTTCCTTTTCAAATATTCCTTGTAACAAGGGCCGTGTGATTCAGGATGCATTTAAAAGACTTACGGTATTACAGGAATTTATTTAAAATTATTAAAATCTAAATTAAATCGATTTACGGAAATGATTTTTTGGTACGGAAATGACATTTAAGTAGTAAAGATAAATAATTTGTTACGTTTTCGCTTTCCCACCTATCTCACACAAATTTTAATGATTTGCAATAAAATTATGATTTCTTAAAGAAAAAACACATCTAATTTCATTTCCGTAACCATTTTCTCATCGCCGTAACCCAATAATGGCGACGGAAATGAAGCGACGGAAATGACGAAAATCGATGTTTTTTAACTTTTTAGACAAGAAAAATAGAAAGTTTTTTTTTTTTAATTTTGTATAACTAACTGCAACACAACTTCGCAAGGCTGCTACAAAATAATTTCATTTTTACTATCACTTACTAAAATTATATGCACCTACAGAAATGACGAAATTGATGAAACACGACGAATACAACCACTTACTTTAAAATTACACACGAAACTGATGTCCCACCCATTTAATTGAATGTATTTCAAAGGAAGCAAGAATGAGTTTCTTCATTTAGTCTAAATCCTATAAACTGACGGCCGTTACTTTGAATTTTTAAGCATTTAACATTTTTTACGGAAATGATGCAAATACATGGAGACACATATTTGAAAGTTTGAAAGTTAATTGTTTCAAATAAATAAATTTAATTTTTAGGGAAGTTGTATTTAACTACATATTCTTAATCCTGGAACTCAGTCAAATTAAAATGTGTGCTAAATGCATAAAATAAACAAAAAATCCATTTTTCCGCGCTGAAACAAGGAGGAGACACGCGACGGAAATGATATTTGGACTATAAAAACAATTTTTTTTTATTACATATCTGCAAATATTTAAAATTTAGAAGTGTCCCAGTTAGAAACGTTGCTTGCGCTATTATTGACTTTAAAATAAATTAGTTTTTTTTAATTTGTTGAACCATTTTTGGTCGGGGCCACGAAAAGGAGCTTTTAGTGGGAATCACCCATATAACTCCGAAACGGTAAATGGTATCGAAAAGTATTTCATGCAAAACTTGTAGATTTTGTGATCCCAAAGAAAAAAAGTTTTTCCTACGACTCAGCGTAGCGAGTCTATTATCTTCTTAAGAAGATATCGACATTTCAAAAAAACGTAAAATCTCGAAAATGTCACTTTTTCACGTATCAACGGTTCATATTTTTGAAAACATCTGAATGCAAGACATTATTTAACCCCCTACAGGAAAAAACTATTATTTGTTTCTTAAAAACAATCATTTTAAAGATATAATTATTTTAAAAGTTTGACAAAAATTCTAAATTTCCAGTTTTTCGCTTTTTACTCTTAAACTCCGAAGTTGTCGAAAAAAAAATTAGGTTCAACTTGTAGACCATAATATTCTCTAGAAAAAAGTGTCCACACTTTTTTCCATGCAAGTCATAAGTCACAAGATATTGCTACTTAAATAGCGCCAAATGTCGAAGAAATAGGTTTTTTGCATATATCTTTTAAACGGCACGTTTTATCGAAAAATTATCTATGCTAAATTTATACATAAAGTAACCCTATATAAGCTTGCATTAACATTTTTTTTCTAGCAGCCATCATTTTTATTATGTCATTATTTCAAGAAATCACAAAAACTCAAAAATACCAGTTTTTGGCCATTTACTCTTAAATGACGAACTTGACGGAAAATATTTTGAATCTATTTGTTAGATTTTAATATTCGCTAGAAGAAATATTATTACACTTTTTTACATTTAACACATAACACATTCTCGCCAAACTGTTTTTGGTCGCCATTTTTTCAAAATGGCGGCGTTAGGTCGCAAAATGAAAATTCGGAAAGAGCACCCCAAAATCTATAAAAATGAAAAGTTTTCAAAACTACTCCAAAACTTTCCAGGCAAAACTACCAAATGACTGGACTATAAGTCAATGTTTTTTTTAGAAAATTGACCCTCCCTCCCGCGCTATAATAAAATGTATTATTTTATATAATTTTTTTAATGCTTATTAACAAGAGGCTTCCAGAACATCAGTGTGCATTGAATTATTTACAAAGACAATTTTTTCTATATTAATATTTCTAAAAAAAAATAAATCGGGTGGCACAACGGCTTATGAAGAACCAGGGCCTAGTGACTAACAACTCGCAACTATTCCTGTGTGCGCCTTTCGACAGGAATGGAAGGGACCTACAATTTTATGCCGAATCCGAACATCTAGGCGAGAAGCACTTATTCGTGACAAGTGATACTCTTGGAGGATTTATCAATTCCTCGCAAGAGGCAGTAGCCCTGAAAAAAAACTTTTTAGTTTTTTTTTTTTAGGTGGACGAGGCTGGGAAGCGATCCCAGACCTCCAGCGTGACAGTCGAACGCACTAACCATTACGCTACGGGCTACTACTATTAATATTTCTATATAAATATATTTATACCTATGTAATATATTATATAATATGTTGGACAAGTATTTTTGTGCGTTAGGCTTGGATAAGCCATGTTGCGGCTATCGACATTTTGTTTGTCTTAAATTTACAAAACTTTTGGGTACTTACTTTATTTTATTCTTGTTTATTTTTGATAAATTTAATATTAATGTTGATTAAATATTTTGTATGTGCGTGACTAACAATTAAGGTGCCATCTTTTTTTCTAAATTTCACAAATACTTTGAATTCTTGTTTACATTTATAACAACAACAACAGCAACATTAGGATACATATGTCAGGAGAAACATCAACTCAACTATTTAAGTCATGTCGTCAGCAGTCAGGAAGTACAGCAACTTTATCGACATCCTTATTATCTCAAATAGCATCAGCAACGAGATTATGATCAAAGATATTATCAACAGGCGCATCATTGTATCTAAATGCATTATCAAGAACATTAATAGCAGGGCAAGTTTTTTTATGCGATAAAAAACACAAAATATGCGCATATAATATTCACGTAAAATGAGAAGAAAATATGCGCTTAAAAAGTAAAAATATGCTCTGAAATGTTGTAAGATAATGAAAAAATATTAAAAATAAAAAAAAAATCAGTCTTTAATTTGTCAAAAAAAAAAAAAAAAAAAAAATAACAAACATAAAATAAATTTAAAAAAATACAATTTTCCAGATTTTTTAATAGGTCTTGTTCACACATACAGGGTGGGGCAAATCAAACAGTGCAGTTTTGAAAGGTTGGTATTTCCCGTATGGTGATGGGGACAGTGTGATTGTGGTGGTCTCATTTCGTCGGACGGGCCATGCCATTATCAGTCATTACCATGAATTGGTCTGGTTTGGTCTTTGCCGTCCGTACGTTTTTTGAAAATGGTCGTTCTTTCGTCGGAACTCAGCGTGCTTTCCGGCTGCACTTTAGCCTCGCGCGTCATGATACCGTCCCTCACTGTAATGTAATCGCGAATTGGGTGCGTACATTTGAATAAACTGGTTCTACACTAAAACCTAGGTGTTCAGGCAGACCCAAAACGGCAAGAACACCGGAAAATTTGACAAGAGTGAGAGAAGCTGTTGTGCAGTCGCCTACGCGTTCTGCCCGGAAGAATTCAATTGCATTGGGCATTGATAACCGCTCATTAAGGAGGACGGGGCTACGGCACATACTGCAAGAGTTTCAATGACGAAGCTGCGACAGATGTTCCCTACGCACCTCGTCTCTCTGAGGGGTGATGTGAGGTAGCCCGCACGCTCACCGGATTTGAGCATTTGTGATTTTTTCTTGTGGGGCTACCTGAAGCAAAATGTTTTTAAACATCGGCCTCACACCTTGGAAGAACTGAAAGAACGAATTCAGAAGGAAATTGGTGCTATACCAATAGAAATGTGTCGAAATGCGGCCGAAAACTTCAGAAATCGCCTTCATCAATGTATCGCTGCTGGCGGCCATCATCTTTCTGATGTCTGTTTTAAAACTTGATACATAAAACGACATGATCTACTGAAGAAAATTAAATAAATATAATTTCTGCAATTTGCGTAGTTTTTTATATAGCCTTTCAAAATTGCACTGTCTCTTTTGCCCCACCAAGTACATAGGTACCATACATTTTTTTCAAATTTTCAAAAAGAATTATTTGTCTATTTGGTCGCAAAAAAACTTTTTTACGTTGAAAAAGATATTTCATTGTCAAAACATGTGACAGGAGCATTCTTGAATGAAAGAATTACACTTATTGAATAGTTTCTCAAGTTCTCTTCTTCGTTACTTTTCAGCGTTAATATGTTTTAGATTTTTCTATTTTGAGTACCCCTCCTTTTTATATGGGTGATCCTCTGTTAAAAGCTCCTTTTTAGCATCCAAAATGTCCCCTACCTAAATTTAAGAAAAAATTATGTAGATTTAAGTGTTGTAATAAATTATGGAACAAAATTAATGACTTAAAGTGCGGGCACTTGATTTTAGGCGTTTTTGAGAATTTGGGCTTGATACGGAAATGACGCCTTCGATACGGAAATGATAATGTACCAGTACAAAAATTTTCCTTTTCAAATATTCCTTGTAAAAAGGGCCGTGTGATTCAGGATGCATTTAAAAGACTTACGGTATTACAGGAATTTATTTAAAATTATTAAAATCTAAATTAAATCGATTTACGGAAATGATTTTTTGGTACGGAAATGACATTTAAGTAGTAAAGATAAATAATTTGTTACGTTTTCGCTTTCCCACCTATCTCACACAAATTTTAATGATTTGCAATAAAATTATGATTTCTTAAAGTAAAAACACATCTAAAGTCATTTCCGTAACCATTTTCTCATCGCCGTAACCCAATAATGGCGACGGAAATGACGCGACGGAAATGACGAAAATCGATGTTTTTTTACTTTTTAGACAAGAAAAATAGAAAGTTTTTTTTTTTAATTTTGTATAACTAACTGCAACACAACTTCGCAAGGCTGCTACAAAATAATTTCATTTTTACTATCACTTACTAAAATTATATGCACCTACAGAAATGACGAAATTGATGAAACACGACGAATACAACTACTTACTTTAAAATTACACACGAAACTGATGTCCCACCCATTTAATTGAATGTATTTCAAAGGAAGCAAGAATGAGTTTCTTCATTTAGTCTAAACCCTATAAACTGACGGCCGTTACTTTGAATTTTTAAGCATTTAACATTTTTTACGGAAATGATGCAAATACATGGAGACACATATTTGAAAGTTTGAAAGTTAATTGTTTCAAATAAATAAATTTAATTTTTAGGGAAGTTGTATTTAACTACATATTCTTAATCCTGGAACTCAGTCAAATTAAAATGTGTGCTAAATGCATAAAATAAACAAAAAATCCATTTTTCCGCGCTGAAACAAGGAGGAGACACGCGACGGAAATGATATTTGGACTATAAAAACAAAATTAGGTTCAACTTGTAGACCATAATATTCTCTAGAAAAAAGTGTCCACACTTTTTTCCATGCAAGTCATAAGTCACAAGATATTGCTACTTAAATAGCGCCAAATGTCGAAGAAATAGGTTTTTTGCATATATCTTTTAAACGGCACGTTTTATCGAAAAATTATCTATGCTAAATTTATACATAAAGTAACCCTATATAAGCTTGCATTAACATTTTTTTTCTAGCAGCCATCATTTTTATTATGTCATTATTTCAAGAAATCACAAAAACTCAAAAATACCAGTTTTTGGCCATTTACTCTTAAATGACGAACTTGACGGAAAATATTTTGAATCTATTTGTTAGATTTTAATATTCGCTAGAAGAAATATTATTACACTTTTTTACATTTAACACATAACACATTCTCGCCAAACTGTTTTTGGTCGCCATTTTTTCAAAATGGCGGCGTTAGGTCGCAAAATGAAAATTCGGAAAGAGCACCCCAAAATCTATAAAAATGAAAAGTTTTCAAAACTACTCCAAAACTTTCCAGGCAAAACTACCAAATGACTGGACTATAAGTCAATGTTTTTTTTAGAAAATTGACCCTCCCTCCCGCGCTATAATAAAATGTATTATTTTATATAATTTTTTTAATGCTTATTAACAAGAGGCTTCCAGAACATCAGTGTGCATTGAATTATTTACAAAGACAATTTTTTCTATATTAATAATTCTAAAAAAAAATAAATCGGGTGGCACAACGGCTTATGAAGAACCAGGGCCTAGTGACTAACAACTCGCAACTATTCCTGTGTGCGCCTTTCGACAGGAATGGAAGGGACCTACAATTTTATGCCGAATCCGAACATCTAGGCGAGAAGCACTTATTCGTGACAAGTGATACTCTTGGAGGATTTGTCAATTCCTCGCAAGAGGCAGTAGCCCTGAAAAAAAACTTTTTAGTTTTTTTTTTTTTTTAGGTGGACGAGGCTGGGAAGCGATCCCAGACCTCCAGCGTGACAGTCGAACGCACTAACCATTACGCTACGGGCTACTACTATTAATATTTCTATATAAATATATTTATACCTATGTAATATATTATATAATATGTTGGACAAGTATTTTTGTGCGTTAGGCTTGGATAAGCCATGTTGCGGCTATCGACATTTTGTTTGTCTTAAATTTACAAAACTTTTGGGTACTTACTTTATTTTATTCTTGTTTATTTTTGATAAATTTAATATTAATGTTGATTAAATATTTTGTATGTGCGTGACTAACAATTAAGGTGCCATTTTTTTTTCTAAATTTCCCAAATACTTTGAATTCTTGTTTACATTTATAAAGATTGTATTGAAAAATGTATAAAATTAAAAAAAAATATCAGACATTTTAGTGAAATATAGTTGATCCATTTACATACACATGTATGTACATAGTTGGTGCATCTTGTTTATTATGCTAACTTTACCCTTTAACCTTATAGTATAGGTAGATGTAGAGTAAAAAAAATAAACATAGAAAAAAAAAATAAACTGGTGGACTAAAATGGATTTTTCTATAGATAGTAGAGATAGTAAGGAAAAGGATGAATGCCATGTTTAATTTTTACATTGATAAATAGTTTTTAGTCCCCCAACACAACGGAAATTTTTTGAATAGAATTATGTTATAAAAAGAAATATCTTTGAAAAGCTAATGTGTTATGACAATGTATCTTCTAGTGACTATTGTAAATATTTTCTCAGAAAGTTTTAGGAATGTATAGTAGTAAGTAGTAAAAGTGTGATTTTATTGAACAAAAGAATTAAAAAAACATGTTTTACACATTCACAATATATAGTATTGGCTTTTGCCGTCAGCCAGAAATAAGAGTATTATTTTTCGAATTATTACAATCTACTTTGTTTTGTTAATATTTAAGTAAAAGTCGATTATATATAGTAAATTAATATTGAAAGTTTAGAATTTTCTAAAGTTATCAAAATGCTTTATTTAAAATTTGGTTGCGATATCTTAAGGCGGCTTTCACATAACCGTATAACACAATCCACTCTTGGCCGTTTAGGGCTTCAACAGCTTCACTCGAAGTTAAGGTAGGTTTTCCCCAATAGGCCTGTCTTATTTCTTTCAGAACAGGGCAGATGGTTAAGAAATGATATGTGTTTTCTGTTGATCTGAGGTTGCACAGTGAACGCTCTGTATTTCTTACTGGGCCATACGGTTAGTAATTCAGACGAAGTAGCTCCACTCTGGTTTTAAAGATTGTAGAGATTGTGTGAATCGAATATCGGTCATTAAAATAGTTATTAATTGTGATTGGAAGTGATTAAAAATAATCTTTCCGTCGGCTTTTTTTGGTCACTGTAGTTTTTGCAATGAAACAATTAAGTTACATTAGCTTTCCCGACGTTTCGGCAGGGGTTGCTGCCTTCTTCAGGGGAACTTTATTTGGACAACAAGAAAAAATATATTGTTTACATTATAATAACAATAATTGAAACAATACAAAATACACTCACTTTAATAAAACTGTGTTTAAATTTAAACTGACATTTAAAATTATTGTATCTAATAATTTAAACACAGTTTTATTAAAGTGAGTGTATTTTGTATTGTTTCAATTATTGTTATTATAGTGTTAACAATATATTTTTTCTTGTTGTCCAAATAAAGTTCCCCTGAAGAAGGCAGCAACCCCTGCCGAAACGTCGGGAAAGCTTATGTAACTTAATTGTTTCATTGCAAAAACTACAGTGACCAAAAAAAGCCGACGGAAAGATTATTTTTAATCACTTCCAATCACAATTATTAATTCCAAATTGGTCAATAAATCATTTTTAGTGAAATAGTTATTGCCAGCAAGGTTGTGCTGCAAGCTATTTTACATGGTTCTAGACTCACTCCGAAGCGCCATCTCTGCAAACTGTTCAAAACATGAGTCCTTGATCTTTGCAGGCAACACCTCTAAGGTTCTACCCCAGTTCTCCAACCCTGTCTCCACCAGTTGGAAGTTATATTGAAGTTCTAGCAGTGACCATTCCGCAAAAAACTGAGATTTTCTCTGCAGCAGATTCCCTGCAATTATGTTTGGTAGTCGATGATATGGGAGTGCTAATATTTTTCTTACGTAATTAAAATGCATTCTGAGTGAGAAGATGTAAAGCGGCCAGACACTAATCTCCAATTGCAGCATATATGTTGGTGTATTTTCCGGTAAAATTTGCTGAAAAACCCAAACTTGACTAGCATAGCACATAATTGCTCGCATCACCGCTTCAAAAAGCTTCTATTTGGCGCTTGGGGAAACAGTTTTTTCCCCAAGGACTCCCTTCCAGTTGCAATTGATAGCCTTTTTTGAATCTATGAGGTTACCTTGTAGATGCTTTTTAAAAGAAAGTTGTGACGTTATGAGTACTCCGAGATATTTATATTCCTTTACGATTTCAAGCGGTTCATGTTTCCAGGTCCATTTTTCATCTCTTGCATATCTGCTTATTCTATTGCGGAAAATCAGAATTTTGGATTTGTTGGTGTAAACCGTGACAGTAGTCTTGCAATTTGTTAATCATCACTTGCATCATTTTCGGGGATTTAGTTAGTATGACGATATCGTCAGCATACATAAGCACTTTGATGTTAACTCCAGCAAAACTAATTCCTCCAGTCAAAGCCGATGATAGGTCATCCAAAAAGAAAGAAAAGAGAAGTAGACTAAGCAAACAGCCTTGCTTAACTCCAGTATTCGTATGAAACCAATCGGACCTTTTGTTTCCATTCCAACCTGCCGTTGCATTATTATCATAAAGACCTTGTATTACCGTAAGCATTTTTGTGGACAATCCGAGGCAGCTTAACTTGTAAAAAAGGACATTCCTATCGACTGAGTCAAAAGCTGCTTTGAAATCAACGAAGAATCCATATAACTTTTTCCCCTGTCAAGATGAAACCTAGCAATACAAGTGAGTGAAAAAATATTATCAACAGTGGAATACTCTTTCCTGAAACCTCCTTGAAACTCGCTCAGTAATTAGTTTTGTTGTACCCAGATTGTAAGCTTGTCTAGAATGACGCCGGTAAATATTTTCATTACAGAGTTCATAAACGATATGCCACGATAGTTGTTAGGATCGTTAACATCACCCTTTTTGAAAAGTGGGAGTAGGTATAATAATTTTGCGAAAGCTCTCTGGAACTTTTCTCCTACTAAAAATGTCGTTGTATGCCTACGTAGTTTGTCAATAAAGTTCACCGAGGCATATTTGAAAAATTCATACGGCACATGGTCTTCTTCTGGAGCTTTCTTCAGATTGCATCAGTGTATCACTTTTGAGATTTCTTGAACAGTGAAGGCACGGTCAAGATCTTCATTTTCCACTAGTGGTATGGCATAGAGCATCATCTGGTAAAAAATTAACTGGCTTACTGAGTAAATTTTCGGAATGTTGGGTAAATATATTTATACAAATTTTAATATTTTGAACGAAAGGAATACCATAGAGTGAACGAGTTATTTTCCAGAAAGAACGGCTGTCGTTTACTTCAGATAATTTTTGCATTAAGAAGTTCGAGTATAAATTCTGTTTTTCTTTATAAATCCTTTTGAAATCCTTGTTTGCCTCTTGGTACATGCTTTTCAAACGGCTTGAGTTTGATGCCCTCAGGAGTTTCACAAATTCAAAAGATTTTTTCCTTGCTGCTTCACTAATCTCTGTCATACCATGGTTCTTTACATTTCTGGTTTCTTACAGACTAATAGAGCTGTGCTGCCTGAGAGATGCACGAGACCAGGATGTCCATGTTAAGGTTAGAGCTATGTAATTTTGTTTGCAACAGTTTCTCTTACAAAATGATGTGTAACATCTATATGCTTAGATCTATTGTGAAAGACAGGATTTGCCGGCAACTTCTGTGCGCTCTGATTATCGTTATACAATTTTACAATACATGATTTTTGTGTTATTTCAATTAACAAATTTCTTAAATATATAGCTTTTTTAGAAGCTTCAGATATAGCCATATATTCGGCTTCAGTGCTCGATAAGGCAACTGTTTTTTGTTTTCTACTTTCCCAAGAAATTGCAGAATTATTCAATTTAAAACAATAAAATATATGACTTCCTGTCAACTGTATAACTTGCCCAATCGGCATCTACAAAATATTCTATATCTGCATTTCCATTGAAATATTTTAATCCAAAATTTTTAGTTACTTGTAAGTATTTTAAAATTCTTTTTGCATAATTCCAATTTAGCTCTGTAAAACAATTATTAAACTGACTCAAGAAACTAACTGAAAAAGCAATATCAGGCCTGGTCAAAACGGCTAGATACATTAGGCTGCCAATAAGTTGTTGGTACGGAAATTTAGCTTCAGATTCATTTCCTTTAGTAATATTTAATTTTGTTTCCATTGGAGTTAAAGCTATCTTTGAATTAGCCATATTAAATTTATTCAACAGCTCATGGACATACTGTTCCTGATCTAATGTTATGACACCCTGTTTTTTTATCAATATTTACTCTCGTCCCAAGACATTGTTTTACTTGAGCTACATTTTTATTGTTAAATTTCAAATTCAAAATCTTTTTTAAATTATTCGTTTCAGTTTCATTGTTTGAAAAAATAAAAATATCGTCTACATACAATGTTGCAATAGTTTTACAATCTTTTTCAATTTTTGTAAATAAACATGGTTCTAATTTTGATTTTTTATAACCTAAGGCTTCAAGATTCTCATCCACCCTTTTATTGCTCTTGAGGACTGCGTAAGGCCATAAATTGCTTTAAAACCTTTTTACAACTGCTTGAAACTTCAAGACCTTCAGGTTTATACATATATACATCTTCCTCAAGAAGACCATTTAAAAAAGCAGTTTTTACATCTACATAAGTGTGTTATATAAAAATCATGTTAGTAAAGCCAAATCATTCAGGTTCTCGCCTCGGTCTTGTCGGTCCCTCCGTTATAGTTGCAGATTCTTGCAACCCTGATGAATCTTCTACCTCGTTTACATCAATCGGTGAATCTTGCGGTGTATTCAAATATTCAGCATCCTCTTGCTCTTCATGTTAAAATGATGTATCATCTTAGAGCTTGACATCAGATTTGTTTACTTCTATGTCCCCCACTGAAGGTGATACTCTTCCTTCGGTGCCTCTTCGTCGATGTTAATGATTGTTGTTTCCTCAACAGGAGCTTCCATGATAATAACATCTCGGCTTGTAACTACTTTGTTGTTTAGAGGATTATATACTCGATATCCTTTTATATTTTCCTAGTAACCAACAAGTATATGTTTTTTGGATTTCCTGTCCCATTTCAACCTTGTCTCTTTCGGTACATGCACCATTACACAGCTACCGAAAATTCTCAGATTACTCACATTTGGCTTATATTTACTCAGATTACTTACATTTGGCCAAAGCTTGAACGGTGTCTTATCTCCTAGTCCTGATGAAACTGACCTGTTCCTCAAATACACTGAAGTGTTGACGGCCTCCGCCCAAAATCTTTTCTCCATCTTGGCATCAAATAGCAAGCATCTTGCCTTTTCTACGACGGTACGGTTGAGCCTTTCACAAAGCCCACTTTGTTCTGGCGTATAAGGGTTGATGAATAATCCCTGCACTTTTCAAGAACGAATCAAATTCCTTAGCACAGAATTCACCACCATTGTCCGTTCTAAAAACCTTAATACGTTTGTTCTTCTGATTTTCCACCATAACCTTGAATTCCGTAAAGACATCAAAAACATCTCTTTTAGATTTTAAGAAATAAACGAATGCCATTCGGCTGAAGTCATCTACAAGGGGAAGAAAATAGATCGATCCGCTAATAGACTTGGTCTCCATCGGACCGCATACATCTCCATGTATAACTTCTAGTAAGTCAATACTTCAAGTACCAACATGAGAAAATGTCAACCTTGACTGTTTTCCCTCACTGCATACCGCACATGTCTTCTTACCTAAGCTGGCATTACTGTAGAATGACATACCTTCAACAGGCCCGCTCCTCATCTTGTTCATATCTACTGTGTTTATATGACCTAATATTCTGTGCCAAACTTCGGCAGAAACCACAGTTGAAGCTAAAAAGCAACCATTATCATTGCTGATATTCAGTTTATACACACCATTTGCTAAATTAACTGAAGCAACAAGCTGATTTTTCTGGTTGTAAATATAGCATGCATCAGATCTGAAACTTACTTTGTTCCCATTTTTAATCATCTGGCTAACAGATAATAAATTTGTTGTAAGTGATGGAACACACAAAACGTCTCGCACAGTAATATCGTAGGAACATTCATCGCCTATAGTGATAATCTCAACATCACCAGCACACAGCACTGGTACCTTTGATTCATTCGCAACGATTATCTCTCGCATGTTGTTCTTATAAGAGGCATTTTGTACACTAGCACCAGAGTCGGTGTACCAGTCGTGCTTACTAAATCGTCCGTTAAGAAATACTGCCCTCAATGCATTGGACTGTTTTCGCTTTCTGTCTAAAAATGAAGCATTTGGACATTGACTCTTGTAGTGCCCAGTTTGCTTGCACTTGTAGCACCTTATGATTTAAGTATTGGAATTACTGGATGAATCGTTCTTTCCTTCTTTTTTACCCCGCTGCTGCCAGCCTCTACTCGCAAACGCACTACTCTGTACCCCACTGCTTTCTTGCTCCATATCCAACAGCTTAGTATTTATGGAATCCGTAGTGTATCTTGTTCCAGAGTGTTCAAGCCCCATGATCATTGGTGAAAATCGTTCGGGCAGACCTGCCAACATCAATGCTGCTATCCACTCATCATTTATGTTGAACCAAGTACCGCTTAATTTCTGTCCAGTCTCTATGATCTGTGTGACGTAGCTCGTCATAGAGTCACAACTATCCAATCGAATGGAGATGAGATTTCGCAGCAAACGTATCCTCCGAGAGAAACCTGAGTCATCGAACATTGTTTCAGGGGCGTATACAGCTTTAGTTTTTTTTTGGGGGGGGGGGTCATGCCAAAAAAAATAACACAAACTAATATTTGTTAAAAGTCAAGTGCCTTATATTTTTTTTTCATATTTTACTGTGCGTAGCTACATAAAAGAAAAGGGAACAAATCTTAATTCACTATACTTAAGGGTTTTCCAATAGGGACGGGTTGAATTTGACAGCTCGTGGCGGCCATATTGTTTCTTTTACTTTCGGTCAAAATATCGTCTTTTAATCAGTTACTACAGACAAATCATCACGGTGAGTTATAACTTCGAGCAACACGTGCAAATGATGTTTTAGAGTAGTTAGAAGTTTATCCCAATTTTGGTCGAAAAATCATCTTTAGCGATGAGGCCTATCTTTGGATGAACGGGTACGTGAATAAGCAAAATTGCCGGATTTGGGACGACACTAATCCACGCGTGATTCACGAGGTGCCAATGCATCCAAATAAAGTTACTGTTTTGTGTGAATTTTGGGCTGGATGCCTGGAGGCGTCATCGGTCCGTACTTCTTCGAAAATGATGCTGGCCAGGCCATCACCGTCAACGGCGATCGCTATAGGTCGATGATCACCAACTTCTTTTGGCCTAAATTGGATGATATGGACACTGAAGATTTATGGTTTCAACAGGATGGCTTTACGTGCCACACAGCTTAAGACACAATCGATATTCTGCACGAGCGGTTTCATGGCATGGTTATCTCGCGCCGAGAGGACGTGAATTGGCCACCAAGATCGTGTGATTTGACCCCTTTGGACTTTTTCTTGTGGGGCTTTCTTAAGTCGCAGGTCTATGCGAATAAGTTGCAAACCACCTCGACCCTCAAAGAGAACATAATCGATGCCATCGGTCAAATTCAGCCTGATTTATGCGCCAAAGTCATCGAAAACTGGACCTTTCGAATCCGCGCCACCCAGCGAAGCCGGGCGGCCATTTGAACGATGTTATATTACTATAATAGGGCTCTCAAATAAAGATAAAACCTTATTGATATCTTGTTTTACTCAATTTTAATATCGACCCGCCCTTAAAAAATAAGTAAAAATAATTTAAAATAGTTCATATCCTGGAAAAATATATCGTTCCTTAACTCATTTAATTTTAAGACAGTTAAGAATCAAAAGTCGGCTTATAATAGCAGACTACGAATGTAATACTACATTTTCACTACGCCAAATTAGGCAATTTCGTTGAAAATATATATTTCGAACTGCCGAAGCCAATTCAAAATGAAATGAGCTACCTATACAAAAAAATTAACAAATTTAAGACGAAATCACTTTTTTGGTATTTGCAAAGTTACCTCATTTTAGGTTCCAAAGAAAAATAAAATAAACAACTGAGTCGAACGAACCTTTATTAGCTGGACCAGTGAACGCGCTCTTCGTTTTTATTCCTGACTGTTACATTTTTTAAATTGGGTTTTTTGTGTAACACACTCGCAGTTAGGCTTTCGCTCTGTAATTTATATTATTGAATGTTTGAATTTTCAACAACCACTTGAGTGGGCTACAACCATTTTATTTGTATCATGGCTGCCACACCAATCATCAGATTCCTTTCAGTGGTGCTTAGTCTTTATTATTTATAAATTAGTGCCGTCAATTGGAATCGAACCTAGACCAGCTACCTCTGAGGCCTATGCACTACGCATTGCGCCACCGAGGTCACCTGATCATGCCCATTCAATGTAAGGTTTTGTCTTTATAAATTGCATATTGAGACAACCAGCATTTTTTACTAGCCACAAGTTGGTTGTTGATCATTCGGGTTATTTCTCTTTTCTCTGTACACTGTTTACAAACCAACAATTCGTTGGACAATTGTAAGGTGGGAAATTGTATGAAAGATTTGACACTGGTCAAGAATTGATTTAATTAAATTGGGTTTTTTGTGTGATAACACACTCGCAGTTAGTTTGCATAGCTTTCGCTCCGTAATTTATATTATTGAATGTTTTTTCAACAACCACTTGTTACATTTTTTATTTCGGAGGGCCTCAGCAAAAGCATACAGCAATCTCCAGTTGCCTGACCAAAAAAAATCAGTTTAGCTAGCTGTCAAAATACTGAGGAAAAAAATTTTGGATTCGCTTGATCATTCGTTTTGAATTTTATTCAGAATTTATTTTAATCCTATCAAAGTTTTTATTTCAGCGAATTGAAGTTGCAGGAAAAATTAGTAAAATATCATAGGGACTGTGCACGGTTTTCTGTTTCTTAATTTTAGTAAATAGACATATATATTCACTACTGAAAATGAAAACAATAGCTCTGATTTTCAAAAATGACCACTTGTGTAAATTGCTCTTTTTACAATAGTGGACAAACTAAAATACATTACAAATTCTTTTTATAATTTAATACAAAGATTCCCTTTCGTTGCATTTCAAGAAAAGTGTGAACAAAGTTCACGAGTGATTTTGATATGCTTCTGATTTGAAAAAAAATATATGTCTCTAAGACTGCCACCGATGGAAAAGTGAAAGGCACCTTCCAAAATAAATATGTACAATATACCTTATCTTTTTATCTTTCTTTCTGATAAAAATAATGGACAAAATTGTTAAATTCTACGAGCCTAGTCGCTTTTCGTCCATAATTCCATCCGACTGGTCAAACGGTTCACCGCAAGGAGTTCCAAAAAATCTCCTCTACCATGCCTATTGGCTTTTGCATTATGGAATTCATAGGTTACTTTGTAAACGTAATCCACATCTAAATCAATAACAATATTGTTCGATCGTAATTGTTGAATAAGTGCAAACAAAATCCTTTCATAATAGGTTTTCATCATAGTTTTATATATTTATGTCTTTTATCGTTAACATTAATATTTTTTGGTTAAAATAACTATAAATCGAAAATTATCACTCTTTTTGCTTTTAGAAATAATCTGTCATACAGAAATCAAACAAAACAATTTCTGTATGTGTTCTATAATGTGTTTAAAAATTTTATTTTCAGAAAAAAAAAATGTTCTTTTTTTGAAAATCCTATTAGTTTTTACTTTACCGAGTGAAAATTTGGTAACAACTCCGCAGTTTGATTTCTGTTTGGTTTAACAGGTTTTGGCTGTCACCTCAAAACGGAAACTAGCCTATGCATATATTTAAAGATTTGAATGTTTTATCATATGATAAGTTTGTTGTTGTGTTAAATTTCTTATTGAATTGAAGTTACCAACATTCAAATTCTCTATTTAATTCTAAATTAACAATCGAAAATCCTACTAGCTTTCTAAGTAACCAACTTTAATTTTTTTTTCTATGTGGTTACTAAATAATTATTTCAGATCAACAAAATAATCTTGAGTTCTCGGGGGGGGGGGGGGGGGGGGTCATGACCCCGTGACCCCCCCCCTGTATACGCCGTTGCATTGTTTTTCATTTCGTCCAAAGATCTATGGATTTAGCAGCATCTTTAATATAAACATATAAGGAAGGATCAATTGTTAAAATTAATTTAGCCTTAGCTTTCGCATCATCAGCAGCTACAACCGCCTTTCCAGCTGTAATGCAGTCTAGCATTCCCTCTAAGATGAGAAAGTTCTGGGCAGCAAAAGCCCACTCATCGTAGTTCTCTCGTCCCTTTAACTTAGGAACGTTCAATAAGTAATTAGCAGCCATTCTTGTGCAACTCAATTTTTAAAACAAAATTAATTTTATCAAAAAGAATTGAGACTAGGCCCATAACCTAATGAAAAAGCACGTTGGTTTTTCTGCACAGACTTCTTTATTACAATTGATGCAAAAGGTTTAGTGTAGAATTATAATAGATAATACATTTGGTATAATACATATGTTGGTAATACTGACCTTAATAAGTAATATAGGTGTTACAATCTCTGTTACATAGATGGCATTATCTTAGGGTATTGTGGGGTAATTTTGATATAAGACAACAGTATTCTCTATTGCAATTTTTACAAGTAGCACCAGGTTTATTTCTGTATTGCGGTGTCACATGTTGAGCAATTGTGTGCCATTTTGGTATAAATGCAAAATATTTTTGTATCAAACACCTATCGCAGTCAATTAAAGATTTATTAGTATTAATTAAGGTTCTTTAATTTCCAATTTTTAATAATTTTTGGAGTGGATTGATAACCAAAATATGAGTATGAGGGTTTGTAAGTGCATTGTGCATATATCGTGGTATCGAAAACAATCGTCTGGCAGGTCTCTTTTTCAGCCTTTGGCGGGGGTGGGGGTTTGAAAACAGTGGTTTTCCAATTTATTTTATCAGAGGTATAATCACTTCAATAAATTTAAAAAATATATGCCGTGATGCTCTGTCGATAATAGAATCCGACCAATAGAAATCAAGATATTAGCTTTTTAAGAGGACATTATCTTCATTTTCTTGGAGATTTATAAAACATACAAAATCAACAAAACAAAGTCTCCAAAAAAGATTGATTAAGGTTCGCTTAAAAAGCTAATATCTTCAGTTCCATTGGTCGGATTGCCAAGATTTTGACGTTTTGTCTTTAAGAAAATGACAGAGCATCACGGCATATATTTTTTGAATTTATTGAAGTGATAATACCTCTGACAAAATAAATTGGAAAACCGCTGTTTTCAATCCCTCACCCCCGCCAAAGGCTGAAAAAGAGACCTGCCAGACGATTGTTTTCGATACCACGATATATGCACTTACAAACCCTCATACTCATATTTTGGTTATCAATCCACTCCCAAAATTTTCTGTGGGCTCTTAGACGATTAATCATGTATTAGTTTCTTACGCTGTATGAAAACTGCTCACCTAAAAACCCCAACCCTCTGCTTTTCCGGCAGATTTATATATAATATAATCGTAGGAGCCGTTTCTGATAAATCAAACACACGAGAAAAGTGGGCGTGGCAGTGGGCGGATATTAATAAAAAAAAAATTCAAAATGTTTATTTTGCTTAAAAGAATAGTATGTGAAAATTTTATCAAAATCGTTGGTGCCGTTTCCGAGAAACCGAAAAGCGTGAAAAGTGGGCGTGGTTATGGGCGGATATCACTAACAATATTTTTCGATTTTTTGTCTTGGTCATATAAATAGACTCTGAAAATTTCATTCGAATAGTTTTATTGGTTTTCGAGAAAACCAGCCATTTCCGTGAATTCCATGAATCAAATAAAAATTAAAAAGGGGCGTGGCAGTAGGCGGATTTTTCTAAAAGTATTTTTTTATTTTTTTTTCTCCTGTATAAGAATAAACTGTGTAAATTCAGATAAACCAGACAAACGAGAAAAGTGGGCGTAGCAGTAGGCGGATATTAATAAAATTTTTATTTTGATTAAAAAAACATGCTTTGAAAATTTTATCAAAACCGAAAAGCGTGAAAAGTTGTGGTTGTGGTTGTGGGCGAATATTACTAAAATTATTTTTCAGTTTTTAGTCTTGGTCATATAAATAGACTTCTTTGTGTTCTTGTTTATAAGAACAAACTGTGAAAATTTCATCCAAATCGTAGGAGCCGTTTCCGATATACACAATTTTAACTCATTTAAAGTAATAAGATACGTCAAACTGAATCTAGATCCGGATCTGGATCCGAGGATCCGACACTATCCGGATCTCGGATCCCAGTTTTGGATCCGGATATTTCGGATATCGGATCCTGGATCCGGATCTGATTCGCATTTTCGTATCCGATCCGGATATCCGAAATATCCGGATTATTATCAAAGTCACAAAAATATGGAGTTGTATTAAACGGTCAATATTAAACGGTTAAAATTTTGTTCTTAACTCTTTGTTTTTAACTCTTCGTAGATTTTAATATTAAAATTGTTTCATTGGATGGATAATATTGAATCCTGTTTAACACAACAATTACACCAATAGTTACATCCATTTTTTTTTTTGTTTCGTTTTTAATATTTTTTTTTTGAAATTTAATAAAGGTTTAAGCCTTGTTTAGTTTAATTTTGAAAATAAGAAGATTTTTATAAATCCACACTTTCAGACCTTTCCAAATATCAATCTCCTATATTCCAAACGTTTCCACTGTGTTAATCATTATTAGAGTTGTCACTACCGATGAGATTTTAAGTCTGCGAAATTTCAATCATTTAGCAAAAATCAGTTCGACAGAGAAATTCAGCCATAATATAAGTTTGTTTTAAAGATATTTCCTAAATATTAAATTAAATATTTTAAGAGAGAGTAAAATTCGCTTGTGGTGAAACCACAGCCCAGTTCTTGTCTTTTACCAACTGACGAAAGACGCATCCTGTTTAATGCGTCCTTCTTCAGTTGGAATTAATTAACGCATGGACAGCATTTTTTAAGTCTGTTTGTTTTTTTTTTCTATTCTTTTCAATAAACCGCTTGCTATCGTATATTCTTCAATAACATTTTTTCCATAAGGTACCAAACTTCAATGGACGAATTCTGATAAAAGAAACACACATTTAGCTGTGTGAAGTGGGAACCCAGAAGTCAAAATTTTTGGGTGGGGTTTATCAGAATCGTTTGTCCACATTTGTCCAACCAAAAAAATTGTTTGTCCACCCCCGGGAAAAAGTTATTAAGCTTTTCTTTTTTATAGCAACTCTCCAAAATTAAAAAAACTCATCTACTGCCCCCAATAGATGACTTAGGAGGATCACACTAAGTTTGTCTACCGGCTGTTTAAGATTATTCAACAAAATTAATGTTTTTCCCACCCTAAGTTCAAAAGTTATTCAACATTTCTTTTTTATAGCAGCACCATGAAAATTTAAATTTTGTTTTATCAAAGTCGTTTTAATCCCAATCGTTTGTCCACCGTTTGTCTAGGTCTATCTTCGTTCAACAGTTATTCAATATTTCGTTTTTATAGTCAAAAAGCTTGTCCAACACCCTAAATGAAAACTTACGTGAATAAAAATTGAAAAAAAAAAAATTTTAATTTGCATGGAGTTGCTATAAAAAAGAAATGTTGAATAACTTTTGAACTAAGGTTGGAAAAAAGATTATATTTGGTGAATAATCTTAAACAGCCGGTGGACAAACGAACGCACTAAGTCTCATCCTCATAAGTCATCTAGTGCAAACAAAATCCTTTCATAATAGGTTTTCATCATAGTTTTATATATTTATGTCTTTTATCGTTAACATTAATATTTTTTGGTTAAAATAACTATAAATCGAAAATTATCACTCTTTTTGCTTTTAGAAATAATCTGTCATACAGAAATCAAACAAAACAATTTCTGTATGTGTTCTATAATGTGTTTAAAAATTTTATTTTCAGAAAAAAAAAATGTTCTTTTTTTGAAAATCCTATTAGTTTTTACTTTACCGAGTGAAAATTTGGTAACAACTCCGCAGTTTGATTTCTGTTTGGTTTAACAGGTTTTGGCTGTCACCTCAAAACGGAAACTAGCCTATGCATATATTTAAAGATTTGAATGTTTTATCATATGATAAGTTTGTTGTTGTGTTAAATTTCTTATTGAATTGAAGTTACCAACATTCAAATTCTCTATTTAATTCTAAATTAACAATCGAAAATCCTACTAGCTTTCTAAGTAACCAACTTTAATTTTTTTTTCTATGTGGTTACTAAATAATTATTTCAGATCAACAAAATAATCTTGAGTTCTCGGGGGGGGGGGGGGGGGGTCATGACCCCGTGACCCCCCCCCTGTATACGCCGTTGCATTGTTTTTCATTTCGTCCAAAGATCTATGGATTTAGCAGCATCTTTAATATAAACATATAAGGAAGGATCAATTGTTAAAATTAATTTAGCCTTAGCTTTCGCATCATCAGCAGCTACAACCGCCTTTCCAGCTGTAATGCAGTCTAGCATTCCCTCTAAGATGAGAAAGTTCTGGGCAGCAAAAGCCCACTCATCGTAGTTCTCTCGTCCCTTTAACTTAGGAACGTTCAATAAGTAATTAGCAGCCATTCTTGTGCAACTCAATTTTTAAAACAAAATTAATTTTATCAAAAAGAATTGAGACTAGGCCCATAACCTAATGAAAAAGCACGTTGGTTTTTCTGCACAGACTTCTTTATTACAATTGATGCAAAAGGTTTAGTGTAGAATTATAATAGATAATACATTTGGTATAATACATATGTTGGTAATACTGACCTTAATAAGTAATATAGGTGTTACAATCTCTGTTACATAGATGGCATTATCTTAGGGTATTGTGGGGTAATTTTGATATAAGACAACAGTATTCTCTATTGCAATTTTTACAAGTAGCACCAGGTTTATTTCTGTATTGCGGTGTCACATGTTGAGCAATTGTGTGCCATTTTGGTATAAATGCAAAATATTTTTGTATCAAACACCTATCGCAGTCAATTAAAGATTTATTAGTATTAATTAAGGTTCTTTAATTTCCAATTTTTAATAATTTTTGGAGTGGATTGATAACCAAAATATGAGTATGAGGGTTTGTAAGTGCATTGTGCATATATCGTGGTATCGAAAACAATCGTCTGGCAGGTCTCTTTTTCAGCCTTTGGCGGGGGTGGGGGTTTGAAAACAGTGGTTTTCCAATTTATTTTATCAGAGGTATAATCACTTCAATAAATTTAAAAAATATATGCCGTGATGCTCTGTCGATAATAGAATCCGACCAATAGAAATCAAGATATTAGCTTTTTAAGAGGACATTATCTTCATTTTCTTGGAGATTTATAAAACATACAAAATCAACAAAACAAAGTCTCCAAAAAAGATTGATTAAGGTTCGCTTAAAAAGCTAATATCTTCAGTTCCATTGGTCGGATTGCCAAGATTTTGACGTTTTGTCTTTAAGAAAATGACAGAGCATCACGGCATATATTTTTTGAATTTATTGAAGTGATAATACCTCTGACAAAATAAATTGGAAAACCGCTGTTTTCAATCCCTCACCCCCGCCAAAGGCTGAAAAAGAGACCTGCCAGACGATTGTTTTCGATACCACGATATATGCACTTACAAACCCTCATACTCATATTTTGGTTATCAATCCACTCCCAAAATTTTCTGTGGGCTCTTAGACGATTAATCATGTATTAGTTTCTTACGCTGTATGAAAACTGCTCACCTAAAAACCCCAACCCTCTGCTTTTCCGGCAGATTTATATATAATATAATCGTAGGAGCCGTTTCTGATAAATCAAACACACGAGAAAAGTGGGCGTGGCAGTGGGCGGATATTAATAAAAAAAAAATTCAAAATGTTTATTTTGCTTAAAAGAATAGTATGTGAAAATTTTATCAAAATCGTTGGTGCCGTTTCCGAGAAACCGAAAAGCGTGAAAAGTGGGCGTGGTTATGGGCGGATATCACTAACAATATTTTTCGATTTTTTGTCTTGGTCATATAAATAGACTCTGAAAATTTCATTCGAATAGTTTTATTGGTTTTCGAGAAAACCAGCCATTTCCGTGAATTCCATGAATCAAATAAAAATTAAAAAGGGGCGTGGCAGTAGGCGGATTTTTCTAAAAGTATTTTTTTATTTTTTTTTCTCCTGTATAAGAATAAACTGTGTAAATTCAGATAAACCAGACAAACGAGAAAAGTGGGCGTAGCAGTAGGCGGATATTAATAAAATTTTTATTTTGATTAAAAAAACATGCTTTGAAAATTTTATCAAAACCGAAAAGCGTGAAAAGTTGTGGTTGTGGTTGTGGGCGAATATTACTAAAATTATTTTTCAGTTTTTAGTCTTGGTCATATAAATAGACTTCTTTGTGTTCTTGTTTATAAGAACAAACTGTGAAAATTTCATCCAAATCGTAGGAGCCGTTTCCGATATACACAATTTTAACTCATTTAAAGTAATAAGATACGTCAAACTGAATCTAGATCCGGATCTGGATCCGAGGATCCGACACTATCCGGATCTCGGATCCCAGTTTTGGATCCGGATATTTCGGATATCGGATCCTGGATCCGGATCTGATTCGCATTTTCGTATCCGATCCGGATATCCGAAATATCCGGATTATTATCAAAGTCACAAAAATATGGAGTTGTATTAAACGGTCAATATTAAACGGTTAAAATTTTGTTCTTAACTCTTTGTTTTTAACTCTTCGTAGATTTTAATATTAAAATTGTTTCATTGGATGGATAATATTGAATCCTGTTTAACACAACAATTACACCAATAGTTACATCCATTTTTTTTTTTGTTTCGTTTTTAATATTTTTTTTTTGAAATTTAATAAAGGTTTAAGCCTTGTTTAGTTTAATTTTGAAAATAAGAAGATTTTTATAAATCCACACTTTCAGACCTTTCCAAATATCAATCTCCTATATTCCAAACGTTTCCACTGTGTTAATCATTATTAGAGTTGTCACTACCGATGAGATTTTAAGTCTGCGAAATTTCAATCATTTAGCAAAAATCAGTTCGACAGAGAAATTCAGCCATAATATAAGTTTGTTTTAAAGATATTTCCTAAATATTAAATTAAATATTTTAAGAGAGAGTAAAATTCGCTTGTGGTGAAACCACAGCCCAGTTCTTGTCTTTTACCAACTGACGAAAGACGCATCCTGTTTAATGCGTCCTTCTTCAGTTGGAATTAATTAACGCATGGACAGCATTTTTTAAGTCTGTTTGTTTTTTTTTTCTATTCTTTTCAATAAACCGCTTGCTATCGTATATTCTTCAATAACATTTTTTCCATAAGGTACCAAACTTCAATGGACGAATTCTGATAAAAGAAACACACATTTAGCTGTGTGAAGTGGGAACCCAGAAGTCAAAATTTTTGGGTGGGGTTTATCAGAATCGTTTGTCCACATTTGTCCAACCAAAAAAATTGTTTGTCCACCCCCGGGAAAAAGTTATTAAGCTTTTCTTTTTTATAGCAACTCTCCAAAATTAAAAAAACTCATCTACTGCCCCCAATAGATGACTTAGGAGGATCACACTAAGTTTGTCTACCGGCTGTTTAAGATTATTCAACAAAATTAATGTTTTTCCCACCCTAAGTTCAAAAGTTATTCAACATTTCTTTTTTATAGCAGCACCATGAAAATTTAAATTTTGTTTTATCAAAGTCGTTTTAATCCCAATCGTTTGTCCACCGTTTGTCTAGGTCTATCTTCGTTCAACAGTTATTCAATATTTCGTTTTTATAGTCAAAAAGCTTGTCCAACACCCTAAATGAAAACTTACGTGAATAAAAATTGAAAAAAAAAAAATTTTAATTTGCATGGAGTTGCTATAAAAAAGAAATGTTGAATAACTTTTGAACTAAGGTTGGAAAAAAGATTATATTTGGTGAATAATCTTAAACAGCCGGTGGACAAACGAACGCACTAAGTCTCATCCTCATAAGTCATCTATTGCGGGCAGTAGATGACTTTTCTTGCCTTTGTTGCCGCAAACTTATTAATTATTGTATCATCTATTTCTGACGATGATTTTAATTTTTCAATTTTAATTATTAATTAATCAATCTGAATGAATTTTCTGAATTTCTGATTTCAAACAGTATTTTAAAGCAATTAGTTGTTCAATAAGATCAACTGACATGTCCTCATTGTATCGATTTCGCAACCAGTTTTCCTGCTTTCTTTTTAATTATGAAAGTTGAAAAGGATAACAGTTTTTCTGGTTGTAAGACTTCGAATAAATTATTTAGATCAAAGAGGTTCTGAAATCTTTGGTTCAGTTTGAGAAATCAAAGCAATATTAACCATTAACATTGAAGTAAGATTTCCGTTCTGATATTCTCTCATCATCTGATAATTTGTCAAAAAAGGGCTTCGTTATTTTCCCCACTCTTTTCCTAAATCTCATTGGGACTCGTAATAAGCAAACTGAAGATGATTAGTATAATCTTAGAAGAAGAAATAGAGGAAGAGGTATTTGTCACATATACAGTGTACGTGAGTAAAGCAATTTTTGAGAACCAGAAGTGTCAAATCGTTAGCGTGTGATTAGAAAAAAACAGACAAAAAATTGGTACAAGTTAAAACCCAAATTAATATAACAATAACTTTGAAAAAAACAAATAATTTAAAGTGCAATAATAAGACATTGTGGTGATCTTCTTATAAATTAAAAAAAAAAACATGAAGTGCATTGTTCAGGGGTGTGGAAATCAACAAAACAAGGTGGATAAAAGCTTTTGCTTTCACAGGTGAATTTTATTATATTTTTCTCAAAAAAAGTGCTGTAAAGTTTTTGGCTTTAGATTGGTGAACTATTAAACAATATATTTAGAATGGGTTACACTTTAAATAAAGTCAAGAATATTATAATTTAGTTGAAAATGTGCACATAATTTTTTTGTTAGAATTTAAGAACCAGAAATGTCAAACTGAACATAACAGGGGTAGCATGAGTGTTCTTTGACCGACCTTAGTTTGATCAAAAGAATATTAAATTTAACACTCTAGTGGATTTTAGGTTATCACAAAAGAGTATTAAATTCAAACTCAACTTGAGTGTAGTTGAGTTCAACTTATAGTTAAATAAAAAATAAGAAAAATATGCTTCTTTTACAATAAACGTTATAAAATTCAAGTTTACTCTTTATTCAACCTTAAGGATGATGTACGTTAGGATGTTAGTTTACAAGTGCCAAAATTATTAAGTTTGCCTACGACGAAACCTCGCATGCAATATTTTCGAGACAGCTGATTGGAAAGTCAACGACCCCCTTTCTTTAACTTTAAATTCTTTATATAAGCGATTGTATGTATTCGTTGTTTTACATTTTTCTTTTTATCTGGTTTCTTTCTTTTACTTTAGAATTACAATAACTAATGCAATTAAATTTGTACTAAATGAAACATCTGTTTATAAAGACATGAATAAAAATGCGAGCAACATATAATTAATTATATTCTTCTTTGCATTATTCTTTAACTTTAATTTGTACTTTAAGCTTTTCTTTTTTATTTAAACGATTTGATAGAGACAAATGTATTGTGATACGATAGGGCGAAAGAGAGGGTTCTAGTGCAGGACTTCATCTATTTTCCCTTGAGTACTTCTTTTGTCGTTATGGTGGAACGCCGCGTGTGTCTTCAGTGAAATTTGTGTCCCCTTTTATTTGCAAAAAAAGTGTCGAATTAATTGCTGAATAATGCGTTTTGCGGTTGCAGTGTTATTTTGCGCATTTCAACAAATGATTCGCTACAATCTTGCAGTTCATCTTCATGGGAAAGGTTTAAATTTGTTTTGGGTGCCAACATGCTCCCCACCTCGGGACAGTTATTCAGATGCTTCCGGTGACCCTTTTTGATTTTGTTTGGTGACGTGTTTTAATGACGTCAGTTTGACGGGTGTATGTTGTTTGTGTTATCTTCTATTTGTCTGATCAGCTTGGCGATAAAGTTAAATGAAAGAGCAAAAATATAAAGCATTAAAAAAGTGGTCAGTTTTTTTTATTATGAATAAAAATCATATTTATTTAGCTGCTATAAATGAACTGAACAAACGATGTCTCCTATGTTGATGTTTGGTTGAACTTGCAGCCACCTTGGACGCTGTTGAAGTTGATGAAGGTACTGTTTCCACTGTTTCCAAAAATCCTGAACCAATCGTTGAAGATATTTCTACCTGTCTAGGTTGTTGATGTTCTTTTCTGTGTGATTTCTATCCGGAAGTAAAATGAGCGACGATCCAATTAAAAAATGTCCCGGTGTTAATACGGATAGATCTTCTGGGTCGCTTGTTATGGGACAGAGTGGTCTAGAGTTGAGACAAGCTTCGATTTGGGTCAAGAGTGTCGCATATTCTTCGAATGTCAGCTTTGAAGTACCAACCGTTCTCTTTAGATGATGTTTTATGGATTTTACACCAGCCTCCCAAAGTCCTCCAAAATGGGGTGATGAGGGTGGATTAAAATGCCAAGAGGTGTTAAAAGTGGCTAGTTTGGCTTGGACTTCTGTTGACCATTCTGACGATATGAACTTGCTGTCGCGTTTGAGTTCGTTGTGTGCACCCTTAAAATTGGTTCCGCAATCGCTGAACATGTTCGTGCAAACTTCTCGTCGAGCGATGAACCTTCTAAATGCCGCGATGAATGCTGCTGAGCTCAAATCACTGACGAGTTCTATGTGAATCGCCTTCGTGGAAAGGCGAACAAATACTGCGATGTATCCCTTGGTCGTTTTGTTACATCTCCCCTTCCATAATTTAATCTCTACTGGCCCTGCATAGTCTACTCCAGTGTTAGTAAAAGGCCTTGTTATGATGGTACGTTCGATTGGTAGATTTTCCATTAATTGTTCTTGCATGTTTGCATTATATCTATGGCAACGAATGCATTTATGAACAATGAATTTAACAAGACGTTTCAGGTTACTTATCCAAAAAGTATTTCGAACTTCGGCAAGCATCAACTGCTGCCCACCATGAAGGGTTCGTTGATGGATGTCTGTAACTATTAGTTTCGTGAAATTGTGTTTATCACTTAATATAATTGGATGTTTTTTGTTGAATGGGAGAGGCGAATTGGACAGACGGCCACCTACACGTAGAATATCTTCTGAATCTAGAAAAAGATTTAGACTGAGAATGTGGCTGGTCTTACCTAGGGGTTTTTTTTCTTTAAGAGATTTTATTTCGTGAGAAAATGTTTCCTTCTGAACAACTCGAATTAGTTGTTTCTTGGCTGAGATAAGTTCTTCTTCTGTGATTGGGGATGTGTTTCTGGGATGTTTAATATTAAACATGTACCGTCTCCATATAGCTGCCGTGCGGATAAAACGATTAAGTGTAGAGAATCTATGAAATAATATTGAGTTTGCTATGACACAGTTGGAAATGATTTGTGAGAAGTTTCTTATTATGTTAACGTTCGCCAGATTGTTTTCATAAAATGGTTGATTCTTCATTTGAGTATTTATTTTTATTTTTTTTTGATTCCATTTCAGTTTCGATTGGGATTGCGGCTGGGATATTTGGTTTGACAAACCCCTTTAGAAATTCCGGGCCTTTCCACCAGGTTTTGTTGGTAATTAGTTCTAGTGGTAGCATACCTCTAGAACAGATATCTGCGGGATTATTTTTTGTTCCCAAATGTCTCCAATCACTCGGATTGGTCAGTGTTTGAATCTCTGCAACTCGATTTGCAACAAAAGTAGTGCGAATTGCAGGGTTTCCCTTAATCCACGCCAAAGTGATCATAGAATCTGACCACGCAAATATTACTGGCTGATCAAATCGCATAGTTTTTGTCGCTCGGTGCAAAAGCTTTGCTAGTAGGAGTGCCGCACAGAGTTCTAAGCGTGGCAGATATATAACCTTGAGGGGGGCGACTCTTGTTTTTGACATGAGCAAGTGAATGTGTTCCTCTTTAAGTGCTGTAACCCTTACATATATTACTGCTGCGAAAGCCCTTTCCGATGCATCGCAGAAACCGTGAATTTGTACCTTTGAAGATGCATTTAGGTTTATCCAACGTGGTATTTCAACTAGTTTTGGTAATTCTTTTCGTAGCTTGGTCCAGGCGAGTTCAGTTTCTGGGGCTATGGAGGAATCCCATGAAACTTCTTTTAACCAGAGTTGTTGTAAAATTAGCTTCGCCAATACAACACAAGGTGAAATCCATCCAAGTGGATCAAATATACGAGCAGCCAGGATAGTGCGTTTTGTATATTTTGAAGTATGAAGTAGCTCAAATTTGAATTTTAAAACATCTTGAACTGGATGCCATTGAATGCCAAGAGTTTTTAGGGCATCTGTGCACCTTAGTTCGAGTGGTAGACTGACTTCCCTCTCCTCCCTTGAAAATTGTTCTAATACCTTTTCTGAATTGCTAGCCCACTTTCTAAGAGGAAAGCCAGCTGGTTTTAAAGCATTGATTAGGTCTTTCTGAAGTCTGATCGCACTCTCTTCATCTTCGCTTCCATAAATAAAGTCATCTACGTAGAATCCTTCTAAGATTGCTTTGTGAACGTTTGGAGCCCGCTGTTTTACTTCTTCTGCGATCTCTTGCAGGCATGCTACCGCTGAGTGTGGGGCAGACGCTGTACCAAAGGTGACAGTATTGACCTTACAAATTTTGATCGGTTGTTTTGGAGATGATCTCCATAAAATAAGTTGAAACGACGCATCACTTTGAGCCATCCATATTTGGCGGTACATCATACTGATGTCTGCCACCATAGCTATCTTGAATTTTCTCCACTGGGATACAAGATCAAGAATGTCAGGTTGAAGTCGTGGCCCTACCATGAGAGTATCATTCAAAGATAAACCATTTGATGTCTTGCATGATGCATCGAAAACCACGCGTACTTTGGTAGTGGTACTTGAGTTTTTTACCACAGCATGATGAGGAATGAAATAATGGCTGTCCTCAATTCTTTCCATCATGGATGAGGATACTTCTGTCATATGACCTAGCTCAAAATATTCATCAATGCAAGCAACATATGCCTGACGCAGTTTCTCGTTTGTAGACCAACGTCTTTCAATCTGAAAGAATCTAGCTAACGCTGAACTTTTCGAATTTCCTAAACATGGACGAACATCATTTTTGAAGGGGGGCTGAACTTCGTATCGCACATCCTTGCTTCGAGTGACCGTTCTTTTAAAGTGTTGTTGGCATTTTTTTTCCTCCAGTGATAGTTTTCTTACGTCTATATTTTCTTCAATCTCCCAAAACTCCTTTAGTTGTGTGTCTAACGAGTTAAAGTGGCTTTGCACAGTGAGAGATGGAAATAAAGGTCTGGATGTTGTCGAACCTGTTATAATCCAACCTAATTCAGTAAGTTGAGCAACAGGTGCTCCTTCTAGACCTTTAACTAGTCCTTCTAAGATAATTGACCCATAAACATCCGCACCTATCAACATATCTATTTTTCCAGAAACATTGTAAGTTGGGTCGGCCAACGGAAGATGGGCAAGATGATCCCAAATTTTCTCTGGGATGCTTTGGGTTGGTAGCATGGACGTATGCTGGGGATGTGGATACACCAATGCATCAATGTTGATGGAGAAAGAATCGTTGAGAAGCGAAAAGAGTGTGACCTTGGCTATGCTAGTGCAAGTGCCGGTTCTTCCTAAGCCCTGAATAGTTTTGGCTGTACTAGATCTTTTTAATTTTAGAACTTGTGTGGCATTTTCTATTATAAATGTGGCTTCAGAGCCAGGGTCAATTAAGGCTCGGAGAACCTGGTGGGTTCCGTTGGAAGCAACCACCTTGACCAATGCTGTGGCTAAGAGTGTTTTAAATTTCATTCTGTTGAATTGAGAGGTGAATACTTGAAGAGAATTTTCCGCTGATGGGGGTATGGGTCCTGATTTTGAACTAAATGAATTTGGGTTGAGTTGGGGCCATTATTATGATATTGGTGTTGTGCTCTTTGTTGTTGTTGCTGAGGTTATGAACATCGTGGATTGGTATTTGAGGTTTTGTGAATCAATGTGGAGCAGAGTGTGATGCATAAGACCACAATTGAAACATCGATTACCACTGCTGCAAAGTGATACGTGGTGATCATACCTTAGGCAGTTACTGCAGATTGAAAGTTTTTTAACAGTTTCAGCTCGAGCTTTAGGTTGCATTGCTAAGAACTGTTTGCAATGGCGAACTTCATGATATCCTTTGCAAAGGCGGCAAGAAAATTTTGTTGCTTTTTGCTGAGGATGAGCAAAGTTTTTTAACAGTTTCAGCTCGAGCTTTAGGTTGCATTGCTAAGAACTGTTTGCAATGGCGAACTTCATGATATCCTTTGCAAAGGCGGCCAGAAAATTTTGTTGCTTTTTGCTGAGGATGAGCATGAACCTCCGAAAGGAGGTTGCGGCGGGCGGCGGTTGATATTTTGAAAGTAAGTTTGTTTCCGATATATTTTCTAGGGAATTAAATCGGCTCTCGATAAAATATAAAAAGTTTTTCCACTCAGGAAGTGCCTTTGTTGTTCCTAACTTATTTTCCCATTCTATTTGAGTTTTGGTTGGGAGTTTATTAAAAACTACATAAATAAGGATGCTGTCACAAGTTTCGACACCTACTCCTCAATTTGTTAGTGCATTAATACACTGCAAACTAATATCATGTAATGATTTTAGACCCGAACTTGATTCAAAAGTAATTTTTTTTTGATCCATGAAAATTCTTAACTGCGTGTTGACTAGTTTTCGTTTGTTTTCAAATCTATCTGTTAAAATTTGCCAAGCAGCTTCGTAATTTGAACCGTACATAGGGAAGTGTTGGATTAAACCAGCTGCAGCTCCTGTAAAGGAGGTTCTGAGATACTGCAGTTTTTGTATATGAGACAAGTCAACGTTCTGATGAATGAGACTGTCAAACAGATTGTGAAATTCACTCCATTTTTCGAATTCACCTGAAAAAGTTGGTATATTAATTCTATTAAGTCGTATGTCAGAGGACGATGATTTTGTTACATTGAACCGCGATGTATCTGCAGTTGAAATATTTCCTATATTGCGTTTGTCTAGTTCATCGTTTAATAAACAAAAAAATGAAAAAAACATTCGCTTTATTTTAGAGAAAACTTCATTGCGAAAATACTTGTCTTTCATGGGGTCAGTATCCTGACCTATAATAACAGCGTGATCTTTTTTGCCCGTTTATATAAAGTTTCTACGTCTAATAAACACGCCTGAATGTAACCTCTTGACATTCGCGATTCGACATCCTTTTCAAATTCACTATAGTCTTCGGTTATTTCTTTAAGAATTAGTTCTTGTGATTCTACTAGTTTATTTATCACTTTTGTCATTGTGTTTTTTTTTTTGCAAAAGAAAAGAGGGATTTAAATGTTAGGATTTTTATTAAAGAGCACTTCAGATGTATGTTGTTATTGAACTTTGTATTAAATAATAAAATAATGTGGGTAATTGATTAAAAAATTATTATTATTTTTTTTAATGCACATAAAAAAGGGTGGAAAGTTACCAATTTGATACCTTTATTTATGGTTGTTGCAGTAAAGTGTCTTTAAATCTTTGTTCCTCTTTGAACGCTTTGACCGCTATGCCCGCTTCGACCACTTTGACCGCTATGACCGCTTTGACCGCTATGACCGTGACTGATGATTCGACTGCTTTTCTCGCTTTTACCGGTGTGACCGCTATGATTGCTGCTGTGTGAGACTATTCGCACTATCTGAGGTCTTTTTTGTTTTTTATCTATAACTAATTTTTAACTAATTTAAATAATATTTGCTAGTCTTTATTAAAGGCTTCGAAGAACCATGTTCTTTGACCGACCTTAGTTTGATCAAAAGAATATTAAATTTAACACTCTAGTGGATTTTAGGTTATCACAAAAGAGTATAAAATTCAAACTCAACTTGAGTGTAGTTGAGTTCAACTTATAGTTAAATAAAAAATAAGAAAAATATGCTTCTTTTACAATAAACGTTATAAAATTCAAGTTTACTCTTTATTCAACCTTAAGGATGATGTACGTTAGGATGTTAGTTTACAAGTGCCAAAATTATTAAGTTTGCCTACGACGAAACCTCGCATGCAATATTTTCGAGACAGCTGATTGGAAAGTCAACGACCCCCTTTCTTTAACTTTAAATTCTTTATATAAGCGATTGTATGTATTCGTTGTTTTACATTTTTCTTTTTATCTGGTTTCTTTCTTTTACTTTAGAATTACAATAACTAATGCAATTAAATTTGTACTAAATGAAACATCTGTTTATAAAGACATGAATAAAAATGCGAGCAACATATAATTAATTATATTCTTCTTTGCATTATTCTTTAACTTTAATTTGTACTTTAAGCTTTTCTTTTTTATTTAAACGATTTGATAGAGACAAATGTATTGTGATACGATAGGGCGAAAGAGAGGGTTCTAGTGCAGGACTTCATCTATTTTCCCTTGAGTACTTCTTTTGTCGTTATGGTGGAACGCCGCGTGTCTCTTCAGTGAAATTTGTGTCCCCTTTTATTTGCAAAAAAAGTGTCAAATTAATTGCTGAATAATGCGTTTTGCGGTTGCAGTGTTATTTTGCGCATTTCAACAAATGATTAGATACAATCTTGCAGTTCATCTTCATGGGAAAGGTTTAAATTGGTTTTGGGTGCCAACATGCTCCCCACCTCGGGACAGTTATTCAGATGCTTCCGGTGACCCTTTTTGATTTTGTTTGGTGACGTGTTTTAATGACGTCAGTTTGACGGGTGTATGTTGTTTGTGTTATCTTCTATTTGTCTGATCAGCTTGGCGATAAAGTTAAATGAAAGAATAAAAATATAAAGCATTAAAAAAGTGGTCAGTTTTTTTTTTATTATGGATAAAAATCATATATATTTAGCTGCTATAAATAAACTGAACAAACGATGTCTCCTATGTTGATGTTTGGTTGAACTTGCAGCCACCTTGGACGCTGTTGAAGTTGATGAAGGTACTGTTTCCACTGTTTCCAAAAATCCTGAACCAATCGTTGAAGATATTTCCACCTGTCTAGGTTGTTGATGTTCTTTTCTGTGTGATTTCTATCCGGAAGTAACATGAGCGACGATCCAATTAAAAAATGTCCCGGTGTTAATACGGATAGATCTTCTGGGTCGCTTGTTATGGGACAGAGTGGTCTAGAGTTGAGACAAGCTTCGATTTGGGTCAAGAGTGTCGCATATTCTTCGAATGTCAGCTTTGAAGTACCAACCGTTCTCTTTAGATGATGTTTTATGGATTTTACACCAGCCTCCCAAAGTCCTCCAAAATGGGGTGATGAGGGTGGATTAAAATGCCAAGAGGTGTTAAAAGTGGCTAGTTTGGCTTGGACTTCTGTTGACCATTCTGACGATATGAACTTGCTGTCGCGTTTGAGTTCGTTGTGTGCACCCTTAAAATTGGTTCCGCAATCGCTGAACATGTTCGTGCAAACTTCTCGTCGAGCGATGAACCTTCTAAATGCCGCGATGAATGCTGCTGAGCTCAAATCACTGACGAGTTCTATGTGAATCGCCTTCGTGGAAAGGCGAACAAATACTGCGATGTATCCCTTGGTCGTTTTGTTACATCTCCCCTTCCATAATTTAATCTCGACTGGCCCTGCATAGTCTACTCCAGTGTTAGTAAAAGGCCTTGTTATGATGGTACGTTCGATTGGTAGATTTCCCATTAATTGTTCTTGCATGTTCGCATTATATCTATGGCAACGAATGCATTTATGAACAACGAATTTAACAAGACGTTTCAGGTTACTTATCCAAAAAGTATTTCGAACTTCGGCAAGCATCAACTGCTGCCCACCATGAAGGGTTCGTTGATGGATGTCTGTAACTATTAGTTTCGTGAAATTGTGTTTATCACTTAATATAATTGGATGTTTTTTGTTGAATGGGAGAGGCGAATTGGACAGACGGCCACCTACACGTAGAATATCTTCTGAATCTAGAAAAAGATTTAGACTGAGAATGTGGCTGGTCTTACCTAGGGGTTTTTTTTCTTTAAGAGATTTTATTTCGTGAGAAAATGTTTCCTTCTGAACAACTCGAATTAGTTGTTTCTTGGCTGAGATAAGTTCTTCTGCTGTGATTGGGGATGTGTTTCTGGGATGTTTAATATTAAACATGTACCGTCTCCATATAGCTGCCGTGCGGATAAAACGATTAAGTGTAGAGAATCTATGAAATAATATTGAGTTTGCTATGACACAGTTGGAAATGATTTGTGAGAAGTTTCTTATTATGTTAACGTTCGCCAGATTGTTTTCATAAAATGGTTGATTCTTCATTTGAGTATTTATTTTTATTTTTTTTTGATTCCATTTCAGTTTCGATTGGGATTGCGGCTGGGATATTTGGTTTGACAAACCCCTTTAGAAATTCCGGGCCTTTCCACCAGGTTTTGTTGGTAATTAGTTCTAGTGGTAGCATACCTCTAGAACAGATATCTGCGGGATTATTTTTTGTTCCCAAATGTCTCCAATCACTCGGATTGGTCAGTGTTTGAATCTCTGCAACTCGATTTGCAACAAAAGTAGTGCGAATTGCAGGGTTTCCCTTAATCCACGCCAAAGTGATCATAGAATCTGACCACGCAAATATTACTGGCTGATCAAATCGCATAGTTTTTGTCGCTCGGTGCAAAAGCTTTGCTAGTAGGAGTGCCGCACAGAGTTCTAAGCGTGGCAGATATATAACCTTGAGGGGGGCGACTCTTGTTTTTGACATGAGCAAGTGAATGTGTTCCTCTTTAAGTGCTGTGACCCTTACATATATTACTGCTGCGAAAGCCCTTTCCGATGCATCGCAGAAACCGTGAATTTGTACCTTTGAAGATGCATTTAGGTTTATCCAACGTGGTATTTCAACTAGTTTTGGTAATTCTTTTCGTAGCTTGGTCCAGGCGAGTTCAGTTTCTGGGGCTATGGAGGAATCCCATGAAACTTCTTTTAACCAGAGTTGTTGTAAAATTAGCTTCGCCAATACAACACAAGGTGAAATCCATCCAAGTGGATCAAATATACGAGCTATGTCAGCCAGGATAGTGCGTTTTGTATATTTTGAAGTATGAAGTAGCTCAAATTTGAATTTTAAAACATCTTGAACTGGATGCCATTGAATGCCAAGAGTTTTTTGGGCATCTAAGCACCTTAGTTCGAGTGGTAGACTGACTTCCCTCTCCTCCCTTGAAAATTGTTCTAATACCTTTTCTGAATTGCTAGCCCACTTTCTAAGAGGAAAGCCAGCTGATTTTAAAGCATTGATTAGGTCTTTCTGAAGTCTGATCGCACTCTCTTCATCTTCGCTTCCATAAATAAAGTCATCTACGTAGCATCCTTCTAAGATTGCTTTGTGAACGTTTGGAGCCCGCTGTTTTACTTCTTCTGCGATCTCTTGCAGGCATGCTACCGCTGAGTGTGGGGCAGACGCTGTACCAAAGGTGACAGTATTGACCTTACAAATTTTGATCGGTTGTTTTGGAGATGATCTCCATAAAATAAGTTGAAACGACGCATCACTTTGAGCCATCCATATTTGGCGGTACATCATACTGATGTCTGCCACCATAGCTATCTTGAATTTTCTCCACTGGGATACAAGATCAAGAATGTCAGGTTGAAGTCGTGGCCCTACCATGAGAGTATCATTCAAAGATAAACCATTTGATGTCTTGCATGATGCATCGAAAACCACGCGTACTTTGGTAGTGGTACTTGAGTTTCTTACCACAGCATGATGAGGAATGAAATAATGGCTGTCCTCAATTCTTTCCATCATGGATGAGGATACTTCTGTCATATGACCTAGCTCAAAATATTCATCAATGCAAGCAACATATGCCTGACGCAGTTTCTCGTTTGTAGACCAACGTCTTTCAATCTGAAAGAATCTAGCTAACGCTGAACTTTTCGAATTTCCTAAACATGGACGAACATCATTTTTGAAGGGGGGCTGAACTTCGTATCGCACATCCTTGCTTCGAGTGACCGTTCTTTTAAAGTGTTGTTGGCATTTTTTTTCCTCCAGTGATAGTTTTCTTACGTCTATATTTTCTTCAATCTCCCAAAACTCCTTTAGTTGTGTGTCTAACGAGTTAAAGTGGCTTTGCACAGTGAGAGATGGAGATAAAGGTCTGGATGTTGTCGAACCTGTTATAATCCAACCTAATTCAGTAAGTTGAGCAACAGGTGCTCCTTCTAGACCTTTAACTAGTCCTTCTAAGATAATTGACCCATAAACATCCGCACCTATCAACATATCTATTTTTCCAGAAACATTGTAAGTTGGGTCGGCCAACGGAAGATGGGCAAGATGATCCCAAATTTTCTCTGGGATGCTTTGGGTTGGTAGCATGGACGTATGCTGGGGATGTGGATACACCAATGCATCAATGTTGATGGAGAAAGAATCGTTGAGAAGCGAAAAGAGTGTGACCTTGGCTATGCTAGTGCAAGTGCCGGTTCTTCCTAAGCCCTGAATAGTTTTGGCTGTACTAGATCTTTTTAATTTTAGAACTTGTGTGGCATTTTCTATTATAAATGTGGCTTCAGAGCCAGGGTCAATTAAGGCTCGGAGAACCTGGTGGGTTCCGTTGGAAGCAACCACCTTGACCAATGCTGTGGCTAAGAGTGTTTTAAATTTCATTCTGTTGAATTGAGAGGTGAATACTTGAAGAGAATTTTCCGCTGATGGGGGTATGGGTCCTGATTTTGAACTAAATGAATTTGGGTTGAGTTGGGGCCATTATTATGATATTGGTGTTGTGCTCTTTGTTGTTGTTGCTGAGGTTATGAACATCGTGGATTGGTATTTGAGGTTTTGTGAATCAATGTGGAGCAGAGTGTGATGCATAAGACCACAATTGAAACATCGATTACCACTGCTGCAAAGTGATACGTGGTGATCATACCTTAGGCAGTTACTGCAGATTGAAAGTTTTTTAACAGTTTCAGCTCGAGCTTTAGGTTGCATTGCTAAGAACTGTTTGCAATGGCGAACTTCATGATATCCTTTGCAAAGGCGGCAAGAAAATTTTGTTGCTTTTTGCTGAGGATGAGCAAAGTTTTTTAACAGTTTCAGCTCGAGCTTTAGGTTGCATTGCTAAGAACTGTTTGCAATGGCGAACTTCATGATATCCTTTGCAAAGGCGGCCAGAAAATTTTGTTGCTTTTTGCTGAGGATGAGCATGAACCTCCGAAAGGAGGTTGCGGCGGGCGGCGGTTGATATTTTGAAAGTAAGTTTGTTTCCGATATATTTTCTAGGGAATTAAATCGGCTCTCGATAAAATATAAAAAGTTTTTCCACTCAGGAAGTGCCTTTGTTGTTCCTAACTTATTTTCCCATTCTATTTGAGTTTTGGTTGGGAGTTTATTAAAAACTACATAAATAAGGATGCTGTCACAAGTTTCGACACCTACTCCTCAATTTGTTAGTGCATTAATACACTGCAAACTAATATCATGTAATGATTTTAGACCCGAACTTGATTCAAAAGTAATTTTTTTTTGATCCATGAAAATTCTTAACTGCGTGTTGACTAGTTTTCGTTTGTTTTCAAATCTATCTGTTAAAATTTGCCAAGCAGCTTCGTAATTTGAACCGTACATAGGGAAGTGTTGGATTAAACCAGCTGCAGCTCCTGTAAAGGAGGTTCTGAGATACTGCAGTTTTTGTATATGAGACAAGTCAACGTTCTGATGAATGAGACTGTCAAACAGATTGTGAAATTCACTCCATTTTTCGAATTCACCTGAAAAAGTTGGTATATTAATTCTATTAAGTCGTATGTCAGAGGACGATGATTTTGTTACATTGAACCGCGATGTATCTGCAGTTGAAATATTTCCTATATTGCGTTTGTCTAGTTCATCGTTTAATAAACAAAAAAATGAAAAAAACATTCGCTTTATTTTAGAGAAAACTTCATTGCGAAAATACTTGTCTTTCATGGGGTCAGTATCCTGACCTATAATAACAGCGTGATCTTTTTTGCCCGTTTATATAAAGTTTCTACGTCTAATAAACACGCCTGAATGTAACCTCTTGACATTCGCGATTCGACATCCTTTTCAAATTCACTATAGTCTTCGGTTATTTCTTTAAGAATTAGTTCTTGTGATTCTACTAGTTTATTTATCACTTTTGTCATTGTGTTTTTTTTTTTGCAAAAGAAAAGAGGGATTTAAATGTTAGGATTTTTATTAAAGAGCACTTCAGATGTATGTTGTTATTGAACTTTGTATTAAATAATAAAATAATGTGGGTAATTGATTAAAAAATTATTATTATTTTTTTTAATGCACATAAAAAAGGGTGGAAAGTTACCAATTTGATACCTTTATTTATGGTTGTTGCAGTAAAGTGTCTTTAAATCTTTGTTCCTCTTTGAACGCTTTGACCGCTATGCCCGCTTCGACCACTTTGACCGCTATGACCGCTTTGACCGCTATGACCGTGACTGATGATTCGACTGCTTTTCTCGCTTTTACCGGTGTGACCGCTATGATTGCTGCTGTGTGAGACTATTCGCACTATCTGAGGTCTTTTTTGTTTTTTATCTATAACTAATTTTTAACTAATTTAAATAATATTTGCTAGTCTTTATTAAAGGCTTCGAAGAACCATGTTCTTTGACCGACCTTAGTTTGATCAAAAGAATATTAAATTTAACACTCTAGTGGATTTTAGGTTATCACAAAAGAGTATAAAATTCAAACTCAACTTGAGTGTAGTTGAGTTCAACTTATAGTTAAATAAAAAATAAGAAAAATATGCTTCTTTTACAATAAACGTTATAAAATTCAAGTTTACTCTTTATTCAACCTTAAGGATGATGTACGTTAGGATGTTAGTTTACAAGTGCCAAAATTATTAAGTTTGCCTACGACGAAACCTCGCATGCAATATTTTCGAGACAGCTGATTGGAAAGTCAACGACCCCCTTTCTTTAACTTTAAATTCTTTATATAAGCGATTGTATGTATTCGTTGTTTTACATTTTTCTTTTTATCTGGTTTCTTTCTTTTACTTTAGAATTACAATTACTAATGCAATTAAATTTGTACTAAATGAAACATCTGTTTATAAAGACATGAATAAAAATGCGAGCAACATATAATTAATTATATTCTTCTTTGCATTATTCTTTAACTTTAATTTGTACTTTAAGCTTTTCTTTTTTATTTAAACGATTTGATAGAGACAAATGTATTGTGATACGATAGGGCGAAAGAGAGGGTTCTAGTGCAGGACTTCATCTATTTTCCCTTGAGTACTTCTTTTGTCGTTATGGTGGAACGCCGCGTGTGTCTTCAGTGAAATTTGTGTCCCCTTTTATTTGCAAAAAAAGTGTTGAATTAATTGCTGAATAATGCGTTTTGCGGTTGCAGTGTTATTTTGCGCATTTCAACAAATGATTTGATACAATCTTGCAATTCATCTTCATGGGAAAGGTTTAAATTGGTGTTGGGTGCCAACAATGAGATTATATTGGAGGTTAAAAGGCGCAACCATCGGTTAAGCGCCCTACTTATGAGACAATTATTTTTTGTTATTCAATCGATTTTTTACGTTTTAAGTTAGTAATAAAATATCTATTTGTTCCGTCACCAACTTATTAGTTCATTTTTCAATGTTAATTTGTCTGTTCAGTAAGGTGTCTATCAGTTCATATATGGTTCATGGTTCATATTTAAAGTTTAATCCATTATAAATAATATGTTCTTCGATAGTTAATTAATCTACATAAATACAAACAGTTAACAGCACTTGCTTTGAGAAAAATATAATAAAACTTACTTGTGAGAGGAAATGCTCTTACCACACATACTGTTCTTTTGTGGTTTTCTAAATAACTAAAATGTCTATTTTATTCACTTGAAAAGGTTTGCCTTTTCAAATTTTTTTTTATATATATGCGTCTTAATTTGTAACACTTGTTTATTGTCCTTTTTTAAAATCACACTAGCGATTTGACATTTCAGATTGACAAATTGCTTCACGCACGTACTCTTTCTTTTTTTTAGAACATTCCACTAAAACAACTTCGGAAAATAACAAAAATGACTATTCTGATGGCGCCCTAGTGAGTTGCCTTCAAAGAGCACTCCGTCCCTGCTGTAATGCATTTGTGTTTGTGGGACCTCACACCATTTTAAAAACTGCTTCACTTTTTTCCAACAAGGGCAGTTTCTCTATTTCTTCTTCTAAGAGTTTAATTAAAAGATTACTAAGTAAAATACTTGCTTTTTGTATACCATTGTCCTTATGCTGTAAGGCTCTGGACACAGTGTAAATGATTTCAAATAAAGAAGAAAAAACGAGACTGTTTCATTCTGTATCGGTATGTTGGACGTTTATATATTGGCCAGTCGACAACGCTAGGTGAGGTGCATCGAAAAAAAAAACACATGTTGGTGTGTAGATGTATGTACCAATGAATTTCATGCAGTAAATTCTTACTTGTGTTGCCTTATCCCATTTTCATTTATTAATTTTTTGTGTCAAATGTATCTCGGTTTCTTACAAACTTATCTCGGTTCGGGGGCCCGTATAATTGATACGGCTGATACTGCGGTTGAACCGCTCCCAGGGCCCTAGCTAGAGCTTTCGGGCCCCGGGGAAAAAACAAATATGGGGCCATTATTCTCAATGACTGCCTTAATATTGGCTAAATAAATTTTAAAAAAATGTTCTAAATGGGTTTTACAGAACTCAAAGGTTAGGGAGGTACCAATATTATTTTTTTCTGGATTAACAGAAGCGAACTCGTCGAATACTTTTCTTAAATCTGTTTGCCGCCCTTTTAGATTTTTAATCGATATTGTTGACTTATTGTGTAAATTCATAAATGTCAAATATTATTTGCATCACTGGTTTTTTGCGGTGCTGTATACAACGCAGTTGATGCCTTTGCAATGCATCAGCAAATAAGCATCAAGAATTCTTTTGATTCCGTTTTGTTTGAAGTTTGCGCATCATGTGATGCAAGTTTGCAATAGAGAAAACTTTACACAAAAAATGGTGGTGAATTGATGCATTTATATGAATGTTTGACGAAAGTGATTATGCATCATTATTCAATCGATGCGTTTGTGATATTTTGTGACCCATTGTTAAGCATTTGTTGTTCTATGGTGCTTTGCAAGTAAGTATTAACTTCAGCTCTGAAAAGGATCCTTCCACTTTTGCTGTGGTAACAGGAACCAATAAAAACACATTATAATAGCGGTGCATATATCTGGATAATTCGAAGCCTGAAGAATTTTTAATGATCAAAAAAGTTGCCAATTCTTTACCATTTTTCATGGAACTTATCTCATTCAGAAATCGGAATTCTTGAGCTGATAGAAAGCATCTGAGCAAAAAAATGAGATGAAAAAGAAAGAAATAAAAAAATCAACCCTTACCTTTTTTTAAGAAAATTCATCACTATAACTTTTAAGCCATAGCATTTAGGGACAAAAGGGGCGAGACATAATTTGTAGAAATTTTAATTTTTATTTCTCAAATGAACATTTATTATAGTGGATAAACTTACATAGTTTTATAGTGCAAACGCCCAAAAAAAAATAATTTTCGTGTTTTGTGCCCCAGCGGACATCTAAACACGATTTTGTATGCGTATGTGCGTATTGGAAACCTGAGCCCATTGCCCCGGTTGCCGAAATAGACGCTACGGCCCTGACCGCTTTGGCCATACTATTCCTTCGGCGGTGGTTGCACGTTGCGGCAATCTCTTCACAGATCTGTAGTTGCCTGCAGATCAAGTGTGTCATCCGATGCGTTAGAATTTAGGGCCGACACAAAGCCTGAACCTGATGATGTCGATTCTCCAACATCAGGTTCTCTATCAATATCGGCTATTATCTTAAAACTTCCGTGTAGGTCCTCGTCTTTTATGGAAGGTAGGGTTGGATTAAGTTTTTTTCGCCCAAACAAAAATGTATCCGCCGCCGTTGTACATGTACATGCCGTTTGTGGTCGTCTCAGTCGGTTTGACAAAAATGAAAGAGGATATACCTCTTCATACTCCCGAAATGGAGTGATCAACGGTTTTCGCGTAACTTTTGGAATAGCGATTGTTTTTGAATCATTTAGATTATCTAAATTGAATTTGACAAATTAAAACCAAAAATGAATTCAAATTCAGAAGAATTCAAATATTTTACTTACGAAATGGGATGTGATGGCGTCGTGCAATATCACATGTTAGGGTTTGAAGTCTTTTAGGCACATAATTTCGCTTGGTTGGGATGGGTGGTGGAATAGATGCTTTCCAAGTACATAAATCGATGCACCTTCTGGCGCTAGAAATTATTGACAAAGAGAGGAAGATAAAACGAAAACTATACCAAGCAAACAAGCAAAAATAATGAATATATATTAGGTATGAATCCGGGAGAAGAGTAGAGGTATTATAGGCGTTTTTTATTGGTAACCTATAGCTAGCGTAGTATAGTAATGAGTCCGAATTAAACGTAACATAATTTATATATGTACATACATTCTTATTTTACATGTCTGCAACCCGAACGAGTCGTTCCATTCCAAACATTCTTAATCTTATACTTTATCTGCACTATTCTTACTGCCTTATTTATCCACACTATTCTTTTCCATGAAAAATTTGCTGCGTTGCCTATAAAAAATGCCCAATAAAAAACGCCTATTGTAAATGTGTATGTCTATGATCTTGATAATTATGATTTATGAATAAGGAGAAAACTCTATTTCTAACGAAATTAATTGAATGAACTTGATGATAGTGAGAGCTCAACGATATAGCCCTAGAGCTTCTAGGGTATTTCAAGGTGACGCGACGGAAGCGCAGTGCTGCGACTAATAAATTGAAAAACAAAACCTCACCCAGGCTCTTGCGCTTACTCCCCAAAACTGACAATTTTAGTACAAAGTTCTGTCAAAGTTCAAAACAAAGTGACAGAATTTTGGATTGTTTAATTTTCGCTTAGGTATGCAATTTTGCTTTATGCAAAGTGCATATTAAGAAAACAATTATGTGTAAAAATGTATGGTAAAAGACAATCTGGCCGTATTCGAATATACAAATTTACATAACCGACGGGATTTTTAAGAGAAGATTTTGAAATTAAAAAAAAAATAGTAGGACTGTCGATAGAAAACTAAGAGGTAAATTTGTTTGAACACAAATTTAAACTTATTTAAATAAAAAAACGAAAAAGTTTTTTTTCAGGGCTACTGCCTCTTGCGAGGAATTGACAAATCCTCCAAGAGTATCACTTGTCATGAATAAGTGCTTCATCTACGTCTAGCCGTTCGGACTCGGCACAAAATTGTAGGTCCCTTCCATTCTTGTCGACACGCGGACACAGGAATGGTTGCGAGTTGTTAGTCACTAGGCCCTGGTTCTTCACGAGCCGTTGCGCAACCCATAACTGTGGTATAGAAACAGAATTTGGTTCAAACATTTCAGTGTTGAAAATTTAAAGGTAATTTAATTATGAAGTCATGGAAACACGGTGTTTGTTGAAATTAAAGAGAATGTAATATTTTAAAAACATGATTTGAATGTCAACTGAAATTCTGACTTCATGTCAAATGAGGGAAATTCGATGAGTTTTGCGCGTAAATAATGAAATACAATAAGGATATTCATGCAACGTCGTAAGTTTACAAATTGTGTAAAATGATAAGTTTACACAAAAGTTTGCATGAATGACCTCTTTATTCATTTGGTTAAATGCTGTATAATTGAAGCAGCTGTTCTTTTATTTGACAGATTTGGTGTGTGACAGATTAGACGTGTTTAGATTTCGAAGTTATTTTTAAATGAAGAATCTCTCCCGAACCAACGAACGTGAAATCGGATTAATGTCTCTTACAAAATGTACGATACACGATGGAACTACAATTGTCGTAGGCTCATGGTTGTGGTCGGACGAAAATGAGCGAATACAAACAAATTATATGGTGCGTCCATAATGTCGTTTTCTTGATATGCATAAACTATTGCTTTCGGTAGTGAAGAACGCCCCCAAACCCCAGTAGCGGATCTAGGATTTGGCTGTGGGGGGGGGGGGGGGCTTGCAGATCCAGTTAGAGACAAAAATTAAAATGATATCTTAGAGGTATCATTAGCAAAAGCTTATATGTAAGTATATGTTTTCAAAGTTTTGTTTTGTTCGAACTGTCACTGGAAAGCACATAAAACTATTTTTTTCCGATTGAAAAATAAAATGTCGAACCTTCAAGACTTTTGTAAGACAAAACAGCTCTAAAAAATAGCATGCGGACTAATTCTGCATATGTTCCTGAACAAAAAGTCCATAAGTTTCTCAAGAAAAAATTCATTTGATTTTGCATGATTTTCTGAGTGCACAGAAAAAACTCAAGGAATTTGGCTCCTTGGCTAGAGATCTTAACAGCATAACATAATTGCTTAGTCCAAATATGTTTTGTAAGTAAAATTGACTTTGACCTTGGAAATATAAGCCCCAAAGTTTTCTAAGCCTTGGCTGGCCGTAAAGGTTAGGCCGCAACTGCACCAGAACTACACTTCACGACAACGCTGCAAAACATTATTTGTATAGAATTGAATGAGCTTTATCGCACTAAGCGGCAACTGAACTCCATAAAATTTCATACCAATTAATGTGAGTCGCAGTTCCGCTGTAGTGCAGTTCCGCCTAGTGCGGCCTAACCTTAAAAAAACAATTTCTGTGTTGTATTGAACAGTTACACTAAAATTGGCAATTGGCCCCAACTGCATTTTTATGTTGAATAAGCTAAGTTTTCAGGGTAAATTGTTGCTGCATTTGACATGTTTATTGTTCAGCCCCGACCACCTTTTTTTTCATTTATCACTTCAAGCTTTAGACCCAACTTTTGGACAGTTAAGCCCCAAAAACTCTGTGGAATAAGTTAAATTTTTAGGAAATTGGTGGTTTAACCCCGACCAATTCCAATTTATCCAATTCAAATGTTAGGCCTCAGTCCCGAGCTTGTTTTTTGTCTCAATTTTTTGGGATTTATTTTCAGGGAACAATTGCCTTTGCATTGAACACGTTTATTATTCTAAGCCCCTTAACAGCTTTTTCAACAATTCTCTTAAGGCTTTTTCTCCCAACCAAATTCTTTTGGGCCTTAGGAAATAAATTACATAACATGTAAATTGTTAAGCCCCAAACTCGTTATTTTGCCTGATTTCCATCAAATTTAACAGCTTAACAATAACTTAATATAAAATTCTACACGTTGTAATGGATTGCTTTCTATATTTCAACTAATTTACGGAATCAGTTGTGGGGGGGGGGGCTTTAGCCCCTATAGCCACCCCCCTGGATCCGCCACTGCCCAGCCCCGAGTGCACCTTACGGAGGTGAAACTGACATTTCTTGAGGCAGGAACGAAAAAAAGACAACGAATTATGGCTCAATTCTGGTTTCGATTGTTCAGAAAGCTACTTTTCATTGGTTAATAACATCTGCTTCTGGCATCTTCCGACTACTAAGGATCACTCAAACCAATGCGAACCATTCATTGACGAAAAAGAAAACAACAATAACAACACATTGTTGGTGTTCGTTGGTTTCGTCGTCTTCAACGAATGGTTCGCATTGGTTGGCGAGAACCTTTATAATTCTACCTTAATAGTTTTCGAAAGTAGCTTCCCTAATCGTTGATAACATGTAGATGTCATAATTATTTTTTCTTGCATAATCTACGGTTTAAGTCACAACTTTAGTCGCAAACTAATCGCGATTCGATAGCTACAGAACACGCTTACAGTTTTCTTTAGTTCTCTGAGTGACATATCATATTATGTTTATCATATTTCTGAATACGCCTAGTTCTAAAAGTCACAATGACGCTTGGATAAGTTTAACCAAATAAATATGGGTAATTTCCCCATCAAAATCCTTGGATAATTTTAACCAAATTGTGTAACTTCCCATACAAAATTTGACAGTTCATTAACCAAATGATATGTTTAACCAAATCGTAAACTTTTCTAGGGTTTTACAACGTTGCATGAATATCCATAATATATATTTCAAAATCACAATTGAAGCACATCAAATTATTTCTTTATATATGTACATATATACTGTGGGAGTTAATCACTTATGTTTAACTTTTTTTTTTATTATAATCAATCTTTTTATTTTGTTCTGCCAACTGAATGTATTGTTATGGAAACAGATATATCAATGCAAGTCTATTACGCTGCAGGTGCAAAATTAATTTTGTCTGTGGTCTCCAACACTACAGTAAAATGATAACGGAAGCCACAGCTAAAAATGTCAATTAAAAGTGTTACAAATTGCAAAAAAAACCACAGAAAGCCATGCCACAAAGAGAAACCACAAACACGAGTAACGCTTGAACCTCACTTTCTACGCACACAAATTATTACTATTCACATTAGATAGTCCGACGAATGAACGAATAAATGGAATTTAACCCCTTAATGTATGATTTTTTTTTCTTCATCAAAAAAATGTATTTCATAGTTAATAATGCTAAATTAAAGGAAACGTGTTTCAGGAATTTTCATTTTATTTGATTAAAATCAGAAAATATTGCATTTTCCAGTTTAGATTATATTTGGCACATTGAGCAGAAAACGAACTAAAATTATCATTAAAAAATAAATAATTTATTTATTGGAAATTGTATGTAATGCGGAATAACATGAAATAGTGTTGGTGATGTTGGTAGCGCATTGTGTTTCTATGAAAAAAAATGGAATTTTGTACCCTTGTTGCATGTTGGCTCAAATATGTACCAATGCAAAGGGCACATTTCTGCATGGTGTGTCATATATGATCCATTCAGTTTTTACAACATAAAAGTCTATCTATCTATCCTGCCCGGCTGAAACCGGTTTGACAAGTTTGACGAAAGAATTAATTGCCACATTTTAGACGTATATTATTCTAATTTCATACTAAAATAAATAAAATAAATAAATCGGGTGGCACAACGGCTCATGAAGAACCAGGGCCTAGTGACTAACAACTCGCAACCATTCCTGTGTGCGCCTTTCGACAGTAATGGAAGGGACCTACAATTTTATGCCGAATCCGAACGGCTAGACGAGAAGCACTTATTCGTGACAAGTAATACTCTTGGAGGATTTGTCAATTCCTCGCAAGAGGCAGTAGCCCTGATAATTTCATACTGCATGAACGAAATAACAAAATTTGTTGAAAATTTAAAAATACTTAGATTTAAACTGCCGCTCATTTGAATAGGTTCACACATTTCCACAAACTAATGTGCTCCTATCTTAATAATTATTGAATGTACCCAACTTTATTTTATGTATATAGCAAGACTATTTGTTAACACTTGTTTTGACATAGAAACATAATTTGAAAAATGTGCCGTTTTTTTTGATAAAGTGCTTTGATCATTCGACAAAATCATGTGATTTTTTTGGCTCATCACAATAGGTTCACTGGCAATAGTTTGATTTTACGGCAAACTGCGCTAACTAATCATCTTGTTTTGATTGCCAATCGATAGTTGTAATTGTTTAAACGCTAAAATAAAAGCACTAAGTGAATCGGGTGTAAGATATCGGCTAATCGCAAGAAAATTTAATAGGAGCCAAATTTTAGTAAGCAATTATCTCCAAAAATAGTCGAGCTATGGATGAAGTATGAAAGGAGGTAGGTGCACAGCCAATAGAAGCGTTAAGACGAACAATTGTCAGAGTTACATTTCAAGTTGCACGACTATGCTTCGAAGATAATGGAAAAAAACGGGGGTTAGTTGTAGTTTAGCTACGGCAAAGCATGATATTTCGAGTCTTGAATATTTTTAACGAATGCAAATTAAAAAAAAAAAACAGATTAATTCCATGTGCAGGAAAAGTTTGGGTCATATATGATCCACCATGCGGTTAAAGCGTTAAAACATATATGTACATTAGGGTGTCCGTTATTTCTCAAACTCACATCGTTAATAATTTTATAAATCGAAATGGATTCTTTAAATAATTGCCGTAGTTCATGAGGAGAAAATTTAAATTAAAAAAGAATGATAAAATTTAATAGTTTTAAAAATTGAACAAAAAATATAAACTTTGGTTAAACTTATGAATGTACTATTATTTAATAAATGTCTACACAAAAAGCTTAGATAATTTGGCGCAGTTCGTGAGAAATAAAAAATAAAATAAATATTTTCAAATATGTATTTAAAAGAAACTTAAAAAATTAAAAATTGTATCTAACCATACATTTTTAAATGTATGTATTTAGAGATATAACCATTCAACAGCTTACCCATAAAAAAATTACAATAAACCGTATAATTCTAGAAAAAAAAAAAACAAATGAAGGGTAAAAAAAGGCAAATGTAAGAAAATTTATAAGTTTCAAAAATCAAAAAAAAATTATAATTTTTTTTTATAACATACATTTTGGAATTAGGGTTTTTAAAGGAATAAATATTAAACAAAAATGAACGAAAAATTTGAAAGAATTGCAGAACTACTGCACAGACAAAAAAAAATAAGGTAAAAAGAGCTAAATTCACATACAAATTTGTATGGAAGAAGTAAGGCTTTAGAGATACGGGTAAATTAGCCCTTTTTTTGCGACCTAAGCTTAGCGATTAAGGGGGTCTCTCATTCAAAAAGTGAGTTTGGGAAATTACCCTAAAGTAAAGAGACAAAATGTTAGAAATCTAGTTTATATCAATTTTTTGATAATAATATATACACTTTAATTCCTAAAGTAAGAGAAATTTGATAAAACCAATTTGGTCGTAAGAAATTTCAATTAATTGTTCAGTACTTTTCACATGAGCTGCAAACTGCGATTAAATCTTTTTTACGCAATTTCAAGAGGAAATATAAACTTATTTTTGTTTAAACTTTGCGACGAAGTGAAAAGATCTTATTTACAACATTTAAAATGAGAAAAATACGTGTTTAAATAATACACAAAATTACGTTTTAATATTTTCTACGCGACCAACAACAAACTTCTGCGAACTGTCGATTGTAAATTCACAATCCACAACAACATAATGTGTTCCACAATCTTGCGAATAAATAATTCGCTTGAATTTAACCACAATTACCGATTTTACGTAGCTCCCAGCGACGACAACTCATGTGAATGAAACGTCAAAATTCACGACCAATTCGCATCCTCAGTTAGCAGCTCATGTTAAGGCACTTTACGAATTGTCAAACTCTATTCGCGTTCTACGTACCATCCATACTGGAACGAATGAATTGTTCACGTCCGTTTAACCACAAAATCACCATTGTTTTTGTTTTCTTCGTCATTCGCGACGAATTAAAATAAGATGTCATGTGAACGAAATGTCGAATTGGGCAAATGTTCTTTCATTCGTTGGTTCACTCTCATGTGAATAGTAGGTACTTAAATGGTCTGGTCAGTTAATTCTGTGCGAAAAAAGAGTAAAACAGGAGTCTTCTCCAAAATAAACTGCTATAATAATAGAAAAGCAAAACGAAATAATTTCGTTTTGTCATTTTTGTTTGGGATTTTTCGTTTTACATCTGCATCGTATTGGGCTGTAGGAGAAGAACATATTTTGGGGATTCTGTTCCAGTTAACTATAAGAACAAAAAAAAAACTGCCATCACCTCAAAAAAATTCAACAGTTTTGAAACTTGGCACACTTACTAATAAATGTCTAGTGATGACTTAAACTAAAGACCCCAAGAATATGACTGGAATGCTTGCGGTAGTGAAGAGAAACAAACTTTTTTCAGTTTTATGAATCGTATACATAAAGTCTGGGTCTTAAAGCCAATTCTAAAAAGAAAAAAACCACCGCGGGTATTATTTCTTTTTTGTGGGGGCCTTATCACTACATTTAAAAGGAAACTTCCGCGGGTGTTATTTCCTTGTATTTTGGGAAATAACACCCGCAGGGGTTAGTTTCGTGGGCGTTAATGCACCCTACTTCTTTGATTTTGAAGTAATGGACAAGGCAGGTTCTTGCAAAAAGGTTGCAGCTTCATCTGAATGCAATAATTCGAGATCTATTATTATTTGATCAGCATTCAACATGCCAATAACGTCATGTCCTTGTTCATCGTATAGTTGCTTTTCTGCAACCACACCTGGAGCCACATCCAGTCTTGCATTTAAAAAAAAATTAAATTTAATATTTCATGTCTTCAATTGTGACTGGAACGAGCTGATCATTGTCTTGTTACCATTCGGGTGGTAATTATTGGTTTCCTAACCAAAGTTGTACCCTGTAGGAATGTTATTTTGCAGCTCCTTCAGTTGGTGTTCACAAGACATTGACATTTAAGAGGTGCTCCATACAAATTTAGGAACATTTTATTCCCTGAATTTGCTTGCTACAGCCTCGTGAGAAGCGGTTGGACTGTTGAAAATATCAGCAACACTTTGCAACCCTGCAGGCAAATAAGTGAATTTAATTTTCTCTTTAAACTTTTAAATGCTATACCCACCGTATTTTTGATAAACTCGCAGCTAGATTCATGTACAAAATTTAAATTATCAAGGAAGGCGAGTCGAAGAGGTGAATACTACTCGGCTGGAATTTCTTTTCTTTTTTTATTTTTGTTATGTAAATAGGGTATTGGGTATTTTGAAATGCAACCTGACTTATACGGGACTAACTTCGAATAATGAAAATGAATATAAAGTGCCTCTGCTTGGGAAAAGGGCTTGCAATGCCTATAAAATCCTACACTCTCACCCTCACCTTTTTAGATTGTTCATTCGATTTTTCGTTTTTCTTGCGTTGAATGATGAACTTATGAAATGTATTTATATTATGAAAAATGCGTTGATGGGTATGCGATTTTTTTTTTAATGATATCTTCTTACCAGCGAGTAATATTTAGCCATAACAAGACAAAAATACATGTTGTTGGCTGGGATGTTGTTGATGAAGTAGTTGTTTCTAGCGACAGTTCATTTTCATATAATGAAACTAAAAAACGAAATATGAAATGTTAAATGTTAAAAATTATAATACAATTTAGAGGGATATATGATAAAAGATTTTCTAAAAATAATTTTCCCATTGAAATATTTTAAAGAACAAATAGGTATAGTTGGCAACTATGACATTTTTAGTCTTTTAGAAAATCCAAATTTATGTATGAATTGAGTTCATATTTATTTATTTCTAAACTACAAACTAAAACTATGTTTAGTTTGAATCAAAAATGTATTTTTACAATAATAGAACGATAATCTAAAATATAACAATTTAAGAATATGAAAATATCAACATTGTAAAAGGACCATTAAAGAAATGTATAGATTATATCATTATAATTAGGAAGATGACAATTTTTTTTTAAGATTGTTCTTTCACAAGTTAAAATCTATACAATTATAACCGGAAATAAATCAATGCACATGACATTTAAAGGTTCATTTAAACTATAATTAGGTCTTGCAAAAGAATTTAAGAGTTTCGCTTTATTCTGGATCGAGAATTTATATTCAGCATACTGAGGATGTGGGAGGAACAAATGGAACAAGATAGGAGTTGAAACAGGAAAAGATGATTATTCACTTCCCTCCTTTTCTTCAGCGTCGATAGGCTTTATAAAGGGTTCGCCAAATAACTTTTTTTTTTTTGAAAATATATCATCAACATCGAGTGTAGCTTCGGCTGTGTGGCACGTAGCGCCGTCCTGTTGAAACCAAATGTTGTCAATATCCTCCTCTTCAGTTTTTGTGAACAAAAATTCGTTCAACATGGCCCGATAACGATCACAATTGACTGTAACGGCCACTCCTTGTTCAGTTGAAGAAAAATGGCCCAATTATGCCTCTGGACCAAAATCCTCACCAAACAGTGACTCGTTTTGGGTGTATCGGCTTTTCAATGTATGCGTGCGGGTTTTCTGTGCCCCAAATGCGACAATTTTGCTTGTTTACATACCCGTCAAGATCAAAATGAGCTTCATCTGAAAAGATGATTTTTTTGGCAAAATCGGCAAAGTAATGTCGCAATATTTACCAGCGTTGTTCAAGCGTATACACAACAATATCATCAGCGGAAGGATAAAACTAATTATCTGTCAAATCAGACTTGAGCTAGGTGTTACTATTCACGAAATAAGCACTAGTTGAATGACGAAGGACGAATAACAAAAACTGTTTTTGAACACTTTCAATTTTATTTATTGAGACATCATACATACGACACCATACGCAGCTGCAATACTCCAAGATAGGACGGACGAGAGCGCAGTAAAGGGTTTTTCTTTATGTAAAGATCCTTTAATTCTTTAGAAAGCCTGTTAACTAATACGAGACGGCTTCTTGCCTTACAGTTAAAAGACAGTTTTGCATCAAATCGTTAAATGTGTCCATACTATCAACTAAGCATTCGTGAATATAATACGAGTAATTGGTGTAATACGATACGATAAAAGGGGACTTTGAAAATCTTTGTTATCGTCTTCACATTTTTTCATAAGTGATTTTGCAATTGAAACTGCCTTTTCAGCAAGGCCATTAGATCGTGGATATCTTGGACTCGAAAAAACAGTAGTAAAATTCCATTCTAATGAAAACTGTTTAAATTCAAATGAATTAAAGGGAACGTTATCGGTAACCATTATTTCTGGCACACCATGAGTGGAAAAGATCGTTTTTAATTATGTAATTACCTCACTTGTAGTTTTGTTTTTAATTGTTTTACATCTATCCACTTTGAGTAATTATCTATTATGGTGGGAAACGATCTAGAATCGTAATCAAATAAATCACATGCTACTATATTGAAAGGCAATAGCGGTATTTCATGAGAAATCAGTGTTAATTTTGGTTTCGAAGCTTGAAACTCTTCGCATGTTCTACAAATAGTCATTAGTTCATCAATGTCTTCATTAATGTTGGACCAGTAAAACAGAACTTGTGCAACACTTTTAGTTTTACATATTCCCATATGACTTTCATGCAATTTATTTAACATCTTCCGACGCAAAATATGCGAGGAACAATAATTCTATCTTTGAAAAATAATAAACTATTTTCAAAGTATATGTGATGCCAAGGGGCCAGTATTTCTTAATATAAGGGTTAACTTTTTTATAATTTACAAGCCAGCCCTTACAACATGCATCAATTAAAGAAGCTAATTCCTGGCCTTTCATTGTCTCAGACTTAATCTCTTCTTGACGGTCATAACTAACATTAATGAAATGAACCATTTCATTAAGCTGGCTATCTACTTCAACAGAGTTGTCCCCTATAAATGATCTGGACAATGTATCTGCAAATATCTGAAATATTATGGGACAGCAACTTAAGTTTAATTCTTTAGAGCCTTTTTGAATGAACTCTACTTATTAGTTTTTCAAAAATTGCCACAAGAGGCTGTTATAACAGTAACAGATCGGCCATATATAAAGTTGTGAAATTTTAAGCATGAAAACAAATAGCCAGCATTTCTTTCTCGATTTGAGCGAATCGTTTTTCAGAGTCAGTTAACGCTTTAGAGACATAAAATACTGGTTTATTCTCTTGTATCAAACAGGACCCTAAACCAGATCTTGATGCATCAGCTTGAATGGTAGAAGGTTGTTTTTCGTTGAAATTTTGTAAGACGGGAGCCTCTGTAATTAAACGTTTGAGTTTCTTAAAAGCAACGTTATGTTCAGTTGTCCATTGAAAGTGTGTTTTTTTTTTTCTAAAATAACTCTCTTAAAGAAGTTGTGATTTCAGTAGGCTGTGGAATTAAACTTCTTAAGTAATTGATGACCCCTAGAAAACGCTGAAGGTCTTTTATATTATTTGGTTCCTTCATAGCGTTTATAGCAGTTATGCGATCTGGGTCTAACCTAACGCGTGACATTGAAAACCTATGACCAAAATACTTAACCTGTTCCTGTCGAAATAGTAATTTTTTCGGATTAAATTTTATGTTAAGTTTGTTTGCTCGCTCCATTACATTTTGTAAATTGTTGACGTGTTCCATTTTATCTCGGCCATAAACAAGTATATCGTCAAAATATACAAATATACACCTTCAATATCAGCAAAATATTTTAAATTTAGTTTTTGAAACAATTCTGGGGCAAGATTTAACCCAAATGGAAGGCGCAAAAATTTGTAGTACCCGAAAGGTGTACTAAAAGTAGTATTTAGAATTTGTATTATAAAACACACTCATATGTAAACAATGCCAGGCCACGGGTAGCAAAATTTCCAACAATTCTTGATTAGAAATTCTAATTGGGTTGGATATAGTTCACGATTGATTTTCGCAGTAAAATTGATGTAAGCTGGACTGAACTTATTAAAAATTGCGTCTTGACAAGGCCCTCACTGTCAACTGAAGAGTCCAAGCGAGAACGCCGGGACGAAACGCCAATTTTTATGGACTAAAGGCCGTTAAAAGCTATATTCAATCGGTGTACTAAAAGTACAAAGCTGGCTACTTTCTTCGTCTTATTTGATTTGCCAGAACCCATCTTTAAGGTACAGCACTGAAAAATCTGGCATACCCTGTAATTTGGATGAATTATCCTCAAACCGTCGTATTCCAAAAGAGTCCTTGACTATGTTTTAGTTTAATTCCCGAGGTTCTAAGGAAATACGTATTGAACTGTCAGATTTTTCCACAATTACTCAATTAGGATTAGAAATTACCTTTCGGACCGTTCAATACAAGTTGTATTGGATGGTTTCAAGTCAGAAACTCACAAAATAAATGCTGGTGTGCCCCAGGGCTCCGTTCTGTCTCCGACTCTCTTCCTTATATTCATAAACGATCTTTTATCTGAAACTTCTAATCCATTAAATTGTTTCGCTGACGACAGTACCCTCAGCTTTTCATATTCGTTCTTAGATTCACATCCATGTCCTTCGGATGTGGAACTTGAACGGCAGCGTATGATAAGCTCATTAAATTCTGATCTCGACAGCATTGTCCAATGGGGAATAAGAAATCGTGTAGAATTTAATGCTTCAAAAACTCAATGCTGTCTACTGTCGTTAAAACAAAACCCACCCCCCATGCCACTATCCATGAGTGGCACTTGCATTGAGGAAACCGAAAAGCTTTCAGTTCTCGGTATGTGTGTCACAGACCACCTTTTATGGAACGACCACATATTCGATATCGCCAAAAAATGCTGCTAAGTGTTTAGGTTTTCTCCGTCGATGCAAGAAATTTGTCTTCCCTTCTGATCTGGCTGTGATCGACAAAGCCTTTATTCGTCCAAAACTTGAGTATAACTCTCACATTTGGGCAGGTGCTCCAATAACCCACTTGAGTTTATTGGATAGAATTGAAAAGAGATCTCTTAAAATGATAGGTGAAAGAACTTTAACGGAAACATTCTCATCTCTTGAGCACCGTCCAAATGTTTCATGTCTTTCGTTATTTTACCGTTATTTCAATAAACAATGGTCTAGTGAAATAGTCAGTTGCATTCCTCCCCTTAAACAATTCAACCGTAATACTCGCGCTTCTAGGAATGCCCATCAGTTTACCCTTGAGCCCAATTTCGGACGTACTGTTAAGTACAGAGATTCTTTCTTTAGTCGCACTACTCGAATGTGGAATGCTCTACCCAGCTCAATTTTCCCCTCCCATTGTGATCTACAGACGTTCAAAACCAATGTGCATCGGTATCTCCTTTTAAATCCCCTCCAATCTACCTAATCGCTCGTGCTGTGTATATCATCTTAAGGGTAGTCACAACCCCTTTTGCACGCGCTTAATATAAAAAAAAAAAAAAAAATTATGAACCTACATAGAAGGTTCTTTAACTTTTGAAATTTTTCCCGCCTTTTCCATTTCATTCAGTTTAATTTTAACTTTATCGCGTATAATCAATGGAATTCTTCGCGGTGGTTTAGTAGTAGGAACAAAAACAGGCTTAACATGCATATATCTTACAGGTTTCCGGAAAACACCCTAGTCCTTGGAAACTATTTTTATTTTGCTCTATAAATTGGGTTTTAGTACTTGGAATGGTTTTTAGTTCATCAATTCGTTTGATAAGCTGTAATTTGAGACACAATTCTAAGCCTATATTTGGATTTGAATTAACATCCACAATTATAAGATTTGCATTATATTTTTTATTTTCAGATATAATTTCTAAATTCACCGTGCCTAAGACCTTTATCTGAACACGTCCATATGCTTCTAAATTTACTGAGACTGCATGCAACTGATGTGTTTTATTAAAAAATTGTATATATAAATAATTTGGTATAATTTTAACCTGAGATCCCGTGTCTGATTTAAATTGAACATTAATTCCACACATGTACCTTAAAAAATTTAAACCAACCTTTGTCAACGCTGTCAATAGATTTAAGATTTATAGAATCAATAACAAGGTCATCTACGTCTATATCTGAATCATAATTTAAAATTTGATTCACATTTTGGTTTTTCACATATTTTTGTCTACAAAATTTTGAGAAATGATTACTTTTTCCACATTTATTACAATTTTTCCCACAGGCCGGGCATACATTTAATTTATGATTATATTAACAATTACTACAATTCGTTATAATTTTATTTTGATTAATTTCATGTTCATTATCTCTACTATTTTTTTCTACCTTATAAGATTTACTCTGTGATGCTGCTGCTTGAATTTTGTTGATTTGATGTACTTTTTGTCAATTTTGAACCTCTCTTGCTTGATGGTGTGTGGCTTCGGCGATGCGGCATGACTTACTCGATAGCGATTTTAAGTGTTAATTCTGGTGTACGTAGCAACGTTTCTTGTAGGTCTGCATTGCTGATGCCAAGAACAATGCGATCTCTGACCATTTGATCTGTAATTGTCTCCGTTGTATCAATTTAAATCGGGAGAGCAATACTCATCAAATTTTTCTTTTACGTCTTTGAAAGTTTTGCTTTGCACTTCTGTTAGATTAAAAGTAGCAATAACATCTAATTCTTTTTCTCCCATGAGGTTAAGAAGCATAGAAACCATAACCTTATCATCTAACTTTTGTGGCGGCCTTATTAAGTATATCAAATTGTTTTTTCAAACGTGTCCACTCAACATTTATATTGCCCTCAAATGTTAATGGAGCAGGAGCACGAAAAGAACTAGATAGATCCATTTTTCCACTTTCAACTTTATTAATATTTTTTTAATTCAGTTTGTAGTGTATAGTAATTTTTAATGAAATTGCAGAATTTATGCACTTATTACCTATAACGTTTTCATTTAGCAAAATTATTAGCCTTTCTTTAAACTTTGAATATATTCTTATTTTTTAGTTCTCAATAATTCAAGTTATTAATTTTATTTGTCCAATTTTTCGACTGCGCCATGTTAAATTACTTGTAATACGTTTATTATTGTTCTGTTCTAAACAAGGTATTAACAGAGACTGCTCTAAGTGAGTATTCATATTAAGCTTAAAGCTATCATATACATATATAATACGAAGCTGGTACACAGTGTACGACATCACTTTACATTTTCTAGTATTGAGTTCCATTCCATTTGAAACACACTATTCAAAGGCTCTGTCAATATCATCCTGCAGAAACAAATATCCATTTGGATTCGAGACGCAATAGAACAGTTTGAACTCGTTTGCGAAGATTAAGAATTTTGAGTAGAAAATTTCCATTAACAATCAGAAGTGGGTCAATATGACTACCTTGAGGAACTCCGGACAGCAATAATATACGGCGTTCATATGAAAACTGCATCTTATGGCACTTTAAGGAAATCGACGGAGATAGTTTCTTCTTTACATATTTCGCAACCATATCACAAGTAGTATCAGGATGAAGACTACTATGTAAACAAATTCCTCCAGTGGCACAACAACTAATTCGGCCGAAACACCCTCATCTATTCCGGAAGATATTGGGCCTATGGTTTGCGATACAGCTGCAGTAACAGCTGATGAAATATTTACGGGAACAGAACACACAGTAGGAGAATTTGGTATCTCCTCAATAATCCAATTGTCCATAAAGCAATAATTGTCTTAAATGAAAATAGTTAACAACAAAAAAAAAAAAATGAAATAGTTTAAATTATATTTTGCTGAAATCTTATAATTAAAAATGAATGAAAAATACACGAAGATATTTGGCAAGGATTTCGAGTAATTAATCAATCTACGAACTCTTAAATGGCTAAAAATTGAAAAGAAGTTAGGTAATATACTTTTTATAGTTCAAATTGTTTCGTGAAGCATTTTTTTTCTTGTATTGAAAGTGTCGCCATCTCTTTAAGTTTTCCCATTACCACTGCGTATAATTATATAGTTCAAAAGATATCCCAAACATTGATATTTGACAATTTTTATGAAAAAAAAATCAAATATATTGATTCTTTGTTTAGCCGCACTACCCGAATCTGGAATGCCTTACCCGGCTCTATCTTTCCCGGCCATTTTAATATTCAGAGGTTCGAACCAATGTGCATTGGTATCTTTGATGCCCGCTGGCACTGTGTTTAAACATTTTTAGGGCAACCAAAACCCCTTTAGTGCACGCTCAACTAAGGCTATCAATCTTAACATTATTACACAAACTCTTTAGTGAAGAACAATAAACTATATGAGGTAAAATAATATAGTTATATATATATATATACTTGTTGCACATTTTTTTTGAAATTCTTTTTCTTATTCTGTATAGAAAATTAATTTTTTTAGAGATCTTTGAACTTATAAAATCAGCATGATCATTTAAGCTTATTTTACAATCAATTATGACACCTAGGTATTTTATTTTTTGTACACATTCAATATCACAGTTTTCTATTCTTTTGTTACTCGTAATATCATAATTTATATTGCCAATACTTTTTGTTTTCATAACATTTACATAACTTTAATTTAATTTTTTTAATCAATATCTGCACTAATATTATCTCCACACTCTGTTAAATCTTTATCAACAATGTAAATAAGTGTATCATCCGCAAATAGAGATACTTATGAAAACTTCAGGCAATCTTTAATCGTTCACATACATATATTGGAAAAAGGATGACTCCCAAGTAGAGTAGAGAGGAATATTCTGCACCCACTTTAACTTTTTGCGTTCTTGAATAGAGAAATTTCTTGAATAGAAAAATTGTTCTAACCGCCGTCTCAAATGGTCGCTTCAAATCAAGGAATAATGCTAGTACAGAATTTCCTGCATCCAGATCTCTTTTCCACTCATTTTGAACCCAAGCTAATATGCCGTTTTCACTGGGCCAAATGAGGTAATTTCGTTGCAAATTTCCAAATGAGATCCGAAATTACCTCATTTCCGATACAAAACTACATTTCGAAATGACGTAATTTCAACCTCATTTGCACGAAATTAAGTTTAAAATCAATCAGTTTCAAAAGCTCTTAAAAGCTTTTGTATAAGAATATCAATACACCATACTTAACAAGATAAAACAGAAAGAGAAAACAACAAAAATAAACGGCTAACTGCCATTCCAAATTCAAAATGAAATGAGATGTCAATTGAAATTAGCAAATTAGATAATGAAAACACTTTTTTGCCAAATTTCGAAAATACCTCATTTCGGCTCTAATGAAAACGTAGTATAAGGGTGTTTCCGTTTTGAGTAAGGTAATTTTCTAATTGATTGCACCGTACGTTCTCTAAAAATTTCTCGTAGATGGGCATCATATTAACAGGACGAACTGCTCCAATTTGTTTGCATTTTTTTATTTTTCGACGGGAACTACTTTTGATTCTTTCCACCATCGAAGATTTTATATTTTGTAATAAAACTGGGTATACCTCGTTCTTACAGTCCAATATAATTTTCGTATTTAGCCCACTAAAACTGTTTTTATTATTTATACTTTTAATTATCTGCTCCAACTCTATTTCATTAATTTGACTTAAACGAAATATACGAGATGCTTCATCACATCATTATAAAAATAAGGTATACTCTCATTTATTTCTACCACACTATCAACGAAGTATTTATTTAATTTGTTTGCTATATCTTTTTACTTGCGATATACGTATTATAGGGCAAGTTAAGGACTCGTGCAAAAAAAAATTGGAGATAATAATTTTCCCTGTCTGTCCGTCTGTCTGTATGTACCTCGACCTGCAGCCTGAACGGTTGAAGCGATTTTCTTCAAACTTTAGAATTAAGGTTCTTATGGGATTCCCTAGAGAGGAAATTGAAATTTTTTTTTAGCTCAAAAAATAACGGTACCTGCCATACAATCAATATACAAAAATTGATATATTTCAAAAACGGCTCTAACGATTTTGAAAAAAAAATTACGAGCTACTACAATTACGACAGTTAATATTTTGGTAGAAAGTTTTTTTTTTTTTATAAGGGTTTTTAACGGTACCTGTCATAGAACCGATTTTTTGGTTTTCAAATTTCTCGTTAACGGCTACACCGATTTGAACCAAATTTTTTGTGTAATTTTTACAATTTTGCATATTAACTTTTTGAAAAAAATAATTTTTGGATTTTTAAAAAAATATTGAAATTTTTTTTAAATTCAATATCTTGAAAATGGGTTGATGATTTTTTTTCAAATTTTGTGAAAAATTGTATTTTATTAAATACTAATACCAAATTTAATTTTTTTAAATTTTCAAGAATTTTTATATATAAAAAATTATTAAAAAAAAAAAACGAGAGCAAGTTTGTGCGATCCAGTTGTACCCATTTTTATTATTGATTTTAATGTCGTTAACTTCAATTTCATAGAGTTCAGTATAGTCTTTATTCAACACATATTTTTCTTATAGTTTTCCACATACTTTTCTGATTCCCAGCTTTTTCTTCAATTTTATTTTCAATAAAACTATTCTTAATTTGAGTTTATCTATTTTGAATTCATTACGTACATTTCTGTAGTTTTGCCAACTTTCATCAGTTTTTAACAAAATATAAGCCTATTTTTCTCTGCTCCACATAATAGTCTTATATCTTTATTGGTTTAATCAAACATTTTAAACACTCATCTAAACAAATTTTGAATTCCTGGAAAACGTTTATTTCACTATTTAACTGTATAGATTCAAAGTTTCTTATTGACAACTGCATCAAACAATTTATTTTATCGTATTTGACAAACTTAATTATTTGGGGATTTAAGTTTTATTTTACTTTTTTTTATAAAGATCGATTTTAATAGTTTAAGGTCAGATTATTATCCAATCTTTTTTTACTGAAACTTTGATACCCGATATTTGATCACTTAAAACATATTCTATTAAAGTTGAAGATAGATAATATAATTAATTTTATTCAAGCAAAGCTAAGCAAGTTTTAACTTAATTCGTTTATTATTAAACTACGATATTTAAGCGAGTCTTTTGAAAATTTATAGAGTTTTGGGTAGCAAGATCCTTTTCAAATGCTGAGGAATGTTGGCCGGTCTAGAGTAAAGTTCCCAAGATATTTTTGTTGGTATCCTCTAAAGATAGGGCACACACCAATGAAGTGGTAAGTATTTTCTGTCGCATCCTGATTGCATAGTCGTTGCAAAAAGCTTTGGCACTTAAGTTCAAAAGCCCGCACTCTGCTTTGAAGATTAAGCTGATCATGCCAAAGACATTTTTATCTTCAAAGAAATTCGGGACTTCTGTATATAAAAGGTTGCAATATTCATCGTGAAACTGTGACTGCATTGCATTGCTGGTAAAATCGCCCCAATGCTTTTCTGCTAGCTTTGACAGCAGCAATTTGTGAATTTGATTCCATTCTGAAACTAGAGTTTCGGGACTGAAATCAATCTCCGTCTCATGGAAAAGGCCTGACCACTCCTGGGCCCAGTAAATATTTTTCTCGATGACTGCTTCAGAGAGGATATGTTGTAAGCGGTTACGTGGCATAGACATCACTCTACGTCTACTTACGTATGACAGATGTTTCTTGAATGTACTTAGGAAAGCCGTTGGATGACCTGTTTCGATGTGTATTGCATATAGTCAGGCGTATTACCCGGCAGACGTGTTCTTGTATCCTCACACTTGCGCACAGTAGTACCAGTTACCATTATTTATTTTTTATATTCACTTTCATTAATGTTTTCAATTATATGAGTTTCACTTTAAATAACAAAATCGAACTAATTCTTTTGAACAAATTCTTCTAGAACATGAAAGTTACTTGTAAGACTTTGTATATTTAAATAAATTCCACTTAATTTGTTTAGTTGCTAGGAGCCAATTTTGTATGATATTTTCACGATCTCTAAGATTACATATAGACTGCAGTAAATTGGAAGATCATCTCGGTGTGGTATAAAGTGCAGATTTATCAGCTCGCCTATTTTAAATAAAGGTGAAATGAGCACCTGCTTGTTTTCAATGCGAAAGTAATAAAGCTCACACAAGTTGTGGTTAAGACGGCTGTAGATGGATCTATGTACCGAAGATGAAGCCTCGTTCATACAGTCCGCTCTGTACTGTTCGTCCACTTTCGCAACAAGGTCTAAGAGAACATCTTTGTGGCATCCTATGTTTTCTTCCAGCAAACTAAAGTTGACTCCGCAGCAACTCCCAAGTTCTTCCAGCTTTTGATACCAAACATTTTTTTAAAATTTTGGGAAGCCTGTTATCTGGCATGTAAAGCACCTTTAAAATGTATTTTACGTGATATTTTAGCGTTTTAATAAAGAGGGGAAAAGGCCTGTCTCATGTGTGATCATATAGTAGGGAGTTGTATTGGGTAAGCGAAAGCATCTTTTAATAAAAAACCTGAGAAGTCTTTCTACTGTTTCGTACTTTTCGCATCCCCACACCTGCGCTCCAGATAGCATTACTGACTCGGCCACTGCAACAAATACCTCATACTTAACACTATATATTCTACTAGTTTATTCGCAAAACAATTCTTCCATGTTGCATTAATAGCATTTTTCGCTGTAACAAGCTTGTTTTTGAGGTGAGTTTCCATGCTGAGATTGCTAGTAATAGGATTTCACAACTTCGATAGGTTCCCTGTTGATGTGCCATTTCTCCAGACCAGACCCATTTCGGAATACCATCACCTTTGATTTACTCATATTCACACTTTAATTCCATAATCGGCAGTAATCTCCGAGTCGACGAAGAATCGGGATTCAAAAGTAGTTTGAAATGGTAGTGCAGTGAAACTATTTTCAATTTCGTGCTTATTTGAATTTTTTGGAAGTTTTACAATGAGTAAGTTTGAGAGCTTCGTTTTCGAAAAATTTAGACTTTTTATCCTTACATATACTTTTGAACTTGCTGTTTGCATCTTTCTACATCCTTTTGAAATAATTACCACTATATTTTCTAAAAACTTTCAACCACCCGAAGAAATTTTGGTGAGCTTGTTTACACTCCGCATCAAAACAACTTTTCCTTGTGCCTTATAACTTTCCAAGGTCTAGGACAAGCTGCTTTTATTACACCTTTAATAACATCCATATAGTCACTTGGTTCTCTGCTGAAAGGTTTTGATCGAGGTTATTTTTGTACACTTCGGCCTTATTCTTTTTCCAAATAAGTTTTGGAGGGAACATTAAATTCGACGTTTGCCCATCGCCTACGTGATCTATTCCGAAGTCCACTGTAATTGGCATATGTTCAGAATATGGAACAGTCAGCACCTCAAAATCAACTGCTATTGAAGTCCAGTTTCCTTTTACTAAGCAATAATCAACAACAGAAAATCCTTGCTGGCCTACCAAGGTGAACTCTCCAAACTTATCCGAATGAGAAACGCCATTCATCAATAGAAATCCAAACGAATTACAGAGACCGAGTAATTTTACCCCTCTTGCATTTGTGGTGGTGTGTTTTGAGTTTCTAGTCTTCCCAGAAAATCTGTTCTCCCTTCCTTCCTCTGCACCTAATCTCGCATTGAGATCTCCAATTATAATAACATCATCGATATCGTAGTGTTCAATAAAACTGTAGAGTACGTTAAAATCTTGATCCCCGTGATTACAATTTATGTACGAAGGTATTATAGTATAACGCTTTGACTTTATTTTTAAATCAACGAGACTAACTTTGCCTTCAACTTTAAATTCGTTTGTCATAATTTTTAAAGATTTCTTAAAGCCAAAGAAACATCCTCCGCTCGCCCTTCCTCTTGTATTCTGTATTCGAAGTTCACATTACATTTATTTCACAGTACATTTATGTAGAAGGTTTTCTTATGCAAATAAAACTAGAAACTTGCTTTTATATAAGGTATTATTTAGATTTAGTAATTAAGTGAATAAAAAAAGAGATGTGTGCACAATGCCGGTCCACGCTTTACTCTGCCGAATTTCTTCTCCATTACATCCTGTCATCAGCTTCAGAAGTGTTTGCTGCCTCTCCACCAGCGCTGCCACCTATATTTAAAGAACAAATGTTCCCCTCTTGACGACTAGGTGGCGCGCACCGATCTTGTCTAGCATTTACATCAGCTGGTATTGACGTTTTGCTCGTATCCATAAGAGTAGACAGGTGTTGATATAGATCCGCATCGTAAATGTCATTTAAAACTTGAATTCCATCCGTGGTATTGTTGTGCAAAAATCCCAACGTAGGACTCCAACGAAAAACATTATTGTTGACAAACATTTTATCCTGCCTTACCAACACTTTGATTTCTGGATTTGTTTCATTCAAGCGACGTTTAAAACACAGTAGTTTGTTTCGTTTTTGCCGAATCGATGCTGACATATCTCTTGAAAATGTTATGCCAGCCTTGTATATGAAATCCATAGTACTATCATGGTGAATGTCGAATGGACTGCCATCTTCAGATCGATTGTGAAAGAATCTCATCGAATTTCACAGTGGAGAAAATTGAGTTTTGTGGAGAATTTCTAGTAAGAATAAGTAAGGAATACTTATATTTATAATAGTTAGAGTGAAATAGGTAGATTGAATGTTTTTTGTTAGGTTTTTGTCGATTACTTTGCTATTCAAAGGTGCAGAGAATTAAAAAGTGTGAACAAAATTTGGGAATTCTCCTTGGTTTGTTGGGTCTTGTGCGCTTAAAGAGGAAGGGGTGTTTTTTTTTACAACTTGTGTGCAATGCAAGAAGACAATCGTGACGTCGCGTCGGCCGGCGGCGGCATGAAGGTAGATTGTTTTTTTTTTTGCTTTCTAGATATTTATGTATGTAGGTCTGTTGGCAAGAATATCAGTGATGCAATAATTCATGAGTTTCATGGCGATGATGTTTTTTGATGAGTATGGCTCATGGTAGGTAGTTAGGTTTGTCGCTTTTTTATTTTAACCTAGAAAGGTAGGTAAGTTTGTAGATAATTTGTATTAATATCTAGGTAGGTACTAGGTACATGTTAGAAGGTACGTACCTTATTTGTATGTGAATGTTAATTTATTTATATTATAGATATAAATGAAAGAATAAAAATTGCAACAGCTTAAACTAGAAGTATTAAAAGTAGGTAGGTATCTATATACTAAAATTTATATAATAGCAAATTATATTCAGGGTTGCACTAAGAACGGAATTTTGGAAATTCGCACATTTAATAGGATAAAACTGAATCAAAGTCAGTTATAAGGGGGTACATTTTTAATTTTTTTTATTTTTTCATATTTTTATAGGGGATGATAAAAAAAATTATCCATGTTTAAGCAATTTTTGACAGGATTTTTTTTTCATACCCAAAAAGCTTTTTGGAAAAGGGTAAATTATTTTGGTCAATTTTTCAATCTATATGATTTTTAAGGGGTAGTTGGAAAAATCTAAAATTTTAAAATCTTGATATATTTGATGGCAATTAAATGGTAAAAATGTTATCTTTCTAACTTATCATTTGACAGATTTATTTAAGAAAGGGTAAACATTTTGAAACATTTTTTTTTTTTTGGGTTTTTATTAATATCTTTTCAATAAACAGTGGTCGAGGTTTCCAATATACTAATGAATTATAGCTATATGTTCCAGGAATTTGTATACAAAATTATATTTCTATTGTACTATTGAGCTGATAAATTTACAATATATAATTTTTAAACATATTGCTTAATACCATGTGAGTGTAGGCATGGATTCAATTGTTTTTTTCTTATATTTAATCTCAATAAAATAACCATTAATTTGATAACTCATTTTTAATCTGTACCTCCTTTATTAGTGTCACAATTGATTTTTTAAAATTCATAAAAATTCAAATAAAATCCATAAGATTTACTTTGCTTTGTTCATTGTCAACAATCGTTTAATATTATAACTATTTTTCTGCCAATTTTCACGACTTAAACTTGACGATAATCAACTGGTTGCTGAAATGATCATTTACCCGGTTTCTTCTTAGTTTAATGTGAAAGTTGCTTCATTAATTTTGTTCATATCTTGAAAAGTAAAAGTCCTAGATCCATACGGTTTCCAGCGTTTGACTAAAAATTGAAGAGAGCATTAAGTTTTGAAAACAAAAATTATGCTTAATTAGATAAATTTTTGAAAAAAATTAGCTTGAAATTTTTTTTTTCCAAAATTTTTACTTGCTAAAATTTATTTTTCAAAAACTATTCACTCGAACAACTTAATTTAAAAATTATATTAAAGAATAGATTTTTGGCTTTTCAATATGCTATAGCGGCACTCTGTTAGTGTTACCGTAATTTTTTAAGTTCTGAGTGATTTTTTTTTTGGAAATTGCCCCTCCCGCCTAAACGGATGAAAATAGACCCCCCTCCCATACGAATCTTGTCTTGTCTAAGTCCAACCTACACGCTCTAGCCTTTTATGACACCTTATGCAAACCACCCTGTATACACGTACTAAATACCTATTCAAAAAAATAATTTTGAAAGAAAAAAGTACTTTCATAAGTTTCGATTTTCTCTTAAACTAAACTATATATCAGCTCCTGGTTCTTAGCGTTTGACTAAAAACTAATTACAGCAATCGTTTTTGGAACAAAGAATATTACGTAAAATTCTGAAGTAAAAAATGCAAATAAATTTTATTTTTCAATTTTTTTTTTCTAAATTTTGACTTTGAAAAATTTTGTTTCAAAAACTATTCATTGAACATTTTTATTTTGAAAACAATTTGAAACAAAATAGGCTGAAAAAAGCTATCGCATAATATTGTAAGTAATATCGTCGATTTTTAATAATTTTTAATCCATTTAAAGCAAATGTTTTATAAAATTGTCCCTCCCCACAAACGGAGAAAGGTAGAAGTTTTAAGCTTTAAACATAAAAAAAAACAATAACTAATTAAAATTATTATAAATTTCTAAAATTGTATTCCATTTAGAAATTTATAAAAAAAAGTTCACGAAAATAGGAACAATTAATAATTATTATTATTGTATTATTTATGCAAAAATTCATATTTAAGTTTTTCAAATTTATTTTACACTTAAATTTAAAAAAAAAGGAAAAAATTCCTAACGAAAAAAGTTATTGGTAGGTAGGTATCTACAGGTAGGTACCTAACTGTCTACAATAAAACATTTATTTTGTAAACTACCTGGAATCAAAAAATCGGAAATTAAAATTAAAATAGGTAAGTAGGTAGGTACCTACCTGTTGGCACATTTTGCAATTGGTTGATTTGAAAAAAATAAAATAAAAATTTAGATCTAGGTTTAGTTAAAACAATTTTTTTTTAAATGTAGACACCTACGTAGGTATGTATATATAAACCAACCTACCTACCTTGGTATATATAAAAATGTAATTGACCGTCGACTCCGCATAACTGGAGCACCATAATTGCAGACCATTTGTTTCAGTAAAGCGGAGTTTTCAGTTAACCGAATACCGAACTATGGATAACTGAAACTTATTTCAAATAAGCGGAGTTTTTTTTCAAAACAAATATTAAATTTCATTTAGCCTGAGAATCAAAAAAAAAATGTAGGTATGATTTTTTGTATCAAAATAATATGTATGTACCTAATATGTCGTTATATTTCCATATGAAACAATTCAAACAACAAAGGTATTTACATTTTTAATCACAAAACGAATATGAATATATAATAATTAAAAACAAAAAAAAAAACGATCGTTTCCCTTATACGGAGTTGAAAAAGTGAAAAATGTTCCTTTGAGGCACACAATTTTGTTTCAATTATCCCGAGATTGCAATTAAGCGGAGTTCAGTTATGCGAAGCAGGTTTTTTCTTAAAAAAGCCTCCGGAATAAATGTCTTGTTTCAGATAACCGATGTTTTCAGTTAAGCGGAGTTGGCTGTATGACGACTGGCTGGACGACTGAAACTTCGTTTCTCCTTTTTATAACAATATTTATATAGGTACCTACCTACAAACCTATACGTACATACCTACCTACACCTGAGTATAATTCAATTTTTAGTGCACTGACCGTTTTGCAATTTACATTAATGTTCTCTCTCTGGTTGATTTGAAAAAATAAAAATGTAGGTACCTACCTAGGTACATACCTATGTACATACCTAGGTAGCTTTAATTAAACGAACAATGTTGTAGGTATGTACGTAGGTACAGTTACATACCCAGCTTTAGTTCAAACATTTCTGGGCACAACTAAAACTTATAAAACCAACCTCCTAGGATATTGCCCACTGGCTGAAATTCAACCACCACATTGACAGACTAGTGTCAAATAATAAAATCATACCTATACCTACATGCCTGCTTGTATGATAAATTATGAATTAAAAGTAGGTAAACAAATACAACCTACCTACCACCAAGCACTTACCTACCTCAACATTGCATAGAAATTCTCCCTTTTTTCATAACTTATTTTCATACCTACCTACATATAGTTATGCATTATATATGGCCCTACCTATATTTGTCGGCATAATTAATTGTAAATTTCTTCAAAACATTTCAAGTCAAACTCAAATCATGCAAACAACATTAATATTAATAAAACCTACCATTCATGATTTATACGAATATTATCTACCTATGTAGATGTTCCCGCAAAAAAATATGCTCAAAATCTTGCACTTGCAACAAATTTCACGGCAAATAAGAAATCTTTGCAAGACAATTTAATATCAAAACTACCCTCAATAACATACGATTGCATATATACCTACAAATATACTTACACAACATGAACATATATTTTTCTTTCACGCATTAAAATAAACATACACTTGATAATATAAGAATGTATACCTCCACGCATTATTCTTTCCCGCAAAAAAAAACTATATTCCTTGCTTCAAGGTTGTTGACAACGACGACGCAAAAAGCTAACTTACATGTATGTATGTCCACTTCTCTTCTCGCATATAGCATAATCAGTAAATTAAGCAAAAAAATAACCTTGCATTGCACATTCAATCAAAGAGGATACGAACATTTTTTTGCCATTCTCTTCACCTTTTTCTCATCATTGACGTTGAACAAAACCTTCGATTGGTAATCTCGCTTACTCCATTTGATTCTTACCAGAATCGAAAAAAATACACTCCTCTTGCTCTAACTACTTAGTTTCGATTCTCTGATAAATGGAAGTCTCCCAAAAATTGAAGTCTCCGCCGACAATTGTCTCCCAAAAATGGAAGTCTCCGTAGAGCTAAAGTGGCGCCACCAACGAAGCATTGTTGCACAAAAAAATTTTGTCCATGATAGTACTATAGTTTTCATATACAAGGATGCCAGTGTTTCGTAAAGTGTTAGATGCTTTGAGTGTATCTTACTATGAAGTTCCTTACATTAACGTCTCTAGACCTTATTTCGTGTATTTGCAAGTTTTCTGCGGATAGTGGTGATTGAAGAATGTATGTACAAATACTCTTAGTGTGCTCCTTCTCATCTCTACCTTCTAACATTGCTACTCTCAGAAATAGATTGCTTTCGGTGTTCTTTTTCTGCATTTCTTCAATTTCGAATTCTTGTTGTTCGTATTTATTTTCCAAGGCATTTATATGAGAACTTAAAGCAGCGTTTGTTTCCAACAGGTTTTATTAAGGCCCAACTATAATAGGCATAAGCAAACATAAGGTAATGTCAAAAAGCTAAAATTAGCTTATGTTTGCAAAATTACCCCGTATAGCCATAATGTACTTATGCGCGCATAAGCAAAAATTAAAAAAATACCTCTCCGCTTACGCCCCACATTCGATTTTTAGCTTCGTGTTTTGTTCCGCATTTTTAAATACAAATGGAAATGCGGCAACGATACAACAAAAACTTCACACATACTCGTGCACAACTTGTGAATTGATTCACAAAACAGCTGTGGCTTTGTGTTTTTTGCTGCATTTGTAAAATTTACTTATGCGCTGAGCGACTGGGATCGCTCTTGCTTATGCACGCTTAAGTGAACGAAACTGAGAAAAATTGAACGAAACGCAGCTAGACTCCATTATGTTCACTCGCATAGAGATTCTTTGTATTCGCACGTTTACTTATGCGCGCATATGCTAGCTTATGCCTATTATAGTTGGGCCTTTAGGCAATTGTGATAGCATCAATATCACTTTTTTTGCCACCTCCGCCATTTTTCCATCCAGAAACACGCCCAGCATATTACATGGATCTGTTTTGGTCATAGAACCTACTAATTCGGTCGACATTGTGCAAGATGATTGTTGTATTTTTTTCGATAAATGTGTCTCGGGAGAAATTTCGTGAACTTTTCGCTTATTGTTATACATATATATAACGTACAGTGAGTTTATGATTTCGCTTTTTTTGTACTTATGGAAAATATCTTAATTTTCTATAACTCACTTGTATTTCATACGCTGGAGTGTTCTAGAGGTATTAACTTCACTTTAGAATCTTAAAAGGTTTTGATTTCTGCGATTTTTTAAATAAATTTATTTTTTGAAACTGGATAAATTCTAAATACAAACTTCTCACTTCTTTGACAGATGTCAACCCTTGTTGTATGATTTTCTAAGCATTTTAAGCATGTCTCTACTTCTGTTTTACATTCTGATGGCATGTGATTAAATCCTTTACTTTTGTAATATCTTAAAATTACACCATCAAATACTCTGCAACGTTCCCAACCAATGTTTAGCTTTCCAGCTTCAATCACTCTTTAGAGGGGAGGGATAATATTCTAGAAATCGATTTCAAATAAAACACATTTTTTAATTTTCCTCTTATATCTATCTAAATGGTTTTTAAAAAATAAATGTACGCAATCAAAATTTGAAACAGAACAAATTGTACTTATTTTCATCAAAAGCTGAGCAAGGTAATCCATTTTTTTTCCTCAATATTTTGACAGCAAACTAAGATGTTTGCTAAGGCCTGTTCCGGCAAATGAGATTTCTAAGGCCCTATGAAATCTCCTTCTCCTGAGCACGCCTAATATTCTAACTCTAATTAGTTTTAATTATACTTTTTTTTTTAACTTTTTTTTTACAACGTGACAGCTAAGATGTTCCGTTGTTTTTGAATAATTTAGTTTTTATTTTGATTCGTTTTCTAGAAAATTAGCTCTGCTTCTTCAAAAGGGGGAATAGAGCCCGTCCCCTAGTGTTTCATTTTGTAAGGAAAAAAATAAAATGAAGAATCTTTGCAGACGTCGCTCACGCCCTGAGTCTAAGTGATGAAAAAGATATTTCATCCAAATTTCAAGAGCATTGGATGATGTCTGATGTTTTAAGGTTGCACACTCTGATCGCTTTAGTAAAAGAGGACAAAATACGATTTTTCAAATTACTTTTATTGGGAGAACTGAAGTCACGAAGTTGACAAAATATTGAAATTTTACACTATGAAAATAAGCAGTACGATAGGATAAACATTTGGTTTATATTATAATCAAATTGGAATTATAAATTCCGTGTTTGTTCGCTTGGTGACGACTTTATTCTGATACTCTACTTTGATCATTAATAATTGTTTTTGTTATTCATCCCTGACTGATTTGTTAAACATTTTATGTATATGCAATCTCTTTTCTATTATTGACCACTTTAATGGCGTTCACATGGCTTTTTAAAGAATCACTTCCATATTCTTTAACGTAATGGACCCCAAACAATTCAAAGAACGTTTTTATTTTATTGGTTTGTAATTTTGTTACAAAGGTACTCAAGTATTTTCCACTGAAAACTAGGTTTTACCTTTTAATAGTTGCATTTCCTTTTCCTTGCCGGTTTGGTTAAAAAATGTTTAGTCATATTTCCCTTATCAGCCAAAAGAAAATCTAACGTTTTATTCGTTGACTTGACAGATACCAAACGGAAAGCCAACAATAAAAACCTTTTTTCCGTCCTCTTTAGATAAGTCCTGTCTTTGATGATGTAGTATCAAAAGGTAAATCCATGATATTGCCACGTACCCCTGGTCAGGACATATTACCACTTCTGCCATATGCTCACACCAGTGTGAGCAGGTAGCTAATTACTCAAACTGTATTTATAAAGAAAAAATAGTTATTTCAGCTCCCGTGTTTAGGAAAACTACACCATGGATTACAAATTTTCTGGACTCAAACTAAAGGCATTTGCTGAGTGCTCCATTTGAGTCCGGAACATTTGTATTCCATGGTGTAGTATTCCTAAGCACGAGGGCTGAAATAAGTATTATTTCTTTATAAATACGTGGCTAACTCTTCATTAAACAAAATTCTGACACACCCTCTCCCATGGGCCACTGAGGGCACCAGTTTAATATCCCAATGGAAGACCAAATGAGAAGGATTTTTAAATAATACTTCGTTATTCTTTGTCATTTTACTTCTATTGATCATGAAAAAATAATTTCTACAAATGATTTCAATATTTCATATGTTGCTAGTGTGAGAAAAAAGTGATACAAATGTGCAACCTCTAATCTAAACACTATCCAATCTTCTTGAAATTGGGTATAGATTTCTTTTACATCACTCATATCGGGGCGTGGGCGACTTCATAGGGAAACCACATCTTTGGAAAAATGAAAAACCCTATCCTCCCCCCCATACAAATGTTTTCTTTTTTGGATCTAAGCAATTATTTTTTGGTTCAATATAATATAAACAAAATTATTTTCGTTAAAATTTCAACTAACCCGGGTGCCCGAAAAAAAAACACAACGAGGGGTTGAACTTAAAATCTGAAAAAAAATTATGTATTTTTTTAGAATTAATTATTTATTTATTTATTCATCTACCAGTTTTACACTATACAGATTACTCAATAATACTTAGGACTAACTTAAACTAAATCTTAAAATAAATAATAAAAATAATAATAAAAAAAAAGTATCTAAGCAAGGAAGTTTACATTGTTAGACAACGATTTCTTAAAGGCGTAACGACTTACAGACAAGTCGATTTCAGTGCAATATAAATTAAAGAAGTCTATGGAACGAGATATTGGCTCATTTGTACCATAGTTGGTTCTATGACGTTGTGGAAATAAAAATTGTCTAACTCTAAAACGTCTTTCAGGTGCATATATGTTCATTAGTTCAAGCAAATTTGGTGAAACGATATGATATTGTAACAAGTCCCTTACAAAAACTATAATTTGCATTATTCTTCTATCCTTCAGAGATTTTAAACCAAGTAAAAGGCATCTTGCATTATAGTCAGGCATGCTGGGCCAACTCATTTTATAAAAAACATACCTAGTGAACCCCAGGCGATTAGAATAGGTGTTATAATGCGGATCCCAAACTACTGCACAATATTCCAGGACTGGTCTAACCAAAGAAATGTATAACTGCAACAGCGTTGAAAAGTTTGAAAATTCACGAGAGTTTCGTTTGACGAAACCTAACATAGAATTGGCCTTTACTACAACATAATCTATGTGTAGGGAAAAAGTAAATCGATGATCAAATAGAACGCCGAGATCTTTTACTTCAGTAAGCAAATTAAGAATAACACCATTTATACTATAATTGTAAAAAATTGGGTTGTTACGCCGATAAAAGGACATAACATTGCATTTGTCAATATTAAGCTTAAGTCCATTTTCGTGGGACCATTTAACAAGATGATCAAGAGATTTCTGAAGAATGAGGCAGTCATTAAAGGATTTAATACATAAAAACATTTTCAAATCGTCAGCATACATAAGTGCTTTTACAGGAGCAAGTTCTAATAACAAGTCATTTACAAAAGGACCTCAGGGTCGGGGGTTGTGCGTCGGGGTAACTTCCCTACCACGTAAAAAAAAGTTGTTCCGAAACAACAACAAGCCTCGGATATGGATGATTTTAAAGTTGACGACCCCAGCAAACGAAACAAGGACAATGAATTTCGGATCTGCACGTGGAACGTCCTGTCCTTATACAGAACACGTGCAGCCGAACAATTAGTGGAGAACCTGGACAGGCTAAAGGCTGACGTAACAGCCATCCAGGAAGTGCGATGGGATGGAGAGGGCGTACGGAGACTGAAAACGTGTGACATCTACTACGGCGGGTGCTTGAAGGAACAGGGTCAGCGGCTCTTTGGTTGTGGTTTTGTGATAAGGGGAAGACTTAGGCAAGAAGTCTTGGGCTCCCGGAGTGTAAGCGAGCGCCTGGTCACAATCCGCATCAAAGGCAAATTTAAGAACATTTCGCTGATTTGTGTTCACGCCCCCCATGAAAGGAGAGAAGACTCAGCCAAAGAAGCATTCTACGATCTCTTGGAGACAACGTATTATATGTGCCCGAAGTACGACGTGAAGATCATTCTTGGTGACTTCAACGCAAGATTCGGAAAAGAGGGCATCTTTGGTTCGATAGTCGGAGGACACAGCCTACACGACGAAACTTCCGGCAACGGACACAGGCTGGCAGACTTTGCGGCGGGGCGAAATGTCATCATCTCAAGCACCTACTTCCCACACCTCAATATACACCAGGGGACTTGGCGGTCGCGTGATCAAGTAACCGTCAACCAAATCGACCACGTTGCGATAGACGCGAGACATGCTTCCAGTATCTTGGACGTCCGAACGTTCCGAGGGGCCAACATTGACTCGGATCACTACCTGGTGGTAGCTAGACTACGTATGCGGATATCCATGACGCGACAACGCAGAGCAGATGCTGTGAAAAGATTCGATGTCGAGAAGCTTAAATCGCAAGAGACTGCCAGAACTTTTGCAGACCACGTAACTCTTAATCTCTCAGGAGGTCCGCTACCAGCATCAAGTGCAGAGGACCAGTGGGAACACTGTCAACAAGCCATTAGAAGTGCCGCCTCTGATGTGCTGGGTTTCACTAGGCGAATACAACGAAACCCCTGGTTCGATGAGGAGTGCCGGCTAGCGCATGCAGCTAAGGACGAGGCCTACCAGGCAATGCTGCAGACTCGAACAAGAGCTGCTGAGAGAGTGGCCCGGGAGCTCTACGGGCTGAAACGAAAAGAGGAACGCCGACTTCTCAGGAGGAAAAAGAGAGAGCACGAGAAGCGGGCGGTAGAGTCTATTGAGGGTTGTAGCGGAAGGGGAGATGTTCGAAAATTTTATCAGAGGGTGAAGCGATCCACCCAAGGATTCAAGGCTAGAACGGAAGCCTGCCGAGATGAGAGTGGGAACATGGTAGTAGACACACAGTCAGTGCTGAGGATCTGGAAAGAACACTTCTCTAGACTGCTTAATGGCGAAGACAGCCAAAATGCCGCTAATAGGCAGAACGCTCCATTCAACTTGGACGATGATTGCCAAGAGTTCCGTCCACCCGACCTAACCGAAGTTCGGCTGGCGATATCCAAACTTAAGTCGTACAAGGCTGCAGGTGCGGATGGCTTACAAGCCGAACTATTTAAATCAGCGGGAGATGAATTGGCTAGGAGCATACACCAGCTCATCTGCAAAATTTGGTCGGAGGAAAGTATGCCCGATGAATGGAACCTCGGTATAGTGTGCCCCATCCATAAAAAGGGAGATGTTCTGAAATGTACCAACTACAGAGGAATTAGTCTCCTAAACGTCGCTTATAAAATCTTGTCGGCCATCCTGTGTGACCGCTTAAAACCTTTTGTCAACGATCTGATCGGCCCTTATCAGTGCGGTTTTAGGCCAGGCAAGTCAACCGTCGATCAAATGTTCACACTTCGACAGATTTTAGAAAAATCCCGGGAATTCCAGATCGATACACACCACCTTTTTATCGATTTTAAAGTCGCGTATGATAGCGTGAAAAGGGACGAATTATACAGAGCCATGTCGAGTCTCGGCATCCCTGCCTAACTCGTCCGCTTGTGCAGGATGACGATGGAGAAATCTCGCTGCTCCGTCAAAATTGGTAAGAACACCACCGATTCCTTTGATGTTGAGAAAGGATTGAGGCAAGGCGACGCGTTATCATGCAACCTATTCAACATCGTTCTTGAAGCCATTGTACGCAACGCACATGTCAACACCAGCGGTACAATCTATCAAAAGTCCGTTCAATTGCTTGCATATGCGGATGACATTGACATTGTCGGCAGAACGAAGCGAGCTGTGGCAGGGGCATTTGCGAGCATTGAATCGGAGGCGGCTAGAATGGGATTGGCGGTTAATGAGGACAAGACGAAGTATATGCTGTCATCGAGAGAGGAATCTCAACATCGTCGACTCGGGCAAAATATCACGATGGACAGATATAACTTCGAAGTTGTCAAGGACTTTGTCTACCTGGGCTCCACTATTACATCGCAGAATGACATCAGTGCAGAGATCAAGCGAAGAATTACTCTTGCCAACCGCTGTTTCTTCGGTCTAAGAAGGCATTTAAGTAGTAAGGCCCTCTCTCAGAGAACCAAGGAGACTTTATACAAAACCCTAATCATCCCGGTCCTGCTGTCAGAAGCATGGACACTGAAAGATTCGGATAAAAATCTGCTAGGGTGCTTTGAGAGGAAGATTCTTCGTGTGATTTTCGGTCCGGTGTGTATAGAAGGAGTATGGAGGAGAAGATTCAACGACGAGCTATACGGGCTATACAGCGACGTTGACCTGGTCAAAAAGCTGAAAATACAGCGGCTTAGATGGCTGGGGCACGTGGAGCGTATGGACAGCAACGCACCTGCCCGACGAGTCTTCGAATCCAACCCCGATGGGGTACGCAGCAGAGGAAGAACCCGTAACAGGTGGCGCAATCAAGTGAATGACGACATCAAAGCACTCGGTGTGCGCAACTGGAAGCGGCTAGCTAGGGACAGAGCTGGCTGGAGGGGCTTGTTAGTTGAGGCCGAAGCCCATCCTGGGCTGTGAGCGCCATCAAAAGTAAAGTAAGTAAGTTACAAAAGAGGACCCAAATGACTTCCTTGGGGAACGCCCGAACTTACTCTGAACGATTCTGAATACAAGTCCCCAATTTTTACTCTTTGATCTCTATCCGTTAAGAATGATGTTATCCACGATAACAAACTAGAGTGAAAACCAAATTTTCTCAGTTTTTGAAGCAAAATATTATGGTTAACCGTATCGAAGGCTTGGGAAAAATCAGTGTTAACCACATCAATTTGATTTCCCCATTCGATACAATTAAGAGCATAATTTGAAAATGAAATCAAGTTAGTCGAAGTAGATCTCCCGCTGATAAACCCATTCGGAAATATGTTCTATAATTTCAAATGCAATATTATTTTTAACAAGCGCTTCGAAAAGCTTGGGAATAACAGACAACTTAGAAATGCCTCTGTAATTTTTAACATTGCTCCGGCAACCAGATTTGTGAACAGGCATTACAAATGATGATTTCCATTCATTTAAAAATTCGCCTTGTTGAAGTGACTTATTAAAAATCAAGTACAGAGGAAAATCCAATGTTTGAGAACAGTGTTTTAGAATAATTGCAGGAATACCGTCCGGCCCTGGATTCACACTCGGGACTAAGCCATTTAAGCCCCTAAAAACTTCAATGCGTTCTAGATATAAAGAACCCAGATTAATATTAGTTGGACCAGGTTCCTGAATTTGAAAACTGCTATCACAAAAAGTGTAAACTGATTTAAAAAAGTTTGCAAATAATTCACAACTGCTCTGAGCGTCTGTTGAAAAAGTATCCTCATGAAAAATAGTTTTAAGAATGCCAATAATCTTTCGTTTCGAATTTACGAAACCCCAAAAGCATTTACTATTACTTTTAATTTTGGATTCCATTTCCAGAATATAGTTCTTGTAAAGAAATTTATTAAGACAATCGAATCTTTTCCTACAATCAAAAAATATTATTTTATTTCTATCATTACTAAGATTTTTATAATTTTTGTAAGCCTTGTTACGAATATTTTTAAGATGGGAAATTTCCCTATTATACCACGGAGGCTTAGACAAAGGTTTACTCACACAAGTCGGCACATACATATTAAACCCGTCAATAACTAATTTTTTAAACGTATCATATATTTGACTTAATTCCATGTTGCGAAATACATTTAACCAGTCGATAAAACCAAAGTAGTTCTTAAGCGCACTGAAATCGGCTTTCACAAAGTTAAATTTTCTTAAAAGCTGCCAATTTAAAAAATTTGTATCTAATTCAATAAAATTAATCTCAATCAACGTTTCTTTATGATGAATAGATTCATTAAGCAATGATGCCGATGCTTCCTTAATTTTTACATCAATTTCAGAAATATTAACAAAAAATAAGTCTAATAGTTTTCCTAATGAATTAAATTTATTATTTACCTGAGATAAGTTAAGTGAAAACAAAGAGTCAATAACGCAAGATTCACAATCATTTTTAACATTAAATGGTACAAGAATATTGTCCTCATCACTCCATACCCAAATAATGTCCCCTAAATTAAAATCACCTAACACGACAGCATTTTGATTATCTTTACAAGAATCTAAAATATAATCTATATTGTTTATATGCATCGAGTATACATCCAAAGTACTCTTAGGGGGTACATAACTCACTATGAAGAATATTTCATTGTTTGGATTAGACTTTATAACAACAGCAACACACAATTGTTCAATTAGAAGTATATCAGACATTGTGGACCATAATTAAACTTTCAAGCACTTGCCGTTTCCTAACAACAGTTGAAAGCATTGCGCCCCATATCATTGTTAACCACGACCACGTATTGAAAATAATCTATTGTTTTTTCAAAGTTCTTATTTTTTTGTCTAGATACCTATTTGAAGCACAACCATTTATCATTTATCGTAGCCCAAGTTTGGATGGTAATCCGACTTCTAACGAATTCGATACGCTATCCAACTCAATCCAGAGAATTGTTTCCCACTATCCGCACATGGAAATCGTTGTTACGGGCGATTTCAATGTACACAATTCTTCGTGTCGACGCTATTATGGTCAGACAACACCCGAATGAAGGTATGTCGAGATTTTTGCTGATTAAAACCACCTGACTCAGCTTGTTGACGAGCCTAATCGGATTCCTGACGTTGCAGGTCAAAGCGCCAACACTCTAGACTTACCTCTAACCCTAATAAATACACTATTATTGTATGATCACCTATAGGCACATCGGACCATTGTACCACCATTTTCTCTGCCACCAAATCACAGTTAAAGAAAAAATTCCAAAGAGAACCGTTTGGCAATACTTAAAAGCCAACTGGGACGGTCTCAATAATTTCTTCAAGAGCTTTAACTGGTCACTAAGCTTCCTCGATAGTGACGTAGACGCAAGTGCAGATATGATTACAAACTTGATTCTTTGTGGAATGAGAAATTTTATCCCGAATAGGGTGTAACCTATCATACCCAAAGAAAACTCGTTGTTTGAATCGAGTTGTAAAGAGGTTATTAGTTATCTGATGTTATAAAGCCAACCTTACTGAGGAAAACCGGAAAAAATTTCAACAAGCTAGAAAAACCTGCAACGTTCATAATCGACGAACCAAATTTTTACAGGATCAAAAACTACGACAAAAAATACTACAATGTCCCAAAGGTAGTAAAAATGTTAGGTCATTTGTGAAAAACATACGAAATACCACCTCGTCCTCGGTTCCAACGCTCGTCTTCAATAACGCCCCTTTGCCAGCTCGTTAGATAAAAAAAAAGATAAAGCCAATTTGCTTGCGGCACAGTTTGCTGTAAATTCTTCCTGTACTTGAGAACGAATGATTGTATGTGAACAAATCTTCTTTCGCACTCGTGCAGTTGTTAGAGATCTATAGGATCACGAAGTACACGAATCCGCTGGCCTGGATTGTATCCCTCCCATTACTCTAAGGAGGTGTTCTTCAACGCTGGCAAAACCACTGCGTATGCTTTTCCATCTGTCCTACTCTACTGGTCTCTTTCCGAGTGGATGGAAAACAGCATTTGTCCAGCCTGTCTCTAAAAAGGTCGTATCTTTTTCACTCTCAAACTATCGTCCAATTGCACTTACGTTCCTTCTTTCCAAGGTCATGGAAACGTTGATCAATTTTCAGCACAAGAAATATCTCGAAGAACGAAAGCTTCTTAATGACCCGCAGTACGGCTTCCGTAGCAAAAGACCCACTGGTGATCTGATGGTATATCTCACCGAACAGTGGAACTAATCTTTACATCGTTTCGGAGAAAGTGAAATTATTGCACTTAATATTTCAAAAGCTTTTCATAAAGTTTGGCATCAAGCTCTCTTATCGAAAATGCGCACATTTAGTTTCGATGAATCTCTTCTTCGTTGGGTTATAAATAACCTTTCTTCAAGTCTGAAATCCACAAAATAAATGCTGGTGTGCCCAAGGGCTCCGTTTTGTCTCCGACTCTCTTTCTTCTTTTTATAAATGATCTTTTATCTGAAACTTCTAATCCATTAAACTGTTTCGCTGACGAAAGTACCCTCAGCTTCTCATAGTCATTAACTGATTCTCATCCATGTTCTTCGGATGTGGAACTTGAACGGCAGCGTATGATAAGCTCACTGAATTCTGATCTCGACAGCATTGTCCATTGGGGAATAAGAAACCGCGTTGAATTTAATACATCGAGAAAACCGAACAGCTCTCAGTTCTCGGTACGTGTGTCACAGACCACCTTTTGTGGAATGACCACATATTTGATGTCGCCAAAATCGCTGCTAAGTGTTAATGTTTTCTCCGTACATGCAAGAAATTTGTCTCACCTTCTGATCTGGCTGTGATCTACAAAGCCTTTATTCGTCCAAAACTTGAGTACAATTCTAATGTTTGGGCAGGAGCTCCAAGAACTCACTTGTGTTTGTTGGACACAATACAAAAGAGAGCTTTAGATATGATAGGTGAAAGATCTATAACGGAAACAATTACATCTCTCGAACACCGCCGTAATGTTTCGTGTGTTTCTATATTCTCTGTTCTAGTGAAATGGCCAGTTGCATTCCTCCCCTTAAAAAATTCAACCGTAATAATCGCGCTTCTAGGAATGCCCATCATTTTACCCTCGAGCCCAACTTCAGACGTACTGTTATGTACAGATATTCTTTCTTCAGTCATACCACACGAATGTGGAATGCTTTACCCGGCCCAACTTTCCCCTTCCATATCGATATGCAAACAATTAAAACCAGAGTACATCAGTATCTCCTTCTAAATCCTCTCCTACTTACCTAATCGCTCGTGCTGTGTTAAAAATATTTTAAGGGTAGCCATAACCCCTTTTGTGCGCGCGGAATATAAAAAAAAGTTAAAATGTTAGGGTATATATTTAATTTCCCAAAAAAAAAAAAAAAAAAAAAAAAAAATTAAATAAAAAAAATATGCGAATAAAACCGTAGGTCCTCTAAAAAGCAACCTTATTTGCACGGCCTAAGTTAGAAGTAATTGGAGGATAAAAAAGATTGTGTACTTTTCCTAAAAGGTAAAACATTTAATGATTTCAGCAGAAGAGATAAATGTACAGAAGTTTAAACTACTGTATGTTTTATTTATAATTTTTATCTCAAAATGAAGGTATATCTTTTAATTTCTCTTATAAAAAAATGCCACTGAGCTGCCATTTAACTTAAAATATGATATGTCTTGGACATTTCAAAAATGTGTGCATTTGACTTTATTATTAATAAAAATTATTTATGGGAATTTTTTTTGCGATTTTTCAGTCCCTTTTCTTGTAAAATTTCTTTAAAAAAATTTTAAATATGAAATTTAAAAATTTAATTTCTGTGTTGATTAAAGAATATTTGATCAATCGCACTCTCTGTCCTCAGTGTCTATGATGATTGAAGAATTTGCTTGTTTTTTTTGTATGTTGATTGGTGATATTCATGTAGTTTCATTGCTTTTTTTTTTTAAATAATTCTTATCAAAAATTATTAAAAAAAAGTCATTTCAACTGGAAGAACTCTTAAAATAATATAAAGAAAAACTTACAAACTTCACATGCATCTAAAATTTAGTAAAATTAGTTAAGAGTTTTTAAAAGAAGACTGAAAACATTTTAAGCATATTTTTAAACTTTAAATTATAAACATAGAACAGAAGGTTTTTTCTTTTATAACTATTTAACTTACCACTGTCTTCGAACACGTCCATGTTTTCCATGTTTTTCTTTTGGTTTAAGTCGATTTGAGTGTCCTTGAAAATATAAAATATACGTTTTAATTAGAACATGAGATTAATATATAAGGAAAGAATTGTTTTCAAAAATATACTTTTTCTTTGTATATTATTTGTACATTTTTCATAATTGATTTTTGAACCTGAAAGTTAAAGCTGTTCAAGAAGCTTGGTTGTGAAATTATTTATATCAAAAGATAAAAAAAAAAAAAAAAAATGGATGTACTTAGGTAAACAATCAGTAAAAATCTTTGGATGAAAGTATTTTTGCATCCAAGCCTTGTAGAAGTTTTTTTTTATTTTCAGCTTTGAATAGAAATGTTTCATGCCTTTTGTAATTTTACCGTTATTTCCACAAACAGTGTTCTAGTGAAATAGCCAGTTGCATTCCTCTCCTAAACAGTTCAACCGTAATACTCGCGCTTCTAGGAATGCCCAGCCCATCAGTTTACCCTTGAGCCCAACTTCGGACGTACTGTTAAGTACAGAGATTCTTTCTTCAGCCGCACTACTGGAATTTGGAATGCTCCCATTGTGATCTACCGACATTCAATCTCCTTTTCTTTTCCAACCTACTTAATCGCTCGTGATGTGTATATCATCTTAAGGGTATTCACAACCCCTTTTGCACGCGGTAAATATATTTAAAAAAAAAAAAAAAAGATCTTGAACAGCTTCGATGTTATGAACATTCATAACCGTTGAACCATTCTCTTTTGTTGATACCACGACAAAGTGGTTGCAGGTAGCTCAAAAAATGTCTGTAAGCTTACAGGGCCCGCCTGTAAATTTTTTAAAACCACAAGAAACCAACACTTCTTGGTATCAACAAAATCAAAGCAATTTCGTCCGGTTTGACCCATTCTTATAGATAAAGTCTGCTTAGAATGAGGTGGTTAAAAACATTCTGTAAAAATATCATACAAGCTCTTTGATAGTCAGACGTCACAGAAGTTTTTTATGATCTCTAGCTACATAAATAAATAAATAAATAAATCGGGTGGCACAACGCACAACAACTCGCAACCATTCCTGTGTGCGCCTGTCGACAAGAATGGAAGGGACCTACCTATGCCGAATCCGAACGACTAGACGAGAAGCACTTATTCGTGACAAGTGATACTCTTACCATTACGCTACGGGCGACTACTCTATCTACACTCAGCTACTACTCTATCTACACTAGCTACACTCAGATAAAAAAGATCTGAAAAATTATTGTAGACTTATGGCCAGTTACACCAAAATTATCTAAATCAAGTTTTTGCTAAAAGGCTATTTAAATTTATCAACATGATAAATTAATCTGGGTTGCACCAAACATCATCACAGATTTTTATTAGCTAAAATGGTGTTCATTAACCATGCCTGCATTTTAACACCTGCTTTCATAACTGAACAATGAAAAACAATTGTAACTACTTACATGTAAAAGTTATTAATTAACTGCTTTGTACAATTATTGGAATAAATAAAAAATGAAATGAAAATGAAATGAAACGAAAAAGTTTCAACTAGTGCAACACTGAGATAAGAATACAAGAAATGTCAATTAAAATAAATTAACATTGGGATGTGCTGCGTATCAATCCAAACATAAAATATAAATATGTAGTGTAGGTACCTGGTACATGCAACTCGAAAACAGAAAAAGAAATTGTGAAAAATATATGTATATGTTTGAAACTCGGCAGCTTATTATTATTATTTTGGCTGGGTTTCAGTTTATTAACAAATTATATTCGTTTTCATTAGGTATTGTATGCGCTTGTTTTCCACTTTACTCAAAATATATATAAAACAAATTTTTTTTAAAAATCCAACTTATGCGTCTTTGTTTTTCACCCTTCTAATTTTTTTTTAAATTTATTAATGGGTTCTGCCCAATAAAATTAGTTTTAAAATCTAACTGGAGGAAAATGGAACTTTAGTTTATTGGTTCGTTTATTGGGCTTTTAGAATTAAAAGTGGTTGGTGCAACCGATAAATGTCATTTTAAAATCTAACGAAGCAACACAAATTTAAAATAGCTTGGTGCAACTGGCCATTAGTGCCTTGATAAATTTACAAGGTGCTCTTTCCCATATTTATTTACAAAAAACTGATAAATGTACATTATTTATATTAATAACATGTTATACATGGTTAAATTAACACACTATTTTGATAAAATTGTTGACTTATGATGTCATGTTGTTTCAACTTTTAATTCTAGAAAATTCATTTTTTTTCTTCAAATTTTGACTTGGCTGCCACCGTGTTAGTTTTTACCAATATCATTCTAGTTAAATACTGTTCATTGCAAAAATCAATTTTACTGCATGTTCCTGTTGATGCTTTGTATAGTTATTTTAACAATTTCTTACATGATAGACTATGAACTGGTTTTGAGTTGACTGACCGCACGGGCTGACAAGCTGGCCAGGCAAGGATCAGCCCTTCAAGGGTCACTTGCGGAAAGAATCAACATTCCGCTTGGAGTTATGAACGGCAGTACTCTCTCAATTATTCTTACCGATTCAAACCGCAAGTGGAATAGTTAATCAAACTGTATTATATATCTAGGAAGATCTGGCTCACCTTTAATAAACCCCAAACAATTGGTCTAATACGCAGACCCAGGCAAGACATAGCCAGGGTCGTTGCAACCTGTAGTGGACACTGGCCAATAAGAGAGCATGCAGAGAAGCTTGGCATACCTCACAATACTCACTGTCGGAGCTTAAAAAAGAAACAATAATTCATTTCCTCTGCAAACGCCCCGTTCTGGCCAAAGCTAGAGCAAAATCATTCGGAATGATATTTTTCGACGACATTAACGAACTTTCGGAAATGAAGATCAAAGACTTGATTTCTTTCCTCAACGCGACGAAATGGCACTAGGACAAGTTTCGGCTACTTCTGCATCACACCTTCCGTCGATTCCCTATGATCGCAAGAAAGCGGACTGGGGTTCTGGTGGGGTTCGTGCTGCACAGCGGCTGGTTGATCATTCGATCAGATCAGCACACGCTCCACTGCCTACCAACAAACTGCCTAGTTGGGGAAGCTGTGGATGGTGCGGGGGCGGGTGATGGTCTGGTTGAATGAGTGATCCGCTTTCTGATGGTTGTGCTAAAAGCTACATAGTCATACGACAAGCAACAAAATTCTTTTAATCCTATTCTAAATTCAAATAAAAATGGACGATATCCTGAGGATATGCCCACAATCTCCCTTTCAATTCCATCCACATTTTCAAACGAGTTATGGTATCAAAACGGCGCGGCGCACTTCAGCGCTAATTGGGCTATGGGCTAGGCTGCCTGTGGCCGCGATTTCTACCTGACTGATTGCTGTGGCCGTTCATTTTAACATACACAACTGTAAATGCTCTAAAATTCTGTGTCTAGTCCTAGTGTATAAAATGTTTGAGTTCAAAATTAAATTTCATATACATGGTATATTTAACCTGATAAATCGTCTTGAAAAATAACAATTTGATATGTGGCTAATTTAACATGGCTTTTTCTTTGAGTGTAGCTCTTTTCCATTATTATGTTTCAAAACTTTGTTGTCTTTTATTTATTGCTCGATTCCTTTATGAATGGAAAATTTTTCTTACTGTAGGCATCTTTTCTACTTATGTATATCGCTGGGAAATAGGTGAACGTGTCATGATTATGATATGATACAAAAATTCGTATTCAAACAAAACAAATTCCTGTAACCCCCTGGTCGTCGTCGGGCAGTTTGTGCCGAATAGTTGACAGTTTAGACCTTAACAGAAAGGTAAGAAACAAAATGTTGGCGTACACAGAATATTTCGTTTCAAATGTCACCCATAAGTCCTAATATCGCCTTTTTCCGTTAAAATTTAATTCTAAAAAAATTGGATTTTTTGCGCTGCCATGTTTACGAACACAAATTTATTAAAAAACAGTGCCGCCTGCTTGCTTTCTGCGGGCAAAAGACAAATAAAATCGATATGCAGAAGCTAAGCAAATAATATTATTTCTGCAATACGAACTCGCCCTAAGTTCTTAAGAATTGGAATCTAGCAGTAGCGGATCCAGGGGGATGGCTCTAGGGGCTAAGACCCCCCCCACAGCCGAATCATAAAATAATTTGAAATATAGAAAGCAATACATTACAACGTGTAGAATTTTATATTCCGTATAAAATATTGTTAAGCTATAAAATTTGATGGACAAAATAACATGGTTGGGGCTGAACTATTTGCATACATGTAATGTAATTTTTTTTCTAAGTCCTAAGATTGGGGCTGAAGCCTGAAGCGAATTGGACAAAAACTAAGTTGGGGGCTATGAATATGGATATTTTTAATGCAACGACAATCTTTCCCTAAAAATTAAACCCAGAAAATTGGAACAAAAAAAAAAACAGCTTTGGCACAATAAGGTCTGAGAATATTGGACAAAAAACCTAGCCAGGGTTAAGAAACTTACTTCCTAAAAACTAACCTTGTGTCAGAGAGTTTTTGGGGCTCAAGTCTAGGGACTGTCAAAGTCCGAAGTTGGGGCTATGGCTTGAAGAGATAAGTAAAAAGAGATAAAAATGGTCGAGGCTTTACATTAACGTGTCAAATGCCACAACTGTATATACTAGAAACAAAGTTAATTTACCGAAAAACGCATTTGTGGCTTAAACCATTGGGCCGCGGCTTATTTCTTAGAGCAGCTTGTCTTATGTCGTAAAGTGTCATTTTGAACAAAATAGTTTCTCTTTGATTTGGATAATTCAGGAAAAATGAGATCTTAGAGGACTAATACCGTGTCAAAGCACATATATGAGCTTTTGCCAGTACGAACACTTAAATATAATTTTTTTGAAATAGCCAATTAAAAACAGTTTTCAAATCTTGTCAAAAATGGGAAGTTCAAAACATACCCACAGCTAATTTAAAAATATAACTACATAATGTAGGTACCTAATCAATTTTTAAATAATATAAATAAACGAATTTGTACGCGTGGTTCAAGCATATATGGCTAAAAATTATTGTGCGCCTTTGAATTTGCTTCTATCTCCGCTACAGCAATTATGAATAATTGTTATTGTACTTTGTATTGAAAACATTTTGAAGCGCAACAGGAGCGGATATAAAGGCACACACAAAATGGATATCATTAAAGGAAAAGGAAAAAAAATACTTGAGCCTTAAAGGTTAGGCCGCACTCGTCGCAACTGCACTGCATCGGAACTACACTTCACACGAATTCGTATGAATTTGTATGAAGTTCAGCTGCCGCTGAGTGCGATATAGCTCCTTAAATTTCATAAAAAATTATGTTTTGCCGCGTTGTCGTGAAGTTTAGTTCGACTAAAGTTGAGTACGGTCTTGCATTAAACCTAAACTGATCTCTATTATTTGTTATAAATTATAAAATTTATCTTCGGACAAGCAAATTTTATTACTTAAGGTCTCAAAATGGATCTCCAAACTGCAAGCCCCCCCCACAGCCAAGTCCTAGATCCGCTACTGGAATCTAGCAATCTTTGAATACAAACCAGTCAATGAATGCTAATAGAAATTTGTTCATAAAAGGACCACAATTCCACAATACATACAATTTAAATGAAAGCAGGAACCTTATAACAGTAGGTACCTACCTACCTTAAAAAGAATTAATTTTTTTTCGACTTTCTTAATAATAAACTGATTGAGATTTTTATGCAAATGATTATGAAATAATTAGTTTTTTTTTGTCTGTCGATTTAAAATAAAAATCTTGTGCTGCTCAGGCTGACAAGAAATGTTTTAATTCAGAGAAGAATAACTTTTGTAATTTTAAAAATAGATGTATTCATTTAAACCGGAGTTGAAACATTATTGTCCTTAAAGTCAAGATTTCGACTTTTCGTGATAAAATATAATATTTATTAACATTTTAAATTTTTCAAACCCCCCCCCCCCCCCCCCCCGAAATTTTTTTCTGCGTTCGCGCCTGCTGCTTTCCAATTAGATATGAAGTTGGGGTGCGATTGATTGATATGATAAAGCGCATATTTGTTTGTTATTTTATAACTGGACCTTTTGTTTTCGTCGCCAACAAAGGAAAGGGGTTGGAATTAAATACGTGGGCAACATATTTGGTTTCATTCATTCATACAACGCATTCATATCCATTGTCGTCTCTCCTCGTCAGTGCGTTGTGAATTGAAATGCCAACTGCTGCTGCACCAGCGGGATATATTTTAATTGGATCAAAGCAGCAAATACAGAGAAAAGTATTGTTTTGCACATTTCTCACAACATTAACATCAAACATTTTATTCAGGGTTTTTCAAATAAAATAAAATGAGAGTTCCAAGATTAAATCATTTAAAATAAAATACAGCTTCCGAGATAAAAAAAAAATCATCCACCAAGGTAAAATAATTATAACGAATGTCGAATCCCAAAAAAAAAATATTCATCATGAATTTGAATACTTTCATTTAGTAGATACTGGTAAATTCTCTATACTTTTTTCAGAACTTTTTATAACATTATTTTATTTAAACACAAGTCATAAAACGTGACTCCTACGATTTTTAATACCAACAGAAGCGCTAATTCAATCGAGAGCATTTTGGAATTCGAGAGTTTTTTTTACTCGAGATTGCCATTCGATATTCCATCCCCAACATCTGGTTTTCAGTGCTTGATGAAGAATTAATAGAACCACTTCCACATTTTTGAAACTAAAAATCGGTACATATTTGTTTTTTATTTTTTCAAGTTTGAGTTTGAAAACAATTTTTTAGAAAATTATTGACAGAAATAACTTTATTTAAGAACTTAATAAAAGAACAATCTTCTAGATTTTAAAAAATGTATTATCCTTTGTCATCAGCGTTTCCATTCTTTTGAAATAATTTTTTAAAGGTTTTTTTTCAAGTTTTTTTTTTTTTAAAGTGCACCTCCAACCTATACGGGGAAGGAGATAGACCCATATACCTTCATAATGCAAAATACTTGTATTTGATCCTTTTACAAGAATCCGTTATTATTTTTACTTAGATTCGCGCCCCTAGTTCGTTATAGGTAGCTATATCAATTTTGTTTGTGTTAAAAACGACCAATTGTCGACGGCTTCCCAATTTTATTTTTCCTTGGGACGACTTAAAAAAAATAATGAGGATAAGTTTAGAAGGCCATTACGCATAAACTATGAGTTGCATGCAATGATTTGGTAAAAAATGCTGAAAACGATCCACCCTAATATACATCAAACGGTGTGAAAAATTCAAGAAAACCAGAATGAAAAGGATTTGCTTTGTTTTTTGCTGGTGTACTACCATGTCTTCTCCAGAAAAAGATATTAAATTAGTTCTAATTGAAAATGCGTTAGTTTCCACAAAAAAAACAAAACAAAATAAGTTAATAAATAAAATTAAATAACCTTTATTTTGATGCCACAGCTGACTCCTGGGCCTAAATTGTCTTCCTACAGAAGAAGACAGAAACTTAATGCAATCCTCTAAAGTCTATAGAATCGAATCCTAAATATTTCTATGAGTTCATCAACGTAAAAAGAAAACCAGATGGCTACCCATCTTCCATAATATATAATAATAACTTTTCTTCAGATCCTGCCATCACCATTAATTTCTTTGCCAACTATCGTTTACTGACTGTGGCATTGAATCTGATACACAATATTACCGCTATTTGAAGAATTCACCCCAAACCACCAGTCATGGTAAAAGAAAAAAATCTAAGATCTCGAAACTGACTATTCTACTGGTCCAGATGGAGTGCCTGCTATTGTCGTAAAAAAATGTATCTATCATCAATGTGTTCTGACTAGTTTAGTTTATACATTTTGCAAGGTACCTCTTCTCAATCACGAAAAGTACCGTAGTTCCTATTAACAAAAAAGGACCCAAAAATGATGTCTGCAACTATCGTCCCATAGCAAAACTAACATCATACATACCGAAATTGTTCGGAAGCATTATACATACATATATAAAACACTGTATTTCCACTCTAAATCAATTTTGTCTCCGGTTCAACATGGTTCCGTATCGGATAGATCAAGAACTACCCAGCTAGCAGAATATATTTCGCATGTTTTGTGTATAATATATGAAGGAGGTGAAGTCCATGTTATTGCCACCGACTTTAGCAAATATTTTGACAAAACGTTCCACAAAATCGTCATTTTAAAATAAAAAACCACGGGTTACCCTACATTATTTATCATATGGTTGAAATCACACTTGACCCATAGAAAATATGTTGTACGTTTTAGCTCTTGTTCCCATTTCTTTAATGCAGCTTCTGGTGTACAACAGGGTAGTCATCTCGGTCCAATGTTATTCATTTTACCAATTAACGATGTTGCTGAGGTTCTTGACTGTGGCGTATTTATTTATGCGGACAGTATGGAAATCTTTAAGGATATAATTGGAACACTTCTTCCATCTGGTCTCAAAAAAAACTCCTTCAGGTAAATGTTGGTAAATGCCACAACTTAACACTTTCACGTAAACGCTTCCCTCCTCAACCAAGAATCTACTTTTTAAATGCAGATTTAGTCCCTGTTTTTAGTTCATGTCGTGATTTAGCATAACTTTTAACGTTACCAATCGAACCTTGGTTTTATTAAACGCTGATGTCGAAAGAGTCCTCTGACCCTTACATTACAAAATCTCTTTTCGTTTCATTAGCCTTGAGTATATGCATCCCAAATTTGGTCCCCCTACCAAGTTACTCAAATTAATCGGAACGCAGATGTCTAGCGGAGTTTTCTTCGATTCTCTGCGTGGTCTTCTGAGGGATGACAATATTATCGTCCACCACCATATCGTGGTCGCCTACTACAGCAGATATATGATATTGATTGACCTGCTCTGTTAAATAAAATTTCCTTTAAAACCAATCAGCGTCATCTCAGCTCACTACCTACTTCTTTTCCGCATGCCTTTTCATCGCACAAATTGTAGTAACGTAATGCCAACAACTCTTTAAATATTTTCTACTTTAACAGCTTTAATCAAGACTCTCCTCAAGGTCAACGAAATATTAGCCTTGAATGCATGGTTTATAGTCAAGTGGCTGCCAGCTCTCTCACCCTCACATAACAGACAGTTTGTGACTTTGGAGGAACTGCCATTGTACCTAGTCGTTAGTACAATAATGAATATCATATAATCCCTATAAGGTTAGCCTTTATTTTTTAGTAACCAAAACGACTGTTCCCTCAGAGCAACAAGTACAGTTCAAACTCCCACATTGCTCCACAATGAATTTATTTCTATTTAACTGTCACTGGCAGCTACTCTAGAAGAAGTGAGGCTTCAAAAATATTCATGTTTCTCCGAAAATAGAATTAAGGAAATTTCAAAACTGTATTCAATTATATAATGTGGGTGATATTTATGAAATCTTAATCCAATCAGTTGCTACTAACTGAAGTAAAGGTCGACATAATACATTGCTCCCTCTTTCCATATGTATGTATGTTCAAGTACATTGTATATCGTACGTGGACGATGACGCAGTACGAACGGCAGATACAATTTCCTATGATCATGATGATGCGATTATTGTTCAGACGACGATGCTGATGTCCATACGCATATAGAAGGCTTCCGAATATTTAAAGTGAATCAAATTCTTGTTTTAAAATTTAACTAATCATGTTTAAAAGTGACTTGTTTTTCTGAGTGAGAAATACAATAAGGGTTCCTTATTTTTTTGTAACAAAAATCTGGATTAATATCTTTTGTATGCCGAAGGCAAACTTCGTGGTTTTTGTTTCTTCCCCTGTGCAAAGTTATAGTTTATTTGGGTGGTTAGATTAATGCAAAGATGCTTCAGGCGTTTTTGATTTTCCATTAAAAAGGAGTGTAATGCATCCACATGTGCAAGTCAGTATATGTAGATAAGATACCCACCTACCTGAAACTGAATGAAGCTTCAAATTGGTAATTTAGCAATTTTCAAGTCGCAGATACCACAAAGGTTTTTCATACTGCAAAATATACCTAACTACCGATCTAAAAAAATTAAAAATATACTGACAGAGAATATATTTTATGGCAATGTTCTTAGACATATTAGCGCAAAATTTTAAACAGCCTACTATTAAGGGTTTAGCATGACAGTTTCCTAAAATTTTCTAAATTTTAAATAATTTTTAACTAGTATTATACTAAACTGATTAGTGATTACCTTCAAAAACTTCAAGTGAACACACCCAAAAAAGTGACAGCTCGTGCAAATAATTCACAAACATCCCTCATTTTGGCATTTATAAACGTCAAAGTGTCATAAGGATATAGGCCGTGTGTGAATTGCGTTAAAAGTGCGTTCAATTTAATCCCATGGCTAAATGTTGACATTGCTGAGGTGAATCCAGTTGTCAAAATTTAACCTGCTCAGGAGCTCGTTTAAATTTGAACCAATGGATAAATTTTGACGTTTGTATTAAACTTCTTGCAGATTACTTACACCATCGACCTATTATACCTGCACTGCTAGGAGCCAACATCACGATAGTTCCCTTTATTAAAAAAAAATCGATATACACTAGCGGCAAATTGAAGACGACTTATGTAGTTTGTTCATAGTGGGTTAAATTTAGTATGTGACTTTCATACCTTCTAATTAACTAACACTTATCAACCAAAATTGGCTTATTAGCGATATATATGACAAGGAACTCATACTTTGGATTTTTCGAAAACAATTCGATCAACAATAAACATATTAGACGATTTCTCAGTTTCAATAATCATGTATTAAAGTGAGCTACACAACTTCAAACCTGTTTGACAAACCTGTTTGATGTCAAACACCCAACAGTATCACAAAAATTTGTGAACAAAAAACGTTTTTGTCAAACAGCGAATACACACTATCAAACGTGAACAGATGTCTTAAAGAGGTTTGATAATGTGAACCCGCTTCAGACTCTCCCAAACCAATGCGAAACCAGAACTGTATTATTTAAGCTTAAGTACAATTACAATTTCTTGGTACTTAAAATTTGTAAGTACAAGTACAATTCCTCGGTACTTGTACTTAAAAATTTTAAGTACCAGTACCGAGGATTTTGTACTTGTACTTAAATTCCACAAAGGAATTTAAAAAAATTGTATTCATTACTTTAGTAATTAAATACTGTACTTAAATACTTTTAATTCCTCAAGTACTTTTAATTCCTTTTGATTCCTTTTAATTCCTTTTGTTTTTCTTATATTATTTTTTACCAAAGGAATTTAAAAGGAATTATAAGTACAAAAGGAATTAAAAGTATTTGTAAAAGTATTTACAGTATTCAATTACTAAAGTAATGAATAAAAATTTTGGAATTTTAGTACAAGTACAATTCCTCGGTACTGGTACTTTAAATTTTTAAGTACAAGAACAATTCCTCTGTAAAATTTTATGTACCAAGTACTCTGTGCGAAACATTCGGCGCAGCACAATAGGCACCGGTGTCGCCTTTAATCGGAGAAACTTTAATCGGTGCAACTTTTGTATGAGAATGACAATCGAATAGCAGTCCAGGTAAACTAGGTCCATGACTGCCACTGTCAAAATGCAATTTCCGCGTTCCAGATCGTATTCGAAGCGATTTGGATAGATTTGTGTTGTAATTCCTTATGAAAAAAGCTATTGCAGCAACAAATCAAGTTATCTGAACATTTTTGGATAGGTTATGGTTAGGTAGATAGGTTAGGTAGATTTGCAGATTTGTAGATAAGTGAAACAAAAAAAAATAAGGTCAATTTTATTACCTTACTGCGAAAAAGCTCCATGAAACAAACATTTAACAATACCAACAATTGACTTACAACATGATGATTACATATTCTTCTTTCATTCTGTAGACTAATTTTTCCAGATAAGCTTATGGTTTGGAAAATATTTTAAAACTTAAAAAACAAAGCCAATGGGCAAAGATGTGCGGAGCGGTGACCCAGCACCAATAAGAACGGCTTTTATAAATACATACAAACATAGGAACATATATTTAAATATAATTAATAGTTGTTAGTGGATCATGAAAAAAATTATTTAAATTTGACAAGAACCTCAACCTTAACGGGAGGAAAATTTATATTTAAATACTGCGCGCATCTGTCAAAACTGTCAACGTTAAAATGCGGATAACTTTTCTAGAAAATTGAGCATTTTCTTATTAAATCGTCTACCTTAATGGAAGGATACTAATTTGTGTACCTAATGGTTGTTTGTATAAGCACTAAAAAATTAATTTAATTTTGGCAACAACCTCAACCTTAACGGGAGGAAATGTTATATTTAAATATTGCGAGCATCTGCCAATACTGTCAACCCTTAAATGCGGATAACTTTTCTAGAAGAATTGAGCATTTTCTTATTTAATTGTCTACCTTAATGGAAGGATACTAATTTGTGTACCTAATGGTTGTTAGTATAACCACTACAAAATTTATTTAAATTTGCCAAAAACCTCAACCTTAACGGAAGGAAAAGTTGTATTTAAATATTGCGAGCATTTGCCAATAGTGTCAACCCTAAAATGCGGATAACTTTTCTAGAAAAATTGAGCATTTTCTTATTAAATCGTCTAACTTAATGGAAGGATACTAATATGTGTACCTAATGGTTGTTTTTATAACCACTAAAAAACTTATTTAAATTTGGAAAAATCCTCAACCTTAACAGGAGGAAAAGTTATATTTAAATATTGCGAGCATCTGTCAAAACTGTCAACCTGAAAATGCGGATAATTTCTCTAGAAAAATTGAGCCGTTTCTTATTAAATCGTCTAAATTTGGCAAAAACCTTAACCTTAACGGGAGGATTAGTTATATTTAAATATTGCGAGCATCTGTCAAAACTGTCAACCTTAAAATGCGGATAACTTTTCTAGAAAAATTGAGCATTTTCTTATTAAATCGTATACCTTAATGGAAAGATACTAGTTTGTGTACTTAAATGTTGTTTGTATAACCATTTATTAAAATATTGCGAGCATCTGTCAACCTTAAAAAGCGGGTAACTTTTTTTGAAAAATTGAGCATTTTCTTATTAAATCGTCTACCTTAATGGAAGGATACTAATTTTTGTACCTAATGGTTGTTCATATAGCCACTAAAAAATTTATTTAAATTTGGCAAAAACCTCAACCTTAACAGGAGGAAAAGTTATATTTAAATATTGCGAGCATCTGTCAAAACTGTCAACCTTAAAATGCGAATAACTTTTCTAGAAAAATTGAGCATTTTCTTATTAAATCGTCTAACTTAATGGAAGGATACTAATTTGTGTACCTAATGGTTGTTTTTATAACCACTAAGAAATTTATTTAAATTTGGCAAAATCCTCAACCTTAACAGGAGGAAAAGTTATATTTAAATATTGCGAGCATCTGTTAAAACTGTCAACCTTAAAATGCGGATAACTTTTCTAGAAAACTTGAGCCTTTTCTTATTAAATCGTCTACCTTAATGCAAGGATACTAATTTTTGTACCTAATGGTTGTTTTTATAACCACTAAAAAATTTATTTAAATTTGGCAAAATCCTCAACCTTAACAGGAGGAAAAGTTTTATTTTAATATTGCGAGCATCTGTCAAAACTGTCAACCTTAAAATGCGGATAATTTTTCTAGAAAAATTGAGCATTTTCGTATTTAATCGTCTAACTTAATGGAAGGATACTAATTTGTGTACCTAATGGTTGTTAATATAACCACTAAAAAACTTTTTAAAATTTGGCAAAAACCTCAACCTTAACGGGAGGAAAAGTTATATTTAAATATTGCGAGCATCTGTCAAAACTGTCAACCTTAAAATGCGGATAACTTTTCTAGAAAAATTGAGCATTTTCTTATTAAATCGTATACCTTAATGGAAAGATACTAATTTGTGTACTTAAATTTTGTTTGTATAACCATTTATTAAAATATTGCGAGCATCTGTCAACCTCAAAATGCGGATAACTTTTATTGAAAAATTGAGCATTTTCTTATTAAAACGTCTACCTTAATGGAAGGATACTAATTTTTGTACCTAATGGTTGTTTATATAGCCACTAAAAAATTTAATTAAATTTGGCAAAAACCTCAACCTTAACGGGAGGAAAAGTTATATTTAAATATTGCGAGCATCTGTCAAAACTGTCAACCTTAAAATGCGGATAACTTTTCTAGAAAAATTGAGCCTTTTCTTATTAAATCGTCTACCTTAATGCAAGGATACTAATTTTTGTACCTAATGGTTGTTGATATAGCCACTAAAAAATTTATTTAAATTTGGCAAAAACCTCAACCTTAACAGGAGGAAAAGTTTTATTTAAATATTGCGAGCATCTGTCAAAACTGTCAACCTTAAAATGCGGATAACTTTTCTAGAAAAATTGAGCATTTTCTTATTAAATCGTCTACCTTAATGCAAGGATACTAATTTTTGTACCTAATGGTTGTTGATATAGCCACTAAAAAATTTATTTAAATTTGGCAAAGACCTCAACCTTAACAGGAGGAAAAGTTTTATTTAAATATTGCGAGCATCTGCCAATACTGTCAACCTTAAAATGCGGATAACTTTTCTAGAAAAATTGAGCATTTTCTTATTAAATCGTCTACCTTAATGCAAGGATACTAATTTTTGTACCTATTGTTGTTAATATAACCAGTAAAAAATTTATTTAAATTTGGCAAAAACCTCAACCTTAACGGGAGGATTAGTTATATTTAAATATTGCGAGCATCTGTCGAAACTGTCAACCTTAAAATGCAGATAATTTTTCTAGAAAAATTGAGCATTTTCTTATTAAATCGTCTAACTTAATGGAAGGATACTAATTTGTGTACCTAATGGTTGTTAATATAACCACTAAAAAACTTTTTAAAATTTGGCAAAAACCTCAACCTTAACGGGAGGAAAAGTTATATTTAAAATTGCGAGCATTTGTCAAAACTGTCAACCTTAAAATGCCGATAACTTTTATAGAAAAATTGAGCATTTTCTTATTAAATCGTCTACCTTAATGGAAGGATACTAATATGTGTACCTATTGTTGTTAATATAACCAGTAAAAACTTTTTAAAATTTGGCAAAAACCTCAACCTTAACGGGAGGAAAAGTTATATTTAAATATTGCGAGCATCTGTCAAAACTGTCAACCTTAAAATGCGGATAATTTTCTAGAAAAATTGAGCCTTTTCTTATTAAATCGTCTACCTTAATGGAAGGATACTAATTTGCGTACCTAATGGTTGTTTTTATAACCACTAAAAAATTTATTTAAATTTGGCAAAATCCTCAACCTTAACAGGAGGAAAAGTTTTATTTAAATATTGCGAGCATCTGTCAAAACTGTCAACCTTAAAATGCGGATAACTTTTCTAGAAAAATTGAGCATTTTCTTATTAAATCGTCTAACTTAATGGAAGGATACTAATTTGTGTACTTAATGGTTGTTAATATAACCACTAAAAAACTTTTTTAAATTTGGCAAAATCGTCAACCTTAACAGGAGGAAAAGTTTTATTTAAATATTGCGAGCATCTGTCAAAACTGTCAACCTTAAAATGCGGATAACTTTTCTAGAAAAATTGAGCATTTTCTTATTAAATCGTATACCTTAATGGAAAGATACTAATTTGTGTACTTAAATGTTGTTTGTATAACCATTTATTAAAATATTACGAGCATCTGTCAACCTTAAAATGCGGATAACTTTTATTGAAAAATTGAGCATTTTCTTATTAAATCGTCTACCTTAATGGAAGGATACTAATTTGTGTACCTAATGGTTGTTTATATAGCCACTAAAAAATTTATTTAAATTTGGCAAAATCGTCAACCTTAACAAGAGGAAAAGTTATATTTAAATATTGCGAGCATCTGTCAAAACTGTCAACCTTAAAATGCGAATAACTTTTCTAGAAAAATTGAGCATTTTCTTATTAAATCGTCTAACTTAATGGAAGGATACTAATTTTTGTACCTAATGGTTGTTTTTATAACCACTAAAAAATTTATTTAAATTTGGCAAAATCCTCAACCTTAACTGGAGGAAAAGTTTTATTTTAATATTGCGAGCATCTGTCAAAACTGTCAACCTTAAAATGCGGATAATTTTTCTAGAAAAATTGAGCATTTTCTTATTAAATCGTCTAACTTAATGGAAGGATACTAATTTGTGTACCTAATGGTTGTTAATATAACCACTAAAAAACTTTTTAAAATTTGGCTAAAAACCTCAACCTTAACGGGAGGAAAAGTTATATTTAAATATTGCGAGCATCTGTCAAAACTGTCAACCTTAAAATGCGGATAACTTTTCTAGAAAAATTGAGCATTTTCTTATTAAATCGTCTAATTTAATGGAAGGATACTAATTTTTGTACCTAATGGTTGTTTATATAGCCACTAAAAAATTTATTTAAATTTGGCAAAAACCTCAACCTTAACAGGAGGAAAAGTTATATTTAAATATTGCGAGCATCTGTCAAAACTGTCAACCTTAAAATGCGGATAACTTTTCTAGAAAAATTGAGCATTTTCTTATTAAATCGTCTACCTTAATGCAAGGATACTAATTTTTGTACCTATTGTTGTTAATATAACCACTAAAAAATTTATTTAAATTTGGCAAAACCTTAACCTTAACGGGAGGATTAGTTATATTTAAATATTGCGAGCATCTGTCAACACTGTCAACCTTAAAATGCGGATAACTTTTCTAGAAAAATTGAGCATTTTCTTATTAAATCGTATACCTTAATGGAAAGATACTAATTTGTGTACTTAAATGTTGTTTGTATAACCATTTATTAAAATATTGCGAGCATCTGTCAACCTTAAAATGCGGATAACTTTTCTAGAAAAATTGAGCCTTTTCTTATTAAATCGTCTACCTTAATGCAAGGATACTAATTTTTGTACCTAATGGTTGTTGATATAGCCACTAAAAAATTTATTTAAATTTGGCAAAAACCTCAACCTTAACAGGAGGAAAAGTTTTATTTAAATATTGCGAGCATCTGTCAAAACTGTCAACCCTAAAATGCGGATAACTTTTCTAGAAAAATTGAGCATTTTCTTATTAAATCGTCTACCTTAATGCAAGGATACTAATTTTTGTACCTATTGTTGTTAATATAACCAGTAAAAAATTTATTTAAATTTGGCAAAAACCTCAACCTTAACGGGAGGATTAGTTATATTTAAATATTGCGAGCATCTGTCGAAACTGTCAACCTTAAAATGCAGATAATTTTTCTAGAAAAATTGAGCATTTTCTTATTAAATCGTCTAACTTTATGGAAGGATACTAATTTGTGTACCTAATGGTTGTTAATATAACCACTAAAAAACTTTTTAAAATTTGGCAAAAACCTCAACCTTAACGGGAGGAAAAGTTATATTTAAAATTGCGAGCATTTGTCAAAACTGTCAACCTTAAAATGCGGATAACTTTTATAGAAAAATTGAGCATTTTCTTATTAAATCGTCTACCTTAATGGAAGGATACTAATATGTGTACCTATTGTTGTTAATATAACCAGTAAAAACTTTTTAAAATTTGGCAAAAACCTCAACCTTAACGGGAGGAAAAGTTATATTTAAATATTGCGAGCATCTGTCAAAACTGTCAACCTTAAAATGCGGATAACTTTTCTAGAAAAATTGAGCCTTTTCTTATTAAATCGTCTACCTTAATGGAAGGATACTAATTTGCGTACCTAATGGTTGTTTTTATAACCACTAAAAAATTTATTTAAATTTGGCAAAATCCTCAACCTTAACAGGAGGAAAAGTTATATTTAAATATTGCGAGCATCTGTCAAAACTGTCAACCTTAAAATGCGGATAATTTTTCTAGAAAAATTGAGCATTTTCTTATTAAATCGTCTACCTTAATGGAAGGATACTAATATGTGTACCTATTGTTGTTAATATAACCAGTAAAAACATTTTTAAATTTGGCAAAAACCTCAACCTTAACGGAAGGAAAAGTTATATTTAAATATTGCGAGCATCTGTCAAAACTGTCAACCTTAAAATGCTGATAACTTTTATAGAAAAATTGAGCATTTTCTTATTAAATCGTATACCTTAATGGAAAGATACTAGTTTGTGTACTTAAATGTTGTTTGTATAACGATTTATTAAAATATTGCGAGCATCTGTCAACCTTAAAATGCGGATAACTTTTATTGAAAAATTGAGCATTTTCTTATTAAATCGTCTACCTTAATGGAAGGATACTAATTTGTGTACCTAATGGTTGTTTTTATAACCACTAAAAAATTTATTTAAATTTGGCAAAATCCTCAACCTTAACAAGAGGAAAAATTTTATTTAAATATTGCGAGCATCTGTCAAAACTGTCAACCTTAAAATGCGGATAACTTTTCTAGAAAAATTGAGCATTTTCTTATTAAATCGTATACCTTAATGGAAAGATACTAATTTGTGTACTTAAATGTTGTTTGTATAACCATTTATTAAAATATTGCGAGCATCTGTCAACCTTAAAATGCGGATAACTTTTATTGAAAAATTGAGCATTTTCTTATTAAATCGTCTACCCTAATGGAAGGATACTAATTTTTGTACCTAATGGTTGTTTATATAGCCACTAAAAAATTTATTTAAATTTTGCAAAAACCTCAACCTTAACAGAAAGAAAAGTTATATTTAAATATTGCGAGCATCTGTCAAAACTGTCAACCTTAAAATGCGAATAACTTTTCTAGAAAAATTGAGCATTTTCTTATTAAATCGTCGAACTTAATGGAAGGATACTAATTTTTGTACCTAATGGTTGTTTTTATAACCACTAAAAAATTTATTTAAATTTGGCAAAATCCTCAACCTTAACAGGAGGAAAAGTTTTATTTTAATATTGCGAGCATCTGTCAAAACTGTCAACCTTAAAATGCGGATAATTTTTCTAGAAAAATTGAGCATTTTCTTATTTAATCGTCTAACTTAATGGAAGGATACTAATTTGTGTACCTAATGGTTGTTAATATAACCACTAAAAAACTTTTAAAAATTTGGCTAAAAACCTCAACCTTAACGGGAGGAAAAGTTATATTTAAATATTGCGAGCATCTGTCAAAACTGTCAACCTTAAAATGCGGATAACTTTTCTAGAAAAATTGAGCATTTTCTTATTAAATCGTCTAACTTAATGGAAGGATACTAATTTTTGTACCTAATGGTTGTTTATATAGCCACTAAAAAATTTATTTAAATTTGGCAAAAACCTCAACCTTAACAGGAGGAAAAGTTATATTTAAATATTGCGAGCATCTGTCAAAACTGTCAACCTTAAAATGCGGATAACTTTTCTAGAAAAATTGAGCATTTTCTTATTAAATCGTCTACCTTAATGCAAGGATACTAATTTTTGTACCTATTGTTGTTAATATAACCAGTAAAAAATTTATTTAAATTTGGCAAAAACCTCAACCTTAACGGGAGGATTAGTTTTATTTAAATATTGCGAGCATCTGTCAAAACTGTCAACCTTAAAATGCGGATAATTTTTCTAAGAAAATTGAGCATTTTCTTATTAAATCGTCTAACTTAATGGAAGGATACTAATTTGTGTACCTAATGGTTGTTAATATAACCACTAAAAAACTTTTTAAAATTTGGCAAAAACCTCAACCTTAACGGGAGGAAAAGTTATATTTAAAATTGCGAGCATTTGTCAAAACTGTCAACCTTAAAATGCGGATAACTTTTATAGAAAAATTGAGCATTTTCTTATTAAATCGTCTACCTTAATGGAAGGATACTAATTTTTGTACCTAATGGTTGTTTATATAGCCACTAAAAAATTTATTTAAATTTGGCAAAAACCTCAACCTTAACAGAAGGAAAAGTTATATTTAAATATTGCGAGCATCTGTCAAAACTGTCAACCTTAAAATGCGAATAACTTTTCTAGAAAGATTGAGCATTTTCTTATTAAATCGTCTACCTTAATGGAAGGATACTAATTTTTGTACCTAATGGTTGTTTTTATAACCACTAAAAAATTTATTTAAATTTGGCAAAATCCTCAACCTTAACAGGAGGAAAAGTTTTATTTAAATATTACAAGCATCTGTCAAAACTGTCAACCTTAAAATGCGGATAATTTTTCTAGAAAAATTGAGCATTTTCTTATTAAATCGTCTAACTTAATGGAAGGATACTAATTTGTGTACCGAATGGTTGTTAATATAACCACTAAAAAACTTTTTAAAATTTGGCAAAAACCTCAACCTTAACGGGAGGAAAAGTTATATTTAAATATTGCGAGCATCTGTCAAAACTGTCTACCTTAAAATGCGGATAACTTTTATAGAAAAATTGAGCATTTTCTTATTAAATCGTCTACCTTAATGGAAGGATACTAATATGTGTACCTATTGTTGTTAATATAACCAGTAAAAACATTTTAAAATTTGGCAAAAACCTCAACCTTAACGGGAGGAAAAGTTATATTTAAATATTGCGAGCATCTGTCAAAACTGTCAACCTTAAAATGCGGATAACTTTTCTAGAAAAATTGAGCCTTTTCTTATAAAATCGTCTACCTTAATGGAAGGATACTAATTTGCGTACCTAATGGTTGTTTTTATAACCACTAAAAAATTTATTTAAATTTGGCAAAATCCTCAACCTTAACAGGAGGAAAAGTTTTATTTAAATATTGCGAGCATCTGTCAAAACTGTCAACCTTAAAATGCGGATAATTTTTCTAGAAAAATTGAGCATTTTCTTATTAAATCGTCTAACTTAATGGAAGGATACTAATTTGTGTACTCAATGGTTGTTAATATAACCACTAAAAAACTTTTTTAAATTTGGCAAAAACCTCAACCTTAACGGGAGGAAAAGTTATATTTAAATATTGCGAGCATCTGTCAAAACTGTCAACCTTAAAATGCTGATAACTTTTATAGAAAAATTGAGCATTTTCTTATTAAATCGTCTTACTTAATGGAAGGATACTAATTTTTGTACCTAATGTTTGTTTATATAGCCACTAAAAAATTTATTTAAATTTGGCAAAAACCTCAACCTTAACAGGAGGAAAAGTTATATTTAAATATTGCGAGCATCTTTCAAAACTGTCAACCTTGAAATGCGGATAACTTTTCTAGAAAAATTGAGCCTTTTCTTATTAAATCGTCTACCTTAATGGAAGGATACTAATTTGCGTACCTAATGGTTGTTTTTATAACCACTTAAAAATTTATTTAAATTTGGCAAAAACCTCAACCTTAACAGGAGGAAAAGTTATACTTAAATATTGCGAGCATCTGTCAAAACTGTCAACCTTAAAATGCGGTTAACTTTTCTAGAAAAATTGAGCATTTTCTTATTAAATCGTCTAACTTAATGGAAGGATACTAATTTGTGTACCTAATGGTTGTTTTTATAACCACTAAAAAATTTATTTAAATTTGGCAAAATCCTCAACCTTAACAGGAGGAAAAGTTTTATTTAAATATTGCGAGCATCTGTCAAAACTGTCAACCTTAAAATGCGGATAATTTTTCTAGAAAAATTGAGCATTTTCTTATTAAATCGTCTAACTTAATGGAAGGATACTAATTTGTGTACCTAGTGGTTGTTAATATAAGCACTAAAAAACTTTTTTTAAAATTTGGCAAAAACCTCAACCTTAACGGGAGGAAAAGTTATATTTAAATATTGCGAGCATCTGTCAAAACTGTCAACCTTAAAATGCGGATATCTTTTATAGAAAAATTGAGCATTTTCTTATTAAATCGTCTAACTTAATGGAAGGATACTAATTTTTGTACCTAAGGGTTGTTTAGCCACTAAAAAATTTATTTAAATTTGGCAAAAACCTCAACCTTAACAGGAGGAAAAGTTATATATAAATATTGCGAGCATCTGTCAAAACTGTCAACCTTAAAATGCGGATATTTTTTCTAGAAAAATTGAGCATTTTCTTATTAAATCGTCTACCTTAATGCAAGGATACTAATTTTTGTACCTATTGTTGTTAATATAACCAGTAAAAAATTTATTTAAATTTGGCAAAAACCTCAACCTTAACGGGAGGATTAGTTTTATTTAAATATTGCGAGCATCTGTCAAAACTGTCAACCTTAAAATGCGGATAACTTTTCTAGAAAAATTGGACATTTTCTTATTAAATCGTATACCTTAATGGAAAGATACTAATTTGTGTACTTAAATGTTGTTTGTATAACCATTTATTAAAATATTGCGAGCATCTGTCAACCTTAAGATGCGGATAACTTTTATAGAAAAATTGAGCATTTTCTTATTAAATCGTCTAACTTAATAGAAGAACACTAATTTTTGTACCTAATGGTTGTTTTTATAGCCACTAAAAAATTTATTTAAATTTGGCAAAATCCTCAACCTTAACAGGAGGAAAAGTTTTATTTTAATATTGCGAGCATCTGTCAAAACTGTCAACCTTAAAATGCGGATAATTTTTCTAGAAAAATTGAGCATTTTCTTATTTAATCGTCTTACTTAATGGAAGGATACTAATTTGTGTACCTAATGGTTGTTAATATAACCACTAAAAAACTTTTAAAAATTTGGCTAAAAACCTCAACCTTAACGGGAGGAAAAGTTATATTTAAATATTGCGAGCATCTGTCAAAACTGTCAACCTTAAAATGCGGATAACTTTTCTAGAAAAATTGAGCATTTTCTTATTAAATCGTCTAACTTAATGGAAGGATACTAATTTTTGTACCTAACGGTTGTTTATATAGCCACTAAAAAATTTATTTAAATTTGGCAAAAACCTCAACCTTAACAGGAGGAAAAGTTATATTTAAATATTGCGAGCATCTGTCAAAGCTGTCAACCTTAAAATGCGGATAACTTTTCTAGAAAAATTGAGCATTTTCTTATTAAATCGTCTACCTTAATGCAAGGATACTAATTTTTGTACCTATTGTTGTTAATATAACCACTAAAAAATTTATTTAAATTTGGCAAAAACCTTAACCTTAACGGGAGGATTAGTTATATTTAAATATTGCGAGCATCTGTCAAAACTGTCAACCTTAAAATGCGGATAACTTTTCTAGAAAAATTGAGCATTTTCTTATTAAATCGTATACCTTAATGGAAAGATACTAATTTGTGTACTTAAATGTTGTTTGTATAACCATTTATTAAAATATTGCGAGCATCTGTCAACCTTAAAATGCGGATAACTTTTCTAGAAAAATTGAGCCTTTTCTTATTAAATCGTCTACCTTAATGCAAGGATACTAAATTTTGTACCTAATGGTTGTTGATATAGCCACTAAAAAATTTATTTAAATTTGGCAAAAACCTCAACCTTAACAGGAGGAAAGTTTTATTTAAATATTGCGAGCATCTGTCAAAACTGTCAGCCTTAAAATGCGGATAACTTTTCTAGAAAAATTGAGCATTTTTTTATTAAATCGTCTACCTTAATGCAAGGATACTAATTTTTGTACCTATTGTTGTTAATATAACCAGTAAAAAATTTATTTAAATTTGGCAAAAACCTCAACCTTAACGGGAGGATTAGTTTTATTTAAATATTGCGAGCATCTGTCAAAACTGTCAACTTTAAAATGCGGATAATTTTTCTAAGAAAATTGAGCATTTTCTTATTAAATGGTCTAACTTAATGGAAGGATACTAATTTGTGTACCTAATGGTTGTTAATATAACCACTAAAAAACTTTTTAAAATTTGGCAAAAACCTCAACCTTAACGGGAGGAAAAGTTATATTTAAAATTGCGAGCATTTGTCAAAATTGTCAACCTTAAAATGCGGATAACTTTTATAGAAAAATTGAGCATTTTCTTATTAAATCGTCTACCTTAATGGAAGGATACTAATTTTTGTACCTAATGGTTGTTTATATAGCCACTAAAAAATTTATTTAAATTTGGCAAAAACCTCAACCTTAACAGGAGGAAAAGTTATATTTAAATATTGCGAGCATCTGTCAAAACTGTCAACCTTAAAATGCGAATAACTTTTCTAGAAAGATTGAGCATTTTCTTATTAAATCGTCTACCTTAATGGAAGGATACTAATTTTTGTACCTAATGGTTGTTTTTATAACCACTAAAAAATTTATTTAAATTTGGCAAAATCCTCAACCTTAACAGGAGGAAAAGTTTTATTTAAATATTACAAGCATCTGTCAAAACTGTCAACCTTAAAATGCGGATAATTTTTCTAGAAAAATTGAGCATTTTCTTATTAAATCGTCTAACTTAATGGAAGGATACTAATTTGTGTACCGAATGGTTGTTAATATAACCACTAAAAAACTTTTTAAAATTTGGCAAAAACCTCAACCTTAACGGGAGGAAAAGTTATATTTAAATATTGCGAGCATCTGTCAAAACTGTCTACCTTAAAATGCGGATAACTTTTATAGAAAAATTGAGCATTTTCTTATTAAATCGTCTACCTTAATGGAAGGATACTAATATGTGTACCTATTGTTGTTAATATAACCAGTAAAAACATTTTAAAATTTGGCAAAAACCTCAACCTTAACGGGAGGAAAAGTTATATTTAAATATTGCGAGCATCTGTCAAAACTGTCAACCTTAAAATGCGGATAACTTTTCTAGAAAAATTGAGCCTTTTCTTATTAAATCGTCTACCTTAATGGAAGGATACTAATTTGCGTACCTAATGGTTGTTTTTATAACCACTAAAAAATTTATTTAAATTTGGCAAAATCCTCAACCTTAACAGGAGGAAAAGTTTTATTTAAATATTGCGAGCATCTGTCAAAACTGTCAACCTTAAAATGCGGATAATTTTTCTAGAAAAATTGAGTATTTTCTTATTAAATCGTCTAACTTAATGGAAGGATACTAATTTGTGTACTTAATGGTTGTTAATATAACCACTAAAAAACTTTTTTAAATTTGGCAAAAACCTCAACCTTAACGGGAGGAAAAGTTATATTTAAATATTGCGAGCATCTGTCAAAACTGTCAACCTTAAAATGCTGATAACTTTTATAGAAAAATTGAGCATTTTCTTATTAAATCGTCTTACTTAATGGAAGGATACTAATTTTTGTACCTAATGTTTGTTTATATAGCCACTAAAAAATTTATTTAAATTTGGCAAAAACCTCAACCTTAACAGGAGGAAAAGTTATATTTAAATATTGCGAGCATCTTTCAAAACTGTCAACCTTAAAATGCGGATAACTTTTCTAGAAAAATTGAGCCTTTTCTTATTAAATCGTCTACCTTAATGGAAGGATACTAATTTGCGTACCTAATGGTTGTTTTTATAACCACTTAAAAATTTATTTAAATTTGGCAAAAACCTCAACCTTAACAGAAGGAAAAGTTATACTTAAATATTGCGAGCATCTGTCAAAACTGTCAACCTTAAAATGCGGTTAACTTTTCTAGAAAAATTGAGCATTTTCTTATTAAATCGTCTAACTTAATGGAAGGATACTAATTTGTGTACCTAATGGTTGTTTTTATAACCACTAAAAAATTTATTTAAATTTGGCAAAATCCTCAACCTTAACAGGAGGAAAAGTTTTATTTAAATATTGCGAGCATCTGTCAAAACTGTCAACCTTAAAATGCGGATAATTTTTCTAGAAAAATTGAGCATTTTCTTATTAAATCGTCTAACTTAATGGAAGGATACTAATTTGTGTACCTAGTGGTTGTTAATATAAGCACTAAAAAACTTTTTTTAAAATTTGGCAAAAACCTCAACCTTAACGGGAGGAAAAGTTATATTTAAATATTGCGAGCATCTGTCAAAACTGTCAACCTTAAAATGCGGATATCTTTTATAGAAAAATTGAGCATTTTCTTATTAAATCGTCTAACTTAATGGAAGGATACTAATTTTTGTACCTAAGGGTTGTTTAGCCACTAAAAAATTTATTTAAATTTGGCAAAAACCTCAACCTTAACAGGAGGAAAAGTTATATATAAATATTGCGAGCATCTGTCAAAACTGTCAACCTTAAAATGCGGATATTTTTTCTAGAAAAATTGAGCATTTTCTTATTAAATCGTCTACCTTAATGCAAGGATACTAATTTTTGTACCTATTGTTGTTAATATAACCAGTAAAAAATTTATTTAAATTTGGCAAAAACCTCAACCTTAACGGGAGGATTAGTTTTATTTAAATATTGCGAGCATCTGTCAAAACTGTCAACCTTAAATTGCGGATAACTTTTCTAGAAAAATTGGACATTTTCTTATTAAATCGTATACCTTAATGGAAAGATACTAATTTGTGTACTTAAATGTTGTTTGTATAACCATTTATTAAAATATTGCGAGCATCTGTCAACCTTAAAATGCGGATAACTTTTATAGAAAAATTGAGCATTTTCTTATTAAATCGTCTAACTTAATAGAAGAACACTAATTTTTGTACCTAATGGTTGTTTTTATAGCCACTAAACAATTTATTTAAATTTGGCAAAAACCTCAACCTTAAAGGGAGGAAAAGTGATATTTAAATATTGCGAGCATCTTTTATAACTGCCAACCTTAAAATGCGGATAACTTTTATAGAAAAATTGAGCATTCTCTTATCAAATCGTCCACCTTAATGGAAGGATACTAATTTGTGTAACTTATGTTTGTTTTTATAACCACTGAAAATTTTGTATAAATTAGGCAAAAACCTCAACCTTAACAGGAGAAAAAGTTATATTTAAATATTGCGAGCATCTGCCAATACTGTCAACCCTAAAATGTGGATAACTTTTCTAGAAAAATTGAGCATTTTCTTATTAAATCGTCGGCCTTTATGGAAGGATGCTAATTTGTGTACCTGATGGTTGATTGTATAACCACTAAAAAATTTATTTAAATTTGGCAAAATCTTCAACCTTAACGGGAGGAAAAGTTATATTTAAATATTGCGAGCCTCTGCCAATACTGTCAACCCTAAAATGCGGATAACTTTTCTAGACAAATTGAGCATTTTCTTATTAAATAGTCTACCTCAATGGAAGGATACTTATTTGTGTACCTAATGGTTGTTTGTATAAGCAATAAAAAATTATTTAAATTTGGCAAGAACCTCAACCTTAACAGGAGAAAAAGATATATTTAAATATTGCGAGCATCTGTCAAAACTGTCAACCTTAAAATGCGGATAACTTTTCTAGAAAAATTGAGCAGTTTCTTATTAAATCGTCTACCTTAATGGAAGGATACTAATATGTGTACCTACTGGTTGTTTGTATAACCACTAAAAAATTTATTTAAATTTGGCAAAATCCTCAACCTTAACAGGAGGAAAAGTTTTATTTAAATATTGCGAGCATCTGTCAAAACTGTCAACCATAAAATGCGGATAATTTTTCTAGAAAAATTGAGCATTTTCTTATTAAATCGTCTAATTTAATGGAAGGATACTATTTTGTGTACCTAATGGTTGTTTTTATAACCACTAAAAAATTTATTTAAATTTGGCAAAATCCTCAACAAAACCTCAACCTTAACAGGAGGAAAAGTTATACTTAAATATTGCGAACATCTGTCAAAACTGTCAACCTTAAAATGCTGATAACTTTTCTAGAAAAGTGAGCATTTTCTTATTAAATCGTCTTACTTAATGAAAGGATACTAATTTGTGTACCTAATTGTTGTTAATATAACCACTAAAAAACTTTTTAAAATTTGGCAAAAACCTCAACCATAACGTGAGGAAAAGTTATATTTAAATATTGCGAGCATCTGTCAAAACTGTCAACCTTAAAATGCGGATAACTTTTATAGAAAAATTGAGCATTTTCTTATTAAATCGTCTAACTTATTGGAAGGATACTAATTTTTGTACCTAATGGTTGTTTTTATAGCCACTAAAAAATTTATTTAAATTTGGCAAAAACCTCAACCTTAACAGGAGGAAAAGTTATATTTAAATATTGCGAGCATCTGTCAAAACTGTCAACCTTAAAATGCGGATAACTTTTCTAGAAAAATTGAGCATTTTCTTATTAAATCGTCTACCTTAATGCAAGGATACTAATTTTTGTACCTATTGTTGGTAATAAAACCACTAAAAAATGTATTTAAATTTGGCAAAAACCTCAACCTTCACGGGAGGAAAAGTTATATTTAAATATTGCGAGCATCTGTCAAAACTGTCAACCTTAAAATGCGGATAACTTTTCTAGAAAAATTGAGCATTTTCTTATTAAATCGTCTACCTTAATGAAAGGATACTAATTTGTGTACCTATTGTTGGTAATATTACAACTAAAAAATGTATTTAAATTTGGCAAAAACCTCAACCTTCACGGGAGGAAAAGTTATATTTAAATATTGCGAGCATCTGTCAAAACTGTCAACCTTAAAATGCGGATAACTTTTCTAGAAAAATTGAGCATTTTCTTATTAAATCGTCTACCTTAATGAAAGGATACTAATTTGTGTACCTATTGTTGGTAATATTACAACTAAAAAATGTATTTAAATTTGGCAAAAACCTCAACCTTCACGGGAGGAAAAGTTATATTTAAATATTGCGAGCATCTGTCAAAACTGTCAACCCTAAAATGCGGATAACTTTTCTAGACAAATTGAGCATTTTCTTATTAAATAGTCTACCTCAATGGAAGGATACTTATTTGTGTACCTTATGGTTGTTTGTATAAGCAATACAAAATTATTTAAATTTGGCAAGAACCTCAACCTTAACAGGAGAAAAAGATATATTTAAATATTGCGAGCATCTGTCAAAACTGGCAACCTTAGCATGCGGATAACTTTTCTAGAAAAATTGAGCAGTTTCTTATTAAATCGTCTACCTTAATGGAAGGATACTAATATGTGTACCTAATGGTTGTTTGTATAACCACTAAAAAATTTATTTAAATTTGGCAAAATCCTCAACCTTAACAGGAGGAAAAGTTTTATTTAAATATTGCGAGCATCTGTCAAAACTGTCAACCATAAAATGCGGATAATTTTTCTAGAAAAATTGAGCATTTTCTTATTAAATCGTCTAACTTAATGGAAGGATACTAATTTGTGTACCTAATGGTTGTTTTTATAACCACTAAAAAATTTATTTAAATTTGGCAAAATCCTCAACAAAACCTCAACCTTAACAGGAGGAAAAGTTATACTTAAATATTGCGAACATCTGTCAAAACTGTCAACCTTAAAATGCGGATAACTTTTATAGAAAAATTGAGCATTTTCTTATTAAATCGTCTAACTTAATAGAAGAATACTAATTTTTGTACCTAATGGTTGTTTTTATAGCCACTAAACAATTTATTTAAATTTGGCAAAAACCTCAACCTTAAAGGGAGGAAAAGTTATATGTAAATATTGCGAGCATATTTCATAACTGCCAACCTTAAAATGCGGATAACTTTTCTAGAAAAATTGAGCATTCTCTTATCAAATCGTCTACCTTAATGGAAGGATACTAATTTGTGTACCTTATGTTTGTTTTTATAACCACTGAAAATTTTGTATAAATTAGGCAAAAACCTCAACCTTAACAGGAGAAAAAGTTATATTTAAATATTGCGAGCATCTGCCAATACTGTCAACCCTAAAATGTGGATAACTTTTCTAAAAAAATTGAGCATTTTCTTATTAAATCGTCTGCCTTAATGGAAGGATGCTAATTTGTGTACCTGATGGTTGATTGTATAACCACTAAAAAATTTATTTAAATTTGGCAAAATCTTCAACCTTAACGGGAGGAAAAGTTATATTTAAAAATTGCGAGCATCTGCCAATACTGTCAACCCTAAAATGCGGATAACTTTTCTAGACAAATTGAGCATTTTCTTATTAAATAGTCTACCTCAATGGAAGGATACTTATTTGTGTACCTAATGGTTGTTTGTATAAGCAATAAAAAATTATTTAAATTTGGCAAGAACCTCAACCTTAACAGGAGAAAAAGATATGTTTAAATATTGCGAGCATCTGTCAAAACTGTCAACCTTAAAATGCGGATAACTTTTCTAGAAAAATTGAGCATTTTCTTATTAAATCGTCTACCTTAATGCAAGGATACTAATTTTTGTACCTATTGTTGTTAATATAACCAGTAAAAAATTCATTTAAATTTGGCAAAAACCTCAACCTTAACGGGAGGATTAGTTTTATTTAAATATTGCGAGCATCTGTCAAAACTGTCAACCTTAAAATGCGGATAACTTTTCTAAAATTTTGAACATTTTCTTATTAAATCGTATACCTAAATGGAAAGATACTAATTTGTGTACTTAAATGTTGTTTGTATAACCATTTATTAAAATATTGCGAGCATCTGTCAACCTTAAAATGCGGATAACTTTTCTAGAAAAATTGAGCAGTTTCTTATTAAATCGTCTACCTTAATGGAAGGATACTTATATGTGTACCTAATGGTTGTTTGTATAACCACTAAAAAATTTATTTAAATTTGGCAAAATCCTCAACCTTAACAGGAGGAAAAGTTTTATTTAAATATTGCGAGCATCTGTCAAAACTGTCAACCATAAAATGCGGATAATTTTTCTAGAAAAATTGAGCATTTTCTTATTAAATCGTCTAACTTAATGGAAGGATACTAATTTGTGTACCTAATGGTTGTTTTTATAACCACTAAAAAATTTATTTAAATTTGGCAAAATCCTCAACAAAACCTCAACCTTAACAGGAGGAAAAGTTATACTTAAATATTGCGAACATCTGTCAAAACTGTCAACCTTAAAATGCGGATAACTTTTCTAGAAAAATTGAGCATTTTCTTATTAAATCGTCTACCTTAATGCAAGGATACTAATTTTTGTACCTATTGTTGGTAATATAACCACTAAAAAATGTATTTAAATTTGGCAAAAACCTCAACCTTCACGGGAGGAAAAGTTATATTTAAATATTGCGAGCATCTGTCAAAACTGTCAACCTTAAAATGCGGATAACTTTTCTAGAAAAATTGAGCATTTTCTTATTAAATCGTCTGCCTTAATGGAAGGATGCTAATTTGTGTACCTGATGGTTGATTGTATAACTACTAAAAAATGTATTTAAATTTGGCTAAATCTTCAACCTTAACGGGAGGAAAAGTTATATTTAAATATTGCGAGCATCTGTCAGAACTGTCAACCTTAAAATGCGGATAACTTTTCTAGAAAAATTGAGCCTATTCTTATTAAATCGTCTACCTTAATGGAAGGATACTAATTTTTGTACCTATTGTTGGTAATATAACCACTAAAAAATGTATTTAAATTTGGCAAAAACCTCAACCTTCACAGGAGGAAAAGTTTTATTTAAATATTGCGAGCATCTGTCAGAACTGTCAACCTTAAAATGCGGATAACTTTTCTAGAAAAATTGAGCAGTTTCTTATTAAATCGTCTACCTTAATGGAAAGATACTAATATGTGTACCTAATGGTTGTTTGTATAACCACTAAAAAATTTATTTAAATTTGGCAAAATCCTCAACCTTAACGGGAGGAAAAGTTATATTTAAATATTGCGAGCATCTGTCAACCTTAAAATGCGGATAACTTTTCTAGAAAAATTAAGCCTTTTTTTATTTAATTGTCTACCTTAATGGAAGGATACTAATTTTTGTACCTATTGTTGGTAATATAGCCACTAAAAAATGTATTTAAATTTGGCAAAAACCTCAACCTTCACGGGAGGAAAAGTTATATTTAAATATTGCGAGCATCTGTCAGAACTGTCAACCTTAAAATGCGGATCACTTTTCTAGAAAAAATGAGCAGTTTCTTATTAAATCGTCTACCTTAACGGAAGGATACTAATATGTGTACCTAATGGTTGTTTGTATAACCACTAAAAAATGTATTTAAATTTGGCAAAAACCTCAACCTTAACAGGAGAAAAAGTTATATTTAAATATTGCGAGCATCTGCCAAAACTGTCAACCTTAAAATGCGGATAACTTTTCTAGAAAATTTGAGCATTTTCTTATTAAATCGTCTACCTTAATGGAAGGATACTAATTTGTGTACCTGATGGTTGTTTGTATAACCACTAAAAAACTTATTAAAATTTGGCAAAAACCTCAACCTTAACTGGAGGAAAAGTTATATTTAAATATTGCGAGCATCTGTCAAAACTGTCAACCTTACAATGCGGATAACTTTTACAGAAAAATTGAGCATTTTCTTATTAAATCGTCTAACTTAATGGAAGGATACTAATTTTTGTACCTAATGGTTGTTTTTATAACCACTAAAAAATTTATTTAAATTTGGCAAAATCCTCAACCTTTACAGGAGGAAAAGGTATATTTAAATATTGCGAGCATCTGTCAAAACTGTCAACCTTAAAATGCGGATAACTTTTCTAGAAAAATTGAGCATTTTCTTATTAAATCGTCTACCTTAATGGAAGGATACTAATTTGTGTACCTAATGGTTGGTTTTATAACCACTAAAAAAATTATTTAAATTTGGCAAAATCCTCAACCTTAACAGGAGGAAAAGGTATATTTAAATATAGCGAGCATCTGTCAAAACTGTCAACCTTAAAATGCGGATAACTTTTCTAGAAAAATTGAGCATTTTCTTATTAAATCGTCTACCTTAATGGAAGGATACTAATTTGTGTACCTAATGGTTGTTTTTATAACCACTAAAAAATTTATTTAAATTTGGCAAAATATAATATAAATATATATTTGGTAATATAACCACTAAAAAATGTATTTAAATTTGGCAAGAACCTCAACCTTCACAGGAGGAAAAGTTTTATTTAAATATTGCGAGCATCTGCCAGAACTGTCAACCTTAAATGCGGATAACTTTTCTAGAAAAATTGAGCAGTTTCTTATTAAATCGTCTACCTTAATGGAAGGATACTAATATGTGTACCTAATGGTTGTTTGTATAACCACTAAAAAATGTATTTAAATTTGGCAAAAACCTCAACCTTAACAGGAGAAAAAGTTATATTTAAATATTGCGAGCATCTGTCAAAACGGTCAACCTTAAAATGCGGATAACTTTTCTAGAAAATTTGAGCATTTTCTTATTAAATCGTCTACCTTAATGGAAGGAAACTAATTTGTGTACCTGATTGTTGTCTGTATAACCACTAAAAACCTTATTAAAATTTGGCAAAAACCTCGACCTTAACGGGAGGAAAAGTTATATTTAAATATTGCGAGCATCTGTTAAAACTGTCAACCTTACAATGCGGATAACTTTTATAGAAAAATTGAGCATTTTCTTATTAAATCGTCTAACTTAATGGAAGGATACTAATTTTTGTACCTAATGGTTGGTTTTATAGCCACTAAAAAATTTATTTAAATTTGGCAAAAACCTCAACCTTAATAGGAGGAAAAGTTATATTTAAATATTGCGAGCATCTGTCAAAACTGTCAACCTTAAAATGCGGATAACTTTTCTAGACAAATTGAGCATTTTCTTATTAAATCGTCTAACTTAATGGAAGGATACTAATTTGTGTACCTTATGGTTGTTTTTATAACCACTAAAAAATATATTTAAATTTGACAAAATCCTCAACCTTAACAGGAGGAAAAGGTATATTTAAATATTGCGAGCATTTGTCAAAACTGTCAACCTTAAAATGCGGATAACTTTTCTAGAAAAATTGAGCATTTTCTTATTAAATAGTCTACCTTAATGGAAGGATACTAATTTGTGTACCTGATGGTTGTTTGTATAACCACTAAAAAATTTATTTAAATTTGGCAAAAACCTCAACCTTAACAGGACGAAAAGTTATACTTAAATATTGCCAGCATCTGTCAACCTTAAAATGCGGATAACTTTTCTAGAAAAATTGAGCATTTTCTTATTAAATCGTCTTCCTTAAAAGAAGGATACTAATTTGTGTACCTGATGGTTGTTTGTATAACCACTAAAAAATTTATTTAAATTTGGCAAAATCCTCAACCTTAACGGGAGGAAAAGTTGTATTTAAATATTTGGAGCATCTGTCAACCTTAAAATGCGGATAACTTTTCTAGAAAAATTGAGCCTTTTCTTATTTAATTGTCTACCTTAATGGAAGGATACTAATTTTTGTACCTATTGCTGTTAATATAACCACTAAAAAACTTATTAAAGTTTGGCAAAAACCTCAACCTTAACGGGAGGAAAAGTTATATTTAAATATGGCGAGCATCTGTCAAAACTGTCAACCTTAAAATGCGGATAACTTTTATAGAAAAATTGAGCATTTTCTTATTAAATCGTCTAACTTAATGGAAGGATTATAATTTTTGTACCTAATGGTTGTTTTTATAGCCACTAAAAAATTTATTTAAATTTGGCAAAAACCTCAACCTTAACAGGAGGAAAAGTTATATTTAAATATTGCGAGCATCTGTCAAAATTGCCAACCTTAAAATGCGGATAACTTTTCTAGAAAAATTGAGCATTTTCTTATTAAATAGTCTACCTTAATGGAAGGATACTAATTTGTAAATATAATATAAATATATATTTGGTAATATAACCACTAAAAAATGTATTTAAATTTGGCAAAAACCTCAACCTTCACAGGAGGAAAAGTTTTATTTAAATATTGCGAGCATCTGCCAGAACTGTCAACCTTAAAATGCGGATAACTTTTCTAGAAAAATTGAGCAGTTTCTTATTAATTCGTCTACCTTAATGGAAGGATACTGATATGTGTACCTAATGGTTGTTTGTATAACCACTAAAAAATGTATTTAAATTTGGCAAAAACCTCAACCTTAACAGGAGAAAAAGTTATATTTAAATATTGCGAGCATCTGTCAAAACGGTCAACCTTAAAATGCGGATAACTTTTCTAGAAAATTTGAGCATTTTCTTATTAAATCGTCTACCTTAATGGAAGGATACTAATTTGTGTACCTGATTGTTGTCTGTATAACCACTAAAAAACTTATTAAAATTTGGCAAAAACCTCGACCTTAACGGGAGGAAAAGTTATATTTAAATATTGCGAGCATCTGTTAAAACTGTCAACCTTACAATGCGGATAACTTTTATAGAAAAATTGAGCATTTTCTTATTAAATCGTCTAACTTAATGGAAGGATACTAATTTTTGTACCTAATGGTTGGTTTTATAGCCACTAAAAAATTTATTTAAATTTGGCAAAAACCTCAACCTTAATAGGAGGAAAAGTTATATTTAAATATTGCGAGCATCTGTCAAAACTGTCAACCTTAAAATGCGGATAACTTTTCTAGAAAAATTGAGCATTTTCTTATTAAATCGTCTAACTTAATGGAAGGATACTAATTTGTGTACCTTATGGTTGTTTTTATAACCACTAAAAAATATATTTAAATTTGACAAAATCCTCAACCTTAACAGGAGGAAAAGGTATATTTAAATATTGCGAGCATTTGTCAAAACTGTCAACCTTAAAATGCGGATAAGTTTTCTAGAAAAATTGAGCATTTTCTTATTAAATAGTCTACCTTAATGGAAGGATACTAATTTGTTTACCTGATGGTTGTTTGTATAACCACTAAAAAATTTATTTAAATTTGGCAAAAACCTCAACCTTAACAGGACGAAAAGTTATACTTAAATATTGCCAGCATCTGTCAACCTTAAAATGCGGATAACTTTTCTAGAAAAATTGAGCATTTTCTTATTAAATCGTCTTCCTAAATAGAAGGATACTAATTTGTGTACCTGATGGTTGTTTGTATAACCACTAAAAAATTTATTTAAATTTGGCAAAATCCTCAACCTAAACGGGACGAAAAGTTGTATTTAAATATTTGGAGCATCTGTCAACCTTAAAATGCGGATAACTTTTCTAGAAAAATTGAGCCTTTTCTTATTTAATTGTCTACCTTAATGGAAGGATACTAATTTTTGTACCTAATGCTGTTAATATAACCACTAAAAAACTTATTAAAGTTTGGCAAAAACCTCAACCTTAACGGGAGGAAAAGTTATATTTAAATATGGCGAGCATCTGTCAAAACTGTCAACCTTAAAATGCGGATAACTTTTATAGAAAAATTGAGCATTTTCTTATTAAATCGTCTAACTTAATGGAAGGATTATAATTTTTGTACCTAATGGTTGTTTTTATAGCCACTAAAAAATTTATTTAAATTTGGCAAAAACCTCAACCTTAACAGGAGGAAAAGTTATATTTAAATATTGCGAGCATCTGTCAAAATTGCTAACCTTAAAATGCGGATAACTTTTCTAGAAAAATTGAGCATTTTCTTATTAAATCGTCTACCTTAATGGAAGGATACTAATTTGTGTACCTGATTGTTGTCTGTATAACCACTAAAAAACTTATTAAAATTTGGCAAAAACCTCGACCTTAACGGGAGGAAAAGTTATATTTAAATATTGCGAGCATCTGTAAAACTGTCAACCTTACAATGCGGATAACTTTTATAGAAAAATTGAGCATTTTCTTATTAAATCGTCTAACTTAATGGAAGGATACTAATTTTTGTACCTAATGGTTGGTTTTATAGCCACTAAAAAATTTATTTAAATTTGGCAAAAACCTCAACCTTAATAGGAGGAAAAGTTATATTTAAATATTGCGAGCATCTGTCAAAACTGTCAACCTTAAAATGCGGATAACTTTTCTAGAAAAACTGAGCATTTTCTTATTAAATCGTCTAACTTAATGGAAGGATACTAATTTGTGTACATTATGGTTGTTTTTATAACCACTAAAAAATATATTTAAATTTGACAAAATCCTCAACCTTAACAGGAGGAAAAGGTATATTTAAATATTGCGAGCATTTGTCAAAACTGTCAACCTTAAAATGCGGATAACTTTTCTAGAAAAATTGAGCATTTTCTTATTAAATAGTCTACCTTAATGGAAGGATACTAATTTGTGTACCTGATGGTTGTTTGTATAACCACTAAAAAATTTATTTAAATTTGGCAAAAACCTCAACCTTAACAGGACGAAAAGTTATACTTAAATATTGCCAGCATCTGTCAACCTTAAAATGCGGATAACTTTTCTAGAAAAATTGAGCATTTTCTTATTAAATCGTCTTCCTTAATAGAAGGATACTAATTTGTGTACCTGATGGTTGTTTGTATAACCACTAAAAAATTTATTTAAATTTGGCAAAATCCTCAACCTTAACGGGAGGAAAAGTTGTATTTAAATATTTGGAGCATCTGTCAACCTTAAAATGCGGATAACTTTTCTAGAAAAATTGAGCCTTTTCTTATTTAATTGTCTACCTTAATGGAAGGATACTAATTTTTGTACCTATTGCTGTTAATATAACCACTAAAAAACTTATTAAAGTTTGGCAAAAACCTCAACCTTAACGGGAGGAAAAGTTATATTTAAATATGGCGAGCATCTGTCAAAACTGTCAACCTTAAAATGCGGATAACTTTTATAGAAAAATTGAGCATTTTCTTATTAAATCGTCTAACTTAATGGAAGGATTATAATTTTTGTACCTAATGGTTGTTTTTATAGCCACTAAAAAATTTATTTAAATTTGGCAAAAACCTCAACCTTAACAGGAGGAAAAGTTATATTTAAATATTGCGAGCATCTGTCAAAATGGCCAACCTTAAAATGCGGATAACTTTTCTAGAAAAATTGAGCATTTTCTTATTAAATAGTCTACCTTAATGGAAGGATACTAATTTGTAAACCTAATGGTTGTTTTTATAACCACTAAAAAATTTATTTAAATTTGGCAAAATGCTCAACCTTAACAGGAGGAAAAGTTATATTTAAATATTGCGAGCATCTGTCAAAACTGTCAACCTTAAAATGCGGATAACTTTTCTAGAAAAATTGAGCATTTTCTTATTAAATCGTCTACCTTAATGCAAGGATACTAATTTTTGTACCTATTGTTGGTAATATAACCACTAAAAAATGTGATTAAATTTGGCAAAAACCTCAACCTTCACGGGAGGTAAAGTTATATTTAAATATTGCGAGCATCTGTCAAAACTTTTTTAGAAAAATTGAGCATTTTCTTATTAAAGCGTCTACCTTAATGGAAGGATACTAATTTGTGTACCTATTGTTGTTTTTATAGCCACTAAAAAATTTATTTAAATTTGGCAAAAACCTCAACCTTAACGGGAGGAAAAGTAATATTTAAATATTGCGAGCATCTGTCAAAACTGTCAACCTTAAAATGCGGATAACTTTTCTAGAAAAATTAAGCATTTTCTTATTAAATAGTCTACCTTAATGGAAGGATACTAATTTGTGTAGCTAATGGTTGTTTTTATAACCACTAAAAAAATTATTTAAATTTGGCAAAAACCTCAACCTTAACGGGAGGAAAAGTTATATTTAAATATTGCGAGCATCTGTCAAAACTGTCAACCTTAAAATGCGGATAACTTTTCTAGAAAAATTGAACATTTTCTTATTAAATCGTCTACCTTAATGGAAGGATACTAATTTGTGTACTAAAATGTTGTTTGTATAACCATTTATTAAAATATTGCGAGCATCTGTCAAAACTGTCAACCTTAAAATGCGGATAACTTTTATAGAAAAATTGAGCATTTTCTTATTAAATCGTCTAACTTAATGGAAGGATACTAATTTTTGTACCTAATGGTTGTTTTTATAGCCACTAAAAAATTTATTTAAATTTGGCAAAAACCTCAACCTTAACGGGAGGAAAAGTAATATTTAAATATTGCGAGCATCTGTCAAAACTGTCAACCTTAAAATGCGGATAACTTTTCTAGAAAAATTTAACATTTTCTTATTAAATCGTCTACCTTAATGGAAGGATACTAATTTGTGTACCTAATGGTTGTTTTTATAACCACTAAAAAATTTATTTAAGTTTGGCAAAAACCTCAACCTTAACAGGAGGAAAAGTTATACTTAAATATTGCGAACATCCGTCAAAACTGTCAACCTTAAAATGCGGATAACTTTTCTAGAAAAATTGAGCATTTTCTTATTAAATAGTCTACCTTAATGGAAGGATACTAATTTTTAAACCTAATGGTTGTTTTCATAACCACTAAAAAATTTATTTTAATTTGGCAAAATCCTCAACCTTAACAGGAGGAAAAGTTATATTTAAATATTGCGAGCATCTGTCAAAACTGTCAACCTTAAAATGCGGATAACTTTTCTAGAAAAATTGAGCATTTTCTTATTAAATCGTCTAACTTAATGGAAGGATACTAATTTGTGTACCTAACGGTTGTTAATATAACCACTAAAAAACATTTTAAAATTTGGCAAAAACCTCAACCTTAACAGAAGGAAAAGTTATATTTAAATATTGCGAGCATCTGTCAAAACTGTCAACCTTAAAATGCGGATAACTTTTCTAGAAAAATTGAACATTTTCTTATTAAATCGTCTACCTTAATGGAAGGATACTAATTTGTGTACTTAAATGTTGTTTGTATAACCATTTATTAAAATATTGCGAGCATCTGTCAAAACTGTCAACCTTAAAAAGCGGATAACTTTTATAGAAAAATTGAGCATTTTCTTATTAAATCGTCTAACTTAATGGAAGGATACTAATTTTTGTACCTAATGGTTGTTTTTATAGCCACTAAAAAATTTATTTAAATTTGGCAAAAACCTCAACCTTAACGGGAGGAAAAGTAATATTTAAATATTGCGAGCATCTGTCAAAACTGTCAACCTTAAAATGCGGATAACTTTTCTAGAAAAATTGAGCATTTTCTTATTAAATCGTCTACCTTAATGGAAGGATACTAATTTGTAAACCTAATGGTGTTTCTTATAACCACTAAAAAAATTTATTTAAATTTGGCAAAAACCTCAACCTTAACAGGAGGAAAAGTAATACTTAAATATTGCCAACATCTGTCAAAACTGTCAACCTTAAAATGCGGATAACTTTTCTAGAAAAGTGAGCATTTTCTTATTAAATCGTCTACCTTAATGGAAGGATACTAATTTGTGTACCTAATGGTTGTTTTTATAACCACTAAAAAATTTATTTAAATTTGGCAAAAACCTCAACCTTAACAGGAGGAAAAGTTATACTTAAATATAGCGAGCATCTGTCAAAACTGTCAACCTTTAAATGCGGATAACTTTTCTAGAAAAATTAAGCATTTTCTTATTAAATAGTCTACCTTAATGGAAGGATACTAATTTGTGTACCTAATGGTTGTTTTTATAACCACTAAAAAATTTATTTAAATTTGGCAAAAACCTCAACCTTAACGGGAGGAAAAGTTATATTTAAATATTGCGAGCATCTGTCAAAACTGTCAACCTTAAAATGCGGATAACTTTTCTAGAAAAATTAAGCATTTTCTTACTAAATAGTCTACCTTAATGGAAGGATACTAATTTGTGTTGCTAATGGTTGTTTTTATAACCACTAAAAAATTTATTTAAATTTGGCAAAAACCTCAACCTTAACGGGAGGAAAAGTTATATTTAAATATTGCGAGCATCTGTCAAAACTGTCAACCTTAAAATGCGGATAACTTTTCTAGAAAAATTGAACATTTTCTTATTAAATCGTCTACCTTAATGGAAGGATACTAATTTGTGTACTTAAATGTTGTTTGTATAACCATTTATTAAAATATTGCGAGCATCTGTCAAAACTGTCAACCTTAAAATGCTGATAACTTTTATAGAAAAATTGAGCATTTTCTTATTAAATCGTCTAACTTAATGGAAGGATACTAATTTTTGTACCTAATGGTTGTTTGTATAACCACTAAAAAATTTATTTAAATTTGGCAAAAACCTCAACCTTAACGGGAGGAAAAGTAATATTTAAATATTGCGAGCATCTGTCAAAACTGTCAACCTTAAAATGCGGATAACTTTGCTAGACAAAATTGAGCATTTTCTTATTAAATCGTCTACCTTAATGGAAGGATACTAATTTGTGTACCTAATGGTTGTTTTTATAACCACTAAAAAATTTATTTAAGTTTGGCAAAAACCTCAACCTTAACAGGAGGAAAAGTTATACTTAAATATTGCGAACATCTGTCAAAACTGTCAACCTTAAAATGCGGATAACTTTTCTAGAAAAATTGAGCATTTTCTTATTAAATCGTCTACCTTAATGGAAGGATACTAATTTGTGTACCTAATGGTTGTTTTTATAACCACAAAAAAATTTATTTAAATTTGGCAAAAACCTCAACCTTAACAGGAGGAAAAGTTATATTTAAATATTGCGAGCATCTGTCAGAACTGTTAACCTTAAAATGCGGATAACTTTTCTAGAAAAATTGAGCAGTTTCTTATTAAATCGTCTACCTTAATGGAAGAATACAAATTTTTGTACCTAATCGTTGTTTTTATAGCCACTAAAAAATTTATTTAAATTTGGCAAAACCCTCAACCTTAACAGGAGGAAAAGTTATATTCAAATATTGCGAGCATCTGTCAAAACTGTCAACTTTAAAATGCGGATAACTTTTCTATAAAAATTGAGCATTTTCTTATTAAATAGTCTACCTTAATGGAAGGATACTAATTTGTAAACCTAATGGTTGTTTTTATAACCACTAAAAAATTTATTTAAATTTGGCAAAATCCTCAACCTTAACAGGAGGAAAAGTTATATTTAAATATTGCGAGCATCTGTCAAAACTGTCAACCTTAAAATGCGGATAACTTTTCTAGAAAAATTGAGCATTTTCTTATTAAATCGTCTAACTTAATGGAAGGATACTAATTTGTGTACCTAACGGTTGTTAATATAACCACTAAAAAACATTTCAAAATTTGGCAAAAACCTCAACCTTAACAGGAGGAAAAGTTATATTTAAATATTGCGAGCATCTGTCAAAACTGTCAACCTTAAAATGAGGATAACTTTTCTAGAAAAATTGAGCATTTTCTTATTAAATCGTCTAACTTAATGGAAGGATACTAATTTTTGTACCTAATGGTTGTTTTTATAGCCACTAAAAAAATTATTTAAATTTGGCAAAAACCTCAACCTTAACAGGAGGAAAAGTTATATTTAAATATTGCGAGCATCTGTCAAAACTGTCAACCTTAAAATGCGGATAACTTTTCTAGAAAAATTGAGCATTTTCTTATTAAATCGTCTACCTTAATGCAAGGATACTAATTTTTGTACCTATTGTTGGTAATATAACAACTAAAAAATGTGATTAAATTTGGCAAAAACCTCAACCTTCACGGGAGGAAAAGTTATATTTAAATGTTGCGAGCATCTGTCAAAACTGTCAACCTTAAAATGCGGATAACTTTTTTAGAAAAATTGAGCATTTAAAATGCGGATAACTTTTCTAGAAAAATTAAGCATTTTCTTATTAAATAGTCTACCTTAATGGAAGGATACTAATTTGTGTAGCTAATGGTTGTTTTTATAACCACTAAAAAATTTATTTAAATTTGGCAAAAACCTCAACCTTAACGGGAGGAAAAGTTATATTTAAATATTGCGAGCATCTGTCAAAACTGTCAACCTTAAAATGCGGATAACTTTTCTAGAAAAATTGAACATTTTCTTATTAAATCGTCTACCTTAATGGAAGGATACTAATTTGTGTACTTAAATGTTGTTTGTATAACCATTTATTAAAATATTGCGAGCATCTGTCAAAACTGTCAACCTTAAAATGCTGATAACTTTTATAGAAAAATTGAGCATTTTCTTATTAAATCGTCTAACTTAATGGAAGGATACTAATTTTTGTACCTAATGGTTGTTTGTATAACCACTAAAAAATTTATTTAAATTTGGCAAAAACCTCAACCTTAACGGGAGGAAAAGTAATATTTAAATATTGCGAGCATCTGTCAAAACTGTCAACCTTAAAATGCGGATAACTTTTCTAGACAAAATTGAGCATTTTCTTATTAAATCGTCTACCTTAATGGAAGGATACTAATTTGTGTACCTAATGGTTGTTTTTATAACCACTAAAAAATTTATTTAAGTTTGGCAAAAACCTCAACCTTAACAGGAGGAAAAGTTATACTTAAATATTGCGAACATCTGTCAAAACTGTCAACCTTAAAATGCGGATAACTTTTCTAGAAAAATTGAGCATTTTCTTATTAAATCGTCTACCTTAATGGAAGGATACTAATTTGTGTACCTAATGGTTGTTTTTATAACCACTAAAAAATTTATTTAAATTTGGCAAAAACCTCAACCTTAACAGGAGGAAAAGTTATATTTAAATATTGCGAGCATCTGTCAGAACTGTTAACCTTAAAATGCGGATAACTTTTCTAGAAAAATTGAGCAGTTTCTTATTAAATCGTCTACCTTTATGGAAGAATACAAATTTTTGTACCTAATCGTTGTTTTTATAGCCACTAAAAAATTTATTTAAATTTGGCAAAACCCTCAACCTTAACAGGAGGAAAAGTTATATTTAAATATTGCGAGCATCTGTTAAAACTGTCAACTTTAAAATGCGGATAACTTTTCTATAAAAATTGAGCATTTTCTTATTAAATAGTCTACCTTAATGGAAGGATACTAATTTGTAAACCTAATGGTTGTTTTTATAACCACTAAAAAATTTATTTAAATTTGGCAAAATCCTCAACCTTTACAGGAGGAAAAGTTATATTTAAATATTGCGAGCATCTGTCAAAACTGTCAACCTTAAAATGCGGATAACTTTTCTAGAAAAATTGAGCATTTTCTTATTAAATCGTCTAACTTAATGGAAGGATACTAATTTGTGTACCTAACGGTTGTTAATATAACCACTAAAAAACATTTTAAAATTTGGCAAAAACCTCAACCTTAACAGGAGGAAAAGTTATATTTAAATATTGCGAGCATCTGTCAAAACTGTCAACCTTAAAATGAGGATAACTTTTCTAGAAAAATTGAGCATTTTCTTATTAAATCGTCTAACTTAATGGAAGGATACTAATTTTTGTACCTAATGGTTGTTTTTATAGCCACTAAAAAATTTATTTAAATTTGGCAAAAACCTCAACCTTAACAGGAGGAAAAGTTATATTTAAATATTGCGAGCATCTGTCAAAACTGTCAACCTTAGAATGCGGATAACTTTTCTAGAAAAATTGAGCATTTTCTTATTAAATCGTCTACCTTAATGCAAGGATACTAATTTTTGTACCTATTGTTGGTAATATAACAACTAAAAAATGTGATTAAATTTGGCAAAAACCTCAACCTTCACGGGAGGAAAAGTTATATTTAAATGTTGCGAGCATCTGTCAAAACTGTCAACCTTAAAATGCGGATAACTTTTTTAGAAAAATTGAGCATTTTCTTATTAAAGCGTCTACCTTAATGGAAGGATACTAATTTGTGTACCTATTGTTTTTTTTATAGCCACTAAAAAATTTATTTAAATTTGGCAAAAACCTCAACCTTAACGGGAGGAAAAGTAATATTTAAATATTGCGAGCATCTGTCAAAACTGTCAACCTTAAAATGCGGATAACTTTTCTAGAAAAATTGAGCATTTTCTTATTAAATAGTCTACCTTAATGGAAGGATACTAATTTGTGTAGCTAATGGTTGTTTTTATAACCACTAAAAAATTTATTTAAATTTGGCAAAAACCTCAACCTTAACGGGAGGAAAAGTTATATTTAAATATTGCGAGCATCTTCCAAAACTGTCAACCTTAAAATGTGGATAACCTTTCTAGAAAAATTGAACATTTTCTTATTAAATCGTCTACCTTAATGGAAGGATACTAATTTGTGTACTTAAATGTTGTTTGTATAACCATTTATTAAAATATTGCGAGCATCTGTCAAAACTGTCAACCTTAAAAAGCGGATAACTTTTATAGAAAAATTGAGCATTTTCTTATTAAATCGTCTAACTTAATGGAAGGATACTAATTTTTGTACCTAATGGTTGTTTTTATAGCCACTAAAAAATTTATTTAAATTTGGCAAAAACTTCAACCTTAACGGGAGGAAAAGTAATATTTAAATATTGCGAGCATCTGTCAAAACTGTCAACCTTAAAATGCGGATAACTTTTCTAGAAAAATTGAGCATTTTCTTATTAAATCGTCTACCTTAATGGAAGGATACTAATTTGTAAACCTAATGGTTGTTTTTATAACCACTAAAAAATTTATTTAAATTTGGCAAAAACCTCAACCTTAACAGGAGGAAAAGTAATACTTAAATATTGCGAACATCTGTCAAAACTGTCAACCTTAAAATGCGGATAACTTTTCTAGAAAAGTGAGCATTTTCTTATTAAATCGTCTACCTTAATGGAAGGATACTAATTTGTGTACCTAATGGTTGTTTTTATAACCACTAAAAAATTTATTTAAATTTGGCAAAAACCTCAACCTTAACAGGAGGAAAAGTTATATTTAAATATTGCGAGCATCTATCAGAACTGTCAACCTTAAAATGCAGATAATTTTTCTAGAAAAATTGAGTATTTTCTTATTAAATCGTCTACCTTAATGGAAGGATACTAATTTGTAAACCTAATGGTTGTTTTTATAACCACTAAAAAATTTATTTAAATTTGGCAAAACCCTCAAACTTAACAGGAGGAAAAGTTATATTAAAATATTGCGTGCATCTGTCAAAACTGTCAACCTTAAAATGCGGATAACTTTTCTAGAAAAATTGAGCATTTTCTTATTAAATCGTCTACCTTAATGGAAGGATACTAATTTGTGTACCTAATGGTTGTTTTTATAACCACTAAAAAATTTATTTAAATTTGGCAAAAACCTCAAAACTGTCAGCCTTAAAATGCGGATAACTTTTATAGAAAAATTGAGCATTTTCTTATTAAATCGTCTAACTTAATGGAAGGATACTAATTTTTGTACCTAATGGTTGTTTTTATAGCCACTGAAAAATTTATTTAAATTTGGCAAACACCTCAACCTTAGCAGGAGGAAAAGTTTTATTTAAATATTGCGAGCTTCTGTCAAAACTGTCAACCTTAAAATGCGGATAACTTTTCTAGAAAAATTGAGCATTTTCTTATTAAATCGTCTACCTAAATGCAAGGATACTAATTTTTGTACCTATTGTTGGTAATATAACCACTAAAAAATGTATTTAAATTTGGCAAAAACCTCAACCTTCACGGGAGGAAAAGTTATATTTAAATATTGCGAGCATCTGTCAAAACTGTCAACCTTAAAATGCGAATAGCTTTCCTAGATAAATTGAGCCTTTTTTTATTAAATCGTCTACCTTAATGGAAGGAAACTAATTTTTGAACCTATTGTTGGTAATATAACCACTAAAAAATGTATTTAAATTTGGCAAAATCCTACACCTTCACGGGAGGAAAAGTTATATTTAAATATTGCGAGCATCTGTCAGAACTGTCAACCTTAAAATGCGGATAACTTTTCTAGAAAAATTGAGCATTTTCTTATCAAATCGTCTACCCTAATGGAAGGATACTAATTTGTGTACCTTTTGTTTGATTTTATAACCACTGAAAATTTTGTACAAATTAGGCAAAAAACTTAACCTTAGCGGGAGAAAAAATTATATTTAAATATTGCGAGCATCTGCCAATACTGTCAACCCCAAAATGTGGATAACTTTTCTAGAAAAATTGAGCATTTTCTTATTAAATCGTCTAACTTAATGCAAGGATACTAATTTTTGTACCTATTGTTGGTAATATAACCACTAAAAAATGTATTTAAATTTGGCAAAAACCTCAACCTTCACGGGAGGAAAAGTTATATTTTAATATTGCGAGCATCTGTCAAAACTGTCAACCTTAAAATGCGAATAACTTTTCTAGATAAATTGAGCGTTTTTTTATTAAATCGTCTACCTTAATGGAAGGATACTAATTTTTGAACCTATTGTTGGTAATAGAACCACTAAAAAATGTATTTAAATTTGGCAAAAACCTACACCTTCACGGGAGGAAAAGTTATATTTAAATATTGCGAGCATCTGTCAGAACTGTCAACCTTAAAATGCGGATAACTTTTCTAGAAAAATTGAGCAGTTTCTTATTAAATCGTCTACCTTAATGGAAGGATACTAATATGTGTACCTAATGGTTGTTTGTATAACCACTAAAAAAAAATTTATTTAAATTTGGCAAAAACCTCAATATTAACGGGAGAAAAAGTTATATTTAAATATTGCGAGCATCTGTCAAAACTGTCAACCTTAAAATGCGGATAACTTTTCTAGAAAAATTGAGCATTTTCTTGTTAAATAGTCTACCTTAATGGAAGGATACTAATTTGTGTACCTGATGGTTGTTTGTATAACCACTAAAATATTTATTTAAATTTGGCAAAATCCTCAACCTTAACGGGAGGAAAAGTTATATTTAAATATTGCGAGCATCTGTCAAAACTGTCAACCTTAAAATGCGGATAACTTTTCTAGAAAAATTGAGCATTTTCTTGTTAAATCGTCTACCTTAATGGAAGGATACTAATTTGTGTACCGGATGGTTGTTTGTATAACCACTAAAAAATTTATTTAAATTTGGCAAAATCCTCAACCTTAATGGGAGGAAAAGTTATATTTAAATATTGCGAGCATCTGTCAACCTTAAAATGCGGATAACTTTTCTAGAAAAATTGAGCCTTTTCTTATTTAATTGTCTACCTTAATGCAAGGATACTAATTTGTAAACCTAATGTTTGTTTTTATAACCACTAAAAAATTTATTTAAATTTGGCAAAATCCTCAACCTTAACAGGAGGAAAAGTTATACTTAAATATTGCGAGCATCTGTCAAAACTGTCAACCTTAAAATGCGGATAACTTTTCTAGAAAAATTGAGCATTTTCTTATTAAATCGTCTAACTTAATGGAAGGATACTAATTTGTGTACCTAACGGTTGTTAATATAACCACTAAAAAACATTTTAAAATTTGGCAGAAACCTCAACCTTAACAGGAGGAAAAGTTATATTTAAATATTGCGAGCATCTGTCAAAACTGTCAACCTTAAAATGAGGATAACTTTTCTAGAAAAATTGAGCATTTTCTTATTAAATCGTCTAACTTAATGGAAGGATACTAATTTTTGTACCTAATGGTTGTTTTTATAGCCACTAAAAAATTTATTTAAATTTGGCAAAAACCTCAACCTTAACAGGAGGAAAAGTTATATTTAAATATTGCGAGCATCTGTCAAAACTGTCAACCTTAAAATGCGGATAACTTTTCTAGAAAAATTGAGCATTTTCTTATTAAATCGTCTACCTTAATGCAAGGATACTAATTTTTGTACCTATTGTTGGTAATATAACAACTAAAAAATGTGATTAAATTTGGCAAAAACCTCAACCTTCACGGGAGGAAAAGTTATATTTAAATATTGCGAGCATCTGTCAAAACTGTCAACCTTAAAATGCGGATAACTTTTTTAGAAAAATTGAGCATTTTCTTATTAAAGCGTCTACCTTAATGGAAGGATACTAATTTGTGTACCTATTGTTGTTTTTATAGCCACTAAAAAATTTATTTAAATTTGGCAAAAACCTCAACCTTAACGGGAGGAAAAGTAATATATAAATATTGCGAGCATCTGTCAAAACTGTCAACCTTAAAATGCGGATAACTTTTCTAGAAAAATTGAGCATTTTCTTATTAAATAGTCTACCTTAATGGAAGGATACTAATTTGTGTACTTAAATGTTGTTTGTATAACCATTTATTAAAATATTGCGAGCATCTGTCAAAACTGTCAACCTTAAAAAGCGGATAACTTTTATAGAAAAATTGAGCATTTTCTTATTTAATCGTCTAACTTAATGGAAGGATACTAATTTTTGTACCTAATGGTTGTTTTTATAGCCACTAAAAATTAATTTAAATTTGGCAAAAACCTCAACCTTAACGGGAGGAAAAGTTATATTTAAATATTGCGAGCATCTGTCAACCTTAAAATGCGGATAACTTTTCTAGAAAAATTGAACATTTTCTTATTAAATCGTCTACCTTAATGGAAGGATACTAATTTGTGTACTTAAATGTTGTTTGTATAACCATTTATTAAAATATTGCGAGCATCTGTCAAAACTGTCAACCTTAAAAAGCGGGTAACTTTTATAGAAAAATTGAGCATTATCTTATTTAATCGTCTAACTTAATGGAAGGATACTAATTTGTGTACCTATTATTGTTTTTGTAGCCACTAAAAAATTTATTTAAATTTGGCAAAAACCTCAACCTTAACGGGAGGAAAAGTAATATATAAATATTGCGAGCATCTGTCAAAACTGTCAACCTTAAAATGCGGATAACTTTTCTAGAAAAATTGAGCATTTTCTTATTAAATAGTCTACCTTAATGGAAGGATACTAATTTGTGTAGCTAATGGTTGTTTTTATAACCACTAAAAAATTTATTTAAATTTGGCAAAATCCTCAACCTTAACAGGAGGAAAAGTTATACTTAAATATTGCGAGCATCTGTCAAAACTGTCAACCTTAAAATGCGGATAACTTTTCTAGAAAAATTGAGCATTTTCTTATTAAATCGTCTAACTTAATGGAAGGATACTAATTTGTGTACCTAACGGTTGTTAATATAACCACTAAAAAACATTTTAAAATTTGGCAGAAACCTCAACCTTAACAGGAGGAAAAGTTATATTTAAATATTGCGAGCATATGTCAAAACTGTCAACCTTAAAATGAGGATTAACTTTTCAGAAAAATTGAGCATTTTCTTATTAAATCGTCTAACTTAATGGAAGGATACTAATTTTTGTACCTAATGGTTGTTTTTATAGCCACTAAAAAATTTATTTAAATTTGGCAAAAACCTCAACCTTAACAGGAGGAAAAGTTATATTTAAATATTGCGAGCATCTGTCAAAACTGTCAACCTTAAAATGCGGATAACTTTTTTAGAAAAATTGAGCATTTTCTTATTACAGCGTCTACCTTAATGGAAGGATACTAATTTGTGTACCTATTGTTGTTTTTATAGCCACTAAAAAAAATTATTTAAATTTGGCAAAAACCTCAACCTTAACGGGAGGAAAAGTAATATATAAATATTGCGAGCATCTGTCAAAACTGTCAACCTTAAAATGCGGATAACTTTTCTAGAAAAATTGAGCATTTTCTTATTAAATAGTCTACCTTAATGGAAGGATACTAATTTGTGTAGCTAATGGTTGTTTTTATAACCACTAAAAAATTTATTTAAATTTGGCAAAAACCTCAACCTTAACGGGAGGAAAAGTTATATTTAAATATTGCGAGCATCTGTCAAAAATGTCAACCTTAAAATGCGGATAACTTTTCTAGAAAAATTGAACATTTTCTTATTAAATCGTCTACCTTAATGGAAGGATACTAATTTGTGTACTTAAATGTTGTTTGTATAACCATTTATTAAAATATTGCGAGCATCTGTCAAAACTGTCAACCTTAAAAAGCGGATAACTTTTATAGAAAAATTGAGCATTTTCTTATTTAATCGTCTAACTTAATGGAAGGATACTAATTTTTGTACCTAATGGTTGTTTTTATAGCCACTAAAAAATTTATTTAAATTTGGCAAAAACCTCAACCTTAACGGGGGGAAAAGTAATATTTAAATATTGCGAGCATCTGTCAAAACTGTCAACCTTAAAATGCGGATAACTTTTCTAGAAAAATTGAGCATTTTCTTATTAAATCGTCTACCTTAATGGAAGGATACTAATTTGTGTACCTAATGGTTGTTTTTATAACCACTAAAAAATTTATTTAAATTTGGCAAAAACCTCAACCTTAACAGGAGGAAAAGTTATACTTAAATATTGCGAGCATCTGTCAAAACTGTCAACCTTAAAATGCAGATAATTTTTCTAGAAAAATTGAGCATTTTCTTATTAAATCGTCTACCTTAATGGAAGGATACTTATTTGTGTACCTAATGGTTGTTTTTATAACCACTAAAAAATTTATTTAAATTTGGCAAAAACCTCAACCTTAACAGGAGGAAAAGTTATATTTAAATATTGCGAGCATCTTTCATAACTGCCAACCTTAAAGCATTTTCTTATTAAATAGTCTACCTTAATGGAAGGATACTAATTTGTAAACCTAATGGTTGTTTTTATAACCACTAAAAAATTTATTTAAATTTGGCAAAACCCTCAACCTTAACAGGAGGAAAAGTTATATTAAAATATTGCGTGCATCTGTCAAAACTGTCAACCTTAAAATGCGGATAACTTTTCTAGAAAAATTGAGCATTTTCTTATTAAATCGTCTACCTTAAGGGAAGGATACTAATTTGTGTACCTAATGGTTGTTTTTATAACCACTAAAAAATTTATTTAAATTTGGCAAAAACCTCAAAACTGTCAGCCTTAAAATGCGGATAACTTTTATAGAAAAATTGAGCATTTTCTTATTAAATCGTCTAATTTAATGGAAGGATACTAATTTTTGTACCTAATGGTTGTTTTTATAGCCATTAAAAAATTTATTTAAATTTGGCAAACACCTCAACCTTAGCAGGAGGAAAAGTTATATTTAAATATTGCGAGCTTCTGTCAAAACTGTCAACCTTAAAATGCGGATAACTTTTCTAGAAAAATTGAGCATTTTCTTATTAAATCGTCTAACTTAATGCAAGGATACTAATTTTTGTACCTATTGTTGGTAATATAACCACTAAAAAATGTATTTAAATTTGGCAAAAACCTCAACCTTCACGGGAGGAAAAGTTATATTTAAATATTGCGAGCATCTGTCAAAACTGTCAACCTTAAAATGCGGATAACTTTTCTAGAAAAATTGAGCATTTTCTTGTTAAATCGTCTACCTTAATGGAAGGATACTAATTTGTGTACCTGATGGTTGTTTGTATAACCACTAAAAAATTTATTTAAATTTGGCAAAATCCTCAACCTTAACGGGAGGAAAAGTTATATTTAAATATTGCGAGCATCTGTCAAAACTGTCAACCTTAAAATGCGGATAACTTTTCTAGAAAAATTGAGCCTTTTCTTATTTAATTGTCTACCTTAATGCAAGGATACTAATTTTTGTACCTATTGTTGGTAATATAACCACTAAAAAATGTATTTAAATTTGGCAAAAACCTCAACCTAAACAGAAGGAAAAGTTATACTTAAATATTGCGAGCATCTGTCAAAACTGTCAACCTTAAAATGCGGATAACTTTTCTAGAAAAATTGAACATTTTCTTATTAAATCGTCTACCTTAATGGAAGGATACTAATTTGTGTACCTAATGGTTGTTTTTATAACCACTAAAAAATTTATTTAAATTTGGCGAAAACCTCAACCTTAACAGGAAGAAAAGTTATACTTAAATATTGCGAGCATCTGTCAAAACTGTCAACCTTAAAATGCGGATAACTTTTCTAGAAAAATTGAGCATTTTCTTATTAAATCGTCTAACTTAATGGAAGGATACTAATTCGTGTTCCTAATGGTTGTTTTTATAACCACTAAAAATTTATTTAAATTTGGCAAAATCCTCAACCTTAACAGGAGGAAAAGTTATATTTAAATATTGCGAGCATCTGTCAAAACTGTCAACCTTAAAATGCGGATAACTTTTCTAGAAAAATTGAGCATTTTCTTACTAAATCGTCTACCTTAATGGAAGGATACTAATTTGTGTACCTAATGGTTGTTTTTATAACCACTAAAAAATTTATTTAAATTTGGCGAAAACCTCAACCTTAACAGGAAGAAAAGTTATACTTAAATATTGCGAGCATCTGTCAAAACTGTCAACCTTAAAATGCGGATAACTTTTCTAGAAAAATTGAACATTTTCTTATTAAATCGTCTACCTTAATGGAAGGATACTAATTTGTGTACCTAATGGTTGTTTTTATAACCACTAAAAAATTTATTTAAATTTGGCGAAAACCTCAACCTTAACAGGAAGAAAAGTTATACTTAAATATTGCGAGCATCTGTCAAAACTGTCAACCTTAAAATGCGGATAACTTTTCTAGAAAAATTGAGCATTTTCTTATTAAATCGTCTAACTTAATGGAAGGATACTAATTCGTGTTCCTAATGGTTGTTTTTATAACCACTAAAAATTTATTTAAATTTGGCAAAATCCTCAACCTTAACAGGAGGAAAAGTTATATTTAAATATTGCGAGCATCTGTCAAAACTGTCAACCTTAAAATGCGGATAACTTTTCTAGAAAAATTGAGCATTTTCTTATTAAATCGTCTAACTTAATGGAAGGATACTAATTTGTGTACCTATTGGTTGTTTTTATAACCACTAAAAAATTTATTTAAACTTTGGCAAAATCCTCAACCTTAACGGGAGGAAAAGTTATATTTAAATATTGCGAGCATCTGTCAAAACTGTCAACCTTAAAATGCGGATAACTTTTCTAGAAAAGTAAGCATTTTCTTATTAAATCGTCTAACTTAATGGAAGGATACTAATTTTTGTACCTATTGTTGGTAATATAACCACTAATAAATTTATTTAAATTTGGCAAAAACCTCAACCTTAACAGGAGGAAAAGTTATATTTAAATATTGCGAGCATCTTTCAAAACTGTCAACCTTAAAATGCGGATAACTTTTCTAGAAAAATTGAGCATTCTCTTATTAAATCGTCTACCTTAATGGAAGGATACTAATTTGTGTACCTTTTGTTTGATTTTATAACCACTGGAAATTTTGTACAAATTAGGCAAAAAACTCAACCTTAGCGGGAGAAAAAATTATATTTATATATTGCGAGCATCTCCCAACACTGTCAACCCCAAAATGTGGATAACTTTTCTAGAAAAATTGAGCATTTTCTTATTAAATCGTCTAACTTAATGCAAGGATACTAATTTTTGTACCTATTGTTGGTAATATAACCACTAAAAAATGTATTTAAATTTGGCAAAAACCTCAACCTTCACGGGAGGAAAGGTTATATTTTAATATTGCGAGCATCTGTCAAAACTGTCAACCTTAAAATGCGAATAACTTTTCTAGATAAATTGAGCGTTTTTTTATTAAATCGTCTACCTTAATGGAAGGATACTAATTTTTGAACCTATTGTTGGTAATATAACCACTAAAAAATGTATTTAAATTTGGCAAAAACCTCAACCTAAACAGAAGGAAAAGTTATACTTAAATATTGCGAGCATCTGTCAAAACTGTCAACCTTAAAATGCGGATAACTTTTCAAGAAAAATTGAGCATTTTCTTATTAAATCGTCTACCTTAATGGAAGGATACTAATTTGTGTACCTGATGGTTGTTTGTATAACCACTAATAAATTTATTTAAATTTGGCAAAAACCTCAACCTTAACAGGAGGAAAAGTTGTATTTAAATATTGCGAGCATCTATCAAAACTGTCAACCTTAAAATGCGGATAACTTTTCTAGAAAAATTGAGCATTTTCTTATTAAATCGTCTACCTTAATGGAAGGATACTAATTTGTGTACCTAATGGTTGTTTTTATAACCACTAAAAAATTTATTTAAATTTGGCGAAAACCTCAACCTTAACAGGAAGAAAAGTTATACTTAAATATTGCGAGCATCTGTCAAAACTGTCAACCTTAAAATGCGGATAACTTTTCTAGAAAAATTGAACATTTTCTTATTAAATCGTCTACCTTAATGGAAGGATACTAATTTGTGTACCTAATGGTTGTTTTTATAACCACTAAAAAATTTATTTAAATTTGGCGAAAACCTCAACCTTCTAGAAAAATTGAGCATTTTCTTATTAAATCGTCTAACTTAATGGAAGGATACTAATTCGTGTTCCTAATGGTTGTTTTTATAACCATTAAAAATTTATTTAAATTTGGCAAAATCCTCAACCTTAACAGGAGGAAAAGTTATATTTCAATATTGCGAGCATCTGTCAAAACTGTCAACCTTAAAATGCGGATAACTTTTCTAGAAAAATTGAGCATTTTCTTATTAAATCGTCTAACTTAATGGAAGGATACTAATTTGTGTACCTATTGGTTGTTTTTATAACCACTAAAAAATTTATTTAAACTTTGGCAAAATCCTCAACCTTAACGGGAGGAAAAGTTATATTTAAATATTGCGAGCATCTGTCAAAACTGTCAACCTTAAAATGCGGATAACTTTTCTAGAAAAGTGAGCATTTTCTTATTAAATCGTCTAACTTAATGGAAGGATACTAATTTTTGTACCTATTGTTGGTAATATAACCACTAATAAATTTATTTAAATTTGGCAAAAACCTCAACCTTAACAGGAGGAAAAGTTGTATTTAAATATTGCGAGCATCTATCAAAACTGTCAACCTTAAAATGCGGATAACTTTTCTAGAAAAATTGAGCATTTTCTTATTAAATCGTCTACCTTAATGGAAGGATACTAATTTGTGTACCTAATGGTTGTTTTTATAACCACTAAAAAATTTATTTAAATTTGGCGAAAACCTCAACCTTAACAGGAAGAAAAGTTATACTTAAATATTGCGAGCATCTGTCAAAACTGTCAACCTTAAAATGCGGATAACTTTTCTAGAAAAATTGAACATTTTCTTATTAAATCGTCTACCTTAATGGAAGGATACTAATTTGTGTACCTAATGGTTGTTTTTATAACCACTAAAAAATTTATTTAAATTTGGCGAAAACCTCAACCTTAACAGGAAGAAAAGTTATACTTAAATATTGCGAGCATCTGTCAAAACTGTCAACCTTAAAATGCGGATAACTTTTCTAGAAAAATTGAGCATTTTCTTATTTAATCGTCTACCTTAATGCAAGGATACTAATTTTTGTACCTATTGTTGGTAATATAACCACTAAAAAATGTTTTTAAATTTGGCAAAAACCTCAACTTTCACGGGCGGAAAAGTTATATTTAAATATTGCGAGCATCTGTCAAAACTGTCAACCTTAAAATGCGGATAACTTTTCTAGAAAAATTCAACCTTTTCTTATTTAATCGTCTACCTTAATGGAAGGATACTAATTTGTGTACCTAATGGTTGTTTTTATAACCACTGAAAAATTTATTTAAATTTGGCGAAAACCTCAACCTTAACAGGAAGAAAAGTTATACTTAAATATTGCGAGCATCTGTCAAAACTGTCAACCTTAAAATGCGGATAACTTTTCTAGAAAAATTGAGCATTTTCTTATTTAATCGTCTAACTTAATGGAAGGATACTAATTCGTGTACCTAATGGTTGTTTTTATAACCACTAAAAAATTTATTTAAATTTGGCAAAAACCTCAACCTTAACAGGAGGAAAAGTTATATTTAAATATTGCGAGCATCTGTCAAAACTGTCAACCTTAAAATGCGGATAACTTTTCTAGAAAAATTGAGCATTTTCTTATTAAAACGTCTAACTTAATGGAAGGATACTAATTTGTGTACCTAATGGTTGTTTTTATAACCACTAAAAAATTTATTTAAACTTTGGCAAAATCCTCAACCTTAACGGGGGAAAAGTTATATTTAAATATTGCGAGCATCTGTCAAAACTGTCAACCTTAAAATGCGGATAACTTTTCTAGAAAAATTGAGCATTTTCTTATTAAATCGTCTAACTTAATGGAAGGATACTAATTCGTGTACCTAATGGTTGTTTTTATAACCACTAAAAAATTTATTTAAATTTGACAAAATCCTCAACCTTAACGGGAAGAAAAGTTATATTTAAATATTGTGAGCATCTGTCAACCTTAAAATGCGGATAACTTTTCTAGAAAAATTGAGCATTTTCTTATTAAATCGTCTAACTTAATGGAAGGATACTAATTCGTGTACCTAATGGTTGTTTTTATAACCACTAAAAAATTTATTTAAATTTGGCAAAATCCTCAACCTTAACAGGAGGAAAAGTTATATTTAAATATTGCGAGCATCTGTCAAAACTGTCAACCTTAAAATGCGGATAACTTTTCTAGAAAAATTGAGCATTTTCTTATTAAATCGTCTAACTTAATGGACGGATACTAATTTGTGTACCTAATGGTTGTTTTTATAACCACTAAAAAATGTATTTAAATTTGGCAAAACCCTCAACCTTAACAGGAGGAAAAGTTATATTTAAATATTGCGAGCATCTGTCAAAACTGTCAACCTTAAAATGCGGATAACTTTTCTAAAAAAATTGAGCATTTTCTTATTAAATCGTCTACCTTAATGCAAGGATACTAATTTTTGTAGCTAATGGTTGTTTTTATGGCCACTAAAAAAATTATTTAAATTTGGCAAGAACCTCAACTTTCACGCGCGGAAAAGTTATATTTAAATATTGCGAGCATCTGTCAAAACTGTCAACCTTAAAATGCGGATAACTTTTCTAGAAAAATTGAACAATTTCTTATTAAATCCTCTACCTTAATGGAAGGATACTAATTTGTGTACCTAATGGTTGTTTTTATAACCACTAAAAACTTTATTTAAATTTGGCGAAAACCTCAACCTTAACAGGAAGAAAAGTTATACTTAAATATTGCGAGCATCTGTCAAAACTGTCAACCTTAAAATGCGGATAACTTTTCTAGAAAAATTGAGCATTTTCTTATTAAATCGTCTAACTTAATGGAAGGATACTAATTCGTGTACCTAATGGTTGTTTTTATAACCACTAAAAAATTTATTTAAATTTGGCAAAATCCTCAACCTTAACAGGAGGAAAAGTTATATTTAAATATTGCGAGCATCTGTCAAAACTGTCAACCTTAAAATGCGGATAACTTTTCTAGAAAAATTGAGCATTTTCTTATTAAATCGTCTAACTTAATGGAAGGATACTAATTTGTGTACCTAATGGTTGTTTTTATAACCACTAAAAAATTTATTTAAATTTGGCAAAACCCTCAACCTTAACAGGAGGAAAGTTATACTTAAATATTGCGAGCATCTGTCAAAACTGTCAACCTTAAAATGCGGATAACTTTTCTAGAAAAATTGAGCATTTTCTTATTAAATCGTCTACCCTAATGCAAGGATACTAATTTTTGTAGCTAATGGTTGTTTTTATAGCCACTAAAAAAATTATTTAAATTTGGCAAGAACCTCAACCTTAACAGGAGAAAAAGATATATTTAAATATTGCGAGCATCTGTCAAAACTGTCAACCTTAAAATGCGGATAACTTTTCTAGGAAAATTGAGCCTTTTCTTATTAAATCGTCTACCTTAATGGAAGGATACTAATTTTTGTACCTATTGTTGGTAATATAACCACTAAAAAATGTATTTAAATTTGGCAGAAACCTCAACCTTCACGGGAGGAAAAGTTATATTTAAATATTGCGAGCATCTCTCAAAACTGTCAACCTTAAAATGCGGATAACTTTTCTAGAAAAATTGAGCATTTTCTTATTAAATCGTCTAACTTGATGGAAGGATACTTATTTGTGTACCTTATGGTTGTTTTTATAACCACTAAAAAATTTATTTAAATTTGGCAAAATCCTCAACCTTAACAGGAGGAAAAGTTATATTTAAATATTGCGAGCATCTGTCAAAACTGTCAACCTTCAAATGCGTATAACTTTTCTAGAAAAATTGAACATTTTCTTATTAAATCGTCCACCTTAATGGAAGGATACTAATTTGTGTACCTAATGGTTGTTTTTATAACCACTAAGAAATTTATTTAAATTTGGCAAAAACCTCAACCTTAACAGGAGGAAAAGTTATACTTAATTATTGCGAGCATCTGTCAAAACTGTCAACCTTAAAATGCGGATAACTTTTCTAGAAAAATTAAGCATTTTCTTATTAAATCGTCTACCTTAATGGAAGGATACTAATTTGTGTACCTGATGGTTGTTTGTATAACCACTAAAAAATTTATTTAAATTTGGCAAAATCCTCAACCTTAACGGGAGGAAAAGTTATATTTAAATATTGCGAGCATCTGTCAACCTTAAAATGCGGATAACTTTTCCAGACAAATTTAGCCTTTTCTTATTTAATTGTTTACCTTAATGGAAGGATACTAATTTTTGTACCTATTGTTGTTAATATAACCACTAAAAAACTTATTAAAATTTGGCAAAAACCTTAACCTTAACGGGAGGAAAAGTTATATTTAAATATTGCGAGCATCTCTCAAAACTGTCAACCTTAAAATGCGGATAACCTTTATAGAAAAATTGAGCATTTTCTTATTAAATCGTCTAACTTAATGGAAGGATACTAATTTGTGTACCTAATGGTTGTTTTTATAACCACTAAAAAATTTATTTAAATTTGGCAAAACCCTCAATCTTAACAGGAGAAAAAGTTATACTTAAATATTGCGAGCATCTGTCAAAACTGTCAACCTTAAAATGCGGATAACTTTTCTAGAAAAATTGAGCATTTTCTTATTAAATCGTCTAACTTAATGGAAGGATACTAATTTGTGTACCTAATGGTTGTTTTTATAACCACTAAGAAATTTATTTAAATTTGGCAAAACCCTCAACCTTAACAGGAGGAAAAGTTATACTTAAATATTGCGAGCATCTGTCAAAACTGTCAACCTTAAAATGCGGATAACTTTTCTAGAAAAATTGAGCATTTTCTTATTAAATCGTCTACCTTAATGCAAGGATACTAATTTTTGTAGCTAATGGTTGTTTTTATAGCCACTAAAAAAATTATTTAAATTTGGCAAGAACCTCAACCTTAACAGGAGAAAAAGATATATTTAAATATTGCGAGCATCTGTCAAAACTGTCAACCTTAAAATGCGGATAACTTTTCTAGGAAAATTCAGCCTTTTCTTATTAAATCGTCTACCTTAATGGAAGGATACTAATTTTTGTACCTATTGTTGGTAATATAACCACTAAAAAATGTATTTAAATTTGGCAAAAACCTCAACCTTCACGGGAGTAAAAGTTATATTTAAATATTGCGAGCATCTGTCAAAACTGTCAACCTTAAAATGCGGATAACTTTTCTAGAAAAATTGAGCATTTTCTTATTAAATCGTCTACCTTAATGGAAGGATACTAATTTGTGTACCTAATGGTTGTTTTTATAACCACTAAAAAATTAATTTAAATTTGGCAAAAACCTCAACCTTAACAGGAGGAAAAGTTATACTTAAATATTGCGAGCATCTGTCAAAACTGTCAACCTTAAAATGCGGATAACTTTTCTAGAAAAATTGAGCATTTTCTTATTAAATCGTCTAACTTGATGGAAGGATACTTATTTGTGTACCTTATGGTTGTTTTTATAACCACTAAAAAATTTATTAAAATTTGGCAAAATCCTCAACCTTAACAGGAGGAAAAGTAATATCTAAATATTGCGAGCATCTGTCAAAACTGTCAACCTTCAAATGCGAATAACTTTTCTAGAAAAATTGAACATTTTCTTATTAAATCGTCCACCTTAATGGAAGGATACTAATTTGTGTACCTAATGGTTGTTTTTATAACCACTAAAAATTTATTTAAATTTGGCAAAAACCTCAACCTTAACAGGAGGAAAAGTTATACTTAAATATTGCGAGCATCTGTCAAAACTGTCAACCTTAAAATGCGGATAACTTTTCTAGAAAAATTGAGCATTTTCTTATTAAATCGTCTACCTTAATGGAAGGATACTAATTTGTGTACCTGATGGTTGTTTGTATAACCACTAAAAAATTTATTTAAATTTGGCAAAATCCTCAACCTTAACGGGAGGAAAAGTTATATTTGAATATTGCGAGCATCTGTCAACCTTAAAATGCGGATAACTTTTCCAGAAAAATTGAGCCTTTTCTTATTTAATTGTTTACCTTAATGGAAGGATACTAATTTTTGTACCTATTGTTGTTAATATAACCACTAAAAAACTTATTAAAATTTGGCAAAAACCTTAACCTTAACAGGAGGAAAAGTTATATTTAAATATTGCGAGCATCTCTCAAAACTGTCAACCTTAAAATGCGGATAACCTTTATAGAAAAATTGAGCATTTTCTTATTAAATCGTCTAACTTAATGGAAGGATACTAATTTGTGTACCTAATGGTTGTTTTTATAACCACTAAAAAATTTATTTAAATTTGGCAAAACCCTCAACCTTAACAGGAGGAAAAGTTATACTTAAATATTGCGAGCATCTGTCAAAACTGTCAACCTTAAAATGCGGATAACTTTTCTAGAAAAATTGAGCATTTTCTTATTAAATCGTCTAACTTAATGGAAGGATACTAATTTCTGTACCTAATGGTTGTTTTTATAACCACTAAAAAATTTATTTAAATTTGGCAAAACCCTCAACCTTAACAGGAGGAAAAGTTATACTTAAAAAATGCGAGCATCTGTCAAAACTGTCAACCTTAAAATGCGGATAACTTTTCTAGAAAAATTGAGCATTTTCTTATTAAATCGTCTACCTTAATGCAAGGATACTAATTTTTGTAGCTAATGGTTGTTTTTATAGCCACTAAAAAAATTATTTAAATTTGGCAAGAACCTCAACCTTAACAGGAGAAAAAGATATATTTAAATATTGCGAGCATCTGTCAAAACTGTCAACCTTAAAATGCGGATAACTTTTCTAGGAAAATTGAGCCTTTTCTTATTAAATCGTCTACCTTAATGGAAGGATACTAATTTTTGTACCTATTGTTGGTAATATAACCACTAAAAAATGTACTTAAATTTGGCAAAAACCTCAACCTTCACGGGAGGAAAAGTTATATTTAAATATTGCGAGCATCTGTCAAAACTGTCAACCTTAAAATGCGGATAACTTTTCTAGAAAAATTGAGCATTTTCTTATTAAATATTCTAACTTGGTGGAAGGATACTTATTTGTGTACCTTATGGTTGTTTTTATAACCCCTAAAAAATTTATTTAAATTTGGCAAAATCCTCAACCTTAACAGGAGGAAAAGTTATATTTAAATATTGCGAGCATCTGTCAAAACTGTCAACCTTAAAATGCGGATAACTTTTCTAGAAAAATTGAGCATTTTCTTATTAAATCGTCTAACTTGATGGAAGGATACTTATTTGTGTACCTTATGGTTGTTTTTATAACCCCTAAAAAATTTATTTAAATTTGGCAAAAGCCTCAACCTTAACAGGAGGAAAAGTTATACTTAAATATTGCGAGCATCTGTCAAAACTGTCAACCTTAAAATGCCGATAACTTTTCTAGAAAAATTGAGCATTTTCTTATTAAATCGTCTAACTTGTTGGAAGGATACTTATTTGTGTACCTTATGGTTCTTTTTATAACCACTAAAAAATTTATTTAAATTTGGAAAAATCCTCAACCTTAACAGGAGGAAAAGTTATATTTAAATATTGCGAGCATCTGTCAAAACTGTCAACCTTAAAATGCGGATAACTTTTCTACAAAAATTGAGCATTTTCTTATTAAATCGTCTACCTTAATGGAAGGATACTAATTTGTGTACCTGATGGTTGTTTGTATAACCACTAAACAATTTATTTAAATTTGGCAAAATCCTCAACCTTAACGGGAGGAAAAGTTATATTTAAATATTGCGAGCATCTGTCAACCTTAAAATGCGTATAACTTTTCCAGAAAAATTGAGCCTTTTCTTATTTAATTGTTTACCTTAATGGAATGATACTAATTTTTGTACCTATTGTTGTTAATATAACCACTAAAAAACTTATTAAAATTTGGCAAAAATCTTAACCTTAACGGGAGGAAAAGTTATATTTAAATATTGCGAGAATCTCTCAAAACTGTCAACCTTAAAATGCGGATAACCTTTATAGAAAAATTGAGCATTTTCTTATTAAATCGTCTAACTTAATGGAAGGATACTAATTTGTGTACCTAATGGTTGTTTTTATAACCACTAAAAAAATTATTTAAATTTGGCAAAACCCTCAATCTTAACAGGAGGAAAAGTTATACTTAAATATTGCGAGCATCTGTCAAAACTGTCAACCTTAAAATGCGGATAACTTTTCTAGAAAAATTGAGCATTTTCTTATTAAATCGTCTAACTTAATGGAAGGATACTAATTTGTGTACCTAATGGTTGTTTTTATAACCACTAAAAAATTTATTTAAATTTGGCAAAACCCTCAACCTTAACAGGAGGAAAAGTTATACTTAAATATTGCGAGCATCTGTCAAAACTGTCAACCTTAAAATGCGGATAACTTTTCTAGAAAAATTGAGCATTTTCTTATTAAATCGTCTACCTTAATGCAAGGATACTAATTTTTGTAGCTAATGGTTGTTTTTATAGCCACTAAAAAAATTATTTAAATTTGGCAAGAACCTCAACCTTAACAGGAGAAAAAGATATATTTAAATATTGCGAGCATCTGTCAAAAATGTCAACCTTAAAATGCGGATAACTTTTCTAGGAAAATTGAGCCTTTTCTTATTAAATCGTCTACCTTAATGGAAGGATAGTAATTTTTGTACCTATTGTTGGTAATATAACCACTAAAAAATGTACTTAAATTTGGCAAAAACCTCAACCTTCACGGGAGGAAAAGTTATATTTAAATATTGCGAGCATCTGTCAAAACTGTCAACCTTAAAATGCGGATAACTTTTCTAGAAAAATTGAGCATTTTCTTATTAAATCGTCTAACTTGATGGAAGGATACTTATTTGTGTACCTTATGGTTGTTTTTATAACCCCTAAAAAATTTATTTAAATTTGGCAAAATCCTTTATATAAGTTATATTTAAATATTGCGAGCATCTGTCAAAACTGTCAACCTTAAAATGCGGATAACTTTTCTAGAAAAATTGAGCATTTTCTTATTAAATCGTCTAACTTAATGGAAGGATACTAATTTGTGTACCTAATGGTTGTTTTTATAACCACTAAAAAATTTATTTAAATTTGGCAAAAACCTCAATCTTAACAGGAGGAAAAGTTATACTTAAATATTGCGAGCATCTGTCAAAACTGTCAACCTTAAAATGCGGATAACTTTTCTAGAAAAATTGAGCATTTTCTTATTAAATCGTCTAACTTAATGGAAGGATACTAATTTGTGTACCTAATGGTTGTTTTTATAACCACTAAAAAATTTATTTAAATTTGGCAAAACCCTCAACCTTAACAGGAGGAAAAGTTATATTTAAATATTGCGAGCATCTGTCAAAACTGTCAACCTTAAAATGCGGATAACTTTTCTAGGAAAATTGAGCCTTTTCTTATTAAATCGTCTACCTTAATGGAAGGATAGTAATTTTTGTACCTATTGTTGGTAATATAACCACTAAAAAATGTACTTAAATTTGGCAAAAACCTCAACCTTCACGGGAGGAAAAGTTATATTTAAATATTGCGAGCATCTGTCAAAACTGTCAACCTTAAAATGCGGATAACTTTTCTAGAAAAATTGAGCATTTTCTTATTAAATCGTCTAACTTGATGGAAGGATACTTATTTGTGTACCTTATGGTTGTTTTTATAACCCCTAAAAAATTTATTTAAATTTGGCAAAATCCTTTATATAAGTTATATTTAAATATTGTGAGCATCTGTCAAAACTGTCAACCTTAAAATGCGGATAACTTTTTTAGAAAAATTGAGCATTTTCTTATTAAATCGTCTAACTTGATGGAAGGATACTTATTTGTGTACCTTATGGTTGTTTTTATAACCACTAAAAAATTTATTTAAATTTGGCAAAATCCTCAACCTTAACAGGAGGAAAAGTTATATTTAAATATTGCGAGCATCTGTCAAAACTGTCAACCTTCAAATGCGAATAACTTTTCTAGAAAAATTGAACATTTTCTTATTAAATCGTCCACCTTAATGGAAGGATACTAATTTGTGTACCTAATGGTTGTTTTTATAACCACTAAAAAATTTATTTAAATTTGGCAAAAACCTCAACCTTAACAGGAGGAAAATTTATACTTAAATATTGCGAGCATCTGTCGAAACTGTCAACCTTAAAATGCGGATAACTTTTCTAGAAAAATTGAGCATTTTCTTATTAAATCGTCTACCTTAATGGAAGGATACTAATTTGTGTACCTGATGGTTGTTTGTATAACCACTAAAAAATTTATTTAAATTTGGCAAAATCCTCAACCTTAACGGGAGGAAAAGTTATATTTAAATATTGCGAGCATCTCTCAAAACTGTCAACCTTAAAATGCGGCTAACCTTTATAGAAAAATTGAGCATTTTCTTATTAAATCGTCTAACTTAATGGAAGGATACTAATTTGTGTACCTAATGGTTGTTTTTATAACCACTAAAAAATTTATTTAAATTTGGCAAAACCCTCAACATTAACAGGAGGAAAAGTTATACTTAAATATTGCGAGCATCTGTCAAAACTGTCAACCTTAAAATGCGGATAACTTTTCTAGAAAAATTGAGCATTTTCTTATTAAATCGTCTACCTTAATGCAAGGATACTAATTTTTGTAGCTAATGGTTGTTTTTATAGCCACTAAAAAAATTATTTAAATTTGGCAAGAACCTCAACCTTAACAGGAGAAAAAGATATATTTAAATATTGCGAGCATCTGTCAAAACTGTCAACCTTAAAATGCGGATAACTTTTCTAGGAAAATTGAGCCTTTTCTTATTAAGTCGTCTACCTTAATGGAAGGATACTAATTTTTGTACCTATTGTTGGTAATATAACCACTAAAAAATGTACTTAAATTTGGCAAAAACCTCAACCTTCACGGGAGGAAAAGTTATATTTAAATATTGCGAGCATCTGTCAAAACTGTCAACCTTAAAATGCGGATAACTTTTCTAGAAAAATTGAGCATTTTCTTATTAAATCGTCTAACTTGATGGAAGGATACTTATTTGTGTACCTTATGGTTGTTTTTATAACCCCTAAAAAACTTATTTAAATTTGGCAAAATCCTCAACCTTAACAGGAGGAAAAGTTATATTTAAATATTGCGAGCATCTGTCAAAACTGTCAACCTTAAAATGCAGATAACTTTTCTAGAAAAATTGAGCATTTTCTTATTAAATCGTCTAACTTAATGGAAGGATACTAATTTGTGTACCTAATGGTTGTTTTTATAACCACTAAAAAATTTATTTAAACTTTTGCAAAATCCTCAACCTTAACGGGAGGAAAAGTTATATTTAAATATTGCGAGCATCTGTCAAAACTATCAACCTTAAAATGCGGATAACTTTTCTACCACTAAAAAATTTATCTAAATTTGGCAAAAACCTCAACCTTAACAGGAGGAAAAGTTATACTTAAATAGTGTGAGCATCTGTCAAAACTGTCAACCTTAAAATGCGGATAACTTTTCTAGAAAAATTGAGCATTTTCTTATTAAATCGTCTACCTTAATGGAAGGATACTAATTTGTGTACCTGATGGTTGTTTGTATAACCACTAAAAAATTTATTTAAATTTGGCAAAATCCTCAACCTTAACGGGAGGAAAAGTTATATTTGAATATTGCGAGCATCTGTCAACCTTAAAATGCGGATAACTTTTCCAGAAAAATTGAGCCTTTTCTTATTTAATTGTTTACCTTAGTGGAAGGATACTAATTTTTGTACCTATTGTTGTTAAATTAACCACAAAAATCTTATTAAAATTTGGCAAAAACCTTAACCTTAACAGGAGGAAAAGTTATATTTAAATATTGCGAGCATCTCTCAAAACTGTCAACCTTAAAATGCGGATAACCTTTATAAAAAAATTGAGCATTTTCTTATTAAATCGTCTAACTTAATGGAAGGATACTAATTTGTGTACCTAATGGTTGTTTTTATAACCACTAAAAAATTTATTTAAATTTGGCAAAACCCTCAACCTTAACAGGAGGAAAAGTTATACTTAAATATTGCGAGCATCTGTCAAAACTGTCAACCTTAAAATGCGGATAACTTTTCTAGAAAAATTGAGCATTTTCTTATTAAATCGTCTAACTTAATGGAAGGATACTAATTTGTGTACCTAATGGTTGTTTTTATAACCACAAAAAAATTTATTTAAATTTGGCAAAACCCTCAACCTTAACAGGAGGAAAAGTTATACTTAAATAATGCGAGCATCTGTCAAAACTGTCAACCTTAAAATGCGGATAACTTTTCTAGAAAAATTGAGCATTTTCTTATTAAATCGTCTACCTTAATGCAAGGATACTAATTTTTGTAGCTAATGGTTGTTTTTATAGCCACTAAAAAAATTATTTAAATTTGGCAAGAACCTCAACCTTAACAGGAGAAAAAGATATATTTAAATATTGCGAGCATCTGTCAAAACTGTCAACCTTAAAATGCGGATAACTTTTCTAGGAAAATTGAGCCTTTTCTTATTAAATCGTCTACCTTAATGGAAGGATACTAATTTTTGTACCTATTGTTGGTAATATAACCACTAAAAAATGTACTTAAATTTGGCAAAAACCTCAACCTTCACGGGAGGAAAAGTTATATTTAAATATTGCGAGCATCTGTCAAAACTGTCAACCTTAAAATGCGGATAACTTTTCTAGAAAAATTGAGCATTTTCTTATTAAATCGTCTAACTTGGTGGAAGGATACTTATTTGTGTACCTTATGGTTGTTTTTATAACCCCTAAGAAATTTATTTAAATTTGGCAAAATCCTCAACCTTAACAGGAGGAAAAGTTATATTTAAATATTGCGAGCATCTGTCAAAACTGTCAACCTTAAAATGCGGATAACTTTTCTAGAAAAATTGAGCATTTTCTTATTAAATCGTCTAACTTGATGGAAGGATACTTATTTGTGTACCTTATGGTTGTTTTTATAACCCCTAAAAAATTTATTTAAATTTGGCAAAAACCTCAACCTTAACAGGAGGAAAAGTTATACTTAAATATTGCGAGCATCTGTCAAAACTGTCAACCTTAAAATGCGGATAACTTTTCTAGAAAAATTGAGCATTTTCTTATTAAATCGTCTAACTTGATGGAAGGATACTTATTTGTGTACCTTATGGTTGTTTTTATAACCACTAAAAAATTTATTTAAATTTGGAAAAATCCTCAACCTTAACAGGAGGAAAAGTTATATTTAAATATTGCGAGCATCTGTCAAAACTGTCAACCTTAAAATGCGGATAACTTTTCTAGAAAAATTGAGCATTTTCTTATTAAATCGTCTACCTTAATGGAAGGATACTAATTTGTGTACCTGATGGTTGTTTGGATAACCACTAAACAATTTATTTAAATTTGGCAAAATCCTCAACCTTAACGGGAGGAAAAGTTATATTTAAATATTGCGAGCATCTGTCAACCTTAAAATGCGGATAACTTTTCCAGAAAAATTGAGCCTTTTCTTATTTAATTGTTTACCTTAATGGAAGGATACTAATTTTTGTACCTATTGTTGTTAATATAACCACTAAAAAACTTATTAAAATTTGGCAAAAACCTTAACCTTAACGGGAGGAAAAGTTATATTTAAATATTGCGAGAATCTCTCAAAACTGTCAACCTTAAAATGCGGATAACCTTTGTAGAAAAATTGAGCATTTTCTTATTAAATCGTCTAACTTAATGGAAGGATACTAATTTGTGTACCTAATGGTTGTTTTTATAACCACTAAAAAAATTATTTAAATTTGGCAAAACCCTCAATCTTAACAGGAGGAAAAGTTATACTTAAATATTGCGAGCATCTGTCAAAACTGTCAACCTTAAAATGCGGATAACTTTTCTAGAAAAATTGAGCATTTTCTTATTAAATCGTCTAACTTAATGGAAGGATACTAATTTGTGTACCTAATGGTTGTTTTTATAACCACTAAAAAATTTATTTAAATTTGGCAAAACCCTCAACCTTAACAGGAGGAAAAGTTATACTTAAATAATGCGAGCATCTGTTAAAACTGTCAACCTTAAAATGCGGATAACTTTTCTAGAAAAATTGAGCATTTTCTTATTAAATCGTCTACCTTAATGCAAGGATCCTAATTTTTGTAGCTAATGGTTGTTTTTATAGCCACTAAAAAAATTATTTAAATTTGGCAAGAAACTCAACCTTAACAGGAGAAAAAGATATATTTAAATATTGCGAGCATCTGTCAAAACTGTCAACCTTAAAATGCGGATAACTTTTCTAGGAAAATTGAGCCTTTTCTTATTAAATCGTCTACCTTAATGGAAGGATACTAATTTTTGTACCTATTGTTGGTAATATAACCACTAAATAATGTACTTAAATTTGGCAAAAACCTCAACCTTCACGGGAGGAAAAGTTATATTTAAATATTGCGAGCATCTGTCAAAACTGTCAACCTTAAAATGCGGATAACTTTTCTAGAAAAATTGAGCATTTTCTTATTAAATCGTCTAACTTGGTGGAAGGATACTTATTTGTGTACCTTATGGTTGTTTTTATAACCCCTAAGAAATTTATTTAAATTTGGCAAAATCCTCAACCTTAACAGGAGGAAAAGTTATATTTATATATTGCGAGCATCTGTCAAAACTGTCAACCTTAAAATGCGGATAACTTTTCTAGAAAAATTGAGCATTTTCTTATTAAATCGTCTAACTTGATGGAAGGATACTTATTTGTGTACCTTATGGTTGTTTTTATAACCCCTAAAAAATTTATTTAAATTTGGCAAAAACCTCAACCTTAACAGGAGGAAAAGTTATACTTAAATATTGCGAGCATCTGTCAAAACTGTCAACCTTAAAATGCGGATAACTTTTCTAGAAAAATTGAGCATTTTCTTATTAAATCGTCTAACTTGATGGAAGGATACTTATTTGTGTACCTTATGGTTGTTTTTATAACCACTAAAAAATTTATTTAAATTTGGAAAAATCCTCAACCTTAACAGGAGGAAAAGTTATATTTAAATATTGCGAGCATCTGTCAAAACTGTCAACCTTAAAATGCGGATAACTTTTCTAGAAAAATTGAGCATTTTCTTATTAAATCGTCTACCTTAATGGAAGGATACTAATTTGTGTACCTGATGGTTGTTTGTATAACCACTAAACAATTTATTTAAATTTGGCAAAATCCTCAACCTTAACGGGAGGAAAAGTTATATTTAAATATTGCGAGCATCTGTCAACCTTAAAATGCGGATAACTTTTCCAGAAAAATTGAGCCTTTTCTTATTTAATTGTTTACCTTAATGGAAGGATACTAATTTTTGTACCTATTGTTGTTAATATAACCACTAAAAAACTTATTAAAATTTGGCAAAAACCTTAACCTTAACGGGAGGAAAAGTTATATTTAAATATTGCGAGAATCTCTCAAATCTGTCAACCTTAAAATGCGGATAACCTTTATAGAAAAATTGAGCATTTTCTTATTAAATCGTCTAACTTAATGGAAGGATACTAATTTGTGTACCTAATGGTTGTTTGTATAACCACTAAAAAAATTATTTAAATTTGGCAAAACCCTCAATCTTAACAGGAGGAAAATTTATACTTAAATATTGCGAGCATCTGTCAAAACTGTCAACCTTAAAATGCGGATAACTTTTCTAGAAAAATCGAGCATTTTCTTATTAAATCGTCTAACTTAATGGAAGGATACTAATTTGTGTAACTAATGGTTGTTTTTATAACCACTAAAAAATTTATTTAAATTTGGCAAAACCCTCAACCTTAACAGGAGGAAAAGTTATACTTAAATATTGCGAGCATCTGTCAAAACTGTCAACCTTAAAATGCGGATAACTTTTCTAGAAAAATTGAGCATTTTCTTATTAAATCGTCTAACTTAATGGAAGGATACTAATTTGTGTACCTAATGGTTGTTTTTATAACCACTAAAAAATTTATTTAAATTTCGCAAAACCCTCAACCTTAACAGGAGGAAAAGTTATACTTAAATATTGCGAGCATCTGTCAAAACTGTCAACCTTAAAATGCGGATAACTTTTCTAGGAAAATTGAGCCTTTTCTTATTAAATCGTCTACCTTAATGGAAGGATAGTAATTTTTGTACCTATTGTTGGTAATATAACCACTAAAAAATGTACTTAAATTTGGCAAAAACCTCAACCTTCACGGGAGGAAAAGTTATATTTAAATATTGCGAGCATCTCTCAAAACTGTCAACCTTAAAATGCGGATAACCTTTATAGAAAAATTGAGCATTTTCTTATTAAATCGTCTAACTTAATGGAAGGATACTAATTTGTGTACCTAATGGTTGTTTTTATAACCACTAAAAAATTTATTTAAATTTGGCAAAACCCTCAACCTTAACAGGAGGAAAAGTTATACTTAAATATTGCGAGCATCTGTCAAAACTGTCAACCTTAAAATGCGGATAACTTTTCTAGAAAAATTGAGCATTTTCTTATTAAATCGTCTACCTTAATGGAAGGATACTAATTTGTGTACCTGATGGTTGTTTGTATAACCACTAAAAAATTTATTTAAATTTGGCAAAATCCTCAACCTTAACGGGAGGAAAAGTTATATTTAAATATTGCGAGCATCTCTCAAAACTGTCAACCTTAAAATGCGGATAACCTTTATAGAAAAATTGAGCATTTTCTTATTAAATCGTCTAACTTAATGGAAGGATACTAATTTGTGTACCTAATGGTTGTTTTTAAAACCACTAAAAAATTTCAACATTAACAGGAGGAAAAGTTATACTTAAATATTGCGAGCATCTGTCAAAACTGTCAACCTTAAAATGCGGATAACTTTTCTAGAAAAATTGAGCATTTTCTTATTAAATCGTCTACCTTAATGGAAGGATACTAATTTTTGTAGCTAATGGTTGTTTTTATAGCCACTAAAAAAATTATTTAAATTTGGCAAGAACCTCAACCTTAACAGGAGAAAAAGATATATTTAAATATTACGAGCATCTGTCAAAACTGTCAACCTTAAAATGCGGATAACTTTTCTAGAAAAATTGAGCATTTTCTTATTAAATCGTCTACCTTAATGGAAGGATACTAATTTGTGTACCTGATGGTTGTTTGTATAACCACTAAAAAATTTATTTAAATTTGGCAAAATCCTCAACCTTAACGGGAGGAAAAGTTATATTTAAATATTGCGAGCATCTCTCAAAACTGTCAACCTTAAAATGCGGATAACCTTTATAGAAAAATTGAGCATTTTCTTATTAAATCGTCTAACTTAATGGAAGGATACTAATTTGTGTACCTAATGGTTGTTTTTATAACCACTAAAAAATTTATTTAAATTTGGCAAAACCCTCAACATTAACAGGAGGAAAAGTTATACTTAAATATTGCGAGCATCTGTCAAAACTGTCAACCTTAAAATGCGGATAACTTTTCTAGAAAAATTGAGCATTTTCTTATTAAATCGTCTAACTTAATGGAAGGATACTAATTTGTGTACCTAATGGTTGTTTTTATAACCACTAAAAAATTTATTTAAATTTGGCAAAACCCTCAACCTTAACAGGAGGAAAAGTTATACTTAAATAATGCGAGCATCTGTCAAAACTGTCAACCTTAAAATGCGGATAACTTTTCTAGAAAAATTGAGCATTTTCTTATTAAATCGTCTACCTTAATGCAAGGATACTAATTTTTGTAGCTAATGGTTGTTTTTATAGCCACTAAAAAAATTATTTAAATTTGGCAAGAACCTCAACCTTAACAGGAGAAAAAGATATATTTAAATATTGCGAGCATCTGTCAAAACTGTCAACCTTAAAATGCGGATAACTTTTCTAGGAAAATTGAGCCTTTTCTTATTAAATCGTCTACCTTAATGGAAGGATACTAATTTTTGTACCTATTGTTGGTAATATAACCACTAAATAATGTACTTAAATTTGGCAAAAACCTCAACCTTCACGGGAGGAAAAGTTATATTTAAATATTGCGAGCATCTGTCAAAACTGTCAACCTTAAAATGCGGATAACTTTTCTAGAAAAATTGAGCATTTTCTTATTAAATCGTCTAACTTGGTGGAAGGATACTTATTTGTGTACCTTATGGTTGTTTTTATAACCCCTAAGAAATTTATTTAAATTTGGCGAAATCCTCAACCTTAACAGGAGGAAAAGTTATATTTAAATATTGCGAGCATCTGTCAAAACTGTCAACCTTAAAATGCGGATAACTTTTCTAGAAAAATTGAGCATTTTCTTATTAAATCGTCTAACTTGATGGAAGGATACTTATTTGTGTACCTTATGGTTGTTTTTATAACCCCTAAAAAATTTATTTAAATTTGGCAAAAACCTCAACCTTAACAGGAGGAAAAGTTATACTTAAATATTGCGAGCATCTGTCAAAACTGTCAACCTTAAAATGCGGATAACTTTTCTAGAAAAATTGAGCATTTTCTTATTAAATCGTCTAACTTGATGGAAGGATACTTATTTGTGTACCTTATGGTTGTTTTATAACCACTAAAAAATTTATTTAAATTTGGAAAAATCCTCAACCTTAACAGGAGGAAAAGTTATATTTAAATATTGCGAGCATCTGTCAAAACTGTCAACCTTAAAATGCGGATAACTTTTCTAAAAAAATTGAGCATTTTCTTATTAAATCCCTAAAAAATTTATTTAAATTTGGCAAAAACCTCAACCTTAACAGGAGGAAAAGTTATACTTAAATATTGCGAGCATCTGTCAAAACTGTCAACCTTAAAATGCGGATAACTTTTCTAGAAAAATTGAGCATTTTCTTATTAAATCGTCTAACTTGATGGAAGGATACTTATTTGTGTACCTTATGGTTGTTTTTATAACCACTAAAAAATTTATTTAAATTTGGAAAAATCCTCAACCTTAACAGGAGGAAAAGTTATATTTAAATATTGCGAGCATCTGTCAAAACTGTCAACCTTAAAATGCGGATAACTTTTCTAGAAAAATTGAGCATTTTCTTATTAAATCGTCTACCTTAATGGAAGGATACTAATTTGTGTACCTGATGGTTGTTTGTATAACCACTAAACAATTTATTTAAATTTGGCAAAATCCTCAACCTTAACGGGAGGAAAAGTTATATTTAAATATTGCGAGCATCTGTCAACCTTAAAATGCGGATAACTTTTCCAGAAAAATTGAGCCTTTTCTTATTTAATTGTTTACCTTAATGGAAGGATACTAATTTTTGTACCTATTGTTGTTAATATAACCACTAAAAAACTTATTAAAATTTGGCAAAAACCTTAACCTTAACGGGAGGAAAAGTTATATTTAAATATTGCGAGAATCTCTCAAATCTGTCAACCTTAAAATGCGGATAACCTTTATAGAAAAATTGATCATTTTCTTATTAAATCGTCTAACTTAATGGAAGGATACTAATTTGTGTACCTAATGGTTGTTTGTATAACCACTAAAAAAATTATTTAAATTTGGCAAAACCCTCAATCTTAACAGGAGGAAAATTTATACTTAAATATTGCGAGCATCTGTCAAAACTGTCAACCTTAAAATGCGGATAACTTTTCTAGAAAAATTGAGCATTTTCTTATTAAATCGTCTAACTTAATGGAAGGATACTAATTTGTGTACCTAATGGTTGTTTTTATAACCACTAAAAAATTTATTTAAATTTGGCAAAACCCTCAACCTTAACAGGAGGAAAAGTTATACTTAAATATTGCGAGCATCTGTCAAAACTGTCAACCTTAAAATGCGGATAACTTTTCTAGAAAAATTGAGCATTTTCTTATTAAATCGTCTAACTTAATGGAAGGATACTAATTTGTGTACCTAATGGTTGTTTTTATAACCACTAAAAAATTTATTTAAATTTGGCAAAACCCTCAACCTTAACAGGAGGAAAAGTTATACTTAAATATTGCGAGCATCTGTCAAAACTGTCAACCTTAAAATGCGGATAACTTTTCTAGGAAAATTGAGCCTTTTCTTATTAAATCGTCTACCTTAATGGAAGGATAGTAATTTTTGTACCTATTGTTGGTAATATAACCACTAAAAAATGTACTTAAATTTGGCAAAAACCTCAACCTTCACGGGAGGAAAAGTTATATTTAAATATTGCGAGCATCTGTCAAAACTGTCAACCTTAAAATGCGGATAACTTTTCTAGAAAAATTGAGCATTTTCTTATTAAATCGTCTAACTTGATGGAAGGATACTTATTTGTGTACCTTATGGTTGTTTGTATAACCAATAAAAAATTTATTTAAATTTGGCAAAATCCTCAACCTTAACGGGAGGAAAAGTTATATTTAAATATTGCGAGCATCTCTCAAAACTGTCAACCTTAAAATGCGGATAACCTTTATAGAAAAATTGAGCATTTTCTTATTAAATCGTCTAACTTAATGGAAGGATACTAATTTGTGTACCTAATGGTTGTTTTTATAACCACTAAAAAATTTATTTAAATTTGGCAAAACCCTCAACATTAACAGGAGGAAAAGTTATACTTAAATATTGCGAGCATCTGTCAAAACTGTCAACCTTAAAATGCGGATAACTTTTCTAGAAAAATTGAGCATTTTCTTATTAAATCGTCTACCTTAATGGAAGGATACTAATTTTTGTAGCTAATGGTTGTTTTTATAGCCACTAAAAAAATTATTTAAATTTGGCAAGAACCTCAACCTTAACAGGAGAAAAAGATATATTTAAATATTGCGAGCATCTGTCAAAACTGTCAACCTTAAAATGCGGATAACTTTTCTAGGAAAATTGAGCCTTTTCTTATTAAATCGTCTACCTTAATGGAAGGATACTAATTTTTGTACCTATTGTTGGTAATATAACCACTAAAAAATGTACTTAAATTTGGCAAAAACCTCAACCTTCACGGGAGGAAAAGTTATATTTAAATATTGCGAGCATCTGTCAAAACTGTCAACCTTAAAATGCGGATAACTTTTCTAGAAAAATTTAGCATTTTCTTATTAAATCGTCTAACTTGATGGAAGGTTACTTATTTGTGTACCTTATGGTTGTTTTTATAACCCCTAAAAAACTTATTTAAATTTGGCAAAATCCTCAACCTTAACAGGAGGAAAAGTTATATTTAAATATTGCGAGCATCTGTCAAAACTGTCAACCTTAAAATGCGGATAACTTTTCTAGAAAAATTGAGCATTTTCTTATTAAATCGTCTAACTTAATGGAAGGATACTAATTTGTGTACCTGATGGTTGTTTGTATAACCACTAAAAAATTTATTTAAATTTGGCAAAAACCTCAACCTTAACAGGAGGAAAAGTTATATTTAAATATTGCGAGCATCTATCAAAACTGTCAACCTTAAAATGCGGATAACTTTTCTAGAAAAATTGAGCATTTTCTTATTAAATCGTCTAACTTAATGGAAGGATACTAATTTGTGTACCTATTGTTGGTAATATAACCACTAAAAAATGTACTTAAATTTGGCAAAATCCTCAACCTTAACGGGAGGAAAAGTTATATTTTAATATTGCGAGCATCTGTCAACCTTAAAATGCGGATAACTTTTCTAGAAAAATTAAGCATTTTCTTATTAAATCGTCTACCTTAATGGAAGGATACTAATTTGTGTACCTGATGGTTGTTTGTATAACCACTAAAAAATTTATTTAAATTTGGCAAAAACCTCAACCTTAACAGGAGGAAAAGTTATATTTAAATATTGCGAGCATCTATCAAAACTGTCAACCTTAAAATGCGGATAACTTTTCTAGAAAAATTGAGCATTTTCTTATTAAATCGTCTAACTTAATGGAAGGATACTAATTTGTGTACCTAATGGTTGTTTTTATAACCACTAAAAATGTATTTAAATTTGGCAAAAACCTCAACTTTCACGGGCGGAAAAGTTATATTTAAATATTGCGAGCATCTGTCAAAACTGTCAACCTTAAAATGCAGATAACTTTTATAAAAAAAATTGAGCATTTTCTTATTAAATCGTCTAATTTGATGGAAGGATACTAATTTTTGTACCTAATGGTTGTTTTTATAGCCACTAAAATATTTATTTAAATTTGGCAAAAATCTCAACCTTAACAGGAGGAAAAGTTTTATTTAAATACTGCGAGCATCTGTCAAAACTGTCAACCTTAAAATGCGGATAACTTTTCGAGAAAAATTGAACATTTTCTTATTAAATCGTCTACCTTAATGGAAGGATACTAATGGAAGGATACTAATGGAAGGATACTAATGGTTGTTTTTATAACCACTAAAAAATTTATTTAAATTTGGCAAAAACCACAACCTTAACAGGAGGAAAAGTTATACTTAAATATTGCGAGCATCTGTCAAAACTGTCAACCTTAAAATGCGGATAACTTTTATAAAAAAAATTGAGCATTTTCTTATTAAATCGTCTAATTTGATGGAAGGATACTAATTTTTGTACCTAATGGTTGTTTTTATAGCCACTAAAAAATTTATTTAAATTTGGCAAAAATCTCAACCTTAACAGGAGGAAAAGTTTTATTTAAATACTGCGAGCATCTGTCAAAACTGTCAACCTTAAAATGCGGATAACTTTTCTAGAAAAATTGAGCATTTTCTTATTAAATCGTCTAACTTAATGGAAGGATACTAATTCGTGTACCTAATGGTTGTTTTTATAACCACTAAAAAATGTATTTAAATTTGGCAAAAACCTCAACCTTCACGGGAGGAAAAGTTATATTTAAATATTGCGAGCATCTGTCAAAACTGTCAACCTTAAAATGCGAATATCTTTTCTAGATAAATTGAGCCTTTTTTTATTAAATCGTCTACCTTAATGGAAGGATACTAATTTTTGAACCTATTGTTGGTAATATAACCACTAAAAAATGTATTTAAATTTGGCAAAAACCTACACCTTCACGGGAGGAAAAGTTATATTTAAATATTGCAAGCATCTGTCAGAACTGTCAACCTTAAAATGCGGATAACTTTTCTAGAAAAATTGAGCAGTTTCTTATTAAATCGTCTACCTTAATGGAAGGATACTAATATGTGTACCTAATGGTTGTTTGTATAACCACTAAAAAAAATTTATTTAAATTTGGCAAAAACCTCAATATTAACGGGAGAAAAAGTTATATTTAAATACTGCGAGCATCTGTCAAAACTGTCAACCTTAAAATGCGGATAACTTTTCTATAAAAATTGAGCATTTTCTTATTAAATCGTCTACCTTAATGGAAGGATAATAATTTGTGTACCTGATGGTTGTTTGTATAACCACTAAAAAATTTATTTAAATTTGGCAAAATCCTCAACCTTAACGGGAGGAAAAGTTATATTTAAATATTGCGAGCATCTGTCAAAACTGTCAACCTTAAAATGCGGATAACTTTTCTAGAAAAATTGAGCCTTTTCTTATTTAATTGTCTACCTTAATGCAAGGGTACTAATTTTTGCACCTATTGTTGGTAATATAACCACTAAAAATGTATTTAAATTTGGCAAAAACCTCAACCTTAACAGGAGGAAAAGTTATACTTAAATATTGCGAGCATCTGTCAACCTTAAAATGCGGATAACTTTTCTAGAAAAATTGAGCATTTTCTTATTAAATCGTCTAACTTAATGGAAGGATACTAATTCGTGTACCTAATGGTTGTTTTTATAACCACTAAAAAATTTATTTAAATTTGACAAAATCCTCAACCTTAACGGGAGGAAAAGTTATATTTAAATATTGTGAGCATCTGTCAACCTTAAAATGCGGATAACTTTTCTAGAAAAATTGAGCATTTTCTTACTAAATCGTCTACCTCAATGGAAGGATACTAATTTGTGTACCTGATGGTTGTTTGTAAAACCACTAATAAATTTATTTAAATTTGGCAAAAACCTCAACCTTAACAGGAGGAAAAGTTATATTTAAATATTGCGAGCATCTATCAAAACTGTCCACCTTAAAATGCGGATAACTTTTCTAGAAAAATTGAGCATTTTCTTATTAAATCGTCTACCTTAATGCAAGGATACTAATTTTTGTACCTATTGTTGGTAATATAACCACTAAAAAATGTATTTAAATTTGGCAAAAACCTCAACTTTCACGGGTGGAAAAGTTATATTTAAATATTGCGAGCATCTATCAAAACTGTCAACCTTAAAATGCGGATAACTTTTCTAGAAAAATTGAACATTTTCTTATTAAATCGTCTACCTTAATGGAAGGATACTAATTTGTGTACCTAATGGTTGTTTTTATAACCACTAAAAAATTTATTTAAATTTGGCGAAAACCTCAACCTTAACAGGAAGAAAAGTTATACTTAAATATTGCGAGCATCTGTCAAATCTGTCAACCTTAAAATGCGGATAACTTTTCTAGAAAAATTGAGCATTTTCTTATTAAATCGTCTAACTTAATGGAAGGATACTAATTCGTGTACCTAATGGTTGTTTTTATAACCACTAAAAAATTTATTTAAATTTGGCAAAATCCTCAACCTTAACAGGAGGAAAAGTTTTATTTAAATATTGCGAGCATCTGTCAAAACTGTCAACCTTAAAATGCGGATAACTTTTCTAGAAAAATTGAGCATTTTCTTATTAAATCGTCTAACTTAATGGAAGGATACTAATTTGTGTACCTAATGGTTGTTTTTATAACCACTAAAAAATTTATTTAAACTTTGGCAAAATCCTCAACATTAACGGGAGGAAAAGTTATATTTAAATATTGCGAGCATCTGTCAACCTTAAAATGCGGATAACTTTTCTAGAAAAATTGAGCATTTTCTTATTAAATCGTCTACCTTAATGGAAGGATTTGTGTACCTGATGGTTGTTTGTATAACCACTAAACAATTTATTTAAATTTGGCAAAATCCTCAACCTTAACGGGAGGAAAAGTTATATTTAAATATTGCGAGCATCTGTCAACCTTAAAATGCGGATAACTTTTCCAGAAAAATTGAGCCTTTTCTTATTCAATTGTTTACCTTAATGGAAGGATACTAATTTTTGTACCTATTGTTGTTAATATAACCACTAAAAAATTTATTTAAATTTGGCAAAAACCTCAACCTTATTAGGAGGAAAAGTTATATTTAAATATTGCGAGCATCTATCAAAACTGTCAACCTTAAAATGCGGATAACTTTTCTAGAAAAATTGAGCATTTTCTTATTAAATCGTCTAACTTAATGCCAGGATACTAATTTTTGTACATATTGTTGGTAATATAACCACTAAAAAATGTATTTAAATTTGGCAAAAACCTCAACTTTCACGGGCGGAAAAGTTATATTTAAATATTGCGAGCATCTGCCAAACTGTCAACCTTAAAATGCGGATAACTTTTCTAGAAAAATTGAACATTTTCTTATTAAATCGTCTACCTTAATGGAAGGATACTAATGGAAGGATACTAATGGTTGTTCTTATAACCACTAAAAAATTTATTTAAATTTGACAAAATCCTCAACATTAACGTGAGGAAAAGTTATATTTAATTATTGCGAGCATCTGTCAACCTTAAAATGCGGATAACTTTTCTAGAAAAATTGAGCATTTTCTTATTAAATCGTCTACCTTAATGCAAGGATACTAATTTTTGTACCTATTGTTGGTAATATAACCACTAAAAAATGTTTTTAAATTTGGCAAAAACCTCAACTTTCACGGGCGGAAAAGTTATATTTAAATATTGCGAGCATCTGTCAAAACTGTCAACCTTAAAATGCGGATAACTTTTCTAGAAAAATTGAGCATTTTCTTATTAAATCGTCTACCTTAATGCAAGGATACTATTTTTTGTACCTATTGTTGGTAATATAACCACTAATAAATTTATTTAAATTTGGCAAAAACCTCAACCTTAACAGGAGGAAAAGTTATATTTAAATATAGCGAGCATCTATCAAAACTGTCAACCTTAAAATGCGGATAACTTTTCTAGAAAAATTGAGCATTTTCTTATTAAATCGTCTACCTTAATGCAAGGATACTAATTTTTGTACCTATTGTTGGTAATATAACCACTAAAAAATGTTTTTAAATTTGGCAAAAACCTCAACTTTCACGGGCGGAAAAGTTATATTTAAATATTGCGAGCATCTGTCAAAACTGTCAACCTTAAAATGCGGATAACTTTTCTAGAAAAATTGAACATTTTCTTATTAAATCGTCTACCTTAATGGAAGGATACTAATGGAAGGATACTAATGGTTGTTCTTATAACCACTAAAAAATTTATTTAAATTTGACAAAATCCTCAACCTTAACGTGAGGAAAAGTTATATTTAAATATTGCGAGCATCTGTCAAAACTGTCAACCTTAAAATGCGGATAACTTTTCTAGAAAAATTGAGCATTTTCTTATTAAATCGTCTAACTTAATGGAAGGATACTAATTCGTGTACCTAATGGTTGTTTTTATAACCACTAAAAATTTTATTTTAATTTGGCAAAATCCTCAACCTTAACAGGAGGAAGAGTTATATTTAAATATTGCGAGCATCTGTCAAAACTATCAACCTTAAAATGCGGATAACTTTTCTAGAAAAATTGAACATTTTCTTATTAAATCGTCTACCTTTATGGAAGACTACTAATTTGTGTACCTAATGGTTGTTTTTATAACCACTAAAAAATTTATTTAAATTTGGCAAAAACCTCAACCTTAAAATGAGGAAAGGTTCTACTTAAATATTGCGAGCATCTGTCAAAACTGTCAACCTTAAAATACGGATAACTTTTCTAGAAAAATTGAGCATTTTCTTATTAAATCGTCTACCTTAATGGAAGGATACTAATTTGTGTACCTAATGGTTGTTTTTATAACCACTAAAAAATTTATTTAAATTTGGCAAAATCCTCAAACTTAACAGGAGGAAAAGTTATATTTAAATATTGCGAGCACCTGTCAAAACTGTCAACCTTAAAATGCGGATAATTTTTCTAGAAAAATTGAGCATTTTCTTATTAAATCGTCTAACTTAATGGAAGGATACTAATTTGTGTACCTAATGGTTGTTAATATAACCACTAAAAATTTTTTTAAATTTGGCAAAAACCTCAACCTTAACAGGAGGAAAAGTTATATTTAAATATTGCGAGCATCTGTCAAAACTGTCAACCTTAAAATGCGGATAACTTTTCTAGAAAAATTGAGCATTTTCTTATTAAATCGTCTAACTTAATGGAAGGATACTTATTTTTGTACCTTATGGTTGTTTTTATAACCATTAAAAAATTTATTTAAATTTGGCAAAATCCTCAACCTTAAAAGGATGAAAAGTTATATTTAAATATTGCGAGCATCTGTCAAAACTGTCAACCTTAAAATGCGGATAACTTTTCTAGAAAAATTGAGCATTTTCTTATTAAATCGTCTACCTTAATGCAAGGATACTATTTTTTGTACCTATTGTTGGTAATATAACCACTAATAAATTTATTTAAATTTGGCAAAAACCTCAACCTTAACAGGAGGAAAAGTTATATTTAAATATAGCGAGCATCTATCAAAACTGTCAACCTTAAAATGCGGATAACTTTTCCAGAAAAATTGAGCATTTTCTTATTAAATCGTCTACCTTAATGCAAGGATACTAATTTTTGTACCTATTGTTGGTAATATAACCACTAAAAAATGTTTTTAAATTTGGCAAAAACCTCAACTTTCACGGGCGGAAAAGTTATATTTAAATATTGCGAGCATCTGTCAAAACTGTCAACCTTAAAATGCGGATAACTTTTCTAGAAAAATTGAACATTTTCTTATTAAATCGTCTACCTTAATGGAAGGATACTAATGGAAGGATACTAATGGTTGTTCTTATAACCACTAAAAAATTTATTTAAATTTGACAAAATCCTCAACCTTAACGTGAGGAAAAGTTATATTTAAATATTGCGAGCATCTGTCAAAACTGTCAACCTTAAAATGCGGATAACTTTTCTAGAAAAATTGAGCATTTTCTTATTAAATCGTCTAACTTAATGGAAGGATACTAATTCGTGTACCTAATGGTTGTTTTTATAACCACTAAAAATTTTATTTAAATTTGGCAAAATCCTCAACCTTAACAGGAGGAAAAGTTATATTTAAATATTGCGAGCATCTGTCAAAACTATCAACCTTAAAATGCGGATAACTTTTCTAGAAAAATTGAACATTTTCTTATTAAATCGTCTACCTTTATGGAAGACTACTAATTTGTGTACCTAATTGTTGTTTTTATAACCACTAAAAAATTTATTTAAATTTGGCAAAAACCTCAACCTTAAAATGAGGAAAGGTTCTACTTAAATATTGCGAGCATCTGTCAAAACTGTCAACCTTAAAATACGGATAACTTTTCTAGAAAAATTGAGCATTTTCTTATTAAATCGTCTACCTTAATGGAAGGATACTAATTTGTGTACCTAATGGTTGTTTTTATAACCACTAAAAAATTTATTTAAATTTGGCAAAATCCTCAAACTTAACAGGAGGAAAAGTTATATTTAAATATTGCGAGCACCTGTCAAAACTGTCAACCTTAAAATGCGGATAATTTTTCTAGAAAAATTGAGCATTTTCTTATTAAATCGTCTAACTTAATGGAAGGATACTAATTTGTGTACCTAATGGTTGTTAATATAACCACTAAAAATTTTTTAAAATTTGGCAAAAACCTCAACCTTAACAGGAGGAAAAGTTATATTTAAATATTGCGAGCATCTGTCAAAACTGTCAACCTTAAAATGCGGATAACTTTTCTAGAAAAATTGAGCATTTTCTTATTAAATCGTCTAACTTAATGGAAGGATACTTATTTTTGTACCTTATGGTTGTTTTTATAACCATTAAAAAATTTATTTAAATTTGGCAAAATCCTCAACCTTAAAAGGAGGAAAAGTTATATTTAAATATTGCGAGCATCTATCAAAACTGTCAACCTTAAAATGCGGATAACTTTTCTAGAAAAATTGAGCATTTTCTTATTAAATCGTCTAACTTAATTGAAGGATACTAATTCGTGTACCTAATGGTTGTTTTTATAACCACTAAAAATTTTATTTAAATTTGGCAAAATCCTCAACCTTAACAGGAGGAAAATTTATACTTAAATATTGCGAGCATCTGTCAAAACTGTCAACCTTAAAATACGGATAACTTTTCTAGAAAAATTGAGCATTTTCTTATTAAATCGTTTAACTTAATGGAAGGATACTAATTTGTGTACCTAATGGTTGTTTTTATAACCACTAAGAAATTTATTTAAATTTGGCAAAATCCTCAAACTTAACAGGAGGAAAAGTTATATTTAAATATTGCGAGCACCTGTCAAAACTGTCAACCTTAAAATGCGGATAATTTTTCTAGAAAAATTGAGCATTTTCTTATTAAATCGTCTAACTTAATGGAAGGATACTAATTTGTGTACCTAATGGTTGTTAAAATAACCACTAAAAAATTTTTTAAATTTGGCAAAAACCTCAACCTTAACAGGAGGAAAAGTTATATTTAAATATTGCGAGCATCTGTCAAAACTGTCAACCTTAAAATGCGGATAACTTTTCTAGAAAAATTGAGCATTTTCTTATTAAATCGTCTAACTTAATGGAAGGATACTAATTTGTGTACCTAATGGTTGTTTTTATAACCACTAAAAAATTTATTTAAATTTGGCAAAATCCTCAACCTCAACAGGAGGAAAAGTTATATTTAAATATTGCGAGCATCTGTCAAAACTGTCAACCTTTAAATGCGGATAACTTTTCTAGAAAAATTGAACATTTTCTTATTAAATCGTCTTACTTAATGGAAGGATACTAATTTGTGTACCTAATGGTTGTTTTTATAACCACTTAAAAATTTATTTAAATTTGGCAAAAACCTCAACCTTAACAGGAGGAAAAGTTTTATTTAAATATTGCGAGCACCTGTGGAAACTGTCAACCTTAAAATGCGGATAATTTTTCTAGAAAAATTGAGCATTTTCTTATTAAATCGTCTAACTAAATGGAAGGATACTAATTTGTGTACCTAATGGTTGTTAACATAACCACTAAAAAACTTTTTTTAAATTTGGCAAAAACCTCAACCTTAACAGGAGGAAAAGTTATATTTAAATATTGCGAGCATCTGTCAAAACTGTCAACCTTAAAATGCGGATAACTTTTATAGAAAAATTGAGCATTTTCCTATTAAATCGTCTTACTTAATGAAAGGATACTAATTTTTGTACCTAATAGTTGTTTTTATAACCACTAAAAAATTTATTTAAATTTGGCAAAAACCTTAACCTTAACAGGAGGAAAAGATATATTTAAATATTGCGAGCATCTGTCAAAACTGTCAACCTTAAAATGCGGATAACTTTTCTAGAAAAATTGAGCATTTTCTTATTAAATCGTTTACCTTAATGCAAGGATACTAATTTTTGTACCTATTGTTGGTAATATAACCACTAAAAAATGTATTTAAATTTGGCAAAAACCTCAACTTTCACGGGAGGAAAAGTTATATTTAAATATTGCGAGCATCTGTCAAAACTGTCAACCTTAAAATGCGGATAACTTTTCTAGAAAAATTGAGCATTTTCTTATTAAATCGTCTAACTTAATGGAAGGATACTAATTTTTGTACCTAATGGTTGATTTTATAGCCACTAAAAAATTTATTTAAATTTGGCAAAAACGTCAACCTTAACAGGAGGAAAAGTTATATTTAAATATTGCGAGCATCTGTCAAAACTGTCAACCTTAAAATGCGGATAACTTTTCTAGAAAAATTGAGCATTTTCTTATTAAATCGTCTACCTTAATGCAAGGATACTAATTTTTGTATCATTGTTGGTAATATAACCACTAAAAAATGTATTTAAACTTGGCAAAATCCCCAACCTTAACAGGAGGAAAAGTTATATTTAAATATTGCGAGCATCTGTCAAAACTGTCAACCTTAAAATGCGGATAACTTTTCTAGAAAAATTGAGCCTTTTCTTATTTAATTGTCTACCTTAATGGAAGGATACTAATTTGTGTACCTAATGGTTGTTTTTATAACCACTAAAAAATTTATTTAAATTTGGCAAAATCCTCAACCTCAACAGGAGGAAAAGTTATATTTAAATATTGCGAGCATCTGTCAAAACTGTCAACCTTTAAATGCGGATAACTTTTCTAGAAAAATTGAACATTTTCTTATTAAATCGTCTTACTTAATGGAAGGATACTAATTTGTGTACCTAATGGTTGTTTTTATAACCACTTAAAAATTTATTTAAATTTGGCAAAAACCTCAACCTTAACAGGAGGAAAAGTTTTATTTAAATATTGCGAGCACCTGTGGAAACTGTCAACCTTAAAATGCGGATAATTTTTCTAGAAAAATTGAGCATTTTCTTATTAAATCGTCTAACTAAATGGAAGGATACTAATTTGTGTACCTAATGGTTGTTAACATAACCACTAAAAAACTTTTTTTAAATTTGGCAAAAACCTCAACCTTAACAGGAGGAAAAGTTATATTTAAATATTGCGAGCATCTGTCAAAACTGTCAACCTTAAAATGCGGATAACTTTTATAGAAAAATTGAGCATTTTCCTATTAAATCGTCTTACTTAATGAAAGGATACTAATTTTTGTACCTAATAGTTGTTTTTATAACCACTAAAAAATTTATTTAAATTTGGCAAAAACCTTAACCTTAACAGGAGGAAAAGATATATTTAAATATTGCGAGCATCTGTCAAAACTGTCAACCTTAAAATGCGGATAACTTTTCTAGAAAAATTGAGCATTTTCTTATTAAATCGTTTACCTTAATGCAAGGATACTAATTTTTGTACCTATTGTTGGTAATATAACCACTAAAAAATGTATTTAAATTTGGCAAAAACCTCAACTTTCACGGGAGGAAAAGTTATATTTAAATATTGCGAGCATCTGTCAAAACTGTCAACCTTAAAATGCGGATAACTTTTCTAGAAAAATTGAGCATTTTCTTATTAAATCGTCTAACTTAATGGAAGGATACTAATTTTTGTACCTAATGGTTGATTTTATAGCCACTAAAAAATTTATTTAAATTTGGCAAAAACGTCAACCTTAACAGGAGGAAAAGTTATATTTAAATATTGCGAGCATCTGTCAAAACTGTCAACCTTAAAATGCGGATAACTTTTCTAGAAAAATTGAGCATTTTCTTATTAAATCGTCTACCTTAATGCAAGGATACTAATTTTTGTATCATTGTTGGTAATATAACCACTAAAAAATGTATTTAAACTTGGCAAAATCCCCAACCTTAACAGGAGGAAAAGTTATATTTAAATATTGCGAGCATCTGTCAAAACTGTCAACCTTAAAATGCGGATAACTTTTCTAGAAAAATTGAGCCTTTTCTTATTTAATTGTCTACCTTAATGGAAGGATACTAATTTTTGTACCTATTGTTGTTAATATAACCACTAAAAAACTTATTAAAATTTGGCAAAAACCTCAACCTTAACGGGAGGAAAAGTTATATTTAAATATTGCAAGCATCTTTCAAAACTGTCAACCTTAAAATGCGGATAACTTTCCTAGAAAAATTGAGCATTTTCTTATTAAATCGTCTAACTTAATGGAAGGATACTAATTTTTGTACCTAATGGTTGTTTTTATAGCCACTAAAAAATTTATTTAAATTTGGCAAAAACCTCAACCTTAACAGGAGGAAAAGTTATATTTAAATATTGCGAGCATCTGTCAAAACTGTCAACCTTAAAATGCGGATAACTTTTCTAGAAAAATTGAGCATTTTCTTATTAAACCACTAAAAAATGTATTTAAATTTGGCAAAATCCCCAACCTTAACAGGAGGAAAAGTTATATTTAAATATTGCGAGCATCTCTCAAAACTGTCAGCCTTAAAATGCGGATAACTTTTCTAGAAAAATTGAACATTTTCTTATTAAATCGTCTACCTTAATGGAAGGATACTAATTTGTGTACCTAATGGTTATTTTTATAACCACTAAAAAATTTATTTAAATTTGGCAAAAACCTCAACCTTAACGAGAGGAAAAGTTATACTTAAATATTGCGAGCATCTGTCAAAACTGTCAACCTTAAAATGCGGATAACTTTTCTAGAAAAATTGAGCCTTTTCTTATTTAATTGTCTACCTTAATGGAAGGATACTAATTTTTGTACCTATTGGTGTTAATATGACCACTAAAAAACTTATTAAAATTTGGCAAAAACCTCAACCTTAACGGGAGGAAAAGTTATATTTAAATATTGCAAGCATCTGTCAAAACTGTCAACCTTAAAATGCGGATAACTTTTCTAGAAAAATTGAGCATTTTCTTATTAAATCGTCTAACTTAATGGAAGGATACTAATTTTTGTACCTAATGGTTGTTTTTATAGCCACTAAAAAATTTATTTAAATTTGGCAAAAACCTCAACCTTAACAGGAGGAAAAGTTATATTTAAATATTGCAAGCATCTGTCAAAACTGTCAACCTTAAAATGCGGATAACTTTTCTAGAAAAATTGAGCATTTTCTTATTAAATCGTCTAACTTAATGGAAGGATACTAATTTTTGTACCTAATGGTTGTTTTTATAGCCACTAACAAATTTATTTAAATTTGGCAAAAACCTCAACCTTAACGGGAGGAAAAGTTATATTTAAATATTGCAAGCATCTGTCAAAACTGTCAACCTTAAAATGCGGATAACTTTTCTAGAAAAATTGAGCCTTTTCTTATTTAATTGTCTACCTTAATGGAAGGATACTAATTTTTGTACCTATTGTTGTTAATATAACCACTAAAAATCTTATTAAAATTTGGCAAAAACCTCAACCTTAACGGGAGGAAAAGTTATATTTAAATATTGCAAGCATCTTTCAAAACTGTCAACCTTAAAATGCGGATAACTTTCCTAGAAAAATTGAGCATTTTCTTATTAAATCGTCTAACTTAATGGAAGGATACTAATTTTTGTACCTAATGGTTGTTTTTATAGCCACTAAAAAATTTATTTAAATTTGGCAAAAACCTCAACCTTAACAGGAGGAAAAGTTATATTTAAATATTGCGAGCATCTGTCAAAACTGTCAACCTTAAAATGCGGATAACTTTTCTAGAAAAATTGAGCATTTTCTTATTAAATCGTCTACCTTAATGCAAGGATACTAATTTTTGTATCATTGTTGGTAATATAACCACTAAAAAATGTATTTAAACTTGGCAAAATCCTCAAACTTAACAGGAGGAAAAGTTATATTTAAATATTGCGAGCACCTGTCAAAACTGTCAACCTTAAAATGCGGATAATTTTTCTAGAAAAATTGAGCATTTTCTTATTAAATCGTCTAACTTAATGGAAGGATACTAATTTGTGTACCTAATGGTTGTTAATATAACCACTAAAAAATTTTTTAAATTTGGCAAAAACCTCAACCTTAACAGGAGGAAAAGTTATATTTAAATATTGCGAGCATCTGTCAAAACTGTCAACCTTAAAATGCGGATAACTTTTCTAGAAAAATTGAGCATTTTCTTATTAAATCGTCTAACTTAATGGAAGGATACTAATTTGTGTACCTAATGGTTGTTTTTATAACCACTAAAAAATTTATTTAAATTTGGCAAAATCCTCAACCTCAACAGGAGGAAAAGTTATATTTAAATATTGCGAGCATCTGTCAAAACTGTCAACCTTTAAATGCGGATAACTTTTCTAGAAAAATTGAACATTTTCTTATTAAATCGTCTTACTTAATGGAAGGATACTAATTTGTGTACCTAATGGTTGTTTTTATAACCACTTAAAAATTTATTTAAATTTGGCAAAAACCTCAACCTTAACAGGAGGAAAAGTTTTATTTAAATATTGCGAGCACCTGTGGAAACTGTCAACCTTAAAATGCGGATAATTTTTCTAGAAAAATTGAGCATTTTCTTATTAAATCGTCTAACTAAATGGAAGGATACTAATTTGTGTACCTAATGGTTGTTAACATAACCACTAAAAAACTTTTTTTAAATTTGGCAAAAACCTCAACCTTAACAGGAGGAAAAGTTATATTTAAATATTGCGAGCATCTGTCAAAACTGTCAACCTTAAAATGCGGATAACTTTTATAGAAAAATTGAGCATTTTCCTATTAAATCGTCTTACTTAATGAAAGGATACTAATTTTTGTACCTAATAGTTGTTTTTATAACCACTAAAAAATTTATTTAAATTTGGCAAAAACCTTAACCTTAACAGGAGGAAAAGATATATTTAAATATTGCGAGCATCTGTCAAAACTGTCAACCTTAAAATGCGGATAACTTTTCTAGAAAAATTGAGCATTTTCTTATTAAATCGTTTACCTTAATGCAAGGATACTAATTTTTGTACCTATTGTTGGTAATATAACCACTAAAAAATGTATTTAAATTTGGCAAAAACCTCAACTTTCACGGGAGGAAAAGTTATATTTAAATATTGCGAGCATCTGTCAAAACTGTCAACCTTAAAATGCGGATAACTTTTCTAGAAAAATTGAGCATTTTCTTATTAAATCGTCTAACTTAATGGAAGGATACTAATTTTTGTACCTAATGGTTGATTTTATAGCCACTAAAAAATTTATTTAAATTTGGCAAAAACCTCAACCTTAACAGGAGGAAAAGTTATATTTAAATATTGCGAGCATCTGTCAAAACTGTCAACCTTAAAATGCGGATAACTTTTCTAGAAAAATTGAGCATTTTCTTATTAAATCGTCTACCTTAATGCAAGGATACTAATTTTTGTATCATTGTTGGTAATATAACCACTAAAAAATGTATTTAAACTTGGCAAAATCCCCAACCTTAACAGGAGGAAAAGTTATATTTAAATATTGCGAGCATCTGTCAAAACTGTCAACCTTAAAATGCGGATAACTTTTCTAGAAAAATTGAGCCTTTTCTTATTTAATTGTCTACCTTAATGGAAGGATACTAATTTTTGTACCTATTGTTGTTAATATAACCACTAAAAAACTTATTAAAATTTGGCAAAAACCTCAACCTTAACGGGAGGAAAAGTTATATTTAAATATTGCAAGCATCTTTCAAAACTGTCAACCTTAAAATGCGGATAACTTTCCTAGAAAAATTGAGCATTTTCTTATTAAATCGTCTAACTTAATGGAAGGATACTAATTTTTGTACCTAATGGTTGTTTTTATAGCCACTAAAAAATTTATTTAAATTTGGCAAAAACCTCAACCTTAACAGGAGGAAAAGTTATATTTAAATATTGCGAGCATCTGTCAAAACTGTCAACCTTAAAATGCGGATAACTTTTCTAGAAAAATTGAGCATTTTCTTATTAAACCACTAAAAAATGTATTTAAATTTGGCAAAATCCCCAACCTTAACAGGAGGAAAAGTTATATTTAAATATTGCGAGCATCTCTCAAAACTGTCAGCCTTAAAATGCGGATAACTTTTCTAGAAAAATTGAACATTTTCTTATTAAATCGTCTACCTTAATGGAAGGATACTAATTTGTGTACCTAATGGTTATTTTTATAACCACTAAAAAATTTATTTAAATTTGGCAAAAACCTCAACCTTAACGAGAGGAAAAGTTATACTTAAATATTGCGAGCATCTGTCAAAACTGTCAACCTTAAAATGCGGATAACTTTTCTAGAAAAATTGAGCCTTTTCTTATTTAATTGTCTACCTTAATGGAAGGATACTAATTTTTGTACCTATTGGTGTTAATATGACCACTAAAAAACTTATTAAAATTTGGCAAAAACCTCAACCTTAACGGGAGGAAAAGTTATATTTAAATATTGCAAGCATCTGTCAAAACTGTCAACCTTAAAATGCGGATAACTTTTCTAGAAAAATTGAGCATTTTCTTATTAAATCGTCTAACTTAATGGAAGGATACTAATTTTTGTACCTAATGGTTGTTTTTATAGCCACTAAAAAATTTATTTAAATTTGGCAAAAACCTCAACCTTAACAGGAGGAAAAGTTATATTTAAATATTGCAAGCATCTGTCAAAACTGTCAACCTTAAAATGCGGATAACTTTTCTAGAAAAATTGAGCATTTTCTTATTAAATCGTCTAACTTAATGGAAGGATACTAATTTTTGTACCTAATGGTTGTTTTTATAGCCACTAAAAAATTTATTCAAATTTGGCAAAAACCTCAACCTTAACGGGAGGAAAAGTTATATTTAAATATTGCAAGCATCTGCAAAACTGTCAACCTTAAAATGCGGATAACTTTTCTAGAAAAATTGAGCCTTTTCTTATTTAATTGTCTACCTTAATGGAAGGATACTAATTTTTGTACCTATTGTTGTTAATATAACCACTAAAAAACTTATTAAAATTTGGCAAAAACCTCAACCTTAACGGGAGGAAAAGTTATATTTAAATATTGCAAGCATCTTTCAAAACTGTCAACCTTAAAATGCGGATAACTTTCCTAGAAAAATTGAGCATTTTCTTATTAAATCGTCTAACTTAATGGAAGGATACTAATTTTTGTACCTAATGGTTGTTTTTATAGCCACTAAAAAATTTATTTAAATTTGGCAAAAACCTCAACCTTAACAGGAGGAAAAGTTATATTTAAATATTGCGAGCATCTGTCAAAACTGTCAACCTTAAAATGCGGATAACTTTTCTAGAAAAATTGAGCATTTTCTTATTAAACCACTAAAAAATGTATTTAAATTTGGCAAAATCCCCAACCTTAACAGGAGGAAAAGTTATATTTAAATATTGCGAGCATCTCTCAAAACTGTCAGCCTTAAAATGCGGATAACTTTTCTAGAAAAATTGAACATTTTCTTATTAAATCGTCTACCTTAATGGAAGGATACTAATTTGTGTACCTAATGGTTGTTTTTATAACCACTAAAAAATTTATTTAAATTTGGCAAAAACCTCAACCGTAACAGGAGGAAAAGTTATACTTAAATATTGCGAGCATCTGCCAAAACTGTCAACCATCAAATGCGGATAACTTTTCTAGAAAAATTGAACATTTTCTTATTATATCGTCTACCTTAATGGAAGGATACTAATTTGTGTACCTAATGGTTGTTTTTATAACCACTAAAAAATTTATTTAAATTTGGCAAAAACCTCAACCTTAACTGGAGCAAAAGTAATACTTAAATATTGCGAGCATCTGTCAAAACTGTCAACCTTAAAATGCGGATAACTTTTCTAGAAAAATTGAGCATTTTCTAATTAAATCGTCTAACTTAATGCCAGGATACTAATTTGTGTACCTAATGGTTGGTAATATAACCACTAAAAAACTTTTTAAAATTTGGCAAAAACCTCAACCTTAACAGGAGGAAAAGTTATATTTAAATATTGCGAGCATCTGTCAAAACTGTCAACCTTAAAATGCGGATAACTTTTCTAGAAAAAATTGAGCATTTTCTTATTAAATCGTCTAACTTAATGGAAGGATACTAATTTTTGTACCTAATGTTTGTTTTTATAGCCACTAAAAAATTTATTTAAATTTGGCAAAAACCTCAACCTTAACAGGAGAAAAAGTTATATTTAAATATTGCGAGCATCTGTCAAAACTGTCAACCTTAAAATGCGGATAACTTTTCTAGAAAAATTGAGCATTTTCTTATTAAATCGTCTACCTTAATGCAAGGATACTAATTTTTGTACCTAATGGTTGTTTTTATAGCCACTAAAAAATTTATTTAAATTTGGCAAAAACCTCAACTTTAACAGGAGGAAAAGTTTTATTTATATATTGCGAGCATCTGTCAAAACTGTCAACCTTAAAATGCGGATAACTTTTCTAGAAAAATTGAGCATTCTCTTATTAAATCGTCTACCTTAATGCAAGGATACTAATTTTTGTACCTATTGTTGGTAATATAACCACTAAAAAATGTATTTAAATTTGGCAAAAACCTCAACTTTCGCGGGAGGAAAAGTTATATTTAAATATTGCGAGCATCTGTCAAAACTGTCAACCTTCAAAATCCGGATAACTTTTCTAGAAAAATTGAACATTTTCTTATTAAATCGTCTACCTTAATGGAAGGATACTAATTTGTGTACCTAATGGTTGTTTTTATAAGCATTAAAAAAATTATTTAAATTTGACAAGAACCTCAACGTTAACAGGAAAAAGATATATTAAAATATTGCGAGCATCTGTCAAAACTGTCAACCTTAAAATGCGGATAACTTTTCTAGAAAAAATTGAGCCTTTTCTTATTAAGTCGTCTACCTTAATGGAAGGATACTAATTTTTGTACCTATTGTTGTTAATATAACAACTAAAAAACTTATTAAAATTTGGCAAAAACCTCAACTTTAACAGGAGGAAAAGTTATATTTAAATATTGCGAGCATCTCTCAAAACTGTCAACCTTAAAATGCGGATAACTTTTATAGAAAAATTGAGCATTTTCTTATTAAATCGTCTAACTTAATGGAAGGATACTAATTTTTGTACCTAATGGTTGTTTTTATAGCCACTAAAAAATTTATTTAAATTTGGCAAAAACCTCAACCTTAACAGGAGGAAAAGTTATATTTAAATATTGCGAGCATCTGTCAAAACTGTCAACCTTAAAATGCGGATAACTTTTCTAGAAAAATTAAGTATTTTCTTATTAAATCGTCTACCTTAATGCAAGGATACTAATTTTTGTACATATTTTTGGTAATATAACCACTAAAATATGTATTTAAATTTGATAAAAACCTCAACCTTCACGGGAGGAAAAGTTATATTTAAATATTGCGAGCATCTGTCAAAACTGTCAACCTTAAAATGCGGATAACTTTTCTAGAAAAATTGAACATTTTCTTATTAAATCGTCCACCTTAATGGAAGGATACTAATTTGTGTACCTAATGGTTGTATTTATAACCACTAAAAAATTTTATTAAATCTGGCAAAAACCTCAACCTTAACAGGAGGAAAAGTTATACTTAAATATTGCGAGCATCTGTCAAAACTGTCAACCTTAAAATGCGGATAACTTTTATAGAAAAATTGAGCATTTTCTTATTAAATCGTCTTACTTAATGGAAGGATACTAATTTTTGTACCTAATGGTTGTTTTTATAGCCACTAAAAAAATTTGGCAAAAACCTCAACCTTAACAGGAGGAAAAGTTATATTTAAATATTGCGAGCATTTGTCAAAACTGTCAACCTTAAAATGCGGATAACTTTTCTAGAAAAATTGAGCATTTTCTTATTAAAACCACTAAAAAATGTATTTAAATTTGGCAAAAACCTCAACCTTCACGGGAGGAAAAGTTATATTTAAATATTGCGAGCATCTGTCAAAACTGTCAACCTTAAAATGCGGATAACTTTTCTAGAAAAATTGAACATTTTCTTATTAAATCGTCTACCTTAATGGAAGGATACTAATTTGTGTACCTTATGGTTGTTTTTATAAGCACCTTAAAAAAATTATTTAAATTTGGCAAGAACCTCAACCTTAACAGGAGGAAAAGTTATATTTAAATATTGCGAGCATCTGTCAAAACTGTCAACCTTAAAATGCGGATAACTTTTCTAGAAAAATTAAGTATTTTCTTATTAAATCGTCTACCTTAATGCAAGGATACTAATTTTTGTACATATTTTTGGTAATATAACCACTAAAATATGTATTTAAATTTGATAAAAACCTCAACCTTCACGGGAGGAAAAGTTATATTTAAATATTGCGAGCATCTGTCAAAACTGTCAACCTTAAAATGCGGATAACTTTTCTAGAAAAATTGAACATTTTCTTATTAAATCGTCCACCTTAATGGAAGGATACTAATTTGTGTACCTAATGGTTGTATTTATAACCACTAAAAAATTTTATTAAATCTGGCAAAAACCTCAACCTTAACAGGAGGAAAAGTTATACTTAAATATTGCGAGCATCTGTCAAAACTGTCAACCTTAAAATGCGGATAACTTTTCTAGAAAAATTGAACATTTTCTTATTAAATCGTCTACCTTAATGGAAGGATACTAATTTTTGTACCTAATGGTTGTTTTTATAGCCACTAAAAAATTTATTTAAATTTGGCAAAAACCTCAACCTTAACAGGAGGAAAAGTTATATTTAAATATTGCGAGCATCTGTCAAAACTGTCAACCTTAAAATGCGGATAACTTTTCTAGAAAAATTAAGTATTTTCTTATTAAATCGTCTACCTTAATGCAAGGATACTAATTTTTGTACATATTTTTGGTAATATAACCACTAAAATATGTATTTAAATTTGATAAAAACCTCAACCTTCACGGGAGGAAAAGTTATATTTAAATATTGCGAGCATCTGTCAAAACTGTCAACCTTAAAATGCGGATAACTTTTCTAGAAAAATTGAACATTTTCTTATTAAATCGTCCACCTTAATGGAAGGATACTAATTTGTGTACCTAATGGTTGTATTTATAACCACTAAAAAAATTTATTAAATCTGGCAAAAACCTCAACCTTAACAGGAGGAAAAGTTATACTTAAATATTGCGAGCATCTGTCAAAACTGTCAACCTTAAAATGCGGATAACTTTTATAGAAAAATTGAGCATTTTCTTATTAAATCGTCTTACTTAATGGAAGGATACTAATTTTTGTACCTAATGGTTGTTTTTATAGCCACTAAAAAAATTTGGCAAAAACCTCAACCTTAACAGGAGGAAAAGTTATATTTAAATATTGCGAGCATTTGTCAAAACTGTCAACCTTAAAATGCGGATAACTTTTCTAGAAAAATTGAGCATTTTCTTATTAAAACCACTAAAAAATGTATTTAAATTTGGCAAAAACCTCAACCTTCACGGGAGGAAAAGTTATATTTAAATATTGCGAGCATCTGTCAAAACTGTCAACCTTCAAATGCGGATAACTTTTCTAGAAAAATTGAGCATTTTCTTATTAAACCGTCTAACTTAATGGAAGGATACTAATTTGTGTGCCTAATGGTTGTTTTTATAACCGCTAAAAAATGTATTTATTTAAATTTGGCAAAATCCTCAACCTTAACAGGAGGAAAAGTTATATTTAAATATTGCGAGCATCTGTCAAAACTGTCAACCTTAAAATGCGGATAACTTTTCTAGTAAAATTGAGCATTTTCTTATTAAATAGTCTTCCTTAATGGAAGGATACTAATATGTAAACCTAATGGTTGTTTTTATAACCACTAAAAAATTTATTTAAATTTGGCAAAATCCTCAACCTTAACAGGAGGAAAAGTTATATTTAGATATTGCGAGCATCTGTCAAAACTGTCAACCTTAAAATGCGGATAACTTTTCTAGAAAAATTGAGCATTTTCTTATTAAATCGTCTAACTTAATGGAAGGATACTAATTTGTGTACCTAATGGTTGTTTTTATAACCACTAAAAAATTTATTTAAATTTGGCAAAATCCTCAACCTTAACAGGAGGAAAAGTTATATTTAAATATTGCGAGCATCTGTCAAAACTGTCAACCTTAAAATGCGGATAACTTTTCTAGAAAAATTGAGCATTTTCTTATTAAATCGTCTAACTTAATGGAAGGATACTAATTTGTGTACCTAATGGTTGTTTTTATAACCACTAAAATATTTATTTAAATTTGGCAAAATCCTCAACCTTAACAGGAGGAAAAGTTATATTTAAATATTGCGAGCATCTGTCAAAACTGTCAACCTTAAAATGCGGATAACTTTTCTAGAAAAATTGAACATTTTCTTATTAAATCGTCTACCTTAATGGAAGGATACTAATTTGTGTACCTAATGGTTGTTTTTATAACCACTAAAAAATTTATTTAAATTTGGCAAAAACCTCAACCGTAACAGGAGGAAAAGTTAAACTTAAATATTGCGAGCATCTGCCAAAACTGTCAACCTTCAAATGCGGATAACTTTTCTAGAAAAATTGAACATTTTCTTATTATATCGTCTACCTTAATGGAAGGATACTAATTTGTGTACCTAATGGTTGTTTTTATAACCACTAAAAAATTTATTTAAATTTGGCAAAAACCTCAACCTTAACTGGAGCAAAAGTAATACTTAAATATTGCGAGCATCTGTCAAAACTGTCAACCTTAAAATGCGGATAACTTTTCTAGAAAAATTGAGCATTTTCTAATTAAATCGTCTAACTTAATGGAAGGATACTAATTTGTGTACCTAATGGTTGGTAATATAACCACTAAAAAACTTTTTAAAATTTAGCAAAAACCTCAACCTTAACAGGAGGAAAAGTTATATTTAAATATTGCGAGTATCTGTCAAAACTGTCAACCTTAAAATGCGGATAACTTTTCTAGAAAAAATTGAGCATTTTCTTATTAAATCGTCTAACTTAATGGAAGGATACTAATTTTTGTACCTAATGTTTGTTTTTATAGCCACTAAAAAATTTATTTAAATTTGGCAAAAACCTCAACCTTAACAGGAGAAAAAGTTATATTTAAATATTGCGAGCATCTGTCAAAACTGTCAACCTTAAAATGCGGATAACTTTTCTAGAAAAATTGAGCATTTTCTTATTAAATCGTCTACCTTAATGCAAGGATACTAATTTTTGTACCTAATGGTTGTTTTTATAGCCACTAAAAAATTTATTTAAATTTGGCAAAAACCTCAACTTTAACAGGAGGAAAAGTTTTATTTAAATATTGCGAGCATCTGTCAAAACTGTCAACCTTAAAATGCGGATAACTTTTCTAGAAAAATTGAACATTTTCTTATTAAATCGTCTACCTTAATGGAAGGATACTAATTTGTGTACCTAATAGTTGTTTTTATAACCACTAAAAAATTTATTTAAATTTGGCAAAAACCTCAACCGTAACAGGAGGAAAAGTTATACTTAAATATTGCGAGCATCTGCCAAAACTGTCAACCTTCAAATGCGGATAACTTTTCTAGAAAAATTGAACATTTTCTTATTATATCGTCTACCTTAATGGAAGGATACTAATTTGTGTACCTAATGGTTGTTTTTATAACCACTAAAAAATTTATTTAAATTTGGCAAAAACCTCAACCTTAACTGGAGCAAAAGTAATACTTAAATATTGCGAGCATCTGTCAAAACTGTCAACCTTAAAATGCGGATAACTTTTCTAGAAAAATTGAGCATTTTCTAATTAAATCGTCTAACTTAATGGAAGGATACTAATTTGTGTACCTAATGGTTGGTAATATAACCACTAAAAAACTTTTTAAAATTTGGCAAAAACCTCAACCTTAACAGGAGGAAAAGTTATATTTAAATATTGCGAGCATCTGTCAAAACTGTCAACCTTAAAATGCGGATAACTTTTCCAGAAAAAATTGAGCATTTTCTTATTAAATCGTCTAACTTAATGGAAGGATACTAATTTTTGTACCTAATGTTTGTTTTTATAGCCACTAAAAAATTTATTTAAATTTGGCAAAAACCTCAACCTTAACAGGAGAAAAAGTTATATTTAAATATTGCGAGCATCTGTCAAAACTGTCAACCTTAAAATGCGGATAACTTTTCTAGAAAAATTGAGCATTTTCTTATTAAATCGTCTACCTTAATGCAAGGATACTAATTTTTGTACCTAATGGTTGTTTTTATAGCCACTAAAAAATTTATTTAAATTTGGCAAAAACCTCAACTTTAACAGAAGGAAAAGTTTTATTTAAATATTGCGAGCATCTGTCAAAACTGTCAACCTTAAAATGCGGATAACTTTTCTAGAAAAATTGAGCATTCTCTTATTAAATCGTCTACCTTAATGCAAGGATACTAATTTTTGTACCTATTGTTGGTAATATAACCACTAAAAAATGTATTTAAATTTGGCAAAAACCTCAACTTTCGCGGGAGGAAAAGTTATATTTAAATATTGCGAGCATCTGTCAAAACTGTCAACCTTCAAAATCCGGATAACTTTTCTAGAAAAATTGAACATTTTCTTATTAAATCGTCTACCTTAATGGAAGGATACTAATTTGTGTACCTAATGGTTGTTTTTATAAGCATTAAAAAAATTATTTAAATTTGACAAGAACCTCAACCTTAACAGGAAAAAGATATATTAAAATATTGCGAGCATCTGTCAAAACTGTCAACCTTAAAATGCGGATAACTTTTCTAGAAAAATTGAGCCTTTTCTTATTAAGTCGTCTACCTTAATGGAAGGATACTAATTTTTGTACCTATTGTTGTTAATATAACAACTAAAAAACTTATTAAAATTTGGCAAAAACCTCAACTTTAACAGGAGGAAAAGTTATATTTAAATATTGCGAGCATCTCTCAAAACTGTCAACCTTAAAATGCGGATAACTTTTATAGACAAATTGAGCATTTTCTTATTAAATCGTCTAACTTAATGGAAGGATACTAATTTTTGTACCTAATGGTTGTTTTTATAGCCACTAAAAAATTTATTTAAATTTGGCAAAAACCTCAACCTTAACAGGAGGAAAAGTTATATTTAAATATTGCGAGCATCTGTCAAAACTGTCAACCTTAAAATGCGGATAACTTTTCTAGAAAAATTAAGTATTTTCTTATTAAATCGTCTACCTTAATGCAAGGATACTAATTTTTGTACATATTTTTGGTAATATAACCACTAAAATATGTATTTAAATTTGATAAAAACCTCAACGTTCACGGGAGGAAAAGTTATATTTAAATATTGCGAGCATCTGTCAAAACTGTCAACCTTAAAATGCGGATAACTTTTCTAGAAAAATTGAACATTTTCTTATTAAATCGTCTACCTTAATGGAAGGATACTAATTTGTGTACCTTATGGTTGTTTTTATAACCACTAAAAAATTTATTTAAATTTGGCAAAAACCTCAACCGTAACAGGAGGAAAAGTTATACTTAAATATTGCGAGCATCTGCCAAAACTGTCAACCTTCAAATGCGGATAACTTTTCTAGAAAAATTGAACATTTTCTTATTAAATCGTCTACCTTAATGCAAGGATACTAATTTTTGTACCTAATGGTTGTTTTTATAGCCACTAAAAAATTTATTTAAATTTGGCAAAAACCTCAACTTTAACAGGAGGAAAAGTTTTATTTAAATATTGCGAGCATCTGTCAAAACTGTCAACCTTAAAATGCGGATAACTTTTCTAGAAAAATTGAGCATTCTCTTATTAAATCGTCTACCTTAATGCAAGGATACTAATTTTTGTACCTATTGTTGGTAATATAACCACTAAAAAATGTATTTAAATTTGGCAAAAACCTCAACTTTCGCGGGAGGAAAAGTTATATTTAAATATTGCGAGCATCTGTCAAAACTGTCAACCTTCAAAATCCGGATAACTTTTCTAGAAAAATTGAACATTTTCTTATTAAATCGTCTACCTTAATGGAAGGATACTAATTTGTGTACCTAATGGTTGTTTTTATAAGCATTAAAAAAATTATTTAAATTTGACAAGAACCTCAACCTTAACAGGAAAAAGATATATTAAAATATTGCGAGCATCTGTCAAAACTGTCAACCTTAAAATGCGGATAACTTTTCTAGAAAAATTGAGCCTTTTCTTATTAAGTCGTCTACCTTAATGGAAGGATACTAATTTTTGTACCTATTGTTGTTAATATAACAACTAAAAAACTTATTAAAATTTGGCAAAAACCTCAACTTTAACAGGAGGAAAAGTTATATTTAAATATTGCGAGCATCTCTCAAAACTGTCAACCTTAAAATGCGGATAACTTTTATAGACAAATTGAGCATTTTCTTATTAAATCGTCTAACTTAATGGAAGGATACTAATTTTTGTACCTAATGTTTGTTTTTATAGCCACTAAAAAATTTATTTAAATTTGGCAAAAACCTCAACCTTAACAGGAGAAAAAGTTATATTTAAATATTGCGAGCATCTGTCAAAACTGTCAACCTTAAAATGCGGATAACTTTTCTAGAAAAATTGAGCATTTTCTTATTAAATCGTCTACCTTAATGCAAGGATACTAATTTTTGTACCTAATGGTTGTTTTTATAGCCACTAAAAAATTTATTTAAATTTGGCAAAAACCTCAACTTTAACAGAAGGAAAAGTTTTATTTAAATATTGCGAGCATCTGTCAAAACTGTCAACCTTAAATTGCGGATAACTTTTCTAGAAAAATTGAGCATTCTCTTATTAAATCGTCTACCTTAATGCAAGGATACTAATTTTTGTACCTATTGTTGGTAATATAACCACTAAAAAATGTATTTAAATTTGGCAAAAACCTCAACTTTCGCGGGAGGAAAAGTTATATTTAAATATTGCGAGCATCTGTCAAAACTGTCAACCTTCAAAATCCGGATAACTTTTCTAGAAAAATTGAACATTTTCTTATTAAATCGTCTACCTTAATGGAAGGATACTAATTTGTGTACCTAATGGTTGTTTTTATAAGCATTAAAAAAATTATTTAAATTTGACAAGAACCTCAACCTTAACAGGAAAAAGATATATTAAAATATTGCGAGCATCTGTCAACCTTAAAATGCGGATAACTTTTCTAGAAAAATTGAGCCTTTTCTTATTAAGTCGTCTACCTTAATGGAAGGATACTAATTTTTGTACCTATTGTTGTTAATATAACAACTAAAAAACTTATTAAAATTTGGCAAAAACCTCAACTTTAACAGGAGGAAAAGTTATATTTAAATATTGCGAGCATCTCTCAAAACTGTCAACCTTAAAATGCGGATAACTTTTATAGACAAATTGAGCATTTTCTTATTAAATCGTCTAACTTAATGGAAGGATACTAATTTTTGTACCTAATGGTTGTTTTTATAGCCACTAAAAAATTTATTTAAATTTGGCAAAAACCTCAACCTTAACAGGAGGAAAAGTTATATTTAAATATTGCGAGCATCTGTCAAAACTGTCAACCTTAAAATGCGGATAACTTTTCTAGAAAAATTAAGTATTTTCTTATTAAATCGTCTACCTTAATGCAAGGATACTAATTTTTGTACATATTTTTGGTAATATAACCACTAAAATATGTATTTAAATTTGATAAAAACCTCAACCTTCACGGGAGGAAAAGTTATATTTAAATATTGCGAGCATCTGTCAAAACTGTCAACCTTAAAATGCGGATAACTTTTCTAGAAAAATTGAACATTTTCTTATTAAATCGTCTACCTTAATGGAAGGATACTAATTTGTGTACCTTATGGTTGTTTTTATAACCACTAAAAAATTTATTTAAATTTGGCAAAAACCTCAACCGTAACAGGAGGAAAAGTTATACTTAAATATTGCGAGCATCTGCCAAAACTGTCAACCTTCAAATGCGGATAACTTTTCTAGAAAAATTGAACATTTTCTTATTAAATCGTCTACCTTAATGCAAGGATACTAATTTTTGTACCTAATGGTTGTTTTTATAGCCACTAAAAAATTTATTTAAATTTGGCAAAAACCTCAACTTTAACAGGAGGAAAAGTTTTATTTAAATATTGCGAGCATCTGTCAAAACTGTCAACCTTAAAATGCGGATAACTTTTCTAGAAAAATTGAGCATTCTCTTATTAAATCGTCTACCTTAATGCAAGGATACTAATTTTTGTACCTATTGTTGGTAATATAACCACTAAAAAATGTATTTAAATTTGGCAAAAACCTCAACTTTCGCGGGAGGAAAAGTTATATTTAAATATTGCGAGCATCTGTCAAAACTGTCAACCTTCAAAATCCGGATAACTTTTCTAGAAAAATTGAACATTTTCTTATTAAATCGTCTACCTTAATGGAAGGATACTAATTTGTGTACCTAATGGTTGTTTTTATAAGCATTAAAAAAATTATTTAAATTTGACAAGAACCTCAACCTTAACAGGAAAAAGATATATTAAAATATTGCGAGCATCTGTCAAAACTGTCAACCTTAAAATGCGGATAACTTTTCTAGAAAAATTGAGCCTTTTCTTATTAAGTCGTCTACCTTAATGGAAGGATACTAATTTTTGTACCTATTGTTGTTAATATAACAACTAAAAAACTTATTAAAATTTGGCAAAAACCTCAACTTTAACAGGAGGAAAAGTTATATTTAAATATTGCGAGCATCTCTCAAAACTGTCAACCTTAAAATGCGGATAACTTTTATAGACAAATTGAGCATTTTCTTATTAAATCGTCTAACTTAATGGAAGGATACTAATTTTTGTACCTAATGGTTGTTTTTATAGCCACTAAAAAATTTATTTAAATTTGGCAAAAACCTCAACCTTAACAGGAGGAAAAGTTATATTTAAATATTGCGAGCATCTGTCAAAACTGTCAACCTTAAAATGCGGATAACTTTTCTAGAAAAATTAAGTATTTTCTTATTAAATCGTCTACCTTAATGCAAGGATACTAATTTTTGTACATATTTTTGGTAATATAACCACTAAAATATGTATTTAAATTTGATAAAAACCTCAACCTTCACGGGAGGAAAAGTTATACTTAAATATTGCGAGCATCTGCCAAAACTGTCAACCTTCAAATGCGGATAACTTTTCTAGAAAAATTGAACATTTTCTTATTATATCGTCTACCTTAATGGAAGGATACTAATTTGTGTACCTAATGGTTGTTTTTATAACCACTAAAAAATTTATTTAAATTTGGCAAAAACCTCAACCTTAACTGGAGCAAAAGTAATACTTAAATATTGCGAGCATCTGTCAAAACTGTCAACCTTAAAATGTGGATAACTTTTCTAGAAAAATTGAGCATTTTCTAATTAAATCGTCTAACTTAATGGAAGGATACTAATTTGTGTACCTAATGGTTGGTAATATAACCACTAAAAAACTTTTTAAAATTTGGCAAAAACCTCAACCTTAACAGGAGGAAAAGTTATATTTAAATATTGCGAGCATCTGTCAAAACTGTCAACCTTAAAATGCGGATAACTTTTCTAGAAAAAATTGAGCATTTTCTTATTAAATCGTCTAACTTAATGGAAGGATACTAATTTTTGTACCTAATGTTTGTTTTTATAGCCACTAAAAAAATTATTTAAATTTGGCAAAAACCTCAACCTTAACAGGAGAAAAAGTTATATTTAAATATTGCGAGCATCTGTCAAAACTGTCAACCTTAAAATGCGGATAACTTTTCTAGAAAAATTGAGCATTTTCTTATTAAATCGTCTACCTTAATGCAAGGATACTAATTTTTGTACCTAATGGTTGTTTTTATAGCCACTAAAAAACTTATTTAAATTTGGCAAAAACCTCAACTTTAACAGGAGGAAAAGTTTTATTTAAATATTGCGAGCATCTGTCAAAACTGTCAACCTTAAAATGCGGATAACTTTTCTAGAAAAATTGAGCATTCTCTTATTAAATCGTCTACATTAATGCAAGGATACTAATTTTTGTACCTATTGTTGGTAATATAACCACTAAAAAATGTATTTAAATTTGGCAAAAACCTCAACTTTCGCGGGAGGAAAAGTTATATTTAAATATTGCGAGCATCTGTCAAAACTGTCAACCTTCAAAATCCGGATAACTTTTCTAGAAAAATTGAACATTTTCTTATTAAATCGTCTACCTTAATGGAAGGATACTAATTTGTGTACCTAATGGTTGTTTTTATAAGCATTAAAAAAATTATTTAAATTTGACAAGAACCTCAACCTTAACAGGAAAAAGATGTATTAAAATATTGCGAGCATCTGTCAAAACTGTCAACCTTAAAATGCGGATAACTTTTCTAGAAAAATTGAGCCTTTTCTTATTAAGTCGTCTACCTTAATGGAAGGATACTAATTTTTGTACCTATTGTTGTTATATAACAACTAAAAAACTTATTAAAATTTGGCAAAAACCTCAACTTTAACAGGAGGAAAAGTTATATTTAAATATTGCGAGCATCTCTCAAAACTGTCAACCTTAAAATGCGGATAACTTTTATAGAAAAATTGAGCATTTTCTTATTAAATCGTCTAACTTAATGGAAGGATACTAATTTTTGTACCTAATGGTTGTTTTTATAGCCACTAAAAAATTTATTTAAATTTGGCAAAAACCTCAACCTTAACAGGAGGAAAAGTTATATTTAAATATTGCGAGCATCTGTCAAAACTGTCAACCTTAAAATGCGGATAACTTTTCTAGAAAAATTGAACATTTTCTTATTAAATCGTCCACCTTAATGGAAGGATACTAATTTGTGTACCTAATGGTTGTTTTTATAAGCATTAAAAAAATTATTTAAATTTGACAAGAACCTCAACCTTAACAGGAAAAAGATATATTAAAATATTGCGAGCATCTGTCAAAACTGTCAACCTTAAAATGCGGATAACTTTTCTAGAAAAATTGAGCCTTTTCTTATTAAGTCGTCTACCTTAATGGAAGGATACTAATTTTTGTACCTATTGTTGTTATATAACAACTAAAAAACTTATTAAAATTTGGCAAAAACCTCAACTTTAACAGGAGGAAAAGTTATATTTAAATATTGCGAGCATCTCTCAAAACTGTCAACCTTAAAATGCGGATAACTTTTATAGAAAAATTGAGCATTTTCTTATTAAATCGTCTAACTTAATGGAAGGATACTAATTTTTGTACCTAATGGTTGTTTTTATAGCCACTAAAAAATTTATTTAAATTTGGCAAAAACCTCAACCTTAACAGGAGGAAAAGTTATATTTAAATATTGCGAGCATCTGTCAAAACTGTCAACCTTAAAATGCGGATAACTTTTCTAGAAAAATTGAACATTTTCTTATTAAATCGTCCACCTTAATGGAAGGATACTAATTTGTGTACCTAATGGTTGTATTTATAACCACTAAAAATTTTTATTAAATCTGGCAAAAACCTCAACCTTAACAGGAGGAAAAGTTATACTTAAATATTGCGAGCATCTGTCAAAACTGTCAACCTTAAAATGCGGATAACTTTTATAGAAAAATTGAGCATTTTCTTATTAAATCGTCTTACTTAATGGAAGGATACTAATTTTTGTACCTAATGGTTGTTTTTATAGCCACTAAAAAAATTTGGCAAAAACCTCAACCTTAACAGGTGGAAAAGTTATATTTAAATATTGCGAGCATTTGTCAAAACTGTCAACCTTAAAATGCGGATAACTTTTCTAGAAAAATTGAGCATTTTCTTATTAAAACCACTAAAAAATGTATTTAAATTTGGCAAAAACCTCAACCTTCACGGGAGGAAAAGTTATATTTAAATATTGCGAGCATCTGTCAAAACTGTCAACCTTAAAATGCGGATAACTTTTCTAGAAAAATTGAACATTTTCTTATTAAATCGTCTACCTTAATGGAAGGATACTAATTTGTGTACCTTATGGTTGTTCTTATAAGCACCTTAAAAAAATTATTTAAATTTGGCAAGAACCTCAACCTTAACAGGAGGAAAAGTTATATTTAAATATTGCGAGCATCTGTCAAAACTGTCAACCTTAAAATGCGGATAACTTTTCTAGAAATATTGAGCCTATTCTTATTAAATGGTCTACATTAATGGAAGGATACTAATTTTTGTACCTAATGTTTGTTTTTATAGCCACTAAAAAATTTATTTTAATTTGGCAAAAACCTCAACCTTAACAGGAGGAAAAGTTATATTTAAATATTGCGAGCATCTGTCAAAACTGTTAACCTTAAAATGCGGATAACTTTTCTAGAAAAATTGAGCATTTTCTTATTAAATCGTCTACCTCAATGCAAGGATACTAATTTTTGTACCTAATGGTTGTTTTTATAGCCACTAAAAAATTTATTTAAATTTGGCAAAAACCTCAACCTTAACAGGAGGAAAAGTTTTATTTAAATATTGCGAGCATCTGTCAAAACTGTCAACCTTAAAATGCGGATAACTTTTCTACAAAAATTGAGCATTCTCTTATTAAATCGTCTACCTTAATGCAAGGATACTAATTTTTGTACCTATTGTTGGTAATATAACTCTAAAAAATGTATTTAAATTTGGCAAAAACCTCAACTTTGGCGGGAGGAAAAGTTATATTTAAATATTGCGAGCATTTGTCAAAACTGTCAACCTTCAAAATCCGGATAACTTTTCTAGAAAAATTGAACATTTTCTTATTAAATCGTCTACCTTAATGGAAGGATACTAATTTGTGTACCTAATGGTTGTTTTTATAAGCATTAAAAAAATTATTTAAATTTGACAAGAACCTCAACCTTAACAGGAAAAAGATATATTAAAATATTGCGAGCATCTGTCAAAACTGTCAACCTTAAAATGCGGATAACTTTTCTAGAAAAATTGAGCCTTTTCTTATTAAGTCGTCTACTTTAATGGAAGGATACTAATTTTTGTACCTATTGTTGTTTATATAACCACTAAAAAACTTATTAAAATTTGGCAAAAACCTCAACCTTAACAGGAGGAAAAGTTATATTTAAATATTGCGAGCATCTCTCAAAACTGTCAACCTTAAAATGCGGATAACTTTTATAGAAAAATTGAGCATTTTCTTATTAAATCGTCTAACTTAATGGATGGATACTAATTTTTGTACCTAATGGTTGTTTTTATAGCCACTAAAAAATTTATTTAAATTTGGCAAAAACCTCAACCTTAACAGGAGGAAAAGTTATATTTAAATATTGCGAGCATCTGTCAAAACTGTCAACCTTAAAATGCGGAAAACTTTTCTAGAAAAATTAAGTATTTTCTTATTAAATCGTCTACCTTAATGCAAGGATACTAATTTGTGTACCTAATGGTTGGTAATATAACCACTAAAAAACTTTTTAAAATTTGGCAAAAACCTCAACCTTAATGGGAGGAAAAGTTATATTTAAATATTGCGAGCATCTGTCAAAACTGTCAACCTTAAAATGCGGATAACTTTTCTAGAAAAATTGAGCATTTTCTTATTAAATCGTCTAACTTAATGGAAGGATACTAATTTGTGTACCTAATGGTTGGTAATATAACCACTAAAAAACTTTTTAAAATTTGGCAAAAACCTCAACCTTAACGGGAGGGAAAGTTATATTTAAATATTGCGAGCATCTCTCAAAACTGTCAACCTTAAAATGCGGATAACTTTTATAGAAAAATTGAGCATTTTCTTATTAAATCGTCTTACTTAATGGAAGGATACTAATTTTTGTACCTAATGGTTGTTTTTATAGCCACTAAAAAAATTTGGCAAAAACCTCAACCTTAACAGGAGGAAAAGTTATATTTAAATATTGCGAGCATTTGTCAAAACTGTCAACCTTAAAATGCGGATAACTTTTCTAGAAAAATTGAGCATTTTCTTATTAAATCGTCTTCCTTAACGGAAGGATACTAATTTGTGTACCTGATGGTTGTTTGTATAAACACTAAAAAATTTATTTAAATTTGGCAAAATCCTCAATCTTAACGGGAGGAAAAGTTATATTTAAATATTGCGAGCATCTCTCAAAACTGTCAACCTTAAAATGCGGATAACTTTTATAGAAAAATTGAGCATTCTCTTATTAAATCGTCTACCTTAATGCAAGGATACTAATTTTTGTACCTATTGTTTGTAATATAACCACTAAAAAATGTATTTAAATTTGGCAAAAACCTCAACTTTGGCGGGAGGAAAAGTTATATTTAAATATTGCGAGCATTTGTCAAAACTGTCAACCTTCAAAATCCGGATAACTTTTCTAGAAAAATTGAACATTTTCTTATTAAATCGTCTACCTTAATGGAAGGATACTAATTTGTGTACCTAATGGTTGTTTTTATAAGCATTAAAAAAATTATTTAAATTTGACAAGAACCTCAACCTTAACAGGAAAAAGATATATTAAAATATTGCGAGCATCTGTCAAAACTGTCAACCTTAAAATGCGGATAACTTTTCTAGAAAAATTGAGCCTTTTCTTATTAAGTCGTCTACTTTAATGGAAGGATACTAATTTTTGTACCTATTGTTGTTAATATAACCACTAAAAAACTTATTAAAATTTGGCAAAAACCTCAACCTTAACAGGAGGAAAAGTAATATTTAAATATTGCGAGCATCTCTCAAAACTGTCAACCTTAAAATGCGGATAACTTTTATAGAAAAATTGAGCATTTTCTTATTAAATCGTCTAACTTAATGGATGGATACTAATTTTTGTACCTAATGGTTGTTTTTATAGCCACTAAAAAATTTATTTAAATTTGGCAAAAACCTCAACCTTAACAGGAGGAAAAGTTATATTTAAATATTGCGAGCATCTGTCAAAACTGTCAACCTTAAAATGCGGAAAACTTTTCTAGAAAAATTAAGTATTTTCTTATTAAATCGTCTACCTTAATGCAAGGAAACTAATTTTTGTACATATTTTTGGTAATATAACCACTAAAATATGTATTTAAATTTGATAAAAACCTCAACCTTCACGGGAGGAAAAGTTATATTTAAATATTGCGAGCATCTGTCAAAACTGTCAACCTTAAAATGCGGATAACTTTTCTAGAAAAATTGAATATTTTCTTATTAAATCGTCTACCTTAATGGAAGGATACTAATTTGTGTACCTAATGGTTGTTTTTATAACCACTAAAAAATTTATTTAAATTTGGCAAAAACCTCAACCTTAACAGGAGGAAAAGTTATACTTAAATATTGCGAGCATCTGTCAAAACTGTCAACCTTAAAATGCGGATAACTTTTCTAGAAAAATTGAGCATTTTCTTATTAAATCGTCTAACTTAATGGAAGGATACTAATTTGTGTACCTAATGGTTGGTAATATAACCACTAAAAAACTTTTTAAAATTTGGCAAAAACCTCAACCTTAATGGGAGGAAAAGTTATATTTAAATATTGCGAGCATCTCTCAAAACTGTCAACCTTAAAATGCGGATATTTTTTATAGAAAAATTGAGCATTTTCTTATTAAATCGTCTAACTTAATGGAAGGTTACTAATTTTTGTACCTAATGGTTGTTTTTATAGCCAATAAAAAATTTATTTAAATTTGGTAAAAACCTCAGCCTTAACAGGAGGAAAAGTTATACTTAAATATTTCGAGCATCTGTCAAAACTGTCAACCTTAAAATGCGGATAAATTTTCTAGAAAAATTGAGCATTTTCTTATTAAATCGTCTAACTTAATGGAAGGATACTTATTTGTGTACCTTATTTATTTTTGTTCTTATAACCACTTAAAAATGTATTTAAATTTGGCAAAAACCTCAACCTTCACGGGAGGAAAAGTTATAATTAAATATTGCGAGCATCTGTCAAAACTGTCAACCTTAAAATGCGGATAACTTTTCTAGAAAAATTGAACATTTTCTTATAAAATCGTCTACCTTAATGGAAGGATACTAATTTGTGTACCTAATGGTTGTTTTTATAACCACTAAAAAATTTATTTAAATTTGGCAAAAACCTCAACCTTAACAGGAGGAAAAGTTATACTTAAATATTGCAAGCATCTGTCAAAACTGTCAACCTTAAAATGCGGATTACTTTTCTAGAAAAATTGAGCATTTTCTTATTAAATCGTCTACCTTAATGGAAGGATACTAATTTGTGTACCTGATGGTTGTTTGTATAAACACTAAAAAATTTATTTAAATTTGGCAAAATCCTCAATCTTAACGGGAGGAAAAGTTATATTTAAATATTGCGAGCATCTGTCAACCTTAAAATGCGGATAACTTTTCTAGAAAAATTGAGCCTTTTCTTATTTAATTGTCTACCTTAATGGAAGGATACTAATTTTTGTACCTATTGTTGGTAATATAACCACTAAAAAACTTATTAAAATTTGGCAAAAACCTCAACCTTAACGGGAGGAAAAGTTATATTTAAATATTGCGAGCATCTGTCAAAACTGTCAACCTTAAAATGCGGATAACTTTTATAGAAAAATTGAGCATTTTCTTATTAAATCGTCTAACTTAATGGAAGGATACTAATTTTTGTACCTAATGGTTGTTTTTATAGCCACTAAAAAATTTAATTAAATTTGGCAAAAACCTCAACCTTAACAGGAGGAAAAGTTATATTTAAATATTGCGAGCATCTGTCAAAACTGTCAACCTTAAAATGCGGATAACTTTTCTAGAAAAATTGAGCATTTTCTTATTAAATCGTCTACCTTAATGCAAGGATACTAATTTTTGTACATATTGTTGGTAATATTACCACTAAAAAATGTATTTAAATTTGGCAAACACCTCAACCTTCACGGGAAGAAAAGTTATATTCAAATATTGCGAGCATCTGTCAAAACTTTCAACCTTAAAATGCGGATAACTTTTCTAGGAAAATTGAGCATTTTGTTATTAAATCGTCTAACTTAATGAAAGGATACTTATTTGTGTACCTTATGGTTGTTTTTATAACCACTAAAAAATTTATTTAAATTTGGCAAAATCCTCAAACTTAACAGGAGAAAAAGTTATATTTAAATATTGCGAGCATCTGTCAAAACTGTCAACCTTAAAATGCGGATAACTTTTCTAGAAAAATTGAACATTTTCTTATTAATTCGTCTACCTTAATGGCGGGATACTAATTTGTGTACCTAATGGTTGTTTTTATAACCACTAAAAAATTTATTTAAATTTGGCAAAATCCTCAACCTTAACGGGAGGAAAAGTTATATTTAAATATTGCGAGCACCTGTCAACCTTAAAATGCGGATAACTTTTCTAGAAAAATTGAGCCTTTTCTTATTTAGTTGTCTACCTTAATGCAAGGATACTAATTTTTGTACCTATTGTTGTTAATATAACCACTAAAAAACTTTTTAAAATTTGGCAAAAACCTCAACCTTAACGGGAGGAAAAGTTATATTTAAATATTGCGAGCATCTCTCAAAACTGTCAACCTTAAAATGCGGATAACTTTTATAGAAAAATTGAGCATTTTCTTATTAAATCGTCTAACTTAATGGAAGGATACTAATTTTTGTATCTAATGGTTGTTTTTATAGCCACTAAAAAATTTAATTAAATTTTGCAAAAACCTCAACCTTAACAGGAGGAAAAGTTATATTTAAATATTGCGACCATCTGTCAAAACTGTCAACCTTAAAATGCGGATAACTTTTCTAGAAAAATTGAGCATTTTCTTATTAAATCGTCGACCTTAATGCAAAAATACTAATTTTTGTACATATTGTTGGTAATATAACCACTAAAAAATGTATTTAAGTTTGGCAAACACCTCAACCTTCACGGGAGGAAAAGTTATATTTAAATATTGCGAGCATCTGTCAAAACTGTCAACCTTAAAATGCGGATAACTTTTCTAGAAAAATTGAACATTTTCTTATTAAATCGTCTACCTTAATGGAAGGATACTAATTTGTGTACCTAATGGTTGTTTTTATAACCACTAAAAAATTTATTTAAGTTTGGCAAAAACCTCAACCTTAACAGGAGGAAAAGTTATATTTAAATATTGCGAGCATCTGTCAAAACTGTCAACCTTAAAATGCGGATAACTTTTCTAGAAAAATTGAGCATTTTCTTATTAAATCGTCTAACTTAATGAAAGGATACTTATTTGTGTACCTAATGGTTGTTTTTATAACCACTAAAAAATTTATTTAAATTTGGCAAAATCCTCAACCTTAACAGGAGGAAAAGTTATATTTAAATATTGCGAGCATCTGTCAAAACTGTCAACCTTAAAATGCGGATAACTTTTCTAGAAAAATTGAGCATTTTCTTATTAAATCGTCTAACTTAATGGAAGGATACTAATTTTTGTACCTAATGGTTGTTTTTATAGCCACTAAAAAATTTATTTAAATTTGGCAAAAACCTCAACCTTAACAGGAGGAAAAGTTATATTTAAATATTGCGAGCATCTGTCAAAACTGTCAACCTTAAAATGCGGATAACTTTTCTAGAAAAATTGAGAATTTTCTTATTAAATCGCCTATCTTAATGGAAGGATACTTATTTGTGTACCTTATGGTTGTTTTTATAACCACTAAAAAATTTATTTAAATTTGGCAAAATCCTCAACCTTAACAGGAGGAAAAGTTATATTTAAATATTGCGAGCATCTGTCAAAACTGAAAACCTTAAAATGCGGATAACTTTTCTAGAAAAATTGAACATTTTCTTATTAAATCGTCTACCTTAATGGAAGGATACTAATTTGTGTACCTAATGGTTGTTTTTATAACCAGTAAAAAATTTATTTAAATTTGGCAAAAACCTCAACCTTAACAGGAGGAAAAGTTATGCTTAAATATTGCGAGCATCTGTCAAAACTGTCAACCTTAAAATGCGGATAACTTTTCTAGAAAAATTGAGCATTTTCTTATTAAATCGTCTACCTTAACGGAAGGATACTAATTTGTGTACCTGATGGTTGTTTGTATAACCACTAGAAAATTTATTTATATTTGGCAAAATCCTCAACCTTAACGGGAGGAAAAATTATATTTAAATATTGCGAGCATCTGTCAACCTTAAAATGCGGAAAACTTTTCTAGAAAATTTGAGCCTTTTCTTATTTAATTGTCTACCTTAATGGAAGGATACTAATTTTTACCTATTGTTTTTAATATAACCACTAAAAAACTATTTAAAATTTGGCAAAAACCTCAACCTTAACGGGAGGAAAAGTTATATTTAAATATTGCAAGCATCTGTCAGAACTGTTAAACTTAAAATGCGGATAACTTTTCTAGAAAAATTGAGCATTTTCTTATTAAATCGTCTAACTTAATGGAAGGATACTAATTTTTGTACCTAATGGTTGTTTTTATAACCACTAAAAAATTTATTTAAATTTGACAAAAACCTCAACCTTAACAGGAGGAAAAGTTATATTTAAATATTGCGAGCATCTGTCAAAACTGTCAACCTTAAAATGCGGATAACTTTTCTAGAAAAATTGAACATTTTCTTATTAAATCGTCTACCTTAATGGAAGGATACTAATTTGTGTACCTAATGGTTGTTTTTATAACCACTAAAAAATTTATTTAAACTTGGCAAAAACCTCAACCTTAACAGGAGGAAAACTTATACTTAAATATTGCGAGCATCTGTCAAAACTGTCAACCTTAAAATGCGGATAACTTTTCTAGAAAAATTGAGCATTTTCTTATTAAATCGTCTAACTTAATGGAAGGATACTAATTTGTGTACCTAATGGTTGTTTTTATAACCGCTAAAAAATTTATTTAAATTTGGCAAAATCCTCAACCTTAACAGGAGGAAAAGTTATATTTAAATATTGCGAGCATCTGTCAAAACTGTCAACCTTAAAATGCGGATAACTTTTCTAGAAAAATTGAGCATTTTCTTATTAAATCGTCTAACTTAATGGAAGGATACTAATTTGTGTACCTAATGGTTGTTTTTATAACCACTAAAAAATTTATTTAAATTTGGCAAAATCCTCAACCTTAACAGGAGGAAAAGTTATATTTAAATATTGCGAGCATCTGTCAAAACTGTCAACCTTAAAATGCGGATAACTTTTCTAGAAAAATTGAGCATTTTCTTATTAAATCGTCTAACTTAATGGAAGGATACTAATTTGTGTACCTAATGGTTGTTTTTATAGCCACTAAAAAATTTATTTAAATTTGGCAAAAACCTCAACCTTAATGGGAGGAAAAGTTATATTTAAATATTGCGAGCATCTCTCAAAACTGTCAACCTTAAAATGCGGATAACTTTTATAGAAAAATTGAGCATTTTCTTATTAAATCGTCTATCTTAATGGAAGGATACTTATTTGTGTACCTTATGGTTGTTCTGATAACCACTTAAAAATGTATTTAAATTTGGCAAAAACCTCAACCTTCACGAGAGGAAAAGTTATATTTAAATATTGCGAGCATCTGTCAAAACTGTCAACCTTAAAATGCGGATAACTTTTCTAGAAAAATTGAACATTTTCTTATTAAATCGTCTACCTTAATGGAAGGATACTAATTTGTGTACCTAATGGTTGTTTTTATAACCACTAAAAAATTTATTTAAATTTGGCAAAAACCTCAACCTTAACAGGAGGAAAAGTTATACTTAAATATTCCGAGCATCTGTCAAAACTGTCAACCTTAAAATGCGGATAACTTTTCTAGAAAAATTGAGCATTTTCTTATTAAATCGTCTACCTTAATGGAAGGATACTAATTTGTGTACCTAATGGTTGTTTTTATAACCACTAACAAATTTATTTAAGTTTAGCAAAAACCTCAACCTTAACAGGAGGAAAAGGTATATTTAAATATTGCGAGCATCTGTCAAAACTGTCAACCTTAAAATGCGGATAACTTTTTTAGAAAAATTGAGCATTTTCTTATTAAATCGTCTAACTTAATGGAAGGATACTAATTTGTGTACCTAATGGTTGTTTTTATAACCACTAAAAAATTTATTTAAATTTGGCAAAAACCTCAACCTTAATGGGAGGAAAAGTTATATTTAAATATTGCGAGCATCTCTCAAAACTGTCAACCTTAAAATGCGGATAACTTTTATAGAAAAATTGAGCATTTTCTTATTAAATCGTCTAACTTAATGGAAGGATACTTATTTGTGTACCTTATGGTTTTTCTTATAACCACTTAAAAATGTATTTAAATTTGGCAAAAACCTCAACCTTCACGGGAGGAAAAGTTATATTTAAATATTGCGAGCATCTGTCAAAACTGTCAACCTTAAAATGCGGATAACTTTTCTAAAAAAATTGAACATTTTCTTATTAAATCGTCTACCTTAATGGAAGGATACTAATTTGTGTACCTAATGGTTGTTTTTATAACCACTAACAAATTTATTTAAATTTGACAAAAACCTCAACCTTAACAAGAGGAAAAGTTATACTTAAATATTGCGAGCATCTGTCAAAACTGTCAACCTTAAAATGCGGATAACTTTTCTAGAAAAATTGAGCATTTTCTTATTAAATCGTCTACCTTAATGGAAGGTTACTAATTTGTGTACCTGATGGTTGTTTGTATAACCACTAAAAAATTTATTTAAATTTGGCAAAATCCTCAACCTTAACGGGAGGAAAAGTTATATTTAAATATTGCGAGCACCTGTCAACCTTAAAATGCGGATAACTTTTCTAGAAAAATTGAGCCTTTTCTTATTTAATTGTCTACCTTAATGGAAGGATACTAATTTTTGTACCTATTGTTGTTAATATAACCACTAAAAAACTTATTAAAATTTGGCAAAAACCTCAACCTTAACTGGAGGAAAAGTTATATTTAAATATTGCGAGCATCTGTCAAAACTGTCAACCTTAGAATGCGGATAACTTTTGTAGAAAAATTGAGCATTTTCTTATTGAATCGTCTAACTTAATGGAAGGGTACTAATTTTTGTACCTAATGGTTGTTTTTATAGCCACTAAAAAATTTAATTAAATTTGGCAAAAACCTCAACCTTAACAGGAGGAAAAGTTATATTTAAATATTGCGAGCATCTGTCAAAACTGTCAACCTTAAAATGCGGATAACTTTTCTAGAAAAATTGAACATTTTCTTATTAAATCGTCTACCTTAATGCAAGGATATTAATTTTTGTACATATTGTTGGTAATATAACCACTAAAAAATGTATTTAAATTTGGCAAACACCTCAACCTTCACGGGAGGAAAAGTAATATTTAAATATTGCGAGCATCTGTCAAAACTGTCAACCTTAAAATGCGGATAACTTTTCTAGAAAAATTGAACATTTTCTTATTAAATCGTCTACCTTAATGGAAGGATACTAATTTGTGTACCTAATGGTTGTTTTTATAACCACTAAAAAATTTCTTTAAGTTTGGCAAAAACCCCAACCTTAACAGGAGGAAAAGTTATATTTAAATATTGCGAGCATCTGTCAAAACTGTCAACCTTAAAATGCGGATAACTTTTCTAGAAAAATTGAGCATTTTCTTATTAAATCGTCTAACTTAATGAAAGGATACTTATTTGTGTACCTTATGGTTGTTTTTATAACCACTAAAAAATTTATTTAAATTTGGCAAAATCCTCAACCTTAACAGGAGGAAAAGTTATATTTAAATATTGCGAGCATCTGTCAAAACTGTCAACCTTAAAATGCGGATAACTTTTCTAGAAAAATTGAACATTTTCTTATTAAATCGTCAACCTTAATGGAAGGATACTAATTTGTGTACCTAATGGTTGTTTTTATAACCACTAAAAATTTATTTAAATTTGGCAAAAACCTCAACCTTAACAGGAGGAAAAGTTATACTTAAATATTGCGAGCATCTGTCAAAACTGTCAACCTGAAAATGCGGATAACTTTTCTAAAAAAAATGAACATTTTCTTATTAAATCGTCTTCCTTAATGGAAGGATACTAATTTGTGTACCTAATGGTTGTTTTTATAACCACTAAAAAATTTATTTAAATTTGGCAAAAACCTCAACCTTAACAGGAGGAAAAGTTATACTTAAATATTGCGAGCATCTCTCAAAACTGTCAACCTTAAAATGCGGATAACTTTTCTAGAAAAATAGAGCATTTTCTTATTAAATCGTCTAACTTAATGGAAGGATACTTTTTTGTGTACCTAATGGTTGGTAATATAACCACTAAAAAACTTTTTAAAATTTGGCAAGAACCTCAACCTTAACCGGAGGAAAAGTAATATTTAAATATTGCGAGCATCTGTCAAAACTGTCAACCTTAAAATGCGGATAACTTTTATAGAAAAATTGAGTATTTTCTTATTAAATCGTCTAACTTAATGGAAGGATACTAATTTTTGTACCTAATGGTTGTTTTTATAGCCACTAAAAAAATTATTTAAATTTGGCAAAAACCTCAACCTTAACAGGAGGAAAAGTTATACTTAAATATTACGAGCATCTGTCAGAACTGTCAACCTTAAAATGCGGATAACTTTTCTAGAAAAATTGAGCATTTTCTTATTAAATCGTCTACCTTAATGCAAGGATACTAATTTTTGTACCTAATGGTTGTTTTTATAGCCACTAAAAAATGTATTTAAATTTGGAAAAACCTCAACCTTAACAGGAGGAAAAGTTATATTTAAATATTGCGAGCATCTGTCACCCTTAAAATGCGGATAACTTTTCTAGAAAAATTGAGCATTTTCTTATTATATCGTCTACCTTAATGCAAGGATACTAATTTTTGTACCTATTGTTGGTAATATAACCACTAAAAAATGTATTTAAATTTGGCAAAAACCTCAACCTTCACGGGAGGAAAAGTTATATTTAAATATTGCGAGCATCTCTCAAAACTGTCAACCTTAAAATGCGGATAACTTTTCTAGAAAAATTGAACATTTTCTTATTAAATCGTCTACCTTAATGGAAGGATACTAATTTGTGTACCTAATGGTTGTTTTTATAAGCTCTAAAAAAATTATTTAAATTTGGCAAGAACCTCAACCTTAACAGGAGAAAAAGATATATTTAAATATTGCGAGCATCTGTCAAAACTGTCAACCTTAAAATGCGGATAACTTTTCTGGAAATATTGAGCCTTTTCTTATAAAATCGTCTACCTTAATGGAAGGATACTAATTTGTGTACTTAATGGTTGTTTTTATAACCACTAAAGAATTTATTTAAATTTGGCAAAAACCTCAACCTTAACAGGAGGAAAAGTTATACTTAAATATTGCGAGCATCTGTCAAAACTGTCAACCTTAAAATGCGGATAACTTTTCTAGAAAAAATGAACATTTTCTTATTAAATCGTCTACCTTAATGGAAGGATACTAATTTGTGTACCTAATGGTTGTTTTTATAACCACTAAAAAATGTATTTAAATTTGGCAAAAACCTCAACCTTAACAGGAGGAAAAGTTATACTTAAATATTTCGAGCATCTGTCAAAACTGTCAACCTTAAAATGCGGATAACTTTTCTAGAAAAAATGAACATTAACTTATTAAATCATCTACCTTAATGGAAGGATACTAATTTGTGTACCTAATGGTTGTTTTTATAACCACAAAAAAATTTATTTAAATTTGGCAAGAACCTCAACCTTAACAGGAGGAAAAGTTATACTTAAATATTGCGAGCGTCTCTCAAAACTGTCAACCTTAAAATGCGGATAACTTTTCTAGAAAAATTGAGCATTTTCTTATTAAATCGTCTAACTTAATGGAAGGATACTAATTTGTGTACCTAATGGTTGGTAATATAACCACTAAAAAACTTTTTAAAATTTGGCAAGAACCTCAACCTTAACAGGAGGAAAAGTTATATTTAAATATTGCGAGCATCTGTCAAAACTGTCAACCTTAAAATGCGGATAACTTTTCTAGAAAAATTGAGCATTTTCTTATTAAATCGTCTACCTTAATGCAAGGATACTAATTTTTGTACCTAATGGTTGTTTTTATAGCCACTAAAAAATTTGTTTAAATTTGGCAAAAACCTCAACCTTAACAGGAGGAAAAGTTATATTTAAATATTGCGAGCATCTGTCAACCTTAAAATACGGATAACTTTTCTAGAAGAATTGAGCATTTTCTTATTATATCGTCTACCTTAATGCAAGGATACTAATTTTTGTACCTATTGTTGGTAATATAACCACTAAAAAATGTATTTAAATTTGGCAAAAACCTCAACCTTCACGGGAGGAAAAGTTATATTTAAAAATTACGAGCATCTGTCAAAACTGTCAACCTTAAAATGCGGATAACTTTTCTAGAAAAATTGAACATTTTCTTATTAAATCGTCTACCTTAATGGAAGGATACTAATTTGTGTACCTAATGGTTGTTTTTATAAGCACTAAAAAAATTATTTAAATTTGGCAAGAACCTCAACCTTAACAGGAGAAAAAGATATATTTAAATATTGCGAGCATCTGTCAAAACTGTCAACCTTAAAATGCGGATAACTTTTCTAGAAAAATTGAGCATTTTCTTATTAAATCGTCTAACTTAATGAAAGGATACTTATTTGTGTACCTAATGGTTGTTTTTATAACCACTAAAAAATTTATTTAAACTTGGCAAAAACCTCAACCTTAACAGGAGGAAAAGTTATACTTAAATATTGCGAGCATCTGTCAAAACTGTCAACCTAAAAATGCGGATAACTTTTCTAGAAAAAATGAACATTTTCTTATTAAATCGTCTACCTTAATGGAAGGATACTAATTTGTGTACTTAATGGTTGTTTTTATAACCACTAAAAAATTTATTTAGATTTGGCAAAAACCTCAACCTTAACAGGAGGAAAAGTTATATTTAAATATTGCGAGCATTTGTCAAAACTGTCAACCTTAAAATGCGGATAACTTTTCTAGAAAAATTGTACATTTTCTTATTAAATCGTCAACCTTAATGCAAGGATACTAATTTTTGTACCTAATGGTTATTTTTATAGCCGCTAAAAAATTTATTTAAATTTTGCAAAAACCTCAACCTTAACAGGAGGTAAAGTTATATTTAAATATTGCGAGCATCTGTCAACCTTAAAATGCGGATAACTTTTCTAGAAAAATTGAGCATTTTCTTATTATATCGTCTACCTTAATGCAAGGATACTAATTTTTGTACCTATTGTTGGTAATATAACCACTAAAAAATGTATTTAAATTTGGCAAAAACCTCAACCTTCACGGGAGGTAAAGTTATATTTAAATATTGCGAGCATCTGTCAAAACTGTCAACCTTAAAATGCGGATAACTTTTCTAGAAAAATTAAACATTTTCTTATTAAATCGTCTACCTTAATGGAAGGATACTAATTTGTGTACCTAATGGTTGTTTTTATAAGCACTAAAAAAATTATTTAAATTTGGCAAGAACCTCAACCTTAACAGGAGAAAAAGATATATTTAAATATTGCGAGCATCTGTCAAAACTGTCAACCTTAAAATGCGGATAACTTTTCTAGAAAAATTGAACATTTTCTTATTAAATCGTCTACCTTAATGGAAGGATACTAATTTGTGTACCTAATGGTTGTTTTTATAACCACTAAAAAATTTATTTAAACTTGGCAAAAACCTCAACCTTAACAGGAGGAAAAGTTATACTTATATATTGCGAGCATCTCTCAAAACTGTCAACCTTAAAATGCGGATAACTTTTCTAGAAAAAATGAACATTTTCTTATTAAATCGTCTACATTAATGGAAGGATACTAATTTGTGTACCTAATGGTTGTTTTTATAACCACTAAAAAATGTATTTCAATTTGCCAAAAACCTCAACCTTAACAGGAGGAAAAGTTATACTTAAATATTGCGAGCATCTGTCAAAACTGTCAACCTTAAAATGCGGATAACTTTTCTAGAAAAATTGAACATTTTCTTATTAAATCGTCTACCTTAATGGAAGGATACTAATTTGTGTACCTAATGGTTGTTTTTATAACCACTAAAGAATTTATTTAAATTTGGCAAAAACCTCAACCTTAACAGGAGGAAAAGTTATACTTAAATATTGCGAGCATCTGTCAAAACTGTCAACCTTAAAATGCGGATAACTTTTCTAGAAAAAATGAACATTTTCTTATTAAATCGTCTACCTTAATGGAAGGATACTAATTTGTGTACCTAATGGTTGTTTTTATAACCACTAAAAAATGTATTTAAATTTGGCAAAAACCTCAACCTTAACAGGAGGAAAAGTTATACTTAAATATTGCGAGCATCTGTCAAAACTGTCAACCTTAAAATGCGGATAACTTTTCTAGAAAAAATGAACATTAACTTATTAAATCATCTACCTTAATGGAAGGATACTAATTTGTGTACCTAATGGTTGTTTTTATAACCACAAAAAAATTTATTTAAATTTGGCAAAAACCTCAACCTTAACAGGAGGAAAAGTTATACTTAAATATTGCGAGCATCTCTCAAAACTGTCAACCTTAAAATGCGGATAACTTTTCTAGAAAAATTGAGCATTTTCTTATTTAATCGTCAACCTTAAAATGCGGGTAACTTTTCTACAAATATTGAGCCTTTTCTTATTAAATCGTCTACCTTAATAGAAGGATACTAATTTTTGTACCTATTGTTGGTAATATAACAACTAAAAAATGTATTCAAATTTGGCAAAAACCTCAACCTTCACGGGAGGAAAAGTTATATTTAAATATTGCGAGCATCTGTCAAAACTGTCAACCTTAAAATGCGGATAACTTTTCTAGAAAAATTGAGCATTTTCTTATTAAATCGTCTACCTTAATGCAAGGATACTAATTTTTGTACCTAATGGTTGTTTTTATAGCCACTAAAAAATTTGTTTAAATTTGGCAAAAACCTCAACCTTAACAGGAGGAAAAGTTATATTTAAATATTGCGAGCATCTGTCAACCTTAAAATACGGATAACTTTTCTAGAAAAATTGAGCATTTTCTTATTATATCGTCTACCTTAATGCAAGGATACTAATTTTTGTACCTATTGTTGGTAATATAACCACTAAAAAATGTATTTAAATTTGGCAAAAACCTCAACCTTCACGGGAGGAAAAGTTATATTTAAAAATTACGAGCATCTGTCAAAACTGTCAACCTTAAAATGCGGATAACTTTTCTAGAAAAATTGAACATTTTCTTATTAAATCGTCTACCTTAATGGAAGGATACTAATTTGTGTACCTAATGGTTGTTTTTATAAGCACTAAAAAAATTATTTAAATTTGGCAAGAACCTCAACCTTAACAGGAGAAAAAGATATATTTAAATATTGCGAGCATCTGTCAAAACTGTCAACCTTAAAATGCGGATAACTTTTCTAGAAAAATTGAGCATTTTCTTATTAAATCGTCTAACTTAATGAAAGGATACTTATTTGTGTACCTAATGGTTGTTTTTATAACCACTAAAAAATTTATTTAAATTTGGCAAAATCCTCAACCTTAACAGGAGGAAAAGTTATATTTAAATATTGCGAGCATCTGTCAAAACTGTCAACCTTAAAATGCGGATAACTTTTCTAGAAAAATTAAACATTTTCTTATTAAATCGTCTACCTTAATGGAAGGATACTAATTTGTGTACCTAATGGTTGTTTTTATAAGCACTAAAAAAATTATTTAAATTTGGCAAGAACCTCAACCTTAACAGGAGAAAAAGATGTATTTAAATATTGCGAGCATCTGTCAAAACTGTCAACCTTAAAATGCGGATAACTTTTCTAGAAACATTGAACATTTTCTTATTAAATCGTCTACCTTAATGGAAGGATACTAATTTGTGTACCTAATGGTTGTTTTTATAACCACTAAAAAATTTATTTAAATTTGGCAAAAACCTCAACCTTAACAGGAGGAAAAGTTATACTTATATATTGCGAGGATCTCTCAAAACTGTCAACCTTAAAATGCGGATAACTTTTCTAGAAAAAATGAACATTTTCTTATTAAATCGTCTACATTAATGGAAGGATACTAATTTGTGTACCTAATGGTTGTTTTTATAACCACTAAAAAATGTATTTCAATTTGCCAAAAACCTCAACCTTAACAGGAGGAAAAGTTATACTTAAATATTGCGAGCATCTGTCAAAACTGTCAACCTTAAAATGCGGATAACTTTTCTAGAAAAATTGAACATTTTCTTATTAAATCGTCTACCTTAATGGAAGGATACTAATTTGTGTACCTAATGGTTGTTTTTATAACCACTAAAGAATTTATTTAAATTTGGCAAAAACCTCAACCTTAACAGGAGGAAAAGTTATACTTAAATATTGCGAGCATCTGTCAAAACTGTCAACCTTAAAATGCGGATAACTTTTCTAGAAAAAATGAACATTAACTTATTAAATAATCTACCTTAATGGAAGGATACTAATTTGTGTACCTAATGGTTGTTTTTATAACCACAAAAAAATTTATTTAAATTTGGCAAAAACCTCAACCTTAACAGGAGGAAAAGTTATACTTAAATATTGCGAGCATCTCTCAAAACTGTCAACCTTAAAATGCGGATAACTTTTCTAGAAAAATTGAGCATTTTCTTATTAAATCGTCTAACTTAATGGAAGGATACTAATTTGTGTACCTAATGGTTGGTAATATAACCACTAAAAAACTTTTTAAAATTTGGCAAGAACCTCAACCTTAACAGGAGGAAAAGTTATATTTAAATATTGCGAGCATCTGTCAAAACTGTCAACCTTAAAATGCGGATAACTTTTATAGAAAAATTGAGTATTTTCTTATTAAATCGTCTAACTTAATAGAAGGATACTAATTTTTGTACCTATTGGTTGTTTTTATAGCCACTAAAAAAATTATTTAAATTTGGCAAAAACCTCAACCTTAACAGGAGGAAAAGTTATACTTAAATATTAAGAGCATCTGTCAAAACTGTCAACCTTAAAATGCGGATAACTTTTCTAGAAAAATTGAACATTTTCTTATTAAATCGTCTACCTTAATGGAAGGATACTAATTTGTGTACCTAATGGTTGTTTTTATAACCACTAAAAAATTTATTTAGATTTGGCAAAAACCTCAACCTTAACAGGAGGAAAAGTTATATTTAAATATTGCGAGCATTTGCCAAAACTGTCAACCTTAAAATGCGGATAACTTTTCTAGAAAAATTGAGCATTTTCTTATTAAATCGTCTACCTTAAAGCAAGGATACTAATTTTTGTACCTAATGGTTGTTTTTATAGCCACTAAAAAATTTATTTAAATTTGGCAAAAACCTCAACCTTAACAGGAGGAAAAGTTATATTTAAATATTGCGAGCATCTGTCAACCTTAAAATACGGATAACTTTTCTAGAAAAATTGAGCATTTTCTTATTATATCGTCTACCTTAATGCAAGGATACTAATTTTTGTACCTATTGTTGGTAATATAACCACTAAAAAATGTATTTAAATTTGGCAAAAACCTCAACCTTTACGGTAGGAAAAGTTATATTTAAAAATTGCGAGCATCTGTCAAAACTGTCAACCTTAAAATGCGGATAACTTTTCTAGAAAAATTGAACATTTTCTTATTAAATCGTCTAACTTAATGGAAGGATACTAATTTGTGTACCTAATGGTTGTTTTTATAAGCACTAAAAAAATTATTTAAATTTGGCAAGAACCTCAACCTTAACAGGAGAAAAAGATATATTTAAATATTGCGAGCATCTGTCAAAACTGTCAACCTTAAAATGCGGATAACTTTTCTAGAAAAATTGAGCATTTTCTTATTAAATCGTCTAACTTAATGAAAGGATACTTATTTGTGTACCTAATGGTTGTTTTTATAACCACTAAAAAATTTATTTAAATTTGGCAAAATCCTCAACCTTAACAGGAGGAAAAGTTATATTTAAATATTGCGAGTATCTGTTAAAACTGTCAACCTTAAAATGCGGATAACTTTTCTAGAAAAATTGAACATTTTCTTATTATATCGTCTACCTTAATGGAAGGATACTAATTTGTGTACCTAATGGGTGCTTTTATAACCACTAAAAAATTTATTTAGATTTGGCAAAAATCTCAACCTTAACAGGAGGAACAGTTATATTTAAATATTGCGAGCATTTGTCAAAACTGTCAACCTTAAAATGCAAATAACTTTTCTAGAAAAATTGAGCATTTTCTTATTAAATCGTCTACCTTAATGCAAGGATACTAATTTTTGTACCTAATGGTTGTTTTTATAGCCACTAAAAAATTTATTTAAATTTGGCAAAAACCTCAACCTTAACAGGAGGAAAAGTTATATTTAAATATTGCGAGCATCTATCAAAACTGTCAACCTTAAAATGCGGATAACTTTTCTAGAAAAATTGAACATTTTCTTATTAAATCGTCTACCTTAATGGAAGGATACTAATTTGTGTACCTAATGGTTGTTTTTATAAGCACTAAAAAAATTATTTAAATTTGGCAAGAACCTCAACCTTAACACAAGAAAAAGATATATTTAAATATTGCGAGCATCTGTCAAAACTGTCAACCTTAAAATGCGGGTAACTTTTCTACATTTATTGAGCCTTTTCTTATTAAATCGTCTACCTTAATGGAAGGATACTAATTTTTGTACCTATTGTTGGTAATATAACAACTAAAAAATGTATTCAAATTTGGCAAAAACCTCAACCTTCACGGGAGGAAAAGTTATATTTAAATATTGCGAGCATCTGTCAAAACTGTCAACCTTAAAATGCGGATGACTTTTCAAGAAAAATTGAGCAGTTTCTTATTAAATCGTCTACCTTAATGGAAGGATACTAATTTGTGTACCTAATGGTTGTTTGTATAACCACTAAAAAATTTATTTAAATTTGGCAAAATCCTCAACCTTAACAGGAGGAAAAGTTATATTTGAATATTGCGAGCATCTGTTAAAACTGTCAACCTTAAAATGCGGATAACTTTTCTAGAAAAATTGAACATTTTCTTATTATATCGTCTACCTTAATGGAAGGATACTAATTTGTGTACCTAATGGGTGTTTTTATAACCACTAAAAAATTTATTTAGATTTGGCAAAAATCTCAACCTTAACAGGAGGAAAAGTTATATTTAAATATTGCGAGCATTTGTCAAAACTGTCAACCTTAAAATGCAAATAACTTTTCTAGAAATATTGAGCATTTTCTTATTAAATCGTCTACCTTAATGCAAGGATACTAATTTTTGTACCTAATGGTTGTTTTTATAGCCACTAAAAAATTTATTTAAATTTGGCAAAAACCTCAACCTTAACAGGAGGAAAAGTTATATTTAAATATTGCGAGCATCTGTCAAAACTGTCAACCTTAAAATGCGGATAACTTTTCTAGAAAAATTGAACATTTTCTTATTAAATCGTCTACCTTAATGGAAGGATACTAATTTGTGTACCTAATGGTTGTTTTTATAAGCACTAAAAAAATTATTTAAATTTGGCAAGAACCTCAACCTTAACAGGAGAAAAAGATATATTTAAATATTGCGAGCATCTGTCAAAACTGTCAACCTTAAAATGCGGGTAACTTTTCTACAAATATTGAGCCTTTTCTTATTAAATCGTCTACCTTAATGGAAGGATACTAATTTTTGTACCTATTGTTGGTAATATAACAACTAAAAAATGTATTCAAATTTGGCAAAAACCTCAACCTTCACGGGAGGAAAAGTTATATTTAAATATTGCGAGCATCTGTCAAAACTGTCAACCTTAAAATGCGGATGACTTTTCTAGAAAAATTGAGCAGTTTCTTATTAAATCGGCTACCTTAATGGAAGGATACTAATTTGTGTACCTAATGGTTGTTTGTATAACCACTAAAAAATTTATTTAAATTTGGTAAAAACCTCAACCTTAACGGGAGAAAAAGTTATATTTAAATATTGCGAGCATCTGTCAAAACTGTCAACCTTAAAATGCGGATTACTTTTCTAGAAAAATTGAGCATTTTCTTATTAAATCGTCTACCTTAATGGAAGGATACTAATTTGTGTACCTGATGGTTGTTTGTATAACCACTAAAAAATCTATTTAAATTTGGCAGAATCCTCAACCTTAACGGGAGGAAAAGTTATATTTAAAAATTGCGAGCATCTGTCAACCTTAAAATGCGGATAACTTTTCTAGAAAAATTGAGCATTTTCTTATTTAATTGTCTACTCTAATGGAAGGATACTAATTTTTGTACCTATTGTTGGTAATATAAAAACTAAAAAATGTATTCAAATTTGGCAAAAACCTCAACCTTCACGGGAGGAAAAGTTATATTTAAATATTGCGAGCATCTGTCAAAACTGTCAACCTTAAAATGCGGATGACTTTTCTAGAAAAATTGAGCAGTTTCTTATTAAATCGTCTACCTTAATGGAAGGATACTAATTTGTGTACCTAATGGTTGTTTGTATAACCACTAAAAAATTTATTTAAATTTGGTAAAAACCTCAACCTTAACGGGAGAAAAAGTTATATTTAAATATTGCGAGCATCTGTCAAAACTGTCAACCTTAAAATGCGGATTACTTTTCTAGAAAAATTGAGCATTTTCTTATTAAATCGTCTACCTTAATGGAAGGATACTAATTTGTGTACCTGATGGTTGTTTGTATAACCACTAAAAAATTTATTTAAATTTGGCAAAAACCTCAACCTTAACGGGAGGAAAAGTTATATTTAAATATTGCGAGCATCTCTCAAAACTGTCAACCTTAAAATGCGGATAACTTTTATAGAAAAATTGAGCATTTTCTTATTTAATCGTCTAACTTAGTAGAAGGATACTAATTTTTGTACCTATTGTTGTTTTTATAGCCACTAAAAAATTTATTTAAATTTGGCAAAAACCTCAGCCTTAACAGGAGGAAAAGTTATACTTAAATATTGCGAGCATCTGTCAAAACTGTCAACCTTAAAATGCGGATAACTTTTCTAGAAAAATTGAGCATTTTCTTATTAAATCGTCTAACTTAATGGAAGGATACTTATTTGTGTACCTTATGGTTTTTCTTATAACCACCTAAAAATGTATTTAAATTTGGCAAAAACCTCAACCTTAACAGGAGGAAAAGTTATATTTAAATATTGCGAGCATCTGTCAAAACTGTCAACCTTAAAATGCGGATAACTTTTCTAGAAAAATTGAACATTTTCTTATTAAATCGTCTACCTTAATGCAAGGATACTAATTTTTGTACCTATTGTTGGTAATATAACCACTAAAAAATGTATTTCAATTTGGCAAAAACCTCAACCTTCACGGGAGGAAAAGTTATATTTAAATATTGCGAGCATCTATCGAAACTGTCAACCTTAAAATGCGGATAACTTTTCTAGAAAAATTGAACATTTTCTTATTAAATCGTCTACCTTAATGGAAGGATACTAATTTGTGTACCTTATGGTTGTTTTTATAAGCACTAAAAAAATTATTTAAATTTGGCAAGAACCTTAACCTTAACAGGAGAAAAAGATATATTTAAATATTGCGAGCATCTGTCAAAACTGTCAACCTTAAAATGCGGATAACTTTTCTAGAAAAATTGAGCCTTTTCTTATTAAATCGTCTACCTTAATGGAAGGATACTTATTTTTGTACCTATTGTTGGTAATATAACCACTAAAAAATGTATTTTAATTTGGCAAAAACCACAACCTTCACGGGAGGAAAAGTAATATTTAAATATTTCGAGCATCTGTCAAAACTGTCAACCTTAAAATGCGGATAACTTTTCTAGAAAAAATGAGCAGTTTCTTATTAAATCGTCTACCTTAATGGAAGGATACTAATATGTGTACCTAATGGTTGTTTGTATAGCCACTACAAAATTTATTTAAATTTGGCAAAAACCTCAACCTTAACGGGAGAAAAAGTTATATTTAAATATTGCAAGCATCTGTCAAAACTGTCAACCTTAAAATGCGGATTACTTTTCTAGAAAAATTGAGCATTTTCTTATTAAATCGTCTACCTTAATGGAAGGATACTAATTTGTGTACCTGATGGTTGTTTGTATAACCACTAAAAAATTTATTTAAATTTGGCAGAATCCTCAACCTTAACGGGAGGAAAAGTTATATTTAAAAATTGCGAGCATCTGTCAACCTTAAAATGCGGATAACTTTTCTAGAAAAATTGAGCCTTTTCGTATTTAATTGTCTACCTTAATGGAAGGATACTAATTTTTGAACCTATTGTTGTTAATATAACCACTAAAAAACTTATTAAAATTTGGCAAAAACCTCAACCTTAATGGGAGGAAAAGTTATACTTAAATATTGCGAGCATCTGTCAAAACTGTCAACCTTAAAATGCGGATAACTTTTCTAGAAAAATTGAGCATTTTCTTATTAAATCGTCTACCTTAATGCAAGGATACTAATTTTTGTACATATTGTTGGTAATATTACCACTAAAAAATGTATTTAAATGTGGCAAACACCTCAACCTTCACGGGAGCAAAAGTTATATTTAAATATTGCGAGCATCTGTCAACCTTAAAATGCGGATAACTTTTCTAGAAAAATTGAGCCTTTTCGTATTTAATTGTCTACCTTAATGGAAGGATACTAATTTTTGTACCTATTGTTGTTAATATAACCACTAAAAAACTTATTAAAATTTGGCAAAAACCTCAACCTTAACGGGATGAAAAGTTATATTTAAATATTGCGAGCATCTCTTAAAACTGTCAACCTTAAAATGCGGATAACTTTTATAGAAAAATTGAGCATTTTCTTATTAAATTGTCTAACTTAATGGAAGGATACTAATTTTTGTACCTAATGGTTGTTTTTATAGCCACTAAAAAATTTAATTAAATTTGGCAAAAACCTCAACCTTAACAGGAGGAAAAGTTATATTTAAATATTGCGAGCATCTGTCAAAACTGTCAACCTTAAAATGCGGATAACTTTTCTAGAAAAATTGAGCATTTTCTTATTAAATCGTCTAACTTGATGAAAGGATACCTATTTGTGTACCTTATGGTTGTTTTTATAACCACTAAAAAATTTATTTAAATTTGGCAAAATCCTCAACCTTAACAGGAAGAAAAGTTATATTTAAATATTGCGAGCATCTGTCAAAACTGTCAACCTTAAAATGCGGATAACTTTTCTAGAAAAATTGAACATTTTCTTATTAAATCGTCTACCTTAATGGAAGGATACTAATTTGTGTACCTAATGGTTGTTTTTATAACCACTAAAAAATGTATTTAAATTTGGCAAAAACCTCAACCTTAACAGGAGGAAAAGTTATACTTAAATATTGCGAAAATCTGTCAAAACTGTCAACCTTAAATTGCGGATAACTTTTCTAGAAAAAATGAACATTTTCTTATTAAATCGTCTACCTTAATGGAAGGATACTAATTTGTGTACCTTATGGTTGTTTTTATAACCACTAAAAAATGTATTTAAATTTGGCAAAAACCTCAACCTTTACACGAGGAAAAGTTATACTTAAATATTGCGAGCATCTGTCAAAACTGTCAACCTTAAAATGCGGATAACTTTTCTAGAAAAATTGAGCATTTTCTTATTAAATCGTCTAACTTAATGGAAGGATACTAATTTGTGTACCTAATGGTTGGTAATATAACCACTAAAAAACTTTTTAAAATTTGGCAAAAACCTCAACCTTAACAGGAGGAAAAGTTATATTTAAATATTGCGAGCATCTGTCAAAACTGTCAACCTTAAAATGCGGATAACTTTTCTAGAAAAATTGAGCATTTTCTAATTAAATCGTCTACCTTAATGTAAGTATACTAATTTTTGTACCTAATGGTTGTTTTTATAGCCACTAAAAAATTAATTTTAATTTGGCAAAATCCTCAACCTTAACAGGAAAAAAAGTTATATTTAAATATTGCGAGCATCTGTCAAAACTGTCAACCTTAAAATGCGGATAACTTTTCTAGAAAAATTGAGCATTTTCTTATTAAATCGTCTTCCTTAACGGAAGGATACTAATTTGTGTACCTGATGGTTGTTTGTATAACCACTAAAAAATTTATTTAAATTTGGCAAAATCCTCAACCTTAACAGGACGAAAAGTTATACTTAAATATTGCGAGCATCTGTCAAAACTGTCAACCTTAAAATGCGGATAACTTTTCTAGAAAAATTGAACATTTTCTTATTAAATCGTCTACCTTAATGGAAGGATACTAATTTGTGTACCTAATGGTTGTTTTTATAACCACTAAAAAATTTATTTAAATTTGGCAAAAACCTCAACCTTAACAGGAGGAAAAGTTACACTTAAATATTGCGAGCATCTGTCAAAACTGTCAACCTTAAAATGCGGATAACTTTTCTAGAAAAAATGAACATTTTCTTATTAAATCGTCTACCTTAATGGAAGGATACTAATTTGTACCTAATGGTTGTTTTTATAACCACTAAAAAATTTATTTAAATTTGGCAAAAACCTCAACCTTAACAGGAGGAAAAGTTATACTTAAATATTGCGAGCATCTGTCAAAACTGTCAACCTTAAAATGCGGATAACTTTTCTAGAAAAATTGAGCATTTTCTTATTAAATCGTCTAACTTAATGGAAGGATACTAATTTTTGTACCTAATGGTTGTTTTTATAGCCACTAAAAAATTTATTTAAATTTGGTAAAATCTCAACCTTAACAGGAGGAAAAGTTATATTTAAATATTTCGAGCATCTGTCAAAACTGTCAACCTTAACATGCGGATAACTTTTCTAGAAAAATTGAGCATTTTCTTATTAAATCGTCTACCTTAATGCAAGGATACTAATTTTTGTACCTAATGGTTGTTTTTATAGCCACTAAAAAATTTATTTAAATTTGGCAAAAACCTCAACCTTAACAGGAGGAAAGTTATACTTAAATATTGCGAGCATCTGTCAAAACTGTCAACCTTAAAATGCGGATAACTTTTCTAGAAAAATTGAGCATTTTCTTATTAAATCGTCTAACTTAATGGAAGGAAACTAATTTGTGTACCTAATGGTTGGTAATATAACCACTAAAAAACTTTTTAAAATTTGGCAAAAACCTCAACCTTAACAGGAGGAAAAGTTATATTTAAATATTGCGAGCATCTGTCAAAACTGTCAACCTTAAAATGCGGATAACTTTTCTAGAAAAATTGAGCATTTTCTTATTAAATCGTCTAACTTAATGGAAGGATACCAATTTTTGTACCTAATGGTTGTTTTTATAGCCACTAAAAAAATTATTTAAATTTGGCAAAAACCTCAACCTTAACAGGAGGAAAAGTTATACTTAAATATTGCGAGCATCTGTCAAAACTGTCAACCTTAAAATGCGGATAACTTTTCTAGAAAAATTGAGCATTTTCTTATTAAATCGTCTAACTTAATGGAAGGATACTAATTTTTGTTCCTAATGGTTGTTTTTATAGCCACTAAAAAATTTATTTAAATTTGGTAAAACCTCAACCTTAACAGGCGGAAAAGTTATATTTAAATATTGCGAGCATCTGTCAAAACTGTCAACCTTAAAATGCGGATAACTTTTCTAAAAAAATTGAGCATTTTCTTATTAAATCGTCTTCCTTAACGGAAGGATACTAATTTGTGTACCTGATGGTTGTTTGTATAACCACTAAAAAATTTATTTAAACTTGGCAAAATCCTCAACCTTAACAGGAGGAAAAGTTATACTTAAATATTGCGAGCATCTGCCAAAACTGAAAACCTTAAAATGCGGATAACTTTTCTAGAAAAATTGAACATTTTCTTATTAAATCGTCTACCTTAATGGAAGGATACTAATTTGTGTACCTAATGGTTGTTTTTATAACCACTAAAAAATTTATTTAAATTTGACAAAAACCTCAACCTTAACAGGAGGAAAAGTTATACTTAAATATTGCGAGCATCTGTCAAAACTGTCAACCTTAAAATGCGGATAACTTTTCTAGAAAAATTGAGCATTTTCTTATTAAATCGTCTTCCTTAACGGAAGGATACTAATTTGTGTACCTGATGGTTGTTTGTATAACCACTAAAAAATTTATTTAAATTTGGCAAAATCCTCAACCTTAACAGGAGGAAAAGTTATACTTAAATATTGCGAGCATCTGTCAAAACTGTCAACCTTAAAATGCGGATAACTTTTCTAGAAAAATTGAACATTTTCTTATTAAATCGTCTACCTTAATGGAAGGATACTAATTTGTGTACCTAATGGTTGTTTTTATAACCACTAAAAAATTTATTTAAATTTGGCAAAAACCTCAACCTTAACAGGAGGAAAAGTTACACTTAAATATTGCGAGCATCTGTCAAAACTGTCAACCTTAAAATGCGGATAACTTTTCTAGAAAAAATGAACATTTTCTTATTAAATCGTCTACCTTAATGGAAGGATACTAATTTGTACCTAATGGTCTGTCAAAACTGTCAACCTTAAAATGCGGATAACTTTTCTAGAAAAATTGAACATTTTCTTATTAAATCGTCTACCTTAATGGAAGGATACTAATTTGTGTACCTAATGGTTGTTTTTATAACCACTAAAAAATTTATTTAAATTTGGCAAAAACCTCAACCTTAACAGGAGGAAAAGTTACACTTAAATATTGCGAGCATCTGTCAAAACTGTCAACCTTAAAATGCGGATAACTTTTCTAGAAAAAATGAACATTTTCTTATTAAATCGTCTACCTTAATGGAAGGATACTAATTTGTACCTAATGGTTGTTTTTATAACCACTAAAAATTTATTTAAATTTGGCAAAAACCTCAACCTTAACAGGAGGAAAAGTTATACTTAAATATTGCGAGCATCTGTCAAAACTGTCAACCTTAAAATGCGGATAACTTTTCTAGAAAAATTGAGCATTTTCTTATTAAATCGTCTAACTTAATGGAAGGATACTAATTTTTGTACCTAATGGTTGTTTTTATAGCCACTAAAAAATTTATTTAAATTTGGTAAAATCTCAACCTCAACAGGAGGAAAAGTTATATTTAAATATTTCGAGCATCTGTCAAAACTGTCAACCTTAACATGCGGATAACTTTCTAGAAAAATTGAGCATTTTCTTATTAAATCGTCTACCTTAATGCAAGGATACTAATTTTTGTACTTAATGGTTGTTTTTATAGCCACTAAAAAATTTATTTAAATTTGGCAAAAACCTCAACCTTAACAGGAGGAAAGTTATACTTAAATATTGCGAGCATCTGTCAAAACTGTCAACCTTAAAATGCGGATAACTTTTCTAGAAAAATTGAGCATTTTCTTATTAAATCGTCTACCTTAATGCAAGGATACTAATTTTTGTACCTAATGGTTGTTTTTATAGCCACTAAAAAATTTATTTAAATTTGGCAAAAACCTCAACCTTAACAGGAGGAAAAGTTATATTTAAATATTGCGAGCATCTGTCAAAACTGTCAACCTTAAAATGCGGATAACTTTTCTAAAAAAATTGAGCATTTTCTTATTAAATCGTCTTCCTAAACGGAAGGATACTAATTTGTGTACCTGATGGTTGTTTGTATAACCACTAAAAAATTTATTTAAATTTGGCAAAATCCTCAACCTTAACAGGAGGAAAAGTTATACTTAAATATTGCGAGCATCTGTCAAAACTGAAAACCTTAAAATGCGGATAACTTTTCTAGAAAAATTGAACATTTTCTTATTAAATCGTCTACCTTAATGGAAGGATACTAATTTGTGTACCTAATGGTTGTTTTTATAACCACTAAAAAATTTATTTAAATTTGGCAAAAACCTCAACCTTAACAGGAGGAAAAGTTATACTTAAATATTGCGAGCATCTGTCAAAACTCTCAACCTTAAAATGCGGATAACTTTTCTAGAAAAATTGAGCATTTTCTTATTAAATCGTCTTCCTTAACGGAAGGATACTAATTTGTGTACCTGATGGTTGTTTGTATAACCACTAAAAAATTTATTTAAATTTGGCAAAAACCTCAACCTTAACAGGAGGAAAAGTTATACTTAAATATTGCGAGCATCTGTCAAAACTGTCAACCTTAAAATGCGGATAACTTTTCTAGAAAAATTGAACATTTTCTTATTAAATCGTCTACCTTAATGGAAGGATACTAATTTGTGTACCTAATGGTTGTTTTTATAACCACTAAAAAATTTATTTAAATTTGGCAAAAACCTCAACCTTAACAGGAGGAAAAGTTACACTTAAATATTGCGAGCATCTGTCAAAACTGTCAACCTTAAAATGCGGATAACTTTTCTAGAAAAAATGAACATTTTCTTATTAAATCGTCTACCTTAATGGAAGGATACTAATTTGTACCTAATGGTTGTTTTTATAACCACTAAAAAATTTATTTAAATTTGGCAAAAACCTCAACCTTAACAGGAGGAAAAGTTATACTTAAATATTGCGAGTATCTGTCAAAACTGTCAACCTTAAAATGCGGATAACTTTTCTAGAAAAATTGAGCATTTTCTTATTAAATCGTCTAACTTAATGGAAGGATACTAATTTTTGTACCTAATGGTTGTTTTTATAGCCACTAAAAAATTTATTTAAATTTGGTAAAATCTCAACCTTAACAGGAGGAAAAGTTATATTTAAATATTGCGAGCATCTGTCAAAACTGTCAACCTTAAAATGCGGATAACTTTTCTAGAAAAATTGAGCATTTTCTTATTAAATCGTCTACCTTAATGCAAGGATACTAATTTTTGTACCTAATGGTTGTTTTTATAGCCACTAAAAAATTTATTTAAATTTGGCAAAAACCTCAACCTTAACAGGAGGAAAGTTATACTTAAATATTGCGAGCATCTGTCAAAACTGTCAAACTTAAAATGCGGATAACTTTTCTAGAAAAATTGAGCATTTTCTTATTAAATCGTCTACCTTAATGGAAGGATACTAATTTGTGTACCTAATGGTTGTTTGTATAACCTCTAAAAAATTTATATAAATTTGGCAAAAACCTCAACCTTAACGGGAGAAAAAGTTATATTTAAATATTGCGAGCATCTGTCAAAACTCTCAACCTTAAAATGCGGATAACTTTTCTAGAAAAATTGAACATTTTCTTACTAAATCGTCTACCTTAATGCAAGGATACTAATTTTTGTACATATTGTTGGTAATAGAACCACTAAAAATTGTATTTAAATTTGGCAACCTTCACGGGAGGAAAAGTTATATTTAAATATTGCGAGCATCTGTCAAAACTATCAACCTTAAAATGCGGATAACTTTTCTAGAAAAATTGAACATTTTCTTATTAAATCGTCTACCTTAATGGAAGGATACTAATTTGTGTACCTAATGGTTGTTTTTATAACCACTAAAAAATTTATTTAAATTTGGCAAAAACCTCAACCTTAACAGGAGGAAAAGTTATACTTAAATATTGCGAGCATCTGTCAAAACTGTCAACCTTAAAATGCGGATAACTTTTCTAGAAAAATTGAGCATTTTCTTATTAAATCGTCTACCTTAATGGAAGGATACTAATTTGTGTACCTAATGGTTGTTTTTATAACCACTAAAAAATTTATTTAAATTTGGCAGAAACCTCAACCTTAACAGGAGGAGAAGTTATACTTAAATATTGCGAGCATCTGTCAAAACTGTCAACCTTAAAAGCGGATAATTTTTCTAGAAAAATTGAGCATTTTCTTATTAAATCGTCTACCTTAACGGAAGGATACTAATTTGTGTACCTGATGGTTGTTTGTATAACCACTAAAAAATTTATTTAAATTTGGCAAAATCCTCAACCTTAACGGGAGGAAAAGTTATATTTAAATATTGCGAGCATCTGTCAACCTTAAAATGCGGAAAACTTTTCTAGAAAAATTGAGCCTTTTCTTATTTAATTGTCTACCTTAATGGAAGGATACTAATTTTTTACCTATTGTTGTTAATATAACCACTAAAAAACTTATTAAAATTTGGCAAAACCTCAAACTTAACGGGAGGAAAAGTTATATTTAAATATTGCGAGCATCTCTCAAAACTGTCAACCTTAAAATGCGGATAACTTTTATAGAAAATTGAGCATTTTCTTATTAAATCGTCTTACTTAATGGAAGGATACTAATTTTTGTACCTAATGGTTGTTTTTATAGCCACTAAAAAATTTATTTAAATTTGGCAAAAACCTCAACCTTAACAGGAGAAAAAGTTATATTTAAATATTGCGAGCATCTGTCAAAACTGTCAACCTTAAAATGCGGATAACTTTTCTAGAAAAATTGAGCATTTTCTTATTAAATCGTCTACCTTAATGCAAGGATACTAATTTTTGTACATATTGTTGGTAATATAACCACTAAAAAATGTATTTAAATTTGGCAAACACCTCAACCTTCACGGGAGGAAAAGTAATATTTAAATATTGCGAGCATCTGTCAAAACTGTCAACCTTAAAATGCGGATAACTTTTCTAGAAAAATTGAACATTTTCTTATTAAATCGTCTACCTTAATGGAAGGATACTAATTTGTGTACCTAATGGTTGTTTTTATAACCACTAAAAAATTTATTTAAATTTGGCAAAAACATCAACCTTAACAGGAGGAAAAGTTATACTTAAATATTGCGAGCATCTGTCAATACTGTCAACCTTAAAATGCGGATAACTTTTCTAGAAAAATTGAACATTTTCTTATTAAATCGTCAACCTTAATGGAAGGATACTAATTTGTGTACCTAATGGTTGTTTTTATAACCACTAAAAAATTTATTTAAATTTGGCAAAAACCTCAACCTTAACAGGAGGAAAAGTTATACTTAAATAATGCGAGCATCTGTCAAAACTGTCAACCTTAAAATGCGGATAACTTTTCTAGAAAAATTGAACATTTTCTTATTAAATCGTCTTACTTAATGGAAGGATACTAATTTGTGTACCTAATGATTGGTAATATAACCACTAAAAAACTTTTTACAATTTGGCAAAATCCTCAACCTTAACGGGAGGAAAAGTTATATTTAAATATTGCGAGCATCTGTCAACCTTAAAATGCGGAAAACTTTTCTAGAAAAATTGAGCCTTTTCTTATTTAATTGTCTACCTTAATGGAAGGATACTAATTTTTTACCTATTGTTGTTAATATAACCACTAAAAAACTTATTAAAATTTGGCAAAACCTCAAACTTAACGGGAGGAAAAGTTATATTTAAATATTGCGAGCATCTCTCAAAACTGTCAACCTTAAAATGCGGATAACTTTTATAGAAAATTGAGCATTTTCTTATTAAATCGTCTTACTTAATGGAAGGATACTAATTTTTGTACCTAATGGTTGTTTTTATAGCCACTAAAAAATTTATTTAAATTTGGCAAAAACCTCAACCTTAACAGGAGGAAAAGTTATATTTAAATATTGCGAGCATCTGTCAAAACTGTCAACCTTAAAATGCGGATAACTTTTCTAGAAAAATTGAGCATTTTCTTATTAAATCGTCTACCTTAATGCAAGGATACTAATTTTTGTACATATTGTTGGTAATATAACCACTAAAAAATGTATTTAAATTTGGCAAACACCTCAACCTTCACGGGAGGAAAAGTAATATTTAAATATTGCGAGCATCTGTCAAAACTGTCAACCTTAAAATGCGGATAACTTTTCTAGAAAAATTGAACATTTTCTTATTAAATCGTCTACCTTAATGGAAGGATACTAATTTGTGTACCTAATGGTTGTTTTTATAACCACTAAAAAATTTATTTAAATTTGGCAAAAACCTCAACCTTAACAGGAGGAAAAGTTATACTTAAATATTGCGAGCATCTGTCAATACTGTCAACCTTAAAATGCGGATAACTTTTCTAGAAAAATTGAACATTTTCTTATTAAATCGTCAACCTTAATGGAAGGATACTAATTTGTGTACCTAATGGTTGTTTTTATAACCACTAAAAAATTTATTTAAATTTGGCAAAAACCTCAACCTTAACAGGAGGAAAAGTTATACTTAAATAATGCGAGCATCTGTCAAAACTGTCAACCTTAAAATGCGGATAACTTTTCTAGAAAAATTGAACATTTTCTTATTAAATCGTCTTACTTAATGGAAGGATACTAATTTGTGTACCTAATGATTGGTAATATAACCACTAAAAAACTTTTTACAATTTGGCAAAATCCTCAACCTTAACGGGAGGAAAAGTTATATTTAAATATTGCGAGCATCTGTCAACCTTAAAATGCGGAAAACTTTTCTAGAAAAATTGAGCCTTTTCTTATTTAATTGTCTACCTTAATGGAAGGATACTAATTTTTTACCTATTGTTGTTAATATAACCACTAAAAAACTTATTAAAATTTGGCAAAACCTCAAACTTAACGGGAGGAAAAGTTATATTTAAATATTGCGAGCATCTCTCAAAACTGTCAACCTTAAAATGCGGATAACTTTTATAGAAAATTGAGCATTTTCTTATTAAATCGTCTTACTTAATGGAAGGATACTAATTTTTGTACCTAATGGTTGTTTTTATAGCCACTAAAAAATTTATTTAAATTTGGCAAAAACCTCAACCTTAACAGGAGGAAAAGTTATATTTAAATATTGCGAGCATCTGTCAAAACTGTCAACCTTAAAATGCGGATAACTTTTCTAGAAAAATTGAGCATTTTCTTATTAAATCGTCTACCTTAATGCAAGGATACTAATTTTTGTACATATTGTTGGTAATATAACCACTAAAAAATGTATTTAAATTTGGCAAACACCTCAACCTTCACGGGAGGAAAAGTAATATTTAAATATTGCGAGCATCTGTCAAAACTGTCAACCTTAAAATGCGGATAACTTTTCTAGAAAAATTGAACATTTTCTTATTAAATCGTCTACCTTAATGGAAGGATACTAATTTGTGTACCTAATGGTTGTTTTTATAACCACTAAAAAATTTATTTAAATTTGGCAAAAACCTCAACCTTAACAGGAGGAAAAGTTATACTTAAATATTGCGAGCATCTGTCAATACTGTCAACCTTAAAATGCGGATAACTTTTCTAGAAAAATTGAACATTTTCTTATTAAATCGTCAACCTTAATGGAAGGATACTAATTTGTGTACCTAATGGTTGTTTTTATAACCACTAAAAAATTTATTTAAATTTGGCAAAAACCTCAACCTTAACAGGAGGAAAAGTTATACTTAAATAATGCGAGCATCTGTCAAAACTGTCAACCTTAAAATGCGGATAACTTTTCTAGAAAAATTGAACATTTTCTTATTAAATCGTCTTACTTAATGGAAGGATACTAATTTGTGTACCTAGTGATTGGTTATATAACCACTAAAAAACTTTTTACAATTTGGCAAAATCCTCAACCTTAACGGGAGGAAAAGTTATATTTAAATATTGCGAGCATCTGTCAACCTTAAAATGCGGAAAACTTTTCTAGAAAAATTGAGCCTTTTCTTATTTAATTGTCTACCTTAATGGAAGGATACTAATTTTTTACCTATTGTTGTTAATATAACCACTAAAAAACTTATTAAAATTTGGCAAAACCTCAAACTTAACGGGAGGAAAAGTTATATTTAAATATTGCAAGCATCTCTCAAAACTGTCAACCTTAAAATGCGGATAACTTTTATAGAAAATTGAGCATTTTCTTATTAAATCGTCTTACTTAATGGAAGGATACTAATTTTTGTACCTAATGGTTGTTTTTATAGCCACTAAAAAATTTATTTAAATTTGGCAAAAACCTCAACCTTAACAGGAGGAAAAGTTATATTTAAATATTGCGAGCATCTGTCAAAACTGTCAACCTCAAAATGCGGATAACTTTTCTAGAAAAATTGAGCATTTTCTTACTAAATCGTCTACCTTAATGCAAGGATACTAATTTTTGTACATATTGTTGGTAATATAACCACTAAAAAATGTATTTAAATTTGGCAAAAACCTCAACCTTCACGGGAGGAAAAGTTATATTTAAATATTGCGAGCATCTGTCAAAACTGTCAACCTTAAAATGCGGATAACTTTTCTAGAAAAATTGAGCATTTTCTTATTAAATCGTCTAACTTAATGGAAGGATACTTATTTGTGTACCTTATGGTTTTTTTTATAACCACTAAAAAATGTATTTAAATTTGGCAAAATCCTCAACCTTAACAGGAGGAAAAGTTATATTTAAATATTGCCAGCATCTGTCAAAACTGAAAACCTTAAAATGCGGATAACTTTTCTAGAAAAATTGAACATTTTCTTATTAAATCGTCAACCTTAATGGAAGGATACTAATTTTTGTACCTAATGGTTGTTTTTATAGCCACTAAAAAATTTATTTAAATTTGGTAAAATCTCAACCTTAACAGGAGGAAAAGTTATATTTAAATATTGCGAGCATCTGTCAAAACTGTCAACCTTAAAATGCGGATAACTTTTCTAGAAAAATTGAGTATTTTCTTATTAAATCGTCTAACTTAATGGAAGGATACTAATTTTTGTACCTAATGGTTGTTTTTATAACCACTAAAAAATTTATTTAAATTTGGCAAAAATCTCAACCTTAACAGGAGGAAAAGTTATACTTAAATAATGCGAGCATCTGTCAACCTTAAAATGCGGATAACTTTTCTAGAAAAAATGAACATTTTCTTATTAAATCGTCTACCTTAATGGAAGGATACTAATTTGTACCTAATGTTTGTTTTTATAACCACTAAAAAATTTATTTAAATTTGGCAAAAACCTCAACCTTAACAGGAGGAAAAGTTATACTTAAATATTGCGAGCATCTGTCAAAACTGTCAACCTTAAAATGCGGATAACTTTTCTAGAAAAATTGAGCATTTTCTTATTAAATCGTCTACCTTAATGCAAGGATACTAATTTTGTACCTAATGGTTGTTTTTATAGCCACTAAAAAATTTATTTAAATTTGGCAAAACCTCAACCTTAACAGGAGGAAAAGTTATATTTAAATATTGCGAGCATCTGTCAAAACTGTCAACCTTAAAATGCGGATAACTTTTCTAGAAAAATTGAACATTTTCTTACTAAATCGTCTATCTTAATGCAAGGATACTAATTTTTGTACATATTGTTGGTAATAGAACCACTAAAAATATATTTAAATTTGGCAACCTTCACGGGAGGAAAAGTTATATTTAAATATTGCGAGCATCTGTCAAAACTATCAACCTTAAAATGCGGATAACTTTTCTAGAAAAATTGAACATTTTCTTACTAAATCGTCTATCTTAATGCAAGGATACTAATTTTTGTACATATTGTTGGTAATAAAACCACTAAAAAATGTATTTAAATTTGGCAACTTTCACGGGACGAAAAGTTATATTTAAATATTGCGAGCATCTGTCAAAACTATCAACCTTAAAATGCGGATAACTTTTCTAGAAAAATTGAACATTTTCTTATTAAATCGTCTACCTTAATGGAAGGATACTAATTTGTGTACCTAATGGTTGTTTTTATAACCACTAAAAAATTTTGTTTAAATTTGGCAAAAACTTCAACCTTAACAGGAGGAAAAGTTATACTTAAATATTGCGAGCATCTGTCAAAACTGTCAACCTTAAAATGCGGATAACTTTTCTAGAAAAATTGAGCATTTTCTTATTAAATCGTCTAACTTAATGGAAGGATACTAATTTGTGTACCTAATGGTTGGTAATATAAGCACTAAAAAACTTTTTAAAATTTGGCAAAAACCTCAACGTTAACAGGAGGAAAAGTTATATTTAAATATTGCGAGCATCTGTCAAAACTGTCAACCTTAAAATGAGGATAACTTTTCTAGAAAAATTGAGCATTTTCTTATTAAATCGTCTACCTTAACGGAAGGATACTAATTTGTGTACCTGATGGTTGTTTGTATAACCACTAAAAAATTTATTTAAATTTGGCAAAATACTCAACCTTAACGGGAGGAAAAGTTATATTTAAATATTGCGAGCATCTGTCAACCTTAAAATGCGGAAAACTTTTCTAGAAAAATTGAGCCTTTTCTTATTTAATTGTCTACCTTAATGGAAGGATACTAATTTTTTACCTATTGTTGTTAATATAACCACTAAAAAACTTATTAAAATTTGGCAAAACCTCAAACTTAACGGGAGGAAAAGTTATATTTAAATATTGCGAGCATCTCTCAAAACTGTCAACCTTAAAATGCGGATAACTTTAATAGAAAATTGAGCATTTTCTTATTAAATCGTCTTACTTAATGGAAGGATACTAATTTTTGTACCTAATGGTTGTTTTTATAGCCACTAAAAAATTTATTTAAATTTGGCAAAAACCTCAACCTTAACAGGAGGAAAAGTTATATTTAAATATTGAGAGCATCTGTCAAAACTGTCAACCTTAAAATGCGGATAACTTTTCTAGAAAAATTGAGCATTTTCTTACTAAATCGTCTACCTTAATGCAAGGATACTAATTCTTGTACATATTGTTGGTAATATAACCACTAAAAAATGTATTTAAATTTGGCAAAAACCTCAACCTTCACGGGAGGAAAAGTTATATTTAAATATTGCGAGCATCTGTCAAAACTGTCAACCTTAAAATGCGGATAACTTTTCTAGAAAAATTGAGCATTTTCTTATTAAATCGTCTAACTTAATGGAAGGATACTTAATTGTGTACCTTATGGTTGTTTTTATAACCACTAAAAAATTTATTTAAATTTGGCAAAATCCTCAACCTTAACAGGAGGAAAAGTTATACTTAAATATTGCGAGCATCTGTCAAAACTGTCAACCTTCAAATGCGGATAACTTTTATAGAAAAATTGAACATTTTCTTATTAAATCGTCTACCTTAATGGAAGGATACTAATTTGTGTACCTAATGGTTGTTTTTATAACCACTAAAAAATTTATTTAAATTTGGCAAAAACCTCAACCTTAACAGGAGGAAAAGTTATACTTAAATAATGCGAGCATCTGTCAAAACTGTCAACCTTAAAATGCGGATAACTTTTCTAGAAAAATTGAACATTTTCTTATTAAATCGTCTAACTTAATGGAAGGATACTAATTTGTTTACCTAATGGTTGGTAATATAACCACCAAAAAACTTTTTAAAATTTGGCAAAAACCTCAACCTTAACAGGAGGAAAAGTTATATTTAAATATTGCGAGCATCTGTCAAAACTGTCAACCTTAAAATGCGGATAACTTTTCTAGAAAAATTGAGCATTTTCTTATCAAATCGTCTACCTTAATGCAAGGATACTAATTTTTGTACCTATTGTTGGTAATACAACCACTAAAAAATGTATTTAAATTTGGCAACCTTCACGGGAGGAAAAGTTATATTTAAATATTGCGAGCATCTGTCAAAACTGTCAACCTTAAAATGCGGATAACTTTTCTAGAAAAATTGAACATTTTCTTATTAAATCGTCTACCTTAATGGAAGGATACTAATTTGTGTACCTAATGGTTGTTTTTATAAGCACTAAAAAAATTATTTAAATTTGGCAAGAACCTCAACCTTAACAGGAGAAAAAGACATATTTAAATATTGCGAGCATCTGTCAAAACTGTCAACCTTAAAATGCGGATAACTTTTCTAGAAAAATTGAACATTTTCTTATTAAATCGTCTACCTTAATGGAAGGATACTAATTTGTGTACCTAATGGTTGTTTTTATAACCACTAAAAAATTTATTTAAATTTGGCAAAAACCTCAACCTTAACAGGAGGAAAAGTTATACTTAAATATTGCGAGCATCTGTCAAAACTGTTAACCTTAAAATGCGGATAACTTTTCTAGAGAAATTGAGCATTTTCTTATTAAATCGTCTAACTTAATGGAAGGATACTTATTTGTGTACCTTATGGTTGTTTTTAAAACCACTAAAAAATTTATTTAAATTTGGCAAAATCCTCAACCTTAACAGGAGGAAAAGTTATATTTAAATATTGCGAGCATCTGTCAAAACTGTCAACCTTCAAATGCGGATAACTTTTCTAGAAAAATTGAACATTTTCTTATTAAATCAGATAACTTTATGGAAGGATACTAATTTGTGTACCTAATGATTGTTTTTATAACCACTAAAAAATTTATTTAAATTTGGCAAAATCCTCAACCTTAACAGGAGGAAAAGTTATATTTAAATATTGCGAGCATCTGTCAAAACTGTCAACCTTAAAATGCGGATAACTTTTCTAGAAAAATTGAGCATTTTCTTATTAAATCGTCTACCTTAATGCAAGGATACTAATTTTTGTAGCTAATGGTTGTTTTTATAGCCACTAAAAAAATTATTTAAATTTGGCAAGAACCTCAACCTTAACAGGAGAAAAAGATATATTTAAATATTGCAAGCATCTGTCAAAACTGTCAACCTTAAAAAGCGGATAACTTTTCTAGGAAAATTGAGCATTTTCTTATTAAATCGTCTACCTTAATGGAAGGATACTAATTTTTGTACCTATTGTTGGTAATATAACCACTAAAGAATGTATTTAAATTTGGCAAAAACCTCAGCCTTCACGGGAGGAAAAGTTATATTTAAATATTGCGAGCATCTGTCAAAACTGTCAACCTTAAAATGCGGATAACTTTTCTAGAAAAATTGAGCATTTTCTTACTAAATCGTCTACCTTAATGCAAGGATACTAATTTTTGTACATATTGTTGGTAATATAACCACTAAAAAATGTATTTAAATTTGGCAAAAACCTTAACCTTCACGGGAGGAAAAGTTATATTTAAATATTGCGAGCATCTGTCAAAACAGTCAACCTTAAAATGCGGATAACTTTTCTAGAAAAATTGAGCATTTTCTTATTAAATCGTCTACCTTAATGGAAGGATACTAATTTATGTACCTGATGGTTGTTTGCATAACCACTAAAAAATTTATTTAAATTTGGCAAAATCCTCAACCTTCACGGGAGGAAAAGTTATATTTAAATATTGCGAGCATCTGTCAACCTTAAAATGCGGATAACTTTTCCAGAAAAATTGAGCATTTTCTTATTTAATTGTCTACCTTAATGGAAGGATACTAATTTTTGTACCTATTGTTGTTAATATAACCACTTAAAAACTTATTAAAATTTGGCAAAAACCTTAACCTTAACGGGAGGAAAAGTTATATTTAAATATTGCGAGCATCTCTCAAAACTGTCAACCTTAAAATGCGGATAACTTTTCTAGAAAAATTGAGCATTTTCTTATTAAATCGTCTAACTTAATGGAAGGATACTAATTTTTGTATCTAATGGTTGTTTTTATAGCCGCTAAAAAATTTATTTAAATTTGGCAAAAACCTCAACCTTCACAGGAGGAAAAGTTATATTTGAATATTGCGAGCATCTGTCAAAACTGTCAACCTTAAAATGCGGATAACTTTTCTAGAAAAATTGAGCATTTTCGTATTAAATCGTCTACCTTAATGCAAAGATACTAATTTTTGTACATATTGTTGGTAATATAACCACTAAAAAATGTATTTAAATTTGGCAAAAACCTCAACCTTCACGGGAGGAAAAGTTATATTTAAATGTTGCGAGCATCTGTCAAAACTGTCAACCTTAAAATGCGGATAACTTTTCTAGAAAAATTGAGCATTTTCTTATTAAATCGTCTACCTTAATGGAAGGATACTAATTTGTGTACCTAATGGTTGTTTTTATAACCACTAAAAAATTTATTTAAATTTGGCAAAAACCTTAACCTTAACAGGAGGAAAAGTTATACTTAAATATTGCGAGCATCTGTCAAAACTGTCAACCTTAAAATGCGGATAACTTTTCTAGAAAAATTGAGCATTTTCTTATTAAATCGTCTAACTTGATGGAAGGATACTTATTTGTGTACCTTATGGTTGTTTTTATAGCCACTAAAAAAATTATTTAAATTTGGCAAAATCCTCAACCTTAACAGGAGGAAAAGTTATATATAAATATTGCGAGCATCTGTCAAAACTGTCAACCTTCAAATGCGGATAACTTTTCTAGAAAAATTGAACATTTTCTTATTAAATCGTCTACCTTAATGGAAGGATACTAATTTGTGTACCTAATGGTTGTTTTTATAACCACTAAAAAATTTATTTAAATTTGGCAAAAACCTCAACCTTAACAGGAGGAAAAGTTATACTTAAATATTGCGAGCATCTGTCAAAACTGTCAACCTTAAAATGCGGATAACTTTTCTAGAAAAATTGAGCATTTTCTTATTAAATCGTCTACCTTAATGGAAGGATACTAATTTGTGTACCTAATGGTTGTTTGTATAACCACTAAAAAATTTATTTAAATTTGGCAAAATCCTCAACCTTCACGGGAGGAAAAGTTATATTTAAATATTGCGAGCATCTGTCAACCTTAAAATGCGGATAACTTTTCCAGAAAAATTGAGCCTTTTCTTATTTAATTGTCTACCTTACTGGAAGGATACTAATTTTTGTACCTATTGTTGTTAATATAACCACTAAAAAACTTATTAAAATTTGGCAAAAACCTTAACCTTAACGGGAGGAAAAGTTATATTTAAATATTGCGAGCATCTCTCAAAACTGTCAACCTTAAAATGCGGATAACTTTTCTAGAATAATTGAGCATTTTCTTATTAAATCGTCTAACTTAATGGAAGGATACTAATTTGTGTACCTAATGGTTGTTTTTATAACCAATAAAAAATTTATTTAAATTTGGCAAAAACCTTAACCTTAACAGGAGGAAAAGTTATACTTAAATATTGCGAGCATCTGTCAAAACTGTCAACCTTAAAATGCGGATAACTTTTCTAGAAAAATTGAGCATTTTCTTTTTAAATCGTCTAACTTGATGGAAGGATACTTATTTGTGTACCTTATGGTTGTCTTTATAACCACTAAAATATTTATTTAAATTTGGCAAAATCCTCAACCTTAACAGGAGGAAAAGTTATATTTAAATATTGCGAGCATCTGTCAAAACTGTCAACCTTCAAATGCGGATAACTTTTCTAGAAAAATTGAACATTTTCTTATTAAATCGTCTACCTTAATGGAAGTATACTAATTTGTGTACCTAATGGTTGTTTTTATAACCACTGAAAAATTTATTTAAATTTGGCAAAAACCTCAACCTTATTAGGAGGAAAAGTTATACTTAAATATTGCGAGCATCTGTCAAAACTGTCAACCTTAAAACGCGGATAACTTTTCTAGAAAAATTGAGCATTTTCTTATTAAATCGTCTACCTTAATGGAAGGATACTAATTTGTGTACCTGATGGTTGTTTGTATAACCACTAAAAAATTTATTTAAATTTGGCAAAATCCTCAACCTTCACGGGAGGAAAAGTTATATTTAAATATTGCGAGCATCTGTCAACCTTAAAATGCGGATAACTTTTCTAGAAAAATTGAGCCTTTTCTTATTTAATTGTCTACCTTAATGGAAGGATACTAATTTTTGTACCTAATGGTTGTTTTTATAGCCACTAAAAAATTTATTTAAATTTGGTAAAAACCTCAACCTTCACAGGAGGAAAAGTTATATTTAAATATTGCGAGCATCTGTCAAAACTGTCAACCTTTAAATGCGGATAACTTTTCTAGAAAAATTGAGCATTTTCGTATTAAATCGTCTACCTTAATGCAAAGATACTAATTTTTGTACAAATTGTTGGTAATATAACCACTAAAAAATGTATTTAAATTTGGCAAAAACCTCAACCTTCACGGGAGGAAAAGTTATATTTAAATATTGCGAGCATCTGTCAAAACTGTCAACCTTAAAATGCGGATAACTTTTCTAGAAAAATTGAGCATTTTCTTATTAAATCGTCTAACTTAATGGAAGGATACTAATTTTTGTACCTAATGGTTGTTTTTATAGCCACTAAAAAATGTATTTAAATTTGGTAAATCGTCAACCTTAACAGGAGGAAAAGTTATATTTTAATATTGCGAGCATCTGTCAAAACTGTCAACCTTAAAATGCGGATAACTTTTCTAGAAAAATTGAGCATTTTCTTATTAAATCGTCTACCTTAATGGAAGGATACTAATTTTTGTACCTAATGGTTGTTTTTATAGCCACTAAAAAATTTATTTAAATTTGGCAAAAACCTCAACCTTAACAGGAGGAAAAGTTATATTTAAATATTGCGAGCATCTGTCAAAACTGTCAACCTTAAAATGCGGATAACTTTTCTATAAAAATTGAGCATTTTCTTATTAAATCGTCTACCTTAATGCAAGGATACTAATTTTTGTACATATTGTTGGTAATATAACCACTCAAAAATGTATTTAAATTTGGCAAAAACCTCAACCTTCACGGGAGGAAAAGTTATATTTAAATATTGCGGGCATCTGTCAAAACTGTCAACCTTAAAATGCGGATAACTTTTTTAGAAAAATTGAACATTTTCTTATTAAATCGTCTAACTTAATGGAAGGATACTAATTTGTGTACCTAATGGTTGTTTTTAAAACCACTAAAAAAATTATTTAAATTTGGCAAAATCCTAAACCTTAACAGGAGGAAAAGTTATATTTAAATATTGCGAGCATCTGTCAAAACTGTCAACCTTCAAATGCGGATAACTTTTCTAGAAAAATTTAACATTTTCTTATTAAATCGTCTAGCTTAATGGAAGGATACTAATATGTGTACCTAATGGTTGTTTTTATAACCACTAAAAAATTTATCTAAATTTAAGAAAAACCTCAACCTTAACAGGAGGAAAAGTTATACTTAAATATTGCGAGCATCTGTCTAAACTGTCAACCTTAAAATGCGGATAACTTTTCTAGAAAAATTGAACATTTTCTTATTAAATCGTCTAACTTTATGGAAGGATACTTATTTGTGTACCTTATGGTTGTTTTTATAACCACTAAAAAATCTATTTAAATTTGGCAAAAACCTCAACCTTAACATGAGGAAAAGTTATACTTAAATATTGCGAGCATCTGTCAAAACTGTCAACCTTAAAATGCGGGTAATTTTTCTAGAAAAATTGAGCATTTTCTTATTAAATCGTCTACCTTAATGGAAGAATACTAATTTGTGTACCTGATGGTTGTTTGTATAACCACTAAAAAATTTATTTAAATTTGGCAAAATCCTCAACTTTAACGGGAGGAAAAGTTATATTTAAATATTGCGAGCATCTGTCAACCTTAAAATGCGGATAACTTTTCTAGAAAAATTGAGCCTTTTCTTATTTAATTGTCTACCTTAAGGGAAGGATACTAATTTTTGTACCTATTGTTGTTAATATAACCACTAAAAAACTTATTAAAATTTGGCAAAAACCTCAACCTTAACAGGAGGAAAAGTTATATTTAAATATTGCGAGCATCTGCCAAAACTGTTAACCTTAACTGTCAACCTTAAAATGCGGAAAATTTTTCTAGAAAATTTGAGCATTTTCTTATTAAATCGTCTAACTTAATGGAAGGATACTAATATTTGTACCTAATGGTTGTTTCTATAGCCACTAAAAAATTTATTTAAATTTGGTAAAACCTTAAGCTTAACAGCAGGAAAAGTTATATTTAAATATTGCAAGCATCTGTCAAAACCGTCAACCTTAAAATGCGGATAACTTTTCTAGAAAAATTGAACATTTTCTTATTAAATCGTCTACCTTAATGGAAGGATACTAATTTTTGTACCTAATGGTTGTTTTTATAGCCACTAAAAAATTTATTTAAATTTGGCAAAAACCTCAACCTTAACAGGAGGAAAAGTTATATTTATATATTGTGAGCATCTGTCAAAACTGTCAACCTAAAAATGCGGATAACTTTTCTAGAAAAATTGAACATTTTCTTATTAAATCGTCTAACTTAATGGAATGATACTAATTTGTGTACCTAACGGTTGTTTTTATAACCACTAAAAAATTTATTTAAATTTGGCAAAAACCTCAACCTTAACAGGAGGAAAAGTTATACTTAAATATTGCGAGCATCTGTCAAAACTGTCAACCTTAAAATGCGGATAACTTTTCTAGAAAAATTGAGCATTTTCTTATTAAATCGTCTAACTTAATGGAAGGATACTTATTTGTGTACCTTATGGTTGTTTTTATAACCACTAAAAAATTTATTTAAATTTGGCAAAATCCTCAAACTTAACAGGAGGAAAAGTTATATTTAAATATTGCGAGCACCTGTCAAAACTGTCAACCTTAAAATGCGGATAACTTTTCTAGAAAAATTGAGCATTCTCGTATTAAATCGTCTACCTTAATGCAAAGATACTAATTTTTGTACATATTGTTGGTAATATAACCACTAAAAAATGTATTTAAATTTGGCAAAAACCTCAACCTTCACGGGAGGAAAAGTTATATTTAAATATTGCGAGCATCTGTCAAAACTGTCAACCTAAAAATGCGGATAACTTTTCTAGAAAAATTGAACATTTTCTTATTAAATCGTTTACCTTAATGGAAGGATACTAATTTGTGTACCTAATGGTTGTTTTTATAACCACTAAAAAATTTATTTAAATTTGGCAAAAACCTCAACCTTAACAGGAGGAAAAGTTATACTTTAATATTGCGAGCAACTGTCAAAACTGTCAACCTTAAAATGCGGATAACTTTTCTAGAAAAATTGAGCATTTTCTTATTAAATCATCTACCTTAATGCAAGGATACTAATTTTTGTACCTAATGGTTGTTCTTATAGCCACTAAAAAATTTATTTAAATTTCGCAAAAACCTCAACCTTAACAGGAGGAAAAGTTATATTTAAATATTGCGAGCATCTGTCTAAACTGTCAACCTTAAATTGCGGATAACTTTTCTAGAAAAATTGAACATTTTCTTATTAAATCGTCTACCTTAATGCAAGGATACTAATTTTTGTACCTAATGGTTGTTTTTATAGCCACTAAAAAATTTATTCAAATCTGGCGAAAACCTCAACCTTAACAGGACGAAAAGTTATATTTAAATATTGCGAGCATCTGTCAAAACTGTCAACCTTAAAATGCGGATAACTTTTCTAGAAAAATTGAGCATTTTCTTATTAAATCGTCTACCTTAATGCAAGGATACTAATTTGTGTACCTATTGATGGTAATATAACCACTAAAAAATGTATTTAAATTTGGCAAAAACCTCAACCTTCACGGGAGGAAAAGTTATATTTAAATATTACGAGCATCTGTCAAAACTGTCAACCTTAAAATGCGGATAACTTTTATAGAAAAATTGAGCATTTTCTTATTAAATCGTCTAACTTAATGGAAGGATACTAATTTTTGTATCTAATGGTTGTTTTTATAGCCACTAAAAAATTTATTTAAATTTGGCAAAAACCTCAACCTTAACAGGAGGAAAAGTTATATTTAAATATTTCGAGCATCTGTCAAAACTGTCAACCTTTAAATGCGGATAACTTTTCTAGAAAAATTGAGCATTTTCTTATAAAATCGTCTACCTTAATGCAAGGATACAAATTTTTGTACCTATTGTTGGTAATATAACCACTAAAAAATGTATTTAAATTTGGCAAAAACCTCAACCTTCACAGGAGGAAAAGTTATATTTAAATATTGCGAGCATCTGTCAAAACTGTCGACCTTAAAATGCGGATAACTTTTATAGAAAAATTGAAAATTTTCTTATTAAATCGTCTACCTTAATGGTAGGATACTAATTTTTGTACCTAATGGTTGTTTTTATAACCACTAAAAAAATTATTTAAATTTGGCAAAAACCTCAACCTTCACGGGAGGAAAAGTTATATTTAAATATTGCGAGCATCATTCAAAACTGTCAACCTTAAAATGCGGATAACTTTTCTAGAAAAATTGAACATTTTCTTATTAAATCGTCTACCTTAACGGAAGGATACTAATTTGTGTACCTAATGGTTGTTTTTATAAGCACTAAAAAAATTATTTAAATTTGGCAAGAACCTCAACCTTAACAGGAGAAAAGGATATATTTAAATATTGCGAGCATCTGTCAACCGTAAAATGCGGATAACTTTTCTAGAAAAATTGAGCCTTTTCTTATTTAATTGTCTACCTTAATGGAAGGATACTAATTTTTGTACCTATTGTTGTTAATATAACCACTAAAAAACTTATTAAAATTTGGCAAAAACCTCAACCTTAACGGGAGGAAAAGTTATACTTAAATATTGCGAGCATCTCTCAAAACTGTCAACCTTAAAATGCGGATAACTTTTATAGAAAAATTGAGCATTTTCTTATTAAATCGTCTAACTTAATGGAAGGATACTAATTTTTGTACCTAATGGTTGTTTTTATAGCCACTAAAAAATTTATTAAAATTTGGCAAAAACCTCAACCTTAACAGGAGGAAAAGTTATATTTAAATATTGCGAGCATCTGTCAAAACTGTCAACCTTAAAATGCGGATAACTTTTCTAGAAAAATTGAGCATTTTCGTATTAAATCGTCTACCTTAATGCAAAGATACTAATTTTTGTACATATTGTTGGTAATATAACCACTAAAACATGTATTTAAATTTGGCAAAAACCTCAACCTTCACGGGAGGAAAAGTTATATTTAAATATTGCGAGCATCTGTCAAAACTGTCAACCTTAAAATGCGGATAACTTTTCTAGAAAAATTGAACATCTTCTTATTAAATCGTTTACCTTAATGGAAGGATACTAATTTGTGTACCTAATGGTTGTTTTTATAACCACTAAAAAAATTATGTAAATTTGGCAAAAACCTCAACCTTAACAGGAGGAAAAGTTATACTTAAATATTGCGAGCATCTGTCAAAACTGTCAACCTTAAAATGCGGATAGCTTTTCTAGAAAAATTGAGCATTTTCTTATTAAATCGTCTAACTTAATGGAAGGATACTAATTTTTGTACCTAATGGTTGTTTTTATAGCTACTAAAAAATTTATTTAAATTTGGCAAAAACCTCAACCTTAACAGGAGGAAAAGTTATATTTAAATATTGCGAGCATCTGTCAAAACTGTCAACCTTAAAATGCGGATAACTTTTCTAGAAAAATTGAGCATTTTCGTATTAAATCGTCTACCTTAATGCAAAGATACTAATTTTTGTACATATTGTTGGTAAACCACTAAAACATGTATTTAAATTTGGCAAAAACCTCAACCTTCACGGGAGGAAAAGTTATATTTAAATATTGCGAGCATCTGTCAAAACTGTCAACCTTAAAATGCGGATAACTTTTATAGAAAAATTGAGCATTTTCTTATTAAATCGTCTAACTTAATGGAAGGATACTAATTTTTGTACCTAATGGTTGTTTTTATAGCCACTAAAAAATTTATTTAAATTTGGTAAGAACCTCAACCTTAACAGGAGGAAAAGTTATATTTAAATATTGCGAGCATCTGTCAAAACTGTCAACCTTAAAATGCGGATAACTTTTCTAGAAAAATTGAGCATTTTCTTATTAAATCGTCTACCTTAATGCAAGGATACTAATTTTTGTACCTATTGTTTTTAATATAACCACTACAAAACTTATTAAAATTTGGCGAAAACCTTAACCTTAACGGGAGGAAAAGTTATATTTAAATATTGCGAGCATCTCTCAAAACTGTCAACCTTTAAATGCGGATAACTTTTCTAGAAAAATTGAGCATTTTCTTATTAAATCGTCTAACTTAATGGAAAGATACTAATTTTTGTACCTAATGGTTGTTTTTATAGCCACTAAAAAATTTATTTAAATTTGACAAAAACCTCGGCCTTAACAGGAGGAAAAGTTATATTTAAATATTGCGAGCGTCTGTCAAAACTGTCAACCTTAAAATGCGGATAACTTTTCTAGAAAAATTGAGCATTTTCGTATTAAATCGTCTACCTTAACGGGAGGAAAAGTTATATTTAAATATTGCGAGCATCTGTCAACCGTAAAATGGGGATAACTTTTCTAGAAAAATTGAGCCTTTTCTTATTTAATTGTCTACCTTTATGGAAGGATACTAATTTTTGTACCTATTGTTGTTAATATAACCACTAAAAAACTTATTAAAATTTGGCAAAAACCTCAACCTTAATAGGAGGAAAAGTTATATTTAAATATTGCGAGCATCTGTCAAAACTGTCAACCTTAAAATGCGGATAACTTTTCTAGAAAAATTGAGCATTTTCGTATTAAATCGTCTACCTTAATGCAAAGATACTAAGTTTTGTACATATTGTTGGTAATATAACCACTAAAACATGTATTTAAATTTGGCAAAAACCTCAACCTTCACGGGAGGAAAAGTTATATTTAAATATTGCAAGCATCTGTCAAAACTGTCAACCTTAAAATGCGGATAACTTTTCTAGAAAAATTGAACATTTTCTTATTAAATCGTTTACCTTAATGGAAGGATACTAATTTGTGTACCTAATGGTTGTTTTTATAACCACTAAAAAAATTATTTAAATTTGGCAAAAACCTCAACCTTAACAGGAGGAAAAGTTATACTTAAATATGGTCAGCATCTGTCAAAACTGTCAACCTTAAAATGCGGATAACTTTTCTAGAAAAATTGAGCATTTTCTTATTAAATCGTCTAACTTAATGGAAGGATACTAATTTTTGTACCTAATGGTTGTTTTTATAGCTACTAAAAAATTTATTTAAATTTGGCAAAAACCTCAACCTTAACAGGAGGAAAAGTTATATTTAAATATTGCGAGCATCTGTCAACCTTAAAATGCGGATAACTTTTCTAGAAAAATTGAGCATTTTCTTATTAAATCATCTACCTTAATGCAAGGATACTAATTTTTGTACCTAATGGTTGTTTTTATAGCCACTAAAAAATTTATTTAAATTTGGCAAAAACCTCAACCTTAACAGGAGGAAAAGTTATATTTAAATATTGCGAGCATCTGTCAAAACTGTCAACCTTAAAATGCGGATAACTTTTCTAGAAAAATTGAGCAGTTTCTTATTAAATCGTCTACCTTAATGGAAGGATACTAATTTTTCTGCCTGATGGTTGTTTGTATAACCACTAAAAAAATTATTTAAATTTGGAAAAATCTTCAACCTTAACGGGAGGAAAAGTTATATTTAAATATTGCGAACATCTGTCAACCTTAAAATGCGGATAACTTTTCTAGAAAAATTGAGCCTTTTCTTATTTAATTGTCTACCTTAATGGAAGGATACTAATTTTTGTACCTATTGTTGTTAATATAACCACTTAAAAAACTTATTAAAATTTGGCAAAAACCTCAACCTTAACGGGAGGAAAAGTTATATTTAAATATTGCGAGCATTTGTTAAAACTGTCAACCTTAAAATGCGGATAACTTTTCTAGAAAAATTGAGCGTTTTCTTATTATATCGTCTACCTTAATGCAAGGATACTAATTTTTGTACCTATTGTTGGTTATATAACCACTAAAAAATGTATTTAAATTTGGCAAAAACCTCAACCTTTACGGGAGGAAAAGTTATATTTAAATATTGCGAACATCTGTCAACCTTAAAATGCGGATAACTTTTCTAGAAAAATTGAGCATTTTCTTATTAAATAGTCTACCTTAATGGAAGGATACTAATTTGTAAACTTAATGGTTGTTTTTATAACCACTACAAAATTTATTTAAATTTGGCAAAATCCTCAACCTTAACAGGAGGAAAAGTTATATTTAAATATTGCGAGCATCTGTCAAAACTGTCAACCTTAAAATGCGGATAACTTTTCTAGAAAAATTGAGCATTTTCTTTTTAAATCGTCTAACTTAATGGAAGGATACTAATTTAAGTACCTAATAGTTGTTTTTATAACCACTAAAAAATTTATTTAAATTTGGCAAAATTCTCAACCTTAACAGGAGGAAAAGTTATATTTAAATATTGCGAGCATCTGTCAAAACTGTCAACCTTAAAATGCGGATAACTTTTCTAGAAAAATTGAGCATTTTCTTTGTAAATCGTCTAACTTAATGGAAGGATACTAATATTTGTACCTAATGGTTGTTTTTATAACCACCAAAAAATTTATTTAAATTTGGCAAAATCCTCAACCTTAACAGGAGGAAAAGTTATATTTAAATATTGCGAGCATTTGTTAAAACTAACAACCTTAAAATGCGGATAACTTTTCTAGAAAAATTAAGCATTTTCTTATTAAATCGTCTAACTTAATGGAAGGATACTAATTTGTGTACCTAATGGTTGTTCTTATAACCACTAAACAATTTATTTAAATTTGGCAAAATCCTCAACCTTAACAGGAGAAAAAGATATATTTAAATATTGCGAGCATCTGTCAAAACTGTCAACCTTAAAATGCCGATAACTTTTCAAGAAAAATTGAGCCTTTTCTTATTAAATCGTCTACCTTAATGGAAGGATACTAATTTTTTAACCTATTGTTGGTAATATAACCACTAAAAAATGTATTTAAATTTGGCAAAAACCTCAACCTTTACATGAGGAAAAGTTATATTTAAATAATGCGAGCATCTGTCAGAACTGTCAACCTTAAAATGCGGATAACTTTTCTAGAAAAATTGAGCAGTTTCTTATTAAATCGTCTACCTTAATGGAAGGATACTAATTTTTCTACCTGATGGTTGTTTGTATAACCACTAAAAAATTTATTTAAATTTGGCAAAATCCTCAACCTTAACGGGAGGAAAAGTTATATTTAAATATTGCGAACATCTGTCAACCTTAAAATGCGGATAACTTTTCTAGAAAAATTGAGCCTTTTCTTATTTAATTGTCAACCTTAATGGAAGGATACTAATTTTTGTACCTATTGTTGTTAATATAACCACTTAAAAAACTTATTAAAATTTGGCAAAAACCTCAACCTTAACGGAAGGAAAAGTTATATTTAAATATTGCGAGCATCTGTTAAAACTGTCAACCTTAAAATGTGGATAACTTTTCTAGAAAAATTGAGCGTTTTCTTATTATATCGTCTACCTTAATGCAAGGATACTAATTTTTGTACCTATTGTTGGTTATATAACCACTTAAAAATGTATTTAAATTTGGCCAAAACCTCAACCTTCACGGGAGGAAAAGTTATATTTAAATATTGCGAGCATCTGTCAAAACTTTCAACCTTAAAATGCGGATAACTTTTCTAGGAAAAATTGAGCATTTTCTTATTAAATCTTCTAACTTAATGGAAGGATACTAATTTGTGTACCTAATGGTTGTTTTTATAACCACTAAAAAATTTATTTAAATTTGGCAAAATCCTCAACCTTAACAGGAGGAAAAGCTATATTTAAATATTGCGAGTATCTGTCAAAACTGTCAACCTTAAAATGCGGATAACTTTTCTAGAAAAATTGAGCATTTTCTTATTAAATAGTCTACCTTAATGGAAGGATACTAATTTGTAAACCTAATGGTTGTTTTTATAACCACTAAAAAATTTATTTAAATTTGGCAAAATCCTCAACCTTAACAGAAGGAAAAGTTATATTTAAATATTGCGAGCATCTGTCCAAACTGTCAACCTTAAAATGCGGATAACTTTTCTAGAAAAATTGAGCATTTTCTTATTAAATCGTCTAACTTAATGGAAGGATACTAATTTGTGTACCTAATAGTTGTTTTTATAACCACTAAAAAATTTATTTAAATTTGGCAAAATCCTCAACCTTAACAGGAGGAAAAGTTATATTTAAATATTGCGAGCATCTGTCAAAACTGTCAACCTTAAAATGCGGATAACTTTTCTAGAAAAATTGAGCATTTTCTTATTAAATCGTCTAACTTAATGGAAGGATACTAATTTGTGTACCTAATGGTTGTTTTTATAACCACTCAAAAATTTATTTAAATTTGGCAAAAACCTCAACCTTAACAGGGGGAAAAGTTTTACTTAAATATTGCGAGCATCTGTCAAAACTGTCAACCTTAAAATGCGGATAACTTTTCTAGGAAAAATTGAGCATTTTCTTATTCAATCGTCTAACTCAATGGAAGGATACTAATTTGTGTACCTTATGGTTGTTTTTATAACCACTAAAAAATTTATTTAAATTTGGCAAAATCCTCAACCTTAACAGGAGAAAAAGTTATATTTAAATATTGCGAGCATCTGTCAAAACTGTCAACGTTAAAATGCGGATAACTTTTCTAGAAAAATTGAACATTTTCTTATTAAATCGTCTTACTTAATGGAAGGATACTAATTTGTGTACCTAATGGTTGTTTTTATAACCACTAAAAAATTTATTTAAATTTGCCAAAATCCTCAACCTTAACAGGAGGAAAAGTTATATTTAAATATTGCGAGCATCTGTCAAAACTGTCAACCTTAAAATGCGGATAACTTTTCTAGAAAAATTAAGCATTTTCTTATTAAATCATCTAACTTAATGGAAGGATACTAATTTTTGTACCTAATGGTTGTTTTTATAAACACTAAAAAATTTATTTAAATTTGGCAAAATCCTCAACCTTAACAGGAGGAAAAGTTATATTTAAATATTGCGAGTATCTATAAAAACTGTCAACCTTAAAATGCGGATAACTTTTCTAGAAAAATTGAGCATTTTCTTATTAAATTGTCTAACTTAATGGAAGGATACTAATTTGTGTACCTAATGGTTGTTTTTATAACCACTAAGAAATTTATTTAAATTTGGATAAATCCTCAACCTTAACAGGAGGAAAAGTTATATTTAAATATTGCGAGCATCTGTCAAAACTATCAACCTTAAAATGCAGATAACTTTTCTAGAAAAATTGAGCCTTTTCTTATTAAATCGTCTACCTTAATGGAAGGATACTAATTTGTGTACCTAATGGTTGTTCATATAACCACTAAAAAATGTATTCAAATTTGGTAAAAACCTCAACCTTAACGGGAGGAAAAGTTATATTTAAATATTGCGAGCATTTGTTAAAACTGTCAACCTTAAAATGCGGATAACTTTTCTAGAAAAATTGAGCGTTTTCTTATTATATCGTCTACCTTAATGCAAGGATACTAATTTTTGTACCTATTGTTGGTTATATAACCACTAAAAAATGTATTTAAATTTGGCAAAAACCTCAACCTTTACGGGAGGAAAAGTTATATTTAAATATTGCGAACATCTGTCAACCTTAAAATGCGGATAACTTTTCTAGAAAAATTGAGCATTTTCTTATTAAATAGTCTACCTTAATGGAAGGATACTAATTTGTAAACTTAATGGTTGTTTTTATAACCACTAAAAAATTTATTTAAATTTGGCAAAATCCTCAACCTTAACAGGAGGAAAAGTTATATTTAAATATTGCGAGCATCTGTCAAAACTGTCAACCTTAAAATGCGGATAACTTTTCTAGAAAAATTGAGCATTTTCTTTTTAAATCGTCTAACTTAATGGAAGGATACTAATTTAAGTACCTAATAGTTGTTTTTATAACCACTAAAAAATTTATTTAAATTTGGCAAAATTCTCAACCTTAACAGGAGGAAAAGTTATATTTAAATATTGCGAGCATCTGTCAAAACTGTCAACCTTAAAATGCGGATAACTTTTCTAGAAAAATTGAGCATTTTCTTTGTAAATCGTCTAACTTAATGGAAGGATACTAATATTTGTACCTAATGGTTGTTTTTATAACCACCAAAAAATTTATTTAAATTTGGCAAAATCCTCAACCTTAACAGGAGGAAAAGTTATATTTAAATATTGCGAGCATCTGTCAAAACTGACAACCTTAAAATGCGGATAACTTTTCTAGAAAAATTAAGCATTTTCTTATTAAATCGTCTAACTTAATGGAAGGATACTAATTTGTGTACCTAATGGTTGTTCTTATAACCACTAAACAATTTATTTAAATTTGGCAAAATCCTCAACCTTAACAGGAGAAAAAGATATATTTAAATATTGCGAGCATCTGTCAAAACTGTCAACCTTAAAATGCCGATAACTTTTCAAGAAAAATTGAGCCTTTTCTTATTAAATCGTCTACCTTAATGGAAGGATACTAATTTTTTAACCTATTGTTGGTAATATAACCACTAAAAAATGTATTTAAATTTGGCAAAAACCTCAACCTTTACGGGAGGAAAAGTTATATTTAAATAATGCGAGCATCTGTCAGAACTGTCAACCTTAAAATGCGGATAACTTTTCTAGAAAAATTGAGCAGTTTCTTATTAAATCGTCTACCTTAATGGAAGGATACTAATTTTTCTACCTGATGGTTGTTTGTATAACCACTAAAAAATTTATTTAAATTTGGCAAAATCCTCAACCTTAACGGGAGGAAAAGTTATATTTAAATATTGCGAACATCTGTCAACCTTAAAATGCGGATAACTTTTCTAGAAAAATTGAGCCTTTTCTTATTTAATTGTCAACCTTAATGGAAGGATACTAATTTTTGTACCTATTGTTGTTAATATAACCACTTAAAAAACTTATTAAAATTTGGCAAAAACCTCAACCTTAACGGAAGGAAAAGTTATATTTAAATATTGCGAGCATCTGTTAAAACTGTCAACCTTAAAATGTGGATAACTTTTCTAGAAAAATTGAGCGTTTTCTTATTATATCGTCTACCTTAATGCAAGGATACTAATTTTTGTACCTATTGTTGGTTATATAACCACTAAAAAATGTATTTAAATTTGGCCAAAACCTCAACCTTCACGGGAGGAAAAGTTATATTTAAATATTGCGAGCATCTGTCAAAACTTTCAACCTTAAAATGCGGATAACTTTTCTAGGAAAAATTGAGCATTTTCTTATTAAATCTTCTAACTTAATGGAAGGATACTAATTTGTGTACCTAATGGTTGTTTTTATAACCACTAAAAAATTTATTTAAATTTGGCAAAATCCTCAACCTTAACAGGAGGAAAAGCTATATTTAAATATTGCGAGTATCTGTCAAAACTGTCAACCTTAAAATGCGGATAACTTTTCTAGAAAAATTGAGCATTTTCTTATTAAATAGTCTACCTTAATGGAAGGATACTAATTTGTAAACCTAATGGTTGTTTTTATAACCACTAAAAAATTTATTTAAATTTGGCAAAATCCTCAACCTTAACAGAAGGAAAAGTTATATTTAAATATTGCGAGCATCTGTCCAAACTGTCAACCTTAAAATGCGGATAACTTTTCTAGAAAAATTGAGCATTTTCTTATTAAATCGTCTAACTTAATGGAAGGATACTAATTTGTGTACCTAATAGTTGTTTTTATAACCACTAAAAAATTTATTTAAATTTGGCAAAATCCTCAACCTTAACAGGAGGAAAAGTTATATTTAAATATTGCGAGCATCTGTCAAAACTGTCAACCTTAAAATGCGGATAACTTTTCTAGAAAAATTGAGCATTTTCTTATTAAATCGTCTAACTTAATGGAAGGATACTAATTTGTGTACCTAATGGTTGTTTTTATAACCACTCAAAAATTTATTTAAATTTGGCAAAAACCTCAACCTTAACAGGGGGAAAAGTTTTACTTAAATATTGCGAGCATCTGTCAAAACTGTCAACCTTAAAATGCGGATAACTTTTCTAGGAAAAATTGAGCATTTTCTTATTCAATCGTCTAACTCAATGGAAGGATACTAATTTGTGTACCTTATGGTTGTTTTTATAACCACTAAAAAATTTATTTAAATTTGGCAAAATCCTCAACCTTAACAGGAGAAAAAGTTATATTTAAATATTGCGAGCATCTGTCAAAACTGTCAACGTTAAAATGCGGATAACTTTTCTAGAAAAATTGAACATTTTCTTATTAAATCGTCTAACTTAATGGAAGGATACTAATTTGTGTACCTAATGGTTGTTTTTATAACCACTAAAAAATTTATTTAAATTTGGCAAAATCCTCAACCTTAACAGGAGGAAAAGTTATATTTAAATATTGCGAGTATCTATAAAAACTGTCAACCTTAAAATGCGGATAACTTTTCTAGAAAAATTGAGCATTTTCTTATTAAATTGTCTAACTTAATGGAAGGATACTAATTTGTGTACCTAATGGTTGTTTTTATAACCACTAAGAAATTTATTTAAATTTGGATAAATCCTCAACCTTAACAGGAGGAAAAGTTATATTTAAATATTGCGAGCATCTGTCAAAACTATCAACCTTAAAATGCAGATAACTTTTCTAGAAAAATTGAGCCTTTTCTTATTAAATCGTCTACCTTAATGGAAGGATACTAATTTGTGTACCTAATGGTTGTTCATATAACCACTAAAAAATGTATTCAAATTTGGCAAAATCCTCAACCTTAACAGGAGGAAAAGGTATATTCAAATATTGCGAGCATCTGTCAAAACTGTCAACCTTAAAATGCGGATAACTTTTCTAGAAAAATTGAGCATTTTCTTATTAAATCGTCTAACTTAATGGAAGGATACTAATTTGTGTACCTAATGGTTGTTTTTATAACCACGAAACAATTTATTTAAATTTGGCAAAATCCTCAACCTTAACAGGAGGAAAAGTTATATTTAAATATTGCGAGCATCTGTCAAAACTGTCGACCTTAAAATGCGGATAACTTTTATAGAAAAATTGAGCATTTTCTTATTAAATCGTCTAACTTAATGGAAGGGTACTAATTTTTGAAAAAATTTATTTAAATTTGGCAAAAACCTCAACCTTAACAGGAGGAAAAGTTATATTTAAATATTGCGAGCATCTGTCAAAACTGTCAACCTTAAAATGCGGATAACTTTTCTAGGAAAATTGAACATTTTCTTATTAAATCGTCTACCTTAATGGAAGGATACTAATTTGTGTACCTTATGTTTGTTTTTATAATCACTGAAAATTTTGTATAAATTAGGCAAAAACCTCAACCTTAACGGGAGAAAAGTTATATTTTAATATTGCGAGCATCTGCCAATACTGTCAACCCTAAAATGTGGATAACTTTTCTAGAAAAATTGAGCATTTTCTTATTAAATCGTCTAACTTAATGGAAGGATACTAATTTGTGTACCTAATGGTTGTTTTTATAACCACGAAACAATTTATTTAAATTTGGCAAAATCCTCAACCTTAACAGGAGGAAAAGTTATATTTAAATATTGCGAGCATCTGTCAAAACTGTCGACCTTAAAATGCGGATAACTTTTATAGAAAAATTGAGCATTTTCTTATTAAATCGTCTAACTTAATGGAAGGGTACTAATTTTTGAAAAAATTTATTTAAATTTGGCAAAAACCTCAACCTTAACAGGAGGAAAAGTTATATTTAAATATTGCGAGCATCTGTCAAAACTGACAACCTTAAAATGCGGATAACTTTTCTAGAAAAATTAAGCATTTTCTTATTAAATCGTCTAACTTAATGGAAGGATACTAATTTGTGTACCTAATGGTTGTTCTTATAACCACTAAACAATTTATTTAAATTTGGCAAAATCCTCAACCTTAACAGGAGAAAAAGATATATTTAAATATTGCGAGCATCTGTCAAAACTGTCAACCTTAAAATGCCGATAACTTTTCAAGAAAAATTGAGCCTTTTCTTATTAAATCGTCTACCTTAATGGAAGGATACTAATTTTTTAACCTATTGTTGGTAATATAACCACTAAAAAATGTATTTAAATTTGGCAAAAACCTCAACCTTTACGGGAGGAAAAGTTATATTTAAATAATGCGAGCATCTGTCAGAACTGTCAACCTTAAAATGCGGATAACTTTTCTAGAAAAATTGAGCAGTTTCTTATTAAATCGTCTACCTTAATGGAAGGATACTAATTTTTCTACCTGATGGTTGTTTGTATAACCACTAAAAAATTTATTTAAATTTGGCAAAATCCTCAACCTTAACGGGAGGAAAAGTTATATTTAAATATTGCGAACATCTGTCAACCTTAAAATGCGGATAACTTTTCTAGAAAAATTGAGCCTTTTCTTATTTAATTGTCAACCTTAATGGAAGGATACTAATTTTTGTACCTATTGTTGTTAGTATAACCACTTAAAAAACTTATTAAAATTTGGCAAAAACCTCAACCTTAACGGAAGGAAAAGTTATATTTAAATATTGCGAGCATCTGTTAAAACTGTCAACCTTAAAATGTGGATAACTTTTCTAGAAAAATTGAGCGTTTTCTTATTATATCGTCTACCTTAATGCAAGGATACTAATTTTTGTACCTATTGTTGGTTATATAACCACTAAAAAATGTATTTAAATTTGGCCAAAACCTCAACCTTCACGGGAGGAAAAGTTATATTTAAATATTGCGAGCATCTGTCAAAACTTTCAACCTTAAAATGCGGATAACTTTTCTAGGAAAAATTGAGCATTTTCTTATTAAATCTTCTAACTTAATGGAAGGATACTAATTTGTGTACCTAATGGTTGTTTTTATAACCACTAAAAAATTTATTTAAATTTGGCAAAATCCTCAACCTTAACAGGAGGAAAAGCTATATTTAAATATTGCGAGTATCTGTCAAAACTGTCAACCTTAAAATGCGGATAACTTTTCTAGAAAAATTGAGCATTTTCTTATTAAATAGTCTACCTTAATGGAAGGATACTAATTTGTAAACCTAATGGTTGTTTTTATAACCACTAAAAAATTTATTTAAATTTGGCAAAATCCTCAACCTTAACAGAAGGAAAAGTTATATTTAAATATTGCGAGCATCTGTCCAAACTGTCAACCTTAAAATGCGGATAACTTTTCTAGAAAAATTGAGCATTTTCTTATTAAATCGTCTAACTTAATGGAAGGATACTAATTTGTGTACCTAATAGTTGTTTTTATAACCACTAAAAAATTTATTTAAATTTGGCAAAATCCTCAACCTTAACAGGAGGAAAAGTTATATTTAAATATTGCGAGCATCTGTCAAAACTGTCAACCTTAAAATGCGGATAACTTTTCTAGAAAAATTGAGCATTTTCTTATTAAATCGTCTAACTTAATGGAAGGATACTAATTTGTGTACCTAATGGTTGTTTTTATAACCACTCAAAAATTTATTTAAATTTGGCAAAAACCTCAACCTTAACAGGGGGAAAAGTTTTACTTAAATATTGCGAGCATCTGTCAAAACTGTCAACCTTAAAATGCGGATAACTTTTCTAGGAAAAATTGAGCATTTTCTTATTCAATCGTCTAACTCAATGGAAGGATACTAATTTGTGTACCTTATGGTTGTTTTTATAACCACTAAAAAATTTATTTAAATTTGGCAAAATCCTCAACCTTAACAGGAGAAAAAGTTATATTTAAATATTGCGAGCATCTGTCAAAACTGTCAACGTTAAAATGCGGATAACTTTTCTAGAAAAATTGAACATTTTCTTATTAAATCGTCTAACTTAATGGAAGGATACTAATTTGTGTACCTAATGGTTGTTTTTATAACCACTAAAAAATTTATTTAAATTTGGCAAAATCCTCAACCTTAACAGGAGGAAAAGTTATATTTAAATATTGCGAGTATCTATAAAAACTGTCAACCTTAAAATGCGGATAACTTTTCTAGAAAAATTGAGCATTTTCTTATTAAATTGTCTAACTTAATGGAAGGATACTAATTTGTGTACCTAATGGTTGTTTTTATAACCACTAAGAAATTTATTTAAATTTGGATAAATCCTCAACCTTAACAGGAGGAAAAGTTATATTTAAATATTGCGAGCATCTGTCAAAACTATCAACCTTAAAATGCAGATAACTTTTCTAGAAAAATTGAGCCTTTTCTTATTAAATCGTCTACCTTAATGGAAGGATACTAATTTGTGTACCTAATGGTTGTTCATATAACCACTAAAAAATGTATTCAAATTTGGCAAAATCCTCAACCTTAACAGGAGGAAAAGGTATATTCAAATATTGCGAGCATCTGTCAAAACTGTCAACCTTAAAATGCGGATAACTTTTCTAGAAAAATTGAGCATTTTCTTATTAAATCGTCTAACTTAATGGAAGGATACTAATTTGTGTACCTAATGGTTGTTTTTATAACCACGAAACAATTTATTTAAATTTGGCAAAATCCTCAACCTTAACAGGAGGAAAAGTTATATTTAAATATTGCGAGCATCTGTCAAAACTGTCGACCTTAAAATGCGGATAACTTTTATAGAAAAATTGAGCATTTTCTTATTAAATCGTCTAACTTAATGGAAGGGTACTAATTTTTGAAAAAATTTATTTAAATTTGGCAAAAACCTCAACCTTAACAGGAGGAAAAGTTATATTTAAATATTGCGAGCATCTGTCAAAACTGTCAACCTTAAAATGCGGATAACTTTTCTAGGAAAATTGAACATTTTCTTATTAAATCGTCTACCTTAATGGAAGGATACTAATTTGTGTACCTTATGTTTGTTTTTATAATCACTGAAAATTTTGTATAAATTAGGCAAAAACCTCAACCTTAACGGGAGAAAAGTTATATTTTAATATTGCGAGCATCTGCCAATACTGTCAACCCTAAAATGTGGATAACTTTTCTAGAAAAATTGAGCATTTTCTTATTAAATCGTCTAACTTAATGGAAGGATACTAATTTGTGTACCTAATGGTTGTTTTTATAACCACGAAACAATTTATTTAAATTTGGCAAAATCCTCAACCTTAACAGGAGGAAAAGTTATATTTAAATATTGCGAGCATCTGTCAAAACTGTCGACCTTAAAATGCGGATAACTTTTATAGAAAAATTGAGCATTTTCTTATTAAATCGTCTAACTTAATGGAAGGGTACTAATTTTTGAAAAAATTTATTTAAATTTGGCAAAAACCTCAACCTTAACAGGAGGAAAAGTTATATTTAAATATTGCGAGCATCTGTCAAAACTGACAACCTTAAAATGCGGATAACTTTTCTAGAAAAATTAAGCATTTTCTTATTAAATCGTCTAACTTAATGGAAGGATACTAATTTGTGTACCTAATGGTTGTTCTTATAACCACTAAACAATTTATTTAAATTTGGCAAAATCCTCAACCTTAACAGGAGAAAAAGATATATTTAAATATTGCGAGCATCTGTCAAAACTGTCAACCTTAAAATGCCGATAACTTTTCAAGAAAAATTGAGCCTTTTCTTATTAAATCGTCTACCTTAATGGAAGGATACTAATTTTTTAACCTATTGTTGGTAATATAACCACTAAAAAATGTATTTAAATTTGGCAAAAACCTCAACCTTTACGGGAGGAAAAGTTATATTTAAATAATGCGAGCATCTGTCAGAACTGTCAACCTTAAAATGCGGATAACTTTTCTAGAAAAATTGAGCAGTTTCTTATTAAATCGTCTACCTTAATGGAAGGATACTAATTTTTCTACCTGATGGTTGTTTGTATAACCACTAAAAAATTTATTTAAATTTGGCAAAATCCTCAACCTTAACGGGAGGAAAAGTTATATTTAAATATTGCGAACATCTGTCAACCTTAAAATGCGGATAACTTTTCTAGAAAAATTGAGCCTTTTCTTATTTAATTGTCAACCTTAATGGAAGGATACTAATTTTTGTACCTATTGTTGTTAGTATAACCACTTAAAAAACTTATTAAAATTTGGCAAAAACCTCAACCTTAACGGAAGGAAAAGTTATATTTAAATATTGCGAGCATCTGTTAAAACTGTCAACCTTAAAATGTGGATAACTTTTCTAGAAAAATTGAGCGTTTTCTTATTATATCGTCTACCTTAATGCAAGGATACTAATTTTTGTACCTATTGTTGGTTATATAACCACTAAAAAATGTATTTAAATTTGGCCAAAACCTCAACCTTCACGGGAGGAAAAGTTATATTTAAATATTGCGAGCATCTGTCAAAACTTTCAACCTTAAAATGCGGATAACTTTTCTAGGAAAAATTGAGCATTTTCTTATTAAATCTTCTAACTTAATGGAAGGATACTAATTTGTGTACCTAATGGTTGTTTTTATAACCACTAAAAAATTTATTTAAATTTGGCAAAATCCTCAACCTTAACAGGAGGAAAAGCTATATTTAAATATTGCGAGTATCTGTCAAAACTGTCAACCTTAAAATGCGGATAACTTTTCTAGAAAAATTGAGCATTTTCTTATTAAATAGTCTACCTTAATGGAAGGATACTAATTTGTAAACCTAATGGTTGTTTTTATAACCACTAAAAAATTTATTTAAATTTGGCAAAATCCTCAACCTTAACAGAAGGAAAAGTTATATTTAAATATTGCGAGCATCTGTCCAAACTGTCAACCTTAAAATGCGGATAACTTTTCTAGAAAAATTGAGCATTTTCTTATTAAATCGTCTAACTTAATGGAAGGATACTAATTTGTGTACCTAATAGTTGTTTTTATAACCACTAAAAAATTTATTTAAATTTGGCAAAATCCTCAACCTTAACAGGAGGAAAAGTTATATTTAAATATTGCGAGCATCTGTCAAAACTGTCAACCTTAAAATGCGGATAACTTTTCTAGAAAAATTGAGCATTTTCTTATTAAATCGTCTAACTTAATGGAAGGATACTAATTTGTGTACCTAATGGTTGTTTTTATAACCACTCAAAAATGTATTTAAATTTGGCAAAAACCTCAACCTTAACAGGGGGAAAAGTTTTACTTAAATATTGCGAGCATCTGTCAAAACTGTCAACCTTAAAATGCGGATAACTTTTCTAGGAAAAATTGAGCATTTTCTTATTCAATCGTCTAACTCAATGGAAGGATACTAATTTGTGTACCTTATGGTTGTTTTTATAACCACTAAAAAATTTATTTAAATTTGGCAAAATCCTCAACCTTAACAGGAGAAAAAGTTATATTTAAATATTGCGAGCATCTGTCAAAACTGTCAACGTTAAAATGCGGATAACTTTTCTAGAAAAATTGAACATTTTCTTATTAAATCGTCTAACTTAATGGAAGGATACTAATTTGTGTACCTAATGGTTGTTTTTATAACCACTAAAAAATTTATTTAAATTTGGCAAAATCCTCAACCTTAACAGGAGGAAAAGTTATATTTAAATATTGCGAGTATCTATAAAAACTGTCAACCTTAAAATGCGGATAACTTTTCTAGAAAAATTGAGCATTTTCTTATTAAATTGTCTAACTTAATGGAAGGATACTAATTTGTGTACCTAATGGTTGTTTTTATAACCACTAAGAAATTTATTTAAATTTGGATAAATCCTCAACCTTAACAGGAGGAAAAGTTATATTTAAATATTGCGAGCATCTGTCAAAACTATCAACCTTAAAATGCAGATAACTTTTCTAGAAAAATTGAGCCTTTTCTTATTAAATCGTCTACCTTAATGGAAGGATACTAATTTGTGTACCTAATGGTTGTTCATATAACCACTAAAAAATGTATTCAAATTTGGCAAAATCCTCAACCTTAACAGGAGGAAAAGGTATATTCAAATATTGCGAGCATCTGTCAAAACTGTCAACCTTAAAATGCGGATAACTTTTCTAGAAAAATTGAGCATTTTCTTATTAAATCGTCTAACTTAATGGAAGGATACTAATTTGTGTACCTAATGGTTGTTTTTATAACCACGAAACAATTTATTTAAATTTGGCAAAATCCTCAACCTTAACAGGAGGAAAAGTTATATTTAAATATTGCGAGCATCTGTCAAAACTGTCGACCTTAAAATGCGGATAACTTTTATAGAAAAATTGAGCATTTTCTTATTAAATCGTCTAACTTAATGGAAGGGTACTAATTTTTGAAAAAATTTATTTAAATTTGGCAAAAACCTCAACCTTAACAGGAGGAAAAGTTATATTTAAATATTGCGAGCATCTGTCAAAACTGTCAACCTTAAAATGCGGATAACTTTTCTAGGAAAATTGAACATTTTCTTATTAAATCGTCTACCTTAATGGAAGGATACTAATTTGTGTACCTTATGTTTGTTTTTATAATCACTGAAAATTTTGTATAAATTAGGCAAAAACCTCAACCTTAACGGGAGAAAAGTTATATTTTAATATTGCGAGCATCTGCCAATACTGTCAACCCTAAAATGTGGATAACTTTTCTAGAAAAATTGAGCATTATCTTATTAAATCGTCTGTCTTAATGGAAGGATGCTAATTTGTGTACCTGATGGTTGATTGTATAACCACTAAAAAATTTATTTAAATTTGGCAAAATCTTCAACCTTAACGGGAGGAAAAGTTATATTTAAATATTGCGAGCATCTGCCAATACTGTCAACCCTAAAATGCGGATAACTTTTCTAGAAAAATTGAGCATTTTCTTGTTAAATAGTCTACCTTAATGGAAGGATACTTATTTGTGTACCTAATGGTTGTTTGTATAAGCACTAAAAAAATTATTTAAATTTGGCAAGAACCTCAACCTTAACAGGAGAAAAAGATATATTTAAATATTGCGAGCATCTGTCAAAACTGTCAACCTGAAAATGCGGATAACTTTTCTAGGAAAAATTGAGCATTTTCTTATTAAATCGTCTAACTTAATGGAAGGATACTAATTTGTGTACCTAATGGTTGTTTTTATAACCACTAAAAAAATTATTTAAATTTGGAAAAATCCTCAACCTTAACAGGAGGAAAAGCTATATTTAAATATTGCGAGTATCTGTCAAAACTGTCAACCTTAAAATGCGGATAACTTTTTTAGAAAAATTGAACATTTTCTTATTAAATAGTCTACCTTAATGGAAGGATACTAATTTGTAAACCTAATGGTTGTTTTTATAACCACTAAAAAATTTATTTAAATTTGCAAAATCCTCAACCTTAACAGGAGGAAAAGTTATATTTAAATATTGCGAGCATCTGTCAAAACTGTCAACCTTAAAATGCGGATAACTTTTCTAGAAAAATTGAGCATTTTCTTATTAAATCGTCTAACTTAATGGAAGGATACTAATTTGTGTACCTAATGGTTGTTTTTATAACCACTAAAAAATTTATTTAAATTTGGCAAAATCCTCAACCTTAACAGGCGGAAAAGTTTTATTTAAATATTGCGAGCATCTGTAAAAACTGTCAACCTTAAAATGCGGATAACTTTTCTAGAAAAATTGAGCATTTTCTTATTAAATCGTCTAACTTAATGGAAGGATACTAATATTTGTACCTAATGGTTGTTTTTATAACCACTAAAAAATTTATTTAAATTTGGCAAAATCCTCAACCTTAACAGGAGGAAAAGTTATATTTAAATATTGCGAGCATCTGTCAAAACTGTCAACCTTAAAATGCGGATAACTTTTCTAGAAAAATTAAGCATTTTCTTATTAAATCGTCTAACTTAATGGAAGGATACTAATTTGTGTACCTAATGGTTGCTCTTATAACCACTAAAAAATTTATTCAAATTTGGCAAAACCCTCAACCTTACTTAACAGGAGGAAAAGGTATATTCAAATATTGCGAGCATCTGTCAAAACTGTCAACCTTAAAATGCGGATAACTTTTCTAGAAAAATTGAGCATTTTCTTATTAAATAGTCTACCTTAATGGAAGGATACTAATTTGTAAACCTAATGGTTGTTTTTATAACCACTAAAAAATTTATTTAAATTTGACAAAATCCTCAACCTTAACAGGAGGAAAAGTTATATTTAAATATTGCGAGCATCTGTCAAAACTGTCAACCTTAAAATGCGGATAACTTTTCTAGAAAAATTAAGCATTTTCTTATTAAATCGTCTAACTTAATGGAAGGATACTAATTTTTGTACCTAATGGTTGTTTTTATAACCACTAAAAAATTTATTTAAATTTGACAAAATCCTCAACCTTAACAGGAGGAAAAGTTATATTTAAATATTGCGAGCATCTGTCAAAACTGTCAACCTTAAAATGCAGATAACTTTTCTAGAAAAATTGAGCCTTTTCTTATTAAATCGTCTACCTTAATGGAAGGATACTAATTTGTGTACCTAATGGTTGTTTTCATAACCACTAAAAAATTTATTTAAATTTGGCAAAAATCTCAACCTTAACAGGAGGAAAAGTTATAATTAAATATTGCGAGCATCTGTCAAAACTGTCAACCTTAAAATGCGGATAACCTTTCTAGAAAAATTGAGCATTTTCTTATTAAATCGTCTAACTTAATGGAAGGATCTAATTTGTGTACCTAATGGTTGTTTTTATAACCACTAAAAAATTTATTTAAATTTGGCAAAATCCTCAACCTTACCAGGAGGAAAAGTTTTATTTAAATATTGCGAGCATCTGTCAAAGCTGTCAACCTTAAAATGCGGATAATTTTTCTAGAAAAATTGAGCATTTTCTTATTAAATCGTCTAACTTAATGGAAGGATACTAATTTGTGTACCTAATGGTTGTTTTTATAACCACTAAAAAATTTATTTAAATTTGGCAAAAACCTCAACCTTAACAGGAGGAAAAGTTATATTTAAATATTGCGAGCATCTGTCAAAACTGTCAACCTTAAAATGCGGATAACTTTTCTATAAAAATTGAGCAGTTTCTTATTAAATCGTCTACCTTAATGCAAGGATACTAATTTTTGTACCTATTGTTGGTAATATAACCACTGAAAAAAGTATTTAAATTTGGCAAAAACCTCAACCTTCACGGGAGGAAAACTTATATTTGAATATTGCGAGCATCTGTCAAAACTGTCAACCTTAACATGCGGATAATTTTTCTAGAAAAATTGAGCATTTTCTTATTAAATCGTCTAACTTAATGGAAGGATACTAATTTGTGTACCTGATGGTTGATTGTATAACCACTAAAAAATTTATTTAAATTTGGCAAAATCCTCAACCTTAACGGGAGGAAAAGTTATATTAAAATATTGCGAGCATCTGTCAAAACTGTCAACCTTAAAATGCGGATAATTTTTCTAGAAAAATTGAGCATTTTCTTATTAAATCGTCTAACTTAATGGAAGGATACTAATTTGTGTACCTAATGGTTGTTAATATAACCACTAAGAAACTTTTTAAAATTTGGTAAAAACCTCAACCTTAACGGGAGGAAAAGTTGTATTTAAATATTGCGAGCATCTGTCAAAACTGTCAACCTTAAAATGCGGTTAATTTTTCTAGAAAAATTGAGCATTTTCTTATTAAATCGTCTAACTTAATGGAAGGATACTAATTTGTGTACCTAATGGTTGTTAACATAACCACTAAAAAACTTTTTAAAATTTGGCAAAAACCTCAACCTTAACGGGAGGAAAAGTTATATTTAAATACTGCGAGCATCTGCCAAAACTGTCAACCTTAAAATGCGGATAACTTTTCTAGAAAAATTGAGCATTTTCTTATTAAATCGTCTACCTTAATGCAAGGATACTAATTTTTGTACCTAATGGTTGTTTTTATAACCACTAAAATTTTTTTTAAATTTGGCAAAAACCTCAACCTTAACAGGAGGAAAAGTTTTACTAAAATATTGCGAGCATCTGTCAAAACTGTCGACCTTAAAATGCGGATAACTTTTATAGAAAAATTGAGCATTTTCTTATTAAATCGTCTAACTTAATGGAAGGATACTAATTTTTGTACATAATGGTTGTTTTTATAGCCACGAAAAAATTTATTTAAATTTGGCAAAATCCTCAACCTTAACAGGAGGAAAAGTTATATTTAAATATTGCAAGCATTTGTCAAAACTGTCAACCTTAAAATGCGGATAACTTTTCTAGGAAAATTGAACATTTTCTTATTAAATCGTCTACCTTAATGGAAGGATACTAATTTGTGTACCTTATGTTTGTTTTTATAACCACTGAAAATTTTTTATAAACTAGGCAAAAACCTCAACCTTAACGGGAGAAAAAGTTATATTTAAATATTGCAAGCATCTGCCAATACTGTCAACCCTACAATGTGGATAACTTTTCTAGAAAAATTGAGCATTTTCTTATTAAATCGTCTGCCTTAATGGAAGGATGCTAATTTGTGTACCTGATGGTTGTTTGTATAAGCACTAAAAAAATTATTTAAATTTGTCAAGAACCTCAACCTTAACAGGAGAAAAAGATATATTTAAATATTGCGAGCGTCTTTCATAAATGTCAACCTTAAAATGCGGATAACTTTTCAAGAAAAATTGAGCCTTTTCTTATGAAATCGTCTACCTTAATGGAAGGATACTAATTTTTGTACCTATTGTTGGTAATATAACCACTAAAAATGTATTTAAATTTGGCAAAAACCTCAACCTTTACGGGAGGAAAAGTTATATTTAAATACTGCGAGCATCTGTCAGAACTGTCAACCTTAAAATGCGGATAACTTTTCTAGAAAAATTGAGCAATTTCTTATTAAATCGTCTACCTTAATGGAAGGATACTAATTTTTGTACCTGATGGTTGTTTGTATAACCACTAAATAATTTATTTAAATTTGGCAAAATCCTCAACCTTAACGGGAGGAAAAGTTATATTTAAATATTGCGAACATCTGTCAACCTTAAAATGCGGATAACTTTTCTAGAAAAATTGAGCTTTTTCTTATTTAATTGTCTACCTTAATGGAAGGATACTAATTTTTGTACCTATTGTTGTTAATATAACCACTTAAAAAACTTATTTAAATTTGGCAAAAACCTCAACCTTAACGGGAGGAAAAGTTATATTTAAATATTGCGAGCATCTGTCAAAACTGTCAACCTTAAAATGCGGATAACTTTTCTAGAAAAATTGAGCCTTTTCTTATCAAATCGTCTACCTTAATGGAAGGATACTAATTTGTGTACCTAATGGTTGTTTTTATAACCACTAAAAAATTTATTTAAATTTGGCAAAATCCTCAACCTTAACGGGAGAAAAAGATATATTTAAATATTGCGAGCATCTGTCAAAACTGTCAGCCTTAAAATGCGGATAACTTTTTAAGAAAAATTGACCCTTTTCTTATTAAATCGTCTACCTTAATGGAAGAATACTAATTTTTGTACCTATTGTTGGTAATATAACCACTAAAAATGTATTTAAATTTGGCAAAAACCTCAACCTTTACGGTAGGAAAAGTTATATTTAAATACTGCGAGCATCTGTCAGAACTGTCAACCTTAAAATGCGGATAACTTTTCTAGAAAAATTGAGCCTTTTCTTATTTAATTGTCTACCTTTATGGAAGGATACTAATTTTTGTACCTATTGTTGTTAATATAACCACTTAAAAAACTTATTAAAATTTGGCAAAAACCTCAACCTTAACGGGAGGAAAAGTTATATTTAAATATTGCGAGCATCTGTCAAAACTGTCAACCTTAAAATGCGGATAACTTTTCTAGAAAAATTGAGCCTTTTCTTATCAAATCGTCTACCTTAATGGAAGGATACTAATTTGTGTACCTGATGGTTGTTTGTATAACCACTAAAAAATTTATTTAAATTTGGCAAAATCCTCAACCTTAACGGGAGGAAAAGTTATATTTAAATATTGCGAGCATCTGTCAAAACTGTCAACCTTAAAATGCGGATAATTTTTCTAGATAAATTGAGCATTTTCTTATTAAATCGTCTAACTTAATGGAAGGATACTAATTTGTGTACCTAATGGTTGTTTTTATAACCACTAAAAAATTTATATAAATTTGGCAAAATCCTCAACCTTAACAGGAGGAAAAGTTATATTTAAATATTGCGAGCATCTGTCAAAACTGTCAACCTTAAAATGCGGATAACTTTTCTAGAAATATTAAGCATTTTCTTATTAAATCGTCTTCCTTAATGGAAGGATACTAATTTGTGTACCTAATGGTTGTTTTTATAACCACTAAAAAATTTATTTAAATTTGGCAAAATCCTCAACCTTAACAGGAGGATCTGTCAAAACTGTCAACCTTAAAATGCGGATAACTTTTCTAGAAAAATTGAGCATTTTCTTATTAAATAGTCTACCTTAATGGAAGGATACTAATTTGTAAACCTAATGGTTGTTTTTATACAACTAAAAAATTTATTTAAATTTGGCAAAATCCTCAACCTTAACAGGAGGAAAAGTTATATTTAAATATTGCGAGCATCTGTCAAAACTGTCAACCTTAAAATGCGGATAACTTTTCTAGAAAAATTGAGCATTTTCTTATTAAATCGTCTACCTTAATGCAAGGATACTAATTTTTGTGCCTATTTTTGGTAATATAACCACTAAAAATGTATTTAAATTTGGCAAAAACCTCAACCTTCAGGGGAGGAAAAGTTATATTTAAATATTGCGAGCATCTGTCAAAACTGTCAACCTTAAAATGCGGATAACTTTTCTAGGAAAAATTGAGCCTTTTCTTATTAAATAGTCTACTTTAATGGAAGGACACTTATTTGTGTACCCAATGGTTGTTTGTATAAGCACTAAAAAAATTATTTAAATTTGGCAAGAACCTCAACCTTAACAGAAGAAAAAGATATATTTAAATATTGCGAGCATCTGTCAAAACTGTCAACCTTAAAATGCGGATAACTTTTCTAGAATAATTGAGCATTTTCTTATTAAATCGTCTACCTTAATGGAAGGATACTAATTTTTGTACCTATTGTTGGTAATATAACCACTAAAAAATGTATTTAAATTTGGCAAAAACTCAACCTTCATGGGAGGAAAAGTTATATTTAAATATTGCGAGCATCTGTCAGAACTGTCAACCTTAAAATACGGATATTTTTTCTAGAAAAATTGAGTATTTTCTTATGAAATCGTCTAACTAAATGGAAGGATACTAATTTGTGTACCTAATGGTTGTTTTTATAACCACTAAAAAATTTATTTAAATTTGGCAAAATCCTCAACCTTAACAGGAGGAAAAGTTATATTTAAATATTGCGAGCATCTGTCAAAACTGTCAACCTTAAAATGCGGATAACTTTTCTAGAAAAATTGAGCCTTTTCTTATTAAATCGTCTACCTTAATGGAAGGATACTAATTTGTGTACCTAATGGTTGTTCTTATAACCACTAAAAAATTTATTCAAATTTGGCAAAATCCTCAACCTTAACAGGAGGAAAAGGTATATTCAAATATTGCGAGCATCTGTCAAAACTGTCAACCTTAAAATGCGGATAACTTTTGTAGAAAAATTGAGCATTTTCTTATTAAATAGTCTACCTTAATGGAAGGATACTAATTTGTAAACCTAATGGTTGTTTTTATAACCACTAAAAAATTTATTTACATTTGACAAAATCCTCAATCTTAACAGGAGGAAAAGTTATATTTAAATATTGCGAGCATCTGTCAAGTCAACTTAAAATGCGGATAACTTTTCTAGAAAAATTGAGCATTTTCTTATTAAATCGTCTAACTTAATGGAAGGATACTAATTTGTGTACCTAATGGTTGTTTTTATAACCACTAAAAAATTTATTTAAATTTGGCAAAATCCTCAACCTTAACAGGAGGAAAAGGTATATTCAAATATTGCGAGCATCAGTCAAAACTGTCAACCTTAAAATGCGGATAACTTTTCTAGAAAAATTGAGCATTTTCTTATAAAATCGTCTAACTTAATGGAAGGATACTAATATGTGTACCTAATGGTTGTTTTTATAACCACTAAACAATTTATTTAAATTTGGCAAAATCCTCAACCTTAACAGGAGGAAAAGTTTTATTTAAATATTGCGAGCATCTGTCAAAACTGTCAACCTTAAAATGCGGATAACTTTTCTAGAAAAATTGAGCATTTTCTTATTAAATCGTCCACCTTAATGGAAGGACACTTATTTGTGTACCCAATGGTTGTTTGTATAAGCACTAAAAAAATTATTTAAATTTGGCAAGAACCTCAACCTTAACAGAAGAAAAAGATATATTTAAATATTGCGAGCATCTGTCAAAACTGTCAACCTTAAAATGCGGATAACTTTTCTAGAATAATTGAGCATTTTCTTATTAAATCGTCTACCTTAATGGAAGGATACTAATTTTTGTACCTATTGTTGGTAATATAATCACTAAAAAATGTATTTAAATTTGGCAAAAACTCAACCTTCATGGGAGGAAAAGTTATATTTAAATATTGCGAGCATCTGTCAGAACTGTCAACCTTAAAATACGGATATTTTTTCTAGAAAAATTGAGTATTTTCTTATGAAATGGTCTAACTTAATGGAAGGATACTAATTTGTGTACCTAATGGTTGTTATTTATAACCACTAAAAAATTTATTTAAATTTGGCAAAATCCTCAACCTTAACAGGAGGAAAAGTTATATTTAAATATTGCGAGCATCTGTCAAAACTGTCAACCTTAAAATGCGGATAACTTTTCTAGAAAAATTGAGCCTTTTCTTATTAAATCGTCTACCTTAATGGAAGGATACTAATTTGTGTACCTAATGGTTGTTCTTATAACCACTAAAAAATTTATTCAAATTTGGCAAAATCCTCAACCTTAACAGGAGGAAAAGGTATATTCAAATATTGCGAGCATCTGTCAAAACTGTCAACCTTAAAATGCGGATAACTTTTCTAGAAAAATTTAGCATTTTCTTATTAAATAGTCTACCTTAATGGAAGGATACTAATTTGTAAACCTAATGGTTGTTTTTATAACCACTAAAAAATTTATTTACATTTGACAAAATCCTCAATCTTAACAGGAGGAAAAGTTATATTTAAATATTGCGAGCATCTGTCAAGTCAACTTAAAATGCGGATAACTTTTCTAGAAAAATTGAGCATTTTCTTATTAAATCGTCTAACTTAATGGAAGGATACTAATTTGTGTACCTAATGGTTGTTTTTATAACCACTAAAAAATTTATTTAAATTTGGCAAAATCCTCAACCTTAACAGGAGGAAAAGGTATATTCAAATATTGCGAGCATCTGTCAAAACTGTCAACCTTAAAATGCGGATAACTTTTCTAGAAAAATTGAGCATTTTCTTATTAAATAGTCTACCTTAATGGAAGGATACTAATTTGTAAACCTAATGGGTTTTTATAACCACTAAAAAATTTATTTACATTTGACAAAATCCTCAATCTTAACAGGAGGAAAAGTTATATTTAAATATTGCGAGCATCTGTCAAGTCAACTTAAAATGCGGATAACTTTTCTAGAAAAATTGAGCATTTTCTTATTAAATCGTCTAACTTAATGGAAGGATACTAATTTGTGTACCTAATGGTTGTTTTTATAACCACTAAAAAATTTATTTAAATTTGGAAAAATCCTCAACCTTAACAGGAGGAAAAGGTATATTCAAATATTGCGAGCATCTGTCAAAACTGTCAACCTTAAAATGCGGATATTTTTTCTAGAAAAATTAAGCATTTTCTTATTAAATCGTCTAACTTAATGGAAGGATACTAATTTTTGTACCTAATGGTTGTTTTTATAACCACTTAAAAATTTATTTAAATTTGGCAAAATCCTCAACCTTAACAGGAGGAAAAGTTGTATTTAAATATTGCGAGCATCTGTCAAAACTGTCAACCTTAAAATGCAGATAACTTTTCTAGAAAAATTGAGCATTTTCTTATTAAATTGTCTAACTTAATGGAGGGATACTAATTTGTGTACCTAATGGTTGTTTTTATAACCACTAAAAAATTTATTTAAATTTGGCAAAATCCTCAACCTTAACAGGAGGAAAAGTTATATTTAAATATTGCGAGCATCTGTCCAAACTGTCAACCTTAAAATACAGATAACTTTTCTAGAAAAATTGAGCCTTTTCTTATTAAATCGTCTACCTTAATGGAAGGATACTAATTTGTGTACCTAATTGTTGTTTTCATAACCACTAAAAAATTTATTTAAATTTGGCAAAAATCTCAACCTTAACAGGAGGAAAAGTTATACTTAAATATTGCGAGCATCTCTCAATACTGTCAACGTTAAAATGCGGATAACTTTTCTATAAATATTGAGCAGTTTCTTATTAAATCGTCTACCTTAATGCAAGGATACTAATTTTTGTACCTATTGTTGGTAATATAACCACTGAAAAAAGTATTTAAATTTGGCAAAAACCTCAACCTTCACGGGAGGAAAACTTATATTTGAATATTGCGAGCATCTGTCAAAACTGTCAACCTTAAAATGCGGAAATTTTTCTAGAAAAATTGAGCATTTTCTTATTAAATCGTCTTACTTAATGGAAGGATACTAATTTGTGTACCTAATGGTTGTTTAGATAACCACTAAACAATTTATTTAAATTTGGCAAAATCCTCAACCTTAACAGGAGGAAAAGTTTTATTTAAATATTGCGAGCATCTGTCAAAACTGTCAACCTTAAAATGCGGATAACTTTTCTAGAAAAATTGAGCCTTTTCTTATTAAATAGTCTACCTTAATGGAAGGACACTTATTTGTGTACCCAATGGTTGTTTGTATAAGCACTAAAAAAATTATTTAAATTTGGCAAGAACCTCAACCTTAACAGAAGAAAAAGATATATTTAAATATTGCGAGCATCTGTCAAAACTGTCAACCTTAAAATGCGGATAACTTTTCTAGAATAATTGAGCATTTTCTTATTAAATCGTCTACCTTAATGGAAGGATACTAATTTTTGTACCTATTGTTGGTAATATAACCACTAAAAAATGTATTAAAATTTGGCAAAAACTCAACCTTCATGGGAGGAAAAGTTATATTTAAATATTGCGAGCATCTGTCAGAACTGTCAAATACGGATATTTTTTCTAGAAAAATTGAGTATTTTCTTATGAAATCGTCTAACTTAATGGAAGGATACTAATTTGTGTACCTAATGGTTGTTCTTATAACCACTAAAAAATTTATTCAAATTTGGCAAAATCCTCAACCTTAACAGGAGGAAAAGGTATATTCAAATATTGCGAGCATCTGTCAAAACTGTCAACCTTAAAATGCGGATAACTTTTCTAGAAAAATTGAGCATTTTCTTATTAAATAGTCTACCTTAATGGAAGGATACTAATTTGTAAACCTAATGGGTTTTTATAACCACTAAAAAATTTATTTACATTTGACAAAATCCTCAATCTTAACAGGAGGAAAAGTTATATTTAAATATTGCGAGCATCTGTCAAGTCAACTTAAAATGCGGATAACTTTTCTAGAAAAATTGAGCATTTTCTTATTAAATCGTCTAACTTAATGGAAGGATACTAATTTGTGTACCTAATGGTTGTTTTTATAACCACTAAAAAATTTATTTAAATTTGGAAAAATCCTCAACCTTAACAGGAGGAAAAGGTATATTCAAATATTGCGAGCATCTGTCAAAACTGTCAACCTTAAAATGCGGATAACTTTTCTAGAAAAATTGAGCCTTTTCTTATTAAATCGTCTACCTTAATGGAAGGATACTAATATGTGTACCTAATAGTTGTTTTTATAACCACTAACAAATTTATTTAAATTTGGAAAAATCCTCAACCTTAACAGGAGGAAAAGTTATATTTAAATATTGCGAGCATCTGTCAAAACTGTCAACCTTAAAATGCGGATAACTTTTCTAGAAAAATTAAGCATTTTCTTATTAAATCGTCTAACTTAATGGAAGGATACTAATTTTTGTACCTAATGGTTGTTTTTATAACCACTAAAAAATTTATTTAAATTTGGCAAAATCCTCAACCTTAACAGGAGGAAAAGTTATATTTAAATATTGCGAGCATCTGTCAAAACTGTCAACCTTAAAATGCAGATAACTTTTCTAGAAAAATTGAGCATTTTCTTATTAAATTGTCTAACTTAATGGAGGGATACTAATTTGTGTACCTAATGGTTGTTTTTATAACCACTAAAAAATTTATTTAAATTTGGCAAAATCCTCAACCTTAACAGGAGGAAAAGTTATATTTAAATATTGCGAGCATCTGTCAAAACTGTCAACCTTAAAATACAGATAACTTTTCTAGAAAAATTGAGCCTTTTCTTATTAAATCATCTACCTTAATGGAAGGATACTAATTTGTGTACCTAATTGTTGTTTTCATAACCACTAAAAAATTTATTTAAATTTGGCAAAAATCTCAACCTTAACACGAGGAAAAGTTATACTTAAATATTGCGAGCATCTGTCAATACTGTCAACGTTAAAATGCGGATAACTTTTCTATAAATATTGAGCAGTTTCTTATTAAATCGTCTACCTTAATGCAAGGATACTAATTTTTGTACCTATTGTTGGTAATATAACCACTGAAAAAAGTATTTAAATTTGGCAAAAACCTCAACCTTCAGGGGAGGAAAAGTTATATTTAAATATTGCGAGCATCTGTCAAAACTGTCAACCTTAAAATGCGGATAACTTTTCTAGGAAAAATTGAGCCTTTTCTTATTAAATCGTCTAACTTAATGGAAGGATACTAATTTTTGTACCTAATGGTTGGTTTTATAGCCACTAAAAAAATTATTTAAATTTGGCAAAAACCTCAACCTTCACGGGAGGAAAAGTTATATTTAAATATTGCGAGCATCTGTCAAAACTGTCAACCTTAAAATGCGGATAACTTTTCTAGAAAAATTGAGCCTTTTCTTATTAAATAGTCTACCTTAATGGAAGGACACTTATTTGTGTACCCAATGGTTGTTTGTATAAGCACTAAAAAAATTATTTAAATTTGGCAAGAACCTCAACCTTAACAGAAGAAAAAGATATATTTAAATATTGCGAGCATCTGTCAAAACTGTCAACCTTAAAATGTGGATAACTTTTCTAGAATAATTGAGCATTTTCTTATTAAATCGTCTACCTTAATGGAAGGATACTAATTTTTGTACCTATTGTTGGTAATATAACCACTAAAAAATGTATTTAAATTTGGCAAAAACTCAACCTTCATGGGAGGAAAAGTTATATTTAAATATTGCGAGCATCTGTCAGAACTGTCAACCTTAAAATATGGATATTTTTTCTAGAAAAATTGAGTATTTTCTTATGAAATCGTCTAACTTAATGGAAGGATACTAATTTGTGTACCTAATGGTTGTTTTTATAACCACTAAAAAATTTATTTAAATTTGGCAAAATCCTCAACCTTAACAGGAGGAAAAGTTATATTTAAATATTGCGAGCATCTGTCAAAACTGTCAACCTTAAAATGCGGATAACTTTTCTAGAAAAATTGAGCCTTTTCTTATTAAATCGTCTACCTTAATGGAAGGATACTAATTTGTGTACCTAATGGTTGTTCTTATAACCACTAAAAAATTTATTCAAATTTGGCAAAATCCTCAACCTTAACAGGAGGAAAAGGTATATTCAAATATTGCGAGCATCTGTCAAAACTGTCAACCTTAAAATGCGGATAACTTTTCTAGAAAAATTGAGCCTTTTCTTATTAAATCGTCTACCTTAATGGAAGGATACTAATATGTGTACCTAATGGTTGTTTTTATAACCACTAAAAAATTTATTTAAATTTGGCAAAATCCTCAACTTTAACAGGAGGAAAAGTTATATTTAAATATTGCGAGCATCTGTCAAGTCAACTTAAAATGCGGATAACTTTTCTAGAAAAATTGAGCATTTTCTTATTAAATCGTCTAACTTAATGGAAGGATACTAATTTGTGTACCTAATGGTTGTTTTTATAACCACTAAAAAATTTATTTAAATTTGGCAAAATCCTCAACCTTAACAGGAGTTAAAGTTATATTTAAATATTGCAAGCATCTGTCAAAACTGTCAACCTTAAAATGCGGATATTTTTTCTAGAAAAATTGAGTATTTTCTTATTAAATCGTCTAACTTAATGGAAGGATACTAATTTGTTTACCTTATGGTTGTTTTTATAACCACTAAAAAATTTATTTAAATTTGGCAAAATCCTCAACCTTAACAGGAGGAAAAGGTATATTCAAATATTGCGAGCACCTGTCAAAACTGTCAACCTTAAAATGCGGATAACTTTTCTAGAAAAATTGAGCCTTTTCTTATTATATCGTCTACCTTAATGGAAGGATACTAATATGTGTACCTAATGGTTGTTTTTATAACCACTAAAAAATTTATTTAAATTTGGCAAAATCCTCAACCTTAACAGGAGTTAAAGTTATATTTAAATATTGCAAGCATCTGTCAAAACTATCAACCTTAAAATGCGGATATTTTTTCTAGAAAAATTGAGTATTTTCTTATTAAATCGTCTAACTTAATGGAAGGATACTAATTTGTGTACCTTATGGTTGTTTTTATAACCACTAAAAAATTTATTTAAATTTGGCAAAATCCTCAACCTTAACAGGAGGAAAAGTTATATTTAAATATTGCGAGCATCTGTCAAAACTGTCAACCTTAAAATGCGGATAACTTTTCTAGAAAAATTGAGCCTTTTCTTATTAAATCGTCTACCTTAATGGAAGGATACTAATTTATGTACCTAATGGTTGTTCTTATAACCACTAAAAAATGTATTTAAATTTGGCAAAATCCTCAACCTTAACAGGAGGAAAAGGTATATTCAAATATTGCGAGCATCTGTCAAAACTGTCAACCTTAAAATGCGGATAACTTTTCTAGAAAAATTGAGCATTTTCTTATTAAATAGTCTACCTTAATGGAAGGATACTAATTTGTAAACCTAATGGTTGTTTTTATAACCACTTAAAATTTTTATTAAATTTGGCAAAAACCTCCACCTTAACAGGAGGAAAAGTTTTACTTAAATATTGCGAGCATCTGTCAAAACTGCCAACCTTAAAATGCGGATAACTTTTCTGGGAAAAATTGAGCATTTTCTTATTAAATCGTCTAACTTAATGGAAGGATACTAATTTGTGTACCTAATGGTTGTTTTTATAACCACTAAAAAATTTATTTAAATTTGGCAAAATCCTCAACCTTAACAGGAGGAAAAGTTATATTTAAAAATTGCTAGCATCTGTCAAAACTGTCAACCTTAAAATGCGGATAACTTTTCTAACAAAATTGAGCCTTTTCTTATTAAATCGTCTTACTTAATGGAAGGATACTAATTTGTGTACCTAATGGTTGTTTTTATAACCACTAAAAAATTTATTTAAATTTGGCAAAATCCTCAACCTTAACGGGAAGAAAAGTTTTACTTAAATATTGCGAGCATCTGTCAAAACTGTCAACCTTAAAATGCGGATAACTTTTCTAGAAAAATTGAGCATTTTCTTATTAAATAGTCTACCTTAATGGAAGGATACTAATTTGTAAACCTAATGGTTGTTTTTATAACCACTAAAAATTTTTATTAAATTTGGCAAAAACCTCCACCTTAACAGGAGGAAAAGTTTTACTTAAATATTGCGAGCATCTGTCAAAACTGCCAACCTTAAAATGCGGATAACTTTTCTGGGAAAAATTGAGCATTTTCTTATTAAATCGTCTAACTTAATGGAAGGATACTAATTTGTGTACCTAATGGTTGTTTTTATAACCACTAAAAAATTTATTTAAATTTGGCAAAAACCTTAACCTTAACAGGAGGAAAAGTTTTACTTAAATATTGCGAGCATCTGTCAAAACTGTCAACCTTAAAATGCGGATAAGTTTTCTAGGAAAAATTGAGCATTTTCTTATTAAATCGTCTTACTTAATGGAAGGATACTAATTTGTGTACCTAATGGTTGTTTTTATAACCACTAAGAAATTTATTTAAATTTGGCAAAATCCTCAACCTTAACAGGAGGAAAAGTTATATATAAATATTGCGAGCATCTGTCAAAACTGTTAACCTTAAAATGCAGATAACTTTTCTAGAAAAATTGAGCATTTTTTTATTAAATCGTCTAACTTAATGGAAGGATACTAATTTGTGTACCTAATGGTTGTTTTTATAACCACTAAAAAATTTATTTAAATTTGGCAAAATCCTCAACCTTAACAAGAGGGAAAGTTATATTAAAATATTGCGAGCATCTGTCAAAAATGTCAACCTTAAAATGCGGATAACTTTTCTAGAAAAATTGAGCATTTTCTTATTAAATCGTCTAACTTAATGGAAGGATACTAATTTGTGTACCTAATGGTTGTTTTTATAACCACTAAAAAATTTATTTAAATTTGGCAAAAAGCTCAACCTTAACAGGAGGAAAAGTTTTACTTAAATATTGCGAGCATCTGTCAAAACTGTCAACCTTAAAATGCGGATAACTTTTCTAGAAAAATTGAAAATTTTCTTATTAAATCGTCTAACTTAATGGAAGGATACTAATTTGTGTACCTAAGGGTTGTTTTTATAACCACTAAAAAATTTATTTAAATTTGGCAAAATCCTCAACCTTAACAGGAGGAAAAGTTATATTTAAATATTGCGAGCATCTGTCAAAACTGTTAACCTTAAAATGCAGATAACTTTTCTAGAAAAATTGAGCATTTTTTTATTAAATCGTCTAACTTAATGGAAGGATACTAATTTGTGTACCTAATGGTTGTTTTTATAACCACTAAAAAATTTATTTAAATTTGGCAAAATCCTCAACCTTAACAGGAGGGAAAGTTATATTAAAATATTGCGAGCATCTGTCAAAAATGTCAACCTTAAAATGCGGATAACTTTTCTAGAAAAATTGAGCATTTTCTTATTAAATCGTCTAACTTAATGGAAGGATACTAATTTGTGTACCTAATGGTTGTTTTTATAACCACTAAGAAATTTATTTAAATTTGGCAAAAAGCTCAACCTTAACAGGAGGAAAAGTTTTACTTAAATATTGCGAGCATCTGTCAAAACTGTCAACCTTAAAATGCGGATAACTTTTCTAGAAAAATTGAAAATTTTCTTATTAAATCGTCTAACTTAATGGAAGGATACTAATTTGTGTACCTAATGGTTGTTTTTATAACCACTAAAAAATTTATTTAAATTTGGCAAAATCCTCAACCTTAACAGGAGGAAAAGTTATATTTAAACATTGCGAGCATCTGTCAAAACTGTCAACCTTAAAATGCGGATAACTTTTCTAGGAAAAATTGAGCATTTTCTTATTAAATCGTCTTACTTAATGGAAGGATACTAATTTGTGTACCTTATGGTTGTTTTTATAACCACTAAAAAATTTATTTAAATTTGGCAAAATCCTCAACCTTAACGGGAGGAAAAGTTTTACTTAAATATTGCGAGCATCTGTCAAAACTGTCAACCTTAAAATGCGGATAACTTTTCTAGAAAAATTGAGCATTTTCTTATTAAATCGTCTAACTTAATGGAAGGATACTAATTTGTGTACCTAATGGTTGTTTTTATAACCACTAAAAAATTTATTTAAATTTGGCTAAAACCTTAACCTTAACAGGAGGAAAAGTTTTACTTAAATATTGCGAGCATCTGTCAAAACTGTCAACCTTAAAATGCGGATAAGTTTTCTAGGAAAAATTGAGCATTTTCTTATTAAATCGTCTTACTTAATGGAAGGATACTAATTTGTGTACCTAATGGTTGTTTTTATAACCACTAAGAAATTTATTTAAATTTGGCAAAATCCTCAACCTTAACAGGAGGAAAAGTTATATTTAAATATTGCGAGCATCTGTCAAAACTGTTAACCTTAAAATGCAGATAACTTTTCTAGAAAAATTGAGCATTTTTTTATTAAATCGTCTAACTTAATGGAAGGATACTAATTTGTGTACCTAATGGTTGTTTTTATAACCACTAAAAAATTTATTTAAATTTGGCAAAATCCTCAACCTTAACAAGAGGGAAAGTTATATTAAAATATTGCGAGCATCTGTCAAAAATGTCAACCTTAAAATGCGGATAACTTTTCTAGAAAAATTGAGCATTTTCTTATTAAATCGTCTAACTTAATGGAAGGATACTAATTTGTGTACCTAATGGTTGTTTTTATAACCACTAAAAAATTTATTTAAATTTGGCAAAAAGCTCAACCTTAACAGGAGGAAAAGTTTTACTTAAATATTGCGAGCATCTGTCAAAACTGTCAACCTTAAAATGCGGATAACTTTTCTAGAAAAATTGAAAATTTTCTTATTAAATCGTCTAACTTAATGGAAGGATACTAATTTGTGTACCTAAGGGTTGTTTTTATAACCACTAAAAAATTTATTTAAATTTGGCAAAATCCTCAACCTTAACAGGAGGAAAAGTTATATTTAAATATTGCGAGCATCTGTCAAAACTGTTAACCTTAAAATGCAGATAACTTTTCTAGAAAAATTGAGCATTTTTTTATTAAATCGTCTAACTTAATGGAAGGATACTAATTTGTGTACCTAATGGTTGTTTTTATAACCACTAAAAAATTTATTTAAATTTGGCAAAATCCTCAACCTTAACAGGAGGGAAAGTTATATTAAAATATTGCGAGCATCTGTCAAAAATGTCAACCTTAAAATGCGCATAACTTTTCTAGAAAAATTGAGCATTTTCTTATTAAATCGTCTAACTTAATGGAAGGATACTAATTTGTGTACCTAATGGTTGTTTTTATAACCACTAAGAAATTTATTTAAATTTGGCAAAAAGCTCAACCTTAACAGGAGGAAAAGTTTTACTTAAATATTGCGAGCATCTGTCAAAACTGTCAACCTTAAAATGCGGATAACATTTCTAGAAAAATTGAAAATTTTCTTATTAAATCGTCTAACTTAATGGAAGGATACTAATTTGTGTACCTAATGGTTGTTTCTATAACCACTAAAAAATTTATTTAAATTTGGCAAAATCCTCAACCTTAACAGGAGGAAAAGTTATATTTAAACATTGCGAGCATCTGTCAAAACTGTCAACCTTAAAATGCGGATAACTTTTCTAGGAAAAATTGAGCATTTTCTTATTAAATCGTCTTACTTAATGGAAGGATACTAATTTGTGTACCTTATGGTTGTTTTTATAACCACTAAAAAATTTATTTAAATTTGGCAAAATCCTCAACCTTAACGGGAGGAAAAGTTTTACTTAAATATTGCGAGCATCTGTCAAAACTGTCAACCTTAAAATGCGGATAACTTTTCTAGAAAAATTGAAAATTTTATTATTAAATCGTCTAACTTAATGGAAGGATACTAATTTGTGTACCTAATGGTTGTTTTTATAACCACTAAAAAATTTATTTAAATTTGGCAAAAACCTTAACCTTAACAGGAGGAAAAGTTTTACTTAAATATTGCGAGCATCTGTCAAAACTGTCAACCTTAAAATGCGGATAAGTTTTCTAGGAAAAATTGAGCATTTTCTTATTAAATCGTCTTACTTAATGGAAGGATACTAATTTGTGTACCTAATGGTTGCTTTTATAACCACTAAGAAATTTATTTAAATTTGGCAAAATCCTCAACCTTAACAGGAGGAAAAGTTATATTTAAATATTGCGAGCATCTGTCAAAACTGTTAACCTTAAAATGCAGATCACTTTTCTAGAAAAATTGAGCATTTTTTTATTAAATCGTCTAACTTAATGGAAGGATACTAATTTGTGTACCTAATGGTTGTTTTTATAACCACTAAAAAATTTATTTAAATTTGGCAAAATCCTCAACCTTAACAAGAGGGAAAGTTATATTAAAATATTGCGAGCATCTGTCAAAAATGTCAACCTTAAAATGCGGATAACTTTTCTAGAAAAATTGAGCATTTTCTTATTAAATCGTCTAACTTAATGGAAGGATACTAATTTGTGTACCTAATGGTTGTTTTTATAACCACTAAAAAATTTATTTAAATTTGGCAAAAAGCTCAACCTTAACAGGAGGAAAAGTTTTACTTAAATATTGCGAGCATCTGTCAAAACTGTCAACCTTAAAATGCGGATAACTTTTCTAGAAAAATTGAAAATTTTCTTATTAAATCGTCTAACTTAATGGAAGGATACTAATTTGTGTACCTAAGGGTTGTTTTTATAACCACTAAAAAATTTATTTAAATTTGGCAAAATCCTCAACCTTAACAGGAGGAAAAGTTATATTTAAATATTGCGAGCATCTGTCAAAACTGTTAACCTTAAAATGCAGATAACTTTTCTAGAAAAATTGAGCATTTTTTTATTAAATCGTCTAACTTAATGGAAGGATACTAATTTGTGTACCTAATGGTTGTTTTTATAACCACTAAAAAATTTATTTAAATTTGGCAAAATCCTCAACCTTAACAGGAGGGAAAGTTATATTAAAATATTGCGAGCATCTGTCAAAAATGTCAACCTTAAAATGCGGATAACTTTTCTAGAAAAATTGAGCATTTTCTTATTAAATCGTCTAACTTAATGGAAGGATACTAATTTGTGTACCTAATGGTTGTTTTTATAACCACTAAGAAATTTATTTAAATTTGGCAAAAAGCTCAACCTTAACAGGAGGAAAAGTTTTACTTAAATATTGCGAGCATCTGTCAAAACTGTCAACCTTAAAATGCGGATAACATTTCTAGAAAAATTGAAAATTTTCTTATTAAATCGTCTAACTTAATGGAAGGATACTAATTTGTGTACCTAATGGTTGTTTCTATAACCACTAAAAAATTTATTTAAATTTGGCAAAATCCTCAACCTTAACAGGAGGAAAAGTTATATTTAAACATTGCGAGCATCTGTCAAAACTGTCAACCTTAAAATGCGGATAACTTTTCTAGGAAAAATTGAGCATTTTCTTATTAAATCGTCTTACTTAATGGAAGGATACTAATTTGTGTACCTTATGGTTGTTTTTATAACCACTAAAAAATTTATTTAAATTTGGCAAAATCCTCAACCTTAACGGGAGGAAAAGTTTTACTTAAATATTGCGAGCATCTGTCAAAACTGTCAACCTTAAAATGCGGATAACTTTTCTAGAAAAATTGAAAATTTTATTATTAAATCGTCTAACTTAATGGAAGGATACTAATTTGTGTACCTAATGGTTGTTTTTATAACCACTAAAAAATTTATTTAAATTTGGCAAAAACCTTAACCTTAACAGGAGGAAAAGTTTTACTTAAATATTGCGAGCATCTGTCAAAACTGTCAACCTTAAAATGCGGATAAGTTTTCTAGGAAAAATTGAGCATTTTCTTATTAAATCGTCTTACTTAATGGAAGGATACTAATTTGTGTACCTAATGGTTGCTTTTATAACCACTAAGAAATTTATTTAAATTTGGCAAAATCCTCAACCTTAACAGGAGGAAAAGTTATATTTAAATATTGCGAGCATCTGTCAAAACTGTTAACCTTAAAATGCAGATAACTTTTCTAGAAAAATTGAGCATTTTTTTATTAAATCGTCTAACTTAATGGAAGGATACTAATTTGTGTACCTAATGGTTGTTTTTATAACCACTAAAAAATTTATTTAAATTTGGCAAAATCCTCAACCTTAACAAGAGGGAAAGTTATATTAAAATATTGCGAGCATCTGTCAAAAATGTCAACCTTAAAATGCGGATAACTTTTCTAGAAAAATTGAGCATTTTCTTATTAAATCGTCTAACTTAATGGAAGGATACTAATTTGTGTACCTAATGGTTGTTTTTATAACCACTAAAAAATTTATTTAAATTTGGCAAAAAGCTCAACCTTAACAGGAGGAAAAGTTTTACTTAAATATTGCGAGCATCTGTCAAAACTGTCAACCTTAAAATGCGGATAACTTTTCTAGAAAAATTGAAAATTTTCTTATTAAATCGTCTAACTTAATGGAAGGATACTAATTTGTGTACCTAAGGGTTGTTTTTATAACCACTAAAAAATTTATTTAAATTTGGCAACCACAACCTTAACAGGAGGAAAAGTTATATTTAAATATTGCGAGCATCTGTCAAAACTGTTAACCTTAAAATGCAGATAACTTTTCTAGAAAAATTGAGCATTTTTTTATTAAATCGTCTAACTTAATGGAAGGATACTAATTTGTGTACCTAATGGTTGTTTTTATAACCACTAAAAAATTTATTTAAATTTGGCAAAATCCTCAACCTTAACAGGAGGGAAAGTTATATTAAAATATTGCGAGCATCTGTCAAAAATGTCAACCTTAAAATGCGGATAACTTTTCTAGAAAAATTGAGCATTTTCTTATTAAATCGTCTAACTTAATGGAAGGATACTAATTTGTGTACCTAATGGTTGTTTTTATAACCACTAAGAAATTTATTTAAATTTGGCAAAAAGCTCAACCTTAACAGGAGGAAAAGTTTTACTTAAATATTGCGAGCATCTGTCAAAACTGTCAACCTTAAAATGCGGATAACTTTTCTAGAAAAATTGAAAATTTTCTTATTAAATCGTCTAACTTAATGGAAGGATACTAATTTGTGTACCTAATGGTTGTTTTTATAACCACTAAAAAATTTATTTAAATTTGGCAAAATCCTCAACCTTAACAGGAGGAAAAGTTATATTTAAACATTGCGAGCATCTGTCAAAACTGTCAACCTTAAAATGCGGATAACTTTTCTAGGAAAAATTGAGCATTTTCTTATTAAATCGTCTTACTTAATGGAAGGATACTAATTTGTGTACCTTATGGTTGTTTTTATAACCACTAAAAAATTTATTTAAATTTGGCAAAATCCTCAACCTTAACGGGAGGAAAAGTTTTACTTAAATATTGCGAGCATCTGTCAAAACTGTCAACCTTAAAATGCGGATAACTTTTCTAGAAAAATTGAGCATTTTCTTATTAAATCGTCTAACTTAATGGAAGGATACTAATTTGTGTACCTAATGGTTGTTTTTATAACCACTAAAAAATTTATTTAAATTTGGCAAAAACCTTAACCTTAACAGTAGGAAAAGTTTTACTTAAATATTGCGAGCATCTGTCAAAACTGTCAACCTTAAAATGCGGATAAGTTTTCTAGGAAAAATTGAGCATTTTCTTATTAAATCGTCTTACTTAATGGAAGGATACTAATTTGTGTACCTAATGGTTGTTTTTATAACCACTAAGAAATTTATTTAAATTTGGCAAAATCCTCAACCTTAACAGGAGGAAAAGTTATATTTAAATATTGCGAGCATCTGTCAAAACTGTTAACCTTAAAATGCAGATAACTTTTCTAGAAAAATTGAGCATTTTTTTATTAAATCGTCTAACTTAATGGAAGGATACTAATTTGTGTACCTAATGGTTGTTTTTATAACCACTAAAAAATTTATTTAAATTTGGCAAAATCCTCAACCTTAACAAGAGGGAAAGTTATATTAAAATATTGCGAGCATCTGTCAAAAATGTCAACCTTAAAATGCGGATAACTTTTCTAGAAAAATTGAGCATTTTCTTATTAAATCGTCTAACTTAATGGAAGGATACTAATTTGTGTACCTAATGGTTGTTTTTATAACCACTAAAAAATTTATTTAAATTTGGCAAAAAGCTCAACCTTAACAGGAGGAAAAGTTTTACTTAAATATTGCGAGCATCTGTCAAAACTGTCAACCTTAAAATGCGGATAACTTTTCTAGAAAAATTGAAAATTTTCTTATTAAATCGTCTAACTTAATGGAAGGATACTAATTTGTGTACCTAAGGGTTGTTTTTATAACCACTAAAAAATTTATTTAAATTTGGCAAAATCCTCAACCTTAACAGGAGGAAAAGTTATATTTAAATATTGCGAGCATCTGTCAAAACTGTTAACCTTAAAATGCAGATAACTTTTCTAGAAAAATTGAGCATTTTTTTATTAAATCGTCTAACTTAATGGAAGGATACTAATTTGTGTACCTAATGGTTGTTTTTATAACCACTAAAAAATTTATTTAAATTTGGCAAAATCCTCAACCTTAACAGGAGGGAAAGTTATATTAAAATATTGCGAGCATCTGTCAAAAATGTCAACCTTAAAATGCGGATAACTTTTCTAGAAAAATTGAGCATTTTCTTATTAAATCGTCTAACTTAATGGAAGGATACTAATTTGTGTACCTAATGGTTGTTTTTATAACCACTAAGAAATTTATTTAAATTTGGCAAAAAGCTCAACCTTAACAGGAGGAAAAGTTTTACTTAAATATTGCGAGCATCTGTCAAAACTGTCAACCTTAAAATGCGGATAACTTTTCTAGAAAAATTGAAAATTTTCTTATTAAATCGTCTAACTTAATGGAAGGATACTAATTTGTGTACCTAATGGTTGTTTCTATAACCACTAAAAAATTTATTTAAATTTGGCAAAATCCTCAACCTTAACAGGAGGAAAAGTTATATTTAAACATTGCGAGCATCTGTCAAAACTGTCAACCTTAAAATGCGGATAACTTTTCTAGGAAAAATTGAGCATTTTCTTATTAAATCGTCTTACTTAATGGAAGGATACTAATTTGTGTACCTTATGGTTGTTTTTATAACCACTAAAAAATTTATTAAAATTTGGCAAAATCCTCAACCTTAACGGGAGGAAAAGTTTTACTTAAATATTGCGAGCATCTGTCAAAACTGTCAACCTTAAAATGCGGATAACTTTTCTAGAAAAATTGAAAATTTTATTATTAAATCGTCTAACTTAATGGAAGGATACTAATTTGTGTACCTAATGGTTGTTTTTATAACCACTAAAAAATTTATTTAAATTTGGCAAAAACCTTAACCTTAACAGGAGGAAAAGTTTTACTTAAATATTGCGAGCATCTGTCAAAACTGTCAACCTTAAAATGCGGATAAGTTTTCTAGGAAAAATTGAGCATTTTCTTATTAAATCGTCTTACTTAATGGAAGGATACTAATTTGTGTACCTAATGGTTGTTTTTATAACCACTAAGAAATTTATTTAAATTTGGCAAAATCCTCAACCTTAACAGGAGGAAAAGTTATATTTAAATATTGCGAGCATCTGTCAAAACTGTTAACCTTAAAATGCAGATAACTTTTCTAGAAAAATTGAGCATTTTTGATTAAATCGTCTAACTTAATGGAAGGATACTAATTTGTGTACCTAATGGTTGTTTTTATAACCACTAAAAAATTTATTTAAATTTGGCAAAATCCTCAACCTTAACAAGAGGGAAAGTTATATTAAAATATTGCGAGCATCTGTCAAAAATGTCAACCTTAAAATGCGGATAACTTTTCTAGAAAAATTGAGCATTTTCTTATTAAATCGTCTAACTTAATGGAAGGATACTAATTTGTGTACCTTATGATTGTTTTTATAACCACTAAAAAATTTATTTAAATTTGGCAAAAAGCTCAACCTTAACAGGAGGAAAAGTTTTACTTAAATATTGCGAGCATCTGTCAAAACTGTCAACCTTAATATGCGGATAACTTTTCTAGAAAAATTGAAAATTTTCTTATTAAATCGTCTAACTTAATGGAAGGATACTAATTTGTGTACCTAAGGGTTGTTTTTATAACCACTAAAAAATTTATTTAAATTTGGCAAAATCCTCAACCTTAACAGGAGGAAAAGTTATATTTAAATATTGCGAGCATCTGTCAAAACTGTTAACCTTAAAATGCAGATAACTTTTCTAGAAAAATTGAGCATTTTTTTATTAAATCGTCTAACTTAATGGAAGGATACTAATTTGTGTACCTAATGGTTGTTTTTATAACCACTAAAAAATTTATTTAAATTTGGCAAAATCCTCAACCTTAACAGGAGGGAAAGTTATATTAAAATATTGCGAGCATCTGTCAAAAATGTCAACCTTAAAATGCGGATAACTTTTCTAGAAAAACTGAGCATTTTCTTATTAAATCGTCTAACTTAATGGAAGGATACTAATTTGTGTACCTAATGGTTGTTTTTATAACCACTAAGAAATTTATTTAAATTTGGCAAAAAGCTCAACCTTAACAGGAGGAAAAGTTTTACTTAAATATTGCGAGCATCTGTCAAAACTGTCAACCTTAAAATGCGGATAACTTTTCTAGAAAAATTGAAAATTTTCTTATTAAATCGTCTAACTTAATGGAAGGATACTAATTTGTGTACCTAATGGTTGTTTCTATAACCACTAAAAAATTTATTTAAATTTGGCAAAATCCTCAACCTTAACAAGAGGGAAAGTTATATTAAAATATTGCGAGCATCTGTCAAAAATGTCAACCTTAAAATGCGGATAACTTTTCTAGAAAAATTGAGCATTTTCTTATTAAATCGTCTAACTTAATGGAAGGATACTAATTTGTGTACCTAATGGTTGTTTTTATAACCACTAAAAAATTTATTTAAATTTGGCAAAAAGCTCAACCTTAACAGGAGGAAAAGTTTTACTTAAATATTGCGAGCATCTGTCAAAAATGTCAACCTTAAAATGCGGATAACTTTTCTAGAAAAATTGAGCATTTTCTTATTAAATCGTCTAACTTAATGGAAGGATACTAATTTGTGTACCTAATGGTTGTTTTTATAACCACTAAAAAATTTATTTAAATTTGGCAAAAAGCTCAACCTTAACAGGAGGAAAAGTTTTACTTAAATATTGCGAGCATCTGTCAAAACTGTCAACCTTAAAATGCGGATAACTTTTCTAGAAAAATTGAAAATTTTCTTATTAAATCGTCTAACTTAATGGAAGGATACTAATTTGTGTACCTAATGGTTGTTTCTATAACCACTAAAAAATTTATTTAAATTTGGCAAAATCCTCAACCTTAACAGGAGGAAAAGTTATATTTAAACATTGCGAGCATCTGTCAAAACTGTCAACCTTAAAATGCGGATAACTTTTCTAGGAAAAATTGAGCATTTTCTTATTAAATCGTCTTACTTAATGGAAGGATACTAATTTGTGTACCTTATGGTTGTTTTTATAACCACTAAAAAATTTATTTAAATTTGGCAAAATCCTCAACCTTAACGGGAGGAAAAGTTTTACTTAAATATTGCGAGCATCTGTCAAAACTGTCAACCTTAAAATGCGGATAACTTTTCTAGAAAAATTGAAAATTTTATTATTAAATCGTCTAACTTAATGGAAGGATACTAATTTGTGTACCTAATGGTTGTTTTTATAACCACTAAAAAATTTATTTAAATTTGGCAAAAACCTTAACCTTAACAGGAGAAAAAGTTTTACTTAAATATTGCGAGCATCTGTCAAAACTGTCAACCTTAAAATGCGGATAAGTTTTCTAGGAAAAATTGAGCATTTTCTTATTAAATCGTCTTACTTAATGGAAGGATACTAATTTGTGTACCTAATGGTTGTTTTTATAACCACTAAGAAATTTATTTAAATTTGGCAAAATCCTCAACCTTAACAGGAGGAAAAGTTATATTTAAATATTGCGAGCATCTGTCAAAACTGTTAACCTTAAAATGCAGATAACTTTTCTAGAAAAATTGAGCATTTTTTTATTAAATCGTCTAACTTAATGGAAAGATACTAATTTGTGTACCTAATGGTTGTTTTTATAACCACTAAAAAATTTATTTAAATTTGGCAAAATCCTCAACCTTAACAGGAGGGAAAGTTATATTAAAATATTGCGAGCATCTGTCAAAAATGTCAACCTTAAAATGCGGATAACTTTTCTAGAAAAATTGAGCATTTTCTTATTAAATCGTCTAACTTAATGGAAGGATACTAATTTGTGTACCTAATGGTTGTTTTTATAACCACTTAAAAATTTATTTAAATTTGGCAAAAAACAGGAGGAAAAGTTTTACTTAAATATTGCGAGCATCTGTCAAAACTGTCAACCTCAAAATGCGGATAACTTTTCTAGAAAAATTGAAAATTTTCTTATTAAATCGTCTAACTTAATGGAAGGATACTAATTTGTGTACCTAATGGTTGTTTTTATAACCACTAAAAAATTTATTTAAATTTGGCAAAATCCTCAACCTTAACAGGAGGAAAAGTTATATTTAAACATTGCGAGCATCTGTCAAAACTGTCAACCTTAAAATGCGGATAACTTTTCTAGAAAAATTGAGCATTTTCTTATTAAATCGTCTACCTTAATGCAAGGATACTAATTTTTGTACCTATTGTTGGTAATATAACCACTAAAAAATGTATTTAAATTTGGCAAAAACCTCAACATTCACGGGAGGAAAAGTTATATTTAAATATTTCGAGCATCTGTCAAAACTGTCAACCTTAAAATGCGGATAATTTTTCTAGAAAAATTGAGCATTTTCTTTGTTTCTTTTTTCTTTTCTTACCTTAATGGAAGGATACTAATTTGTAAACCTTATGATTGTTTTTATAACCACTAAAAATTTATTTATATTTGGCAAAATCGTCAACCTTAACAGGAGGAAAAGTTATATTTAAATATTGCGAGCATCTGTCAAAACTGTCAACCTTAAAATGCGGATAACTTTTCTTGAAAAATTGAGCATTTTCTTATCAAATCGTCTACCTTAATGGAAGGATACTAATTTGTGTACCTAATGGTTGTTTTTATAACCACTAAAAAATTTATTTAAATTTGGCAAAATCCTCAACCTTAACGGGAGGAAAAGTTTTACTTAAATATTGCGAGCATCTGTCAAAACTGTCAACCTTAAAATGCGGATAACTTTTCTAGGAAAAATTGAGCGTTTTCTTATTAAATTGTCTAACTTAATGGAAGGATACTAATTTGTGTACCTAATGGTTGTTTTTATAACCACTAAAAAATTTATTTAAATTTGGCAAAATCCTCAACCTAAACAGGAGGAAAAGTTTTATTTAAATATTGCGAGCATCTGTCAAAACTGTCAACCTTAAAATGCGGATAATTTGTCTAGAAAAATTGAGCATTTTCTTATTAAATCGTCTAATTTATTGGAAGGATACTAATTTGTGTACCTAATGGTTGTTAATATAACCACTAAAAAACTTTTTAAAATTTGGCAGAAAACCTCAACCCTAACGGGAGGAAAAGTTATATTTAAATATTGCGAGCATCTGTCAGAACTGTCAACCTTAAAATGGGGATAACTTTTCTAGAAAAATTGAGCATTTTCTTATTAAATCGTCTACCTTAATGGAAGGATACTAATATGTGTACCTAATGGTTGTTTGTATAACCACTAAAAAATTTATTTAAATTTGGCAAAAACCTCAACCTTAACGGGAGAAAAAGTTATATTTAAATAATGCGAGCATCTGTCAAAACTGTCAACCTTAAAATGCGGATAACTTTTCTAGAAAAACTGAGCATTTTCTTATCAAATCGTCTAACTTAATGGAAGGATACTAATTTGTGTACCTAATGGTTGTTTTTATAACCACCAAAAAATTTATTTAAATTTGGCAAAATCCTCAACCTTAACAGGAGGAAAAGTTATATTTAAATATAGCGAGCACCTGTCAAAACTGTCAACTTTTCTAGAAAAATTGAGCATTTTCTTATTAAATCGTCTACCTTAATGGAAGTATACTAATTTGTAAACCTAATGTTTGTATTTATAACCACTAAATAAATTATTTAAATTTTGGCAAAAAACTCAACCTTAACGGGAGGAAAAGTTATATTTAAATATTGCGAGCATCTGTCAAAACTGTCAACCTTAAAATGCGGATAACTTTTCTAAAAAAAATGAGCCTTTTCTTATTAAATCGTCTACCTTAATGGAAGGATACTAATTTGTGTACCTAATGGTTGTTTTTATAACCACTAAAAAATTTATTTAAATTTGGCAAAATCCTCAACCTCAAAAGGAGGAAAAGTTATATTTAAATATTTCGAGTATCTGTCAAAACTGTCAACCTTAAAATGCGGATAACTTTTCTAGAAAAATTGAGCATTTTCTTATTAAATAGTCTACCTTAATGGAAGGATACTAATTTGTAAACCTAATGATTGTTTTTATAACCACTAAAAAATTTATTTAAATTTGGCAAAATCATCAACCTTAACAGGAGGAAAAGTTATATTTAAATATTGCGAGCCTCTGTCAAAACTGTCAACCTTAAAATGCGGATAACTTTTCTAAAAAAAATTGAGCATTTTCTTAATAAATCGTCTAACCTAATGGAAGGATACTAATTTGTGTACCTAATGGTTGTTTTTATAACCACTAAAAAATTTATTTAAATTTGGCAAAATCCTCAACCTAAACAGGAGGAAAAGTTATATTTAAATATTGCGAGAATCTGTCAAAACTGTCAACCTTAAAATGCGGATAACTTTTCTAGAAAAATTAAGCATTTTCTTATTAAATCGTCTAACTTAATGGAAGGATACTAATATTTGTACCTAATGGTTGTTTTTATAACCACTAAAAAATTTATTTAAATTTGGCAAAAACCTCAACCTTAACAGGAGGAAAAGTTATACTTAAATATTGCGAGCATCTGTCAAAACTGTCAATCCTAAAATGTGGATAACTTTTCTAGAAAAATTGAGCATTTTCTTATTAAATCGTCTGCCTTAATGGAAGGATGCTAATTTGTGTACCTGATGGTTGATTGTATAACCACTAAAAAAATTATTTAAATTTGGCAAAATCTTCAACCTGAACGGGAGGAAAAGTTATATTTAAATATTGCGAGCATCTGCCAATACTGTGAACCCTAAAATGCGGATAACTTTTCTAGAAAAATTGAGCATTTTCTTATTAAATAGTCTACCTTAATGGAAGGATACTTATTTGTGTACCTAATGGTTGTTTGTATAAGCACTAAAAAAATTATTTAAATTTGGCAAGAACCTCAACCTTAACAGGAGAAAAAGATATATTTAAATATTGCGAGCATCTGTCAAAACTGTCAACCTTAAAATGCGGATAGCTTTTCTAGAAAAATTGACCATTTTCTTATTAAATCGTCTACCTTAATGGAAGGATACTAATTTTTGTACCTATTGTTGATAATATAACCACTAAAAAATGTATTTAAATTTGGCAAAAACCTCAACCTTTACGGGAGGAAAAGTTATATTTAAATATTGCGAGCATCTGTCAGAACTGTCAACCTTAAAATGGGGATAACTTTTCTAGAAAAATTGAGCATTTTCTTATTAAATCGTCTACCTTAATGGAAGGATATTAATATGTGTACCTAATGGTTGTTTGTATAACCACTAAAAAATTTGTTTAAATTTGGCAAAAACCTCAACCTTAACGGGAGAAAAAGTTATATTTAAATAATGCGAGCATCTGTCAAAACTGTCAACCTTAAAATGCGGATAACTTTTCTAGAAAAATTGAGCCTTTTCTTATTAAATCGTCTACCTAATGGAAGGATACTTATTTGTGTACTGCCAACCTTAAAATGCGGATAACTTTTCTAGAAAAACTGAGCATTTTCTTATCAAATCGTCTAACTTAATGGAAGGATACTAATTTGTGTACCTAATGGTTGTTTTTATAACCACTAAAAAATTTATTTAAATTTGGCAAAATCCTCAACCTTAACAGGAGGAAAAGTTATATTTAAATATATCGAGCACCTGTCAAAACTGTCAACTTTTCTAGAAAAATTGAGCATTTTCTTATTAAATCGTCTACCTTAATGGAAGTATACTAATTTGTAAACCTAATGTTTGTATTTATAACCACTAAAAAAATTATTTAAATTTTGGCAAAAAACTCAACCTTAACGGGAGGAAAAGTTATATTTAAATATTGCGAGCATCTGTCAAAACTGTCAACCTTAAAATGCGGATAACTTTTCTAGAAAAATTGAGCATTTTCTTATTAAATCGTCTAACTTAATGGAAGGATACTAATTTGTGTACCTAATGGTTGTTTTTATAGCCACTAAAAAACTTTTTGAAATTTGGCAAAAACCTCAACCTTAACGGGAGGGAAAGTTATATTTAAATATTGCGAGCATCTGTCAAAACTGTCAACCTTAAAATGCGGATAACTTTTTTAGGAAAAATTGAGCATTTTCTTATTAAATCGTCTAACTTAATGGAAGGATACTAATTTGTGTACCTAATGGTTGTTTTTATAACCACTAAAAAATTTATTTAAATTTGGCAAAAACCTCAACCTTAACAGGAGGAAAAGTTTTACCTAAATATTGCGAGCATCTGTCAAAACTGTCAACCTTAAAATGCGGATAACTTTTCTAGGAAAAATTGAGCATTTTCTTATCAAATCGTCTAACTTAATGGAAGGATACTAATTTGTGTACCTAATGGTTGTTTTTATAACCACTAAAAAATTTATTTAAATTTGGCAAAATCCTCAACCTTAACGGGAGGAAAAGTTTTACTTAAATATTGCGAGCATCTGTCAAAACTGTCAACCTTAAAATGCGGATAACTTTTCTAGAAAAATTGAAAATTTTCTTATTAAATCGTCTAACTTAATGGAAGGATACTAATTTGTGTACCTAATGGTTGTTTTTATAACCACTAAAAAATTTATTTAAATTTGGCAAAAACCTTAACCTTAACAGGAGGAAAAGTTTTACTTAAATATTGCGAGCATCTGTCAAAACTATCAACCTTAAAATGCGGATAACTTTTCTTGGAAAAATTGAGCATTTTCTTATTAAATCGTCTAACTTAATGGAAGGATACTAATTTGTGTACCTAATGGTTGTTTTTATAACCACTAAAAAATTTATTTAAATTTGGCAAAATCCTCAACCTTAACAGGAGGAAAAGTTATATTTAAATATTGCGAGCATCTGTCAAAACTGTTAACCTTAAAATGCAGATAACTTTTCTAGAAAAATTGAGCATTTTTTTATTAAATCGTCTAACTTAATGGAAGGATACTAATTTGTGTACCTAATGGTTGTTTTTATAACCACTAAAAAATTTATTTAAATTTGGCAAAATCCTCAACCTTAACAGGAGGGAAAGTTATATTAAAATATTGCGAGCATCTGTCAAAAATGTCAACCTTAAAATGCGGATAACTTTTCCAGAAAAATTGAGCATTTTCTTATTAAATCGTCTAACTTAATGGAAGGATACTAATTTGTGTACCTAATGGTTGTTTTTATAACCCTTAAAAAATTTATTTAAATTTGGCAAAAACCTCAACCTTAACAGGAGGAAAAGTTTTACTTAAATATTGCGAGCATCTGTCAAAACTGTCAACCTTAAAATGCGGATAACCTTTCTAGGAAAAATTGAGCGTTTTCTTATTAAATCGTCTAACTCAATCGAAGGATACTAATTTGTGTACCTAATGGTTGTTTTTATAACCACTAAAAAATTTATTTAAATTTGGCAAAATCCTCAACCTTAACAGGCGGAAAAGTTACATTTAAATATTGCGAGCATGCGGATAACTTTTCTAGAAAAATTGAGCCTTTTCTTATTAAATCGTCTACCTTAATGGAAGGATACTATTTTGTGTACCTAATGGTTGTTTTTATAACCACTAAAGTTATATTTAAATATTGCGAGCCTCTGTCAAAACTGTCAACCTTAAAATGCGGATAACTTTTCTAAAAAAAATTGAGCATTTTCTTAATAAATCGTCTAACCTAATGGAAGGATACTAATTTGTGTACCTAATGGTTGTTTTTATAACCACTAAAAAATTTATTTAAATTTGGCAAAATCCTCAACCTAAACAGGAGGAAAAGTTTTATTTAAATATTGCGAGCATCTGTCAAAACTGTCAACCTTAAAATGTGGATAATTTGTCTAGAAAAATTGAGCATTTTCTTATTAAATCGTCTAACTTATTGGAAGGATACTAATTTGTGTACCTAATGGTTGTTAATATAACCACTAAAAAACTTTTTAAAATTTGGCAAAAAACCTCAACCCTAACGGGAGGAAAAGTTATATTTAAATATTGCGAGCATCTGTCAAAACTGTCAACCTTAAAATGCGGATAACTTTTCTAGAAAAATTGAGCAATTTCTTATTAAATCGTCTACCCTAATGGAAGGATACTAATTTGTGTACCTATTGTTGTTAATATAACCAGTAAAAAAATTATTTAAATTTGGCAAAAACCTCAACCTTAACGGGAGGAAAAGTTATATTTTAATATTGCGAGCATCTGTCAAAACTGTCAACCTTAAAATGCGGATAACTTTTCTAGAAAAATTGAGCATTTTCTTATTAAGTCGTCTAACTTAATGGAAGGATACTAATTTTTGTACCTAATGGTTGTTTTTATAACCACTAAAAAATTTATTTAAATTTGGCAAAATCCTTAACCTTAACGGGAGGAAAAGTTTTATTTAAATATTGCGAGCATCTGTCAAAACTGTCAACCTTAAAATGCGGATAATTTGTCTAGAAAAATTGAGCATTTTCTTATTAAATCGTCTAACTTATTGGAAGGATACTAATTTGTGTACGTAATGGTTGTTAATGTAACCACTAAAAAACTTTTTAAAATTTGGCAAAAAACCTCAACCATAACGGGAGGAAAAGTTATATTTAAATATTGCGAGCATCTATCAAAACTGTCAACTTTTCTAGAAAAATTGAGCATTTTCTTATTAAATCGTCTACCTTAATGGAAGTATACTAATTTGTAAACCTAATGTTTGTATTTATAACCACTAAAAAAATTATTTAAATTTTGGCAAAAAACTCAACATTAACGGGAGGAAAAGTTATATTTAAATATTGCGAGCATCTGTCAAAACTGTCAACCTTAAAATGCGGATAACTTTTCTAGAAAAATTGAGCATTTTTTTATTTAATTGTCTACCTTAATGGAAGGATACTAATTTTTGTACCTATTGTTGTTAATATAACCACTAAAAAACTTATTAAAATTTGGCAAAAACCTCAACCTTAACGGGAGGAAAAGTTTTATTTAAATATTGCAAGCATCTGTCAAAACTATCGACCTTAAAATGCGGATAACTTTTATAGAAAAATTGAACATTTTCTTATTAAATCGTCTAACTTAATGGAAGGATACTAATTTTTGTATCTATTGGTTGTTCTTATAGCCACTAAAAAATTTATTTAAATTTGGCAAAAACCTCAACCTTAACAGGAGGAAAAGTTGTATTTAAATATTGCGAGCATCTGTCAAAATTGTCAACCTTAAAATGCGGATAACTTTTCTAGAAAAATTGAGCATTTTCTTATTAAATCGTCTACCTTAATGCAAGGATACTAATTTTTGTACCTATTGTTGCTAATATAACCACTAAAAAATTTATTTAAATTTGGCAAAAACCTCAACCTTCACGGGAGGAAAAGTTATATTTAAATATTGCGAGCATCTGTCAAAACTGTCAACCTTAAAATGCGGATAACTTTTCTAGAAAAATTGAGCATTTTCTTATTAAATCGTCTAACTTAATGGAAGGATACTAATTTGTGTACCTAATGGTTGTTTTTATAACCACTAAAAAATTTATTTAAATTTGGCAAAATCCTCAACCTTAACAGGAGGAAAAGTTATATTTAAATATAGCGAGCACCTGTCAGAACTGTCAACTTTTCTAGAAAAATTGAGCATTTTCTTATTAAATCGTCTACCTTAATGGAAGGATACTAATTTTTGTACCTATTGTTGATAATATAACCACTAAAAAATGTATTTATATTTGGCAAAAAACTCAACCTTCACGGGAGGAAAAGTTATATTTAAATATTGCGAGCATCTGTCAGAACTGTCAACCTTAAAATGGGGATAACTTTTCTAGAAAAATTGAGCATTTTCTTATTAAATCGTCTACCTTAATGGAAGGATATTAATATGTGTACCTAATGGTTGTTTGTATAACCACTAAAAAATTTATTTAAATTTGGCAAAAACCTCAACCTTAACGGGAGAAAAAGTTATATTTAAATAATGCGAGCATCTGTCAAAACTGTCAACCTTAAAATGCGGATAACTTTTCTAGAAAAATTGAGCCTTTTCTTATTAAATCGTCTACCTAATGGAAGGATACTTATTTGTGTACTGCCAACCTTAAAATGCGGATAACTTTTCTAGAAAAACTGAGCATTTTCTTATCAAATCGTCTAACTTAATGGAAGGATACTAATTTGTGTACCTAATGGTTGTTTTTATAACCACTAAAAAATTTATTTAAATTTGGCAAAATCCTCAACCTTAACAGGAGGAAAGTTATATTTAAATATAGCGAGCACCTGTCAAAACTGTCAACTTTTCTAGAAAAATTGAGCATTTTCTTATTAAATCGTCTACCTTAATGGAAGTATACTAATTTGTAAACCTAATGTTTGTATTTATAACCACTAAAAAAATTATTTAAATTTTGGCAAAAAACTCAACCTTAACGGGAGGAAAAGTTATATTTAAATATTGCGAGCATCTGTCAAAACTGTCAACCTTAAAATGCGGATAACTTTTCTAGAAAAATTGAGCATTTTATTATTAAATCGTCTAACTTAATGGAAGGATAGTAATTTGTGTACCTAATGGTTGTTTTTATAGCCACTAAATAACTTTTTGAAATTTGGCAAAAACCTCAACCTTAACGGGAGGGAAAGTTATATTTAAATATTGCGAGCATCTGTCAAAACTGTCAACCTTAAAATGCGGATAACTTTTTTAGGAAAAATTGAGCATTTTCTTATTAAATCGTCTAACTTAATGGAAGGATACTAATTTGTGTACCTAATGGTTGTTTTTATAACCACTAAAAAATTTATTTAAATTTGGCAAAAACCTCAACCTTAACAGGAGGAAAAGTGTTACCTAAATATTGCGAGCATCTGTCAAAACTGTCAACCTTAAAATGCGGATAACTTTTCTAGGAAAAATTGAGCATTTTCTTATCAAATCGTCTAACTTAATGGAAGGATACTAATTTGTGTACCTAATGGTTGTTTTTATAACCACTAAAAAATTTATTTAAATTTGGCAAAATCCTCAACCTTAACGGGAGGAAAAGTTTAACTTAAATATTGCGAGCATCTGTCAAAACTGTCAACCTTAAAATGCGGATAACTTTTCTAGAAAAATTGAAAATTTTCTTATTAAATCGTCTAACTTAATGGAAGGATACTAATTTGTGTACCTAATGGTTGTTTTTATAACCACTAAAAAATTTATTAAAATTTGGCAAAAACCTTAACCTTAACAGGAGGAAAAGTTTTACTTAAATATTGCGAGCATCTGTCAAAACTGTCAACCTTAAAATGCGGATAACTTTTCTAGGAAAAATTGAGCATTTTCTTATTAAATCGTCTAACTTAATGGAAGGATACTAATTTGTGTACCTAATGGTTGTTTTTATAACCACTAAAAAATTTATTTAAATTTGGCAAAATCCTCAACCTTAACAGGAGGAAAAGTTATATTTAAATATTGCGAGCATCTGTCAAAACTGTTAACCTTAAAATGCAGATAACTTTTCTAGAAAAATTGAGCATTTTTTTATTAAATCGTCTAACTTAATGGAAGGATACTAATTTGTGTACCTAATGGTTGTTTTTATAACCACTAAAAAATTTATTTAAATTTGGCAAAATCCTCAACCTTAACAGGAGGGAAAGTTATATTAAAATATTGCGAGCATCTGTCAAAAATGTCAACCTTAAAATGCGGATAACTTTTCTAGAAAAATTGAGCATTTTCTTATTAAATCGTCTAACTTAATGGAAGGATACTAATTTGTGTACCTAATGGTTGTTTTTATAACCCTTAAAAAATTTATTTAATTTTGGCAAAAACCTCAACCTTAACAGGAGGAAAAGTCTTACTTAAATATTGCGAGCATCTGTCAAAACTGTCAACCTTAAAATGCGGATAACCTTTCTAGGAAAAATTGAGCGTTTTCTTATTAAATCGTCTAACTCAATCGAAGGATACTAATTTGTGTACCTAATGGTTGTTTTTATAACCACTAAAAAATTTATTTAAATTTGGCAAAATCCTCAACCTTAACAGGCGGAAAAGTTACATTTAAATATTGCGAGCATGCGGATAACTTTTCTAGAAAAATTGAGCCTTTTCTTATTAAATCGTCTACCTTAATGGAAGGATACTATTTTGTGTACCTAATGGTTGTTTTTATAACTACTAAAGTTATATTGAAATATTGCGAGCCTCTGTCAAAACTGTCAACCTTAAAATGCGGATAACTTTTCTAAAAAAAATTGAGCATTTTCTTAGTAAATCGTCTAACCTAATGGAAGGATACTAATTTGTGTACCTAATGGTTGTTTTTATAACCACTAAAAAATTTACTTAAATTTGGCAAAATCCTCAACCTAAACAGGAGGAAAAGTTTTATTTAAATATTGCGAGCATCTGTCAAAACTGTCAACCTTAAAATGCGGATAATTTGTCTAGAAAAATTGAGCATTTTCTTATTAAATCGTCTAACTTATTGGAAGGATACTAATTTGTGTACCTAATGGTTGTTAATATAACCACTAAAAAACTTTTTAAAATTTGGCAAAAAACCTCAACCCTAACGGGAGGAAAAGTTATATTTAAATATTGCGAGCATCTGTCAACCTTAAAATGCGGATAACTTTTCTAGAAAAATTGAGCAATTTCTTATTAAATCGTCTACCCTAATGGAAGGATACTAATTTGTGTACCTATTGTTGTTAATATAACCAGTAAAAAAATTATTTAAATTTGGCAAAAACCTCAACCTTAACGGGAGGAAAAGTTATATTTTATTATTGCGAGCATCTGTCAAAACTGTCAACCTTAAAATGCGGATAACTTTTCTAGAAAAATTGAGCATTTTCTTATTAAGTCGTCTAACTTAATGGAAGGATACTAATTTTTGTACCTAATGGTTGTTTTTATAACCACTAAAAAATTTATTTAAATTTGGCAAAATCCTTAACCTTAACAGGAGGAAAAGTTTTATTTAAATATTGCGAGCATCTGTCAAAACTGTCAACCTTAAAATGCGGATAACTTTTCTAGAAAAATTGAGCATTTTTTTATTTAATTGTCTACCTTAATGGAAGGATACTAATTTTTGTACCTATTGTTGTTAATATAACCACTAAAAAACTTATTAAAATTTGGCAAAAACCTCAACCTTAACGGGAGGAAAAGTTTTATTTAAATATTGCAAGCATCTGTCAAAACTATCGACCTTAAAATGCGGATAACTTTTATAGAAAAATTGAGCATTTTCTTATTAAATCGTCTAACTTAATGGAAGGATACTAATTTTTGTATCTATTGGTTGTTCTTATAGCCACTAAAAAATTTATTTAAATTTGGCAAAAACCTCAACCTTAACAGGAGGAAAAGTTATATTTAAATATTGCGAGCATCTGTCAAAATTGTCAACCTTAAAATGCGGATAACTTTTCTAGAAAAATTGAGCATTTTCTTATTAAATCGTCTACCTTAATGCAAGGATACTAATTTTTGTACCTATTGTTGCTAATATAACCACTAAAAAATGTATTTAAATTTGGCAAAAACCTCAACCTTCACGGGAGGAAAAGTTATATTTAAATATTGCGAGCATCTGTCAGAACTGTCAACCTTAAAATGCGGATAACTTTTCTAGAAAAATTGAGCATTTTCTTATTAAATCGTCTACCTTAATGGAAGGATACTAATTTATGTACCTATTGTTGTAAATATAACCCGTAAAAAATTTATTTAAATTTGGCAAAAACCTCAACCTTAACGGGAGGAAAAGTTATATTTAAATATTGCGAGCATCTGTCAAAACTGTCAACCTTAAAATGCGGATAACTTTTCTAGAAAAATTGAACATTTTCTTATTAAATCGTCTACCTTAATGGAGGGATACTAATTTGTGTACATTATGTTTGTTTTTATAACCACTGAAAATTTTGTATAAATTAGGCAAAAACCTCAACCTTAACGGGAGAAAAAGTTATATTTAAATATTGCCAGCTTCTGCCAATACTGTCAACCCTAAAATGTGGATAACTTTTCTAGAAAAATTGAGCATTTTCTTATTAAATCGTCTGCCTTAAAAGAAGGATGCTAATTTGTGTACCTGATGGTTGATTGTATAACCACTAAAAAATTTATTTAAATTTGGCAAAATCTTCAACCTTAACGGGAGGAAAAGTTATATTTAAATATTGCGAGCATCTGTCAAAACTGTCAACCTAAAAATGCGGATAACTTTTCTAGAAAAATTGAGCATTTTCTTATTAAATCGTCTACCTAATGGAAGGATACTTATTTGTGTACTGTCAACCTTAAAATGCGGATAACTTTTCTAGAAAAACTGAGCATTTTCTTATCAAATCGTCTAACTTAATGGAAGGATACTAATTTGTGTACCTAATGGTTGTTTTTATAACCACTAAAAAATTTATTTAAATTTGGCAAAATCCTCAACCTTAACAGGAGGAAAAGTTATATTTAAATATAGCGAGCACCTGTCAAAACTGTCAACTTTTCTAGAAAAATTGAGCATTTTCTTATTAAATCGTCTACCTTAATGGAAGTATACTAATTTCTAAACCAAATGTTTGTATTTATAACCACTAAAAAATTTATTTAAATTTTGGCAAAAAACTCAACCTTAACGGGAGGAAAAGTTATATTTAAATATTGCGACCATCTGTTATAACTCCCAACCTTAAAATGCGGATAACCTTTCTAGAAAAATTGAGCATTCTCTTATCAAATCGTCTACCTTAATGGAAGGATACTAATTTGTGCACCTTATGTTTGTTTTTATAACCACTGGAAAATTTGTTTAAATTAGGCAAAAACATCAACCTTAACGGGAGAAAAAGTTATATTTAAATATTGCGAGCATCTGCCAATACTGTCAACCCTAAAATGTGGATAACTTTTCTAGAAAAAATTGAGCATTTTCTTATTAAATCGTCTACCTTAATGGAAGGATACTAATTTGAGTACCTGATGGTTGTTTGTATAACCACTAAAATATTTATCTAAATTTGGCAAAATCCTCAAGCTTAACGGGAGCAAAATTCCTCAACCTTAACGGGAGGAAAAGTTATATTTAAATATTGCGAGCATCTGTCAAAACTGTCAACTGTTGACAGTTTTGACAGATGCTCGCAATATTTAAATATAACTTTTCCTCCCGTTAAGGTTGAGGAATTTTGCTCCCGTTAAGCTTGAGGATTTTGCCAAATTTAGATAAATATTTTAGTGGTTATACAAACAACCATCAGGTACTCAAATTAGTAAAATGCGGATAACTTTTCTAGAAAAATTGAGCATTTTCTTATTAAATCGTCTACCTTAATGGAAGGATACTAATTTATGTACCTATTGTTGTTAATATAACCCGTAAAAAATTTATTTAAATTTGGCAAAAACCTCAACCTTAACGGGAGGAAAAGTTATATTTAAATATTGCGAGCATCTGTCAAAACTGTCAACCTTAAAATGCGGATAACTTTTCTAGAAAAATTGAACATTTTCTTATTAAATCGTCTACCTTAATGGAGGGATACTAATTTGTGTACATTATGTTTGTTTTTATAACCACTGAAAATTTTGTATAAATTAGGCAAAAACCTCAACCTTAACGGGAGAAAAAGTTATATTTAAATATTGCGAGCTTCTGCCAATACTGTCAACCCTAAAATGTGGATAACTTTTCTAGAAAAATTGAGCATTTTCTTATTAAATCGTCTGCCTTAAAAGAAGGATGCTAATTTGTGTACCTGATGGTTGATTGTATAACCACTAAAAAATTTATTTAAATTTGGCAAAATCTTCAACCTTAACGGGAGGAAAAGTTATATTTAAATATTGCGAGCATCTGTCAAAACTGTGAACCTTAAAATGCTGATAACTTTTATAGAAAAATTGAGCATTTTCTTATTAAATCGTCTAACTTAATGGAAGGATACTAATTTTTGTATTTAATGATTGTTCTTATAGCCACTAAAAAATTTATTTAAATTTGGCAAAAACCTCAACGTTAAAGGGAGGAAAAGTTACATTTAAATATTGCGACCATCTGTTATAACTCCCAACCTTAAAATGCGGATAACCTTTCTAGAAAAATTGAGCATTCTCTTATCAAATCGTCTACCTTAATGGAAGGATACTAATTTGTGCACCTTATGTTTGTTTTTATAACCACTGAAAAATTTGTTTAAATTAGGCAAAAACATCAACCTTAACGGGAGAAAAAGTTATATTTAAATATTGCGAGCATCTGCCAATACTGTCAACCCTAAAATGTGGATAACTTTTCTAGAAAAAATTGAGCATTTTCTTATTAAATCGTCTACCTTAATGCAAGGATACTAATTTGTGTACCTGATGGTTGTTTGTATAACCACTAAAATATTTATCTAAATTTGGCAAAATCCTCAAGCTTAACGGGAGCAAAATTTATATTTAAATATTGCGAGCATCTGCCAATACTGTCAACCCTAAAATTCGGATAACTTTTCTAGAAAAATTGAGCATTTTCTTATTAAATCGTCTACCTTAATGCAAGGATACTAATCGTACCTATTGTTGTTAATATAACCAGTAAAAAATTTATTTAAATTTGGCAAAAACCTCAACCTTCACGGGAGGAAAAGTTATATTAAGATATTGCGAGCATCTGTCAAAACTGTCAACTTTAAAATGCGGATAACTTTTCTAGAAAAATTGAGCATTTTCTTATTAAATCGTCTACCTTAATGGAAGGATACTAATTTATGTACCTATTGTTGTTAATATAACCAGTTAAAAATTTATTTAAATTTGGCAAAAACCTCAACCTTAACGGAAAGAAAAGTTGTATTTAAATATTGCGAGCATCTGTCAAAACTGTCAACCTTAAAATGCGGATAACTTTTCTAGAAAAATTGAACATTTTCTTATTAAATCGTCTACCTTAATGGAAGGATACTAATTTGTGTACTAAAATGTTGTTTGTATAACCATTTATTAAAATATTGCGAGCATCTGTCAAAACTGTCAACCTTAAAATGCGGATAACTTTTATAGAAAAATTGAGCATTTTCTTATTAAATCGTCTAACTTAATGGAAGGATACTAATTTTTGATGGTTGTTTGTATAACCACTAAAAAATTTATTTAAATTTGGCAAAATCCTCAACCTTAACGGGAGGAAAAGTTATATTTAAATATTGCGAGCATCTGCCAATTCTGTCAACCCTAAAATGCGGATAACTTTTCTAGAAAAATTGAGCATTTTCTTATTAAATCGTCTATCTTAATGGAAGGATACGAATTTTTGTACCTATTGTTGGTAATATAACTACTAAAAAATGTATTTAAATTTGTCAAAGACCCCAACCTTCACGGGAGGAAAAGTTATATTTAAATATTGCGAGCATCTGTCGGAACTGTCAACCTTGAAATGCGGATAACTTTTCTAGAAAAATTGAGTATTTTCTTATTAAATCGTCTACCTTAATGGAAGGATACTAATTTGTGTACCTAATGGTTGTTTGAATAACCACTAACAAATTTATTTAAATTTGGCAAAAACCTCAACCTTAACGGGAGGAAAAGTTATATTTAAATATTGCAAGCATCTGTCAAAACTGTCAACCTTAAAATGCGGATAACTTTTCTAGAAAAATTGAGCATTTTCTTATTGTTGTTAATATAACCAGTAAAAAATTTATTTAAATTTGGCAAAAACCTCAACCTTAACGGGAGGAAAAGTTTTGTTTAAATATTGCAGGCAACTGTCAAAATTGTCAGTTAACCGCATGTTCAAATTCGATGTGTGACGGAAGTTATTTAATTTTGAATATAATGAGTTTTAGGTTTACAATTCTCTATTTTCATTGTTTTTCTTTAATTTTGTTGTGTATTTTTCATTCGATTTAAGCCATTTTTGGAGTTAAGTTTTTTGAAACCTTAGCACCCTACATGAATTTTTTAAATAATGCATACAATTGATGTTCGCGACCCGAAAAATTATTTCTGAATTTAAAAAGAAATTCTTCACCAGTCTACAGATTGCAGTTGCAAATCGTTATCCAAAAAATCTGTTTTATAATCTATTTAGAAATAAATCTAAGCGAGAAGTATTAAAGACTTTATTTACAACATGTTTGGCGAAAAATACCCTACTTACCTGGAGTATCCGAGCATTTAATAGAACGCCTTTCAATTGCAAAAATAAAACCAGCATTTTTCAACAATAGCAATCTCCGAAACTACCTTTGCAACAAAAAACTAAGAAGAGCTTCCAAACTGTTACAAAAAAGTGAAGTCTACAAAATCAACTGCGAGAGTTGCGATGGCGTAAATATCTGAAAAACTTGAAGACCCTTACAAAAAAAATTTGCCGAACATATGAATGCCTCAGCCCACTCGGACCCAACTTCCGGACTTTTCCAGCATATTAACTAAGGCAACGGGACATTCTTGTTCTCCAGATAATATTGAACTTCTCCATTGTCTCCCCTCTGGTCGTGTTCTGGATAAATTTGAAATCTTTGATATCAATAAACACAAACATCTGAAAATCCTTAATTGCCAAGAAGACTTAACAAATATAAGTCCTATGCTCTGCTCAATTTTATTTTCGATAAATAAAAATATAATGTACTTCATGAATAGTTCATTATATTTGTTATACACATACAGTATACCAAACTAAAGCAAAAATTTTTTCTTTACACAATATTAAATGTACCTTGCACGCCCTATTGTAATTCTATTTACAGTTAGTATCCTGATGATGTCCTAATAAGACGAAACGCGTCGATAAAATTAATAAAAACTGTGATATAAGTGGAAATCGAACAAGTGTTTTACTTAACATAATGCTTTTAAAAAAAATGAAAAAAATTCAGGTAGCGTGTTAAGGGTTCAAAGAACTTAACTCCAAAAATGGTTTCAATTGAACGAAAAATACACAAAATATTAAAGAAAAACCATGGAAATAGAGAAATTTTAACCTTAAACCTGATTCCGTTGTCTAAGGTGGTGTCGTGCAGGCTGTGCTTTCCGACAATATCACCAAAAACGTTCTCTCTTCATAGCTGAGCGTTAAAATAACCTAGGACAATTTTAATGTCATAGCTAGGGCACTGCTCTTACGTCTTCTCCAAGAGCTCGTAGAACTCGTCTTTGATGTCTTCATCTTTCTTTTCATGCGGGGCATGCACGCATTTGAGGCTTATGTTGGCGAATTTATCCTTGAAGCGGATTGTCCCGAGGCACTCGTTAAAATAATTGAAACTCAAGACTTTTTGCCTAAGTCTGCTACCAACGACGAATCCACCCGCTGTTTTTGTTCGTGGTAGCAGTCACAATACAATACATTCCACGTACATACCCGGAAATCGTTGTCCTTATTTCGTTTGCTTGGTTCGTCATCAGTAAATCCGTCCGTATCCGAGGCTTGTTGTTGCTTCGCAACTAAATAATTTTATGAGGCCGGGAAGTCACCCCGACAAGGCACAACCCCTAACCTGAAGGACCAGAACCTTAGCATAACTCCAAGGACGGGGAATCAGATTAACAGCGCCTTATAGGCCTATGCTCTGAATCTGTCGAAGAAGCCCGTATAAAGTGTTCACTAAGAAGTACAGACTGACTGAAACTGTAGACGCCACCGTTGATTCCATCTGCGAAATTCGTCCTCTGCCCCTCTCTCGTTGGCTGTTCCCAACAGCTTTCCACAGAGATTAAAACTCCATCTCCAGCTGAGGTACTAGACACCCGATGTTACCCACTAGGAGGTGAGAGTAGGAGTTGGCAGACAGAGGTGGGTTTTGGACGCTTGTGTCCTCTTGAATGCACATTACTACCCTTTTGAACATCTAAAACTCATTTTATTCAATATTAAATAACTTCCGTCACACATCATGGAGTTTGGACATGCGGTTTACTGATAAAATCAATGTATAAATATGCAACTGTATACGATATAAAGGCCTTTCTTATTGGTGCTGGGCCAGATTCGCCCCTTGTCCTTTACTGCAAGTAAGATGGACAGCCTTATTCGGCTATTCTCATCGACCGCAGCGCAGATTCGATTCACCCATTCCATTCCCTTTCGCCCTGTATTTCCATTCTGCTATCCATCGGGTGAACTATATACATTATCCCAAACCAATTTTACATACACGTAAGCAGCTGTTCCCTTGTGCAATTGAAAATTTTAATAAGTTTCAATAAATTGTTTTGGTTGATTATTTTATTTAAAAATAAATAAAAACAAATATGGACAGTTTTTGACCTTTTCCCACTTCCATATAAAAGAAATATTCTAAATTAAGCACAACATTTTTTTTACCCACATTTTTCGAAGCTCTAATTAGACACACAAACACATAATTGAAATTCGCAACGTTTTGTATGTGGATCTGAATTGTATAAAAAGAGCCCGTCCATGTGAATAAAAGAATGCCACACCGTATTAGCGACCTAGCCGACCGACGCCGACGTAAGTCCACATTTACTTGGAATGAATAGTAGAATAGTAACTAGTGACAACAATAGGGCTGGAAGTTCATATTGAAAAAATATTTGTTTCGTAATATTCATTTAATTGAATTTAATATTTGCTTTTATGTGAATTTAATTTTTTGTTTTACGCATTGAGGATGTGTACACAATACACATGAATCAAAACGAATTTTGTGTTGTTAAATTTTGTTTGAGATTCTGAATGTTTATTGAATTGTGTAGAATTCCTAGTTTATTGATTTAGATGAAACAAAAGCTGAATTGCTTAGTTGTATGTAACTTGAGTTCTACTGACCTGACCTTTAAATGCAGGTATTATAACAGGCTTTACCTTCTGCTGTAAGCTTTTTTTTTACCGGTGAGTAATCATCTAGCAGAAATGCAAACGAATTTACAGAAAAAAACAGTCAGTTATCATCGATGAGAATTTCTAGGGCAATTGCAGACTTCATATAAATATGCGAACTGGAAGTTTGTATTGAAGAAGCAGCAGGTCTCATGAAAAAGACATCAATTTACTTTAAGTAAATGTAAAGATTCAGCGGAATTTTGGATGTTAACAAAAAAGCTTAATGGAAATTGGGGTGTGAAGGGAACAACATATCTTACAGTCGACGTGATAAAAATTCACTTAGCTAATCTCTTTAGTACAACGGAACAGATAACCTTTAGCTACGCTCAACCTTTTTGGCATGATAGTTTACTTGATGGGCATATTACGACGATGGAACTAGAAGATGTGCTGAGGTCCTTAAAAGATGGAAAAGCGGCGGGGTCCAATGGTATACCGGTAGAGTTTTATAAGTACAGTGCTGACATTTTTAAGCTGAAATTTCGGAATTGTACCAGATCATTTTTGTGAAGCTTGGATACTTCCAATTTTTAAGAAAGGAGATCCAAAAGGTCTAGCAAATTATCGTGGGATATCTGTCTTAAATGCAACATAAAAAATTTATTCTTCTCTGCTTTATAACAGACTAGACAGATGGGTTCAAGCTCACAAGAAATTAAGTGAATTTCAATCTGGATTCAGAAAAGACTACTCCACTATAGATAATTTATTTGTTCTCAGTTCGGTTGCTCAATGGAAGCTGGACCAAAATAAAAAACTATACGCATTTTTTGTTGACTTCAGAGCGGCGTTTGATTCTATTAACAGAAATACACTATTCTACAAGCTACATAACCTAGGAGTTTCAGCCATCTTCATCCGAGTGATTCAAAAGCTGTATCAAAATACAGAAGCAAGAATTTATAATGGAAGTGATGTTTCAGATAAATTTCAGATTCTAAGAGGGGTAAGGCAGGGTTGTAACTTAAGCCCATTGGACGGTTGAACTTTTTTTTTCTTCAGTTTTTTGAATTAAAAACAAATTTTTTTAATAAAAAACAGTTCATGAGCAATTAATATTTTCTTCGAATTATGTTTTGACAATCATTGCGTAGAAAATTAGCTGCAAAAGAAAATCGATGCAATTCATCCATTTGTAGTCGTGGTATTCAAAAACGTAACGTAAGTAAAAGAAAAATATATACTGAACGAAAAAATGCACATATTTTGAGTACCATTTGAGATTGCCCCTTTTTATTTCTGGTTTCAGAGCAGTCATAAAGTTCGCTATACGCGGTTTGAGGATTATCAAATGTGCAGCCTGTATATTTAAACAATAGCTAATAATTTAATAGAAAATATGTTTTTTCATTTTTTAAAGTACGATATTTTTTTTGTGGGACTCCGACTGACTATTATGTTCATTCATAGATTCCTCGGCTCTCGTTTGGAGTTAATAGCTTTATTGTTATTTATTTTTATTCTAGGGAATGACAAAGACAAAGACAAAGAAAAAAACTATAATATAAGCTTTTTTCGAAATAATTTTGAAAAACCGTCGGACAAACAAAAAATATACACGTCTGGATCGCATGAACTTGCCCTCGTAGCTAACAACTTGTATATATGGCTAGACATTGATATTTTGATTGACTGAAAGTAATTTTTAGTTTCGTTGACAAAAAAACAATAAAAAATGTTAAAATAGCAGCTTATTTGATTTGATACAAATAAAATTGAAAATAAAGTTAAAAATAAATAAATCAAAAACAATTTGCTCGTAAAAGAAACATATTTATACAAATTTTGAATTAATTATTTTTAAACTCACTTAAAAGTACCGAAATTCAAAATATTGATAAAATTAACTAGGCCAATTACGAGATATCCGCGAATATACCGAACCACATTTTAATGTTCCCAGTGCGCTCAACAGCTAAATGAGAACTATCACCCACAATTGTTTTGGTAGGCGCATGTCTGACTTAAAGTCTTTATTCATGAAACATATGCGCCGAAGCACCAGAATCAGTATAGCATTCCTGCGAAGATTTAGCTTGCGGTAAAGAGGAACATAGCAACAGCTGATCCTGCTTTTTCTTTTTGTTCGGGCATTTGTTGGCAAAGTGACCAACTTCATCACATACGTTACGTAGCACGTCACAGATTTGTTCCGCTACCTTTTTGCACCTGAGGTTTCTTCCTTTGGAAGTTGGTGCGCTTAAAAATAAAATAAATAAATCGGGTGACACAACGGCTTTCGACAGGAATGGAAGGGACCTACAATTTTATGCCGAATCCGAACGGCTAGACGAGAAGCACTTATTCGTGACAAGTGATACTCTTGGAGGATTTGTCAATTCCTCGCAAGAGGCAGTAGCCCTGAAAAAAAAACTTTTTAGTTTTTAGGTGGACGAGGCTGGGAAGCGATCCCAGACCTCCAGCGTGACAGTCGAACGCACTAACCATTACGCTACGGGCTACTGCGCTTATTTGCAATAAAAGCAGCATCTAGACTTTCGTCTTTAGAAGTAACTTCTTGCAGTAGAAGATTTTGAACTAAGTCTAAAGTTAATTTGTCCTTAGGATTTTCTGTGAGCATGACCAAAGGACGATATTCATCTGGCAACCCAGCCAACATGAGTGCCGCCACAACTTCGTGTCCAATTTGCAAACCAGCCTTTTTAACCTTCATTGAAACCATCTTATGCACATACTCCTCCATTGAGGAACAGTCTGTTTGCCTTAGTCCTACCATTTGCTTAAGCAAATCCACACGACGACAAATTCCAGTGTCCTCAAATGCACCACAAATTGACACCCACCCATCTTTAGCAGTTGTACATTTCTCATTGTACGTATAAAGGGTGGATGAGAGAAGCAAATTAAGCATCTGTATTGCCAAAAAGCTCTTATCAGCATCTAACTCCGTCTCGTCGAAGCAATTCCAATGGCCTTTCGTAGCAAGATAGGCCTTGTCTACCACCTTCCACTCATCAAAATTATTTCTGCCCAAAAGCTTCTTTGGTTTCCACATTTTGCTTTAAAGAGGTTATATTTTTTCTTCCAACACGCTTCTCCGTTATTAAAGGGTTTTCCAATAGGGGCGGATTGATTTTGACAGCTCGTGGCGGCCATATTGTTCCGTTTACTTTCTGTCAAAATATCGTCTTTTAATCAGTTAGGGGCCAGTTATAGCTATCATTGAAATTCATCATTGAAAAAGTTAGCTGTTGATTTTGAGACCCTTCGAAAGTTTAATCATTGAATAATTTAATGCAGAAATATAGCTTACGACTTCAAAATTAATTCTCTTCAAAAAAAAATTCATTTTGACTCATATCTTCCCCATAACGTAACTTTTAATTTTTTCAATAATCATTGGTAAAGTAGTTCATCATTGAAATATTAAAAGTTACGTTATGGGGAAGATATGGGTCAAAATGAATTTTTTTGAAAGAGAAATTATTTTGAAGTCGTAAGCTATATTTCTGCATTAAAATATTCAATGATTATACTTTCGAAAGGTCTCAAAATCAACAGTTAACTTTTTCAATGATGGTTTTCAATGATAGCTATAACTGGCACCTTACTAAAGACAAATCATCATGGTAAGTAACAGCATCGAGCAACACGTAAAAATGATAAAACTGAGCAGTTGGAAGTTGAATCCAATTTTGGTCGAAAAATCATTGTTTTGAAATGTGCTGCAAAACAAAACCCAAGTCAGCAAAATATCACCATAAAAACCGAATCACCTTATATTTATGTTTCAATTTCATTTTATTTAACTTATGTATTGTATTTGCATTCTAACTAACGGAAAATATTTGATTTCTCCTCTTGCATTTAACACAGCTATGTATGTACATAAAACGTAACATGTCTTGTCTATTTTGCAAACTAGACTCATTCTCTTTGCTGTTTGACCATCATCGCGATCACATCACATCACATCTTGTCTTTGAATAATTTTGCTAATTTGTTAAAAGTACATTTGTTTAATTAAAATCATTCGTTTATTTAAAAAAGTTAATTGCATGTTTTAATTTGTATACATTTTATGGTCCTTTTGAGCCGAATTAAAAATAACTTTTTTTGGACATTTGTGACGCGTTATCGTGGTAAGACATTATTCGAATCATAATTAATTTGATTGATTTTGGGTGCACCTACTTGTTGTATATGGCAATTGAGGGTGATGTGCATGGAATGATGGACACATGGTAGCTTTTGTTTTTTAATAAGTGCATGTAAAAAATTAAATACTTTTCTTGATAATTTCACAAAATAAAACTATACGGTTACACAAATTAAACAAAAAAGTGATGTCGTTCGCGGACAGACAAAAAATAGCGGTACCAAGCACGTGGTTTTTTGTTGGAACATTTTTTTTTTTTTTCCTTTCTCCTTAAATTGATTCAATCATGAATGCAATTAAAATTAAACGGGGTTATTCAAAAGGGTCTTTAACTCGTGCAGCAGGATTCGCAGAGTCGTTGCCCAAAGACATTACTCTTTCAGAGCTTGAGATTCGGTTGGAAAGGCTGTACCAAGCGTGGTTAGAATTTTTAGCCCTAAATCAATAGTTATGCGAATTTTGTGACGATGATAACTTTGTTGACCCGAGTCTAGAGTTTGAAGAGTATGAGGAAAAATATTTAAAATCTCATTCAATCTTTACAAACGAATTCGTGAATTAAATTCTCAAAATGCCAGTGCTGATGATTCAGTAATAGAAAAATTAGCTAATCAACAAACTTCTTTCCTAAAAACTTTAAACTCCGCTGCACACAAATCGTCGGTGAAGCTACCTACCGCTAATATTCCTACATTCGAAGGGAAATATCAAAATTGGCCAGAGTTTAAAGATTTTTTTTGAGTTCGGTTGACGTTAATACAAACTTGAACGGTTCACAAAAGTTTCAATACCTGAAATCATTTTTACGGGGTAGTGCCGCGGGTTTGTTAAAACATATGCGATGTTCAGAACGAAATTGGGATAGGTTAGAGACAAGATACGAGAAAACGGCTTATTATTCAGGCTTTTACGGAATCTTTTCTTTCGTTACCGTCGTCTAATACAGAAAATATTCAAACACTTCGCAAAAAAACTGATGGAGCAGACGCCTTAAAATCTAATAATCGAGATCCGTGGCTTATATATTTGCTTTTACAAAAGGTCGATCCTGATACACGCCAGGTATGAGCTGATCATATAGGGTCTCGTGAAGGTGTTACAATAGATCAGCTCCTGAATTTTCTGCAGACTCGGTGTAGTAGCTTGGAGGCATGCAGTTCACTTGTCCCAATACGTAAGAAAACCATAGCCCCATCAGTTCGATCGCACCTTGTAGAATCAACACAAACTTGCCCTAAATGTAGAGGTGATCACATTTTGCCGAAATATACAGATTTTGTTAAGCTTGATGTCGTGTCTCGTCGTGATTTCGTTAAAAAACATTGAATTTGTTTTAACTGCCTTCGTCAAGGTCATGGTTCATATAAATGTCCGTCAAACTTTCGGTGTAAGACGTGTAAAGCGCGTCATCATTCTCTTGTACGTCCTACACAAAATCCTACAACTCAAACTCCTATTTCAAATAAAGTTGAATCTACGAATTCATTATCGTCGCCAGATCCTCCGATTGTTTCCAATCATTCGATTGAATCTTCTCGTAATTCTCAAACAATTCTTCCAACAGCAATTGTTAAGATTCAAGATAACCAGGGATCTTTTCATCACATCCGCATATTACTTGACACTGGTTCTCAGGTCTCGTTCATAGCCGAACATGCTGTTCAACGCCTGGGTCTTAAACGTAAACGCGTTCGAATTCCAATTACAGGAATTGCATCAACTTCAGTTGGGTTGGTCACAACCAATCTCCATTCTCGATTTAATTCTTGTTTCGTTGAAGTTGATTGTTTCATAATTTCAAAACTAACTTCAGTATTGCCATCATCTTCAATCGTTGATATTGATTCCAACCTATTTTCTCTCGAGCTAGCTGATCCAAGCTTCAATAAACCTGGTGAGATTGATATTTTAATTGGTGCAGATAAGGTGTTTAGCATCATAAGTGGACCTGCAACTCCAGCAAAGGATCAAACTCCAGAAAGGATTCCAACTATTTTTGGCTGGGTTGTAGTTGGCCAATTCAACCAAAATTATTCTGCTGCACTAACTTAGATTTATGTCAAGACTTTGACCTCGAAAGGTTCTGGAGGTTAGAAGAAGTATCTAACATACCTGTTCTGTCCATAGAAGAACAACAAGCTGAGGATAGTTTTGTGAATACTCACATTCGCCATTCTAATCGAAAATTTTTTTTAAGTCAGATACAAATACAAATTTCGGAAACTCCTTTTCAATTGCTTTCAATCGCCTGCAGTCAATCGAAAGAAGATTCGCTTCGAATCTCGATTTAAAAGGACAATATACAACCTTCATAAACGAATATTTATCATTAGGTCATATGGAAGAGGTGCCTCTGTATGAAATAGATACTAAAAAGTGTTACTACCTACCTCATCACGCAGTTTTCAAAAATGACAGTACAACTAAAATAAGGGTAGTTTTCGACGCTTCTGCGAAAAGCTACACTAGTAAATCCTTAAACGAATGTCTTCTCGTAGGCCCCACAATTCAACGCGACATATTTTCAATATGCATTAGATTTCGCCGGCATAAATATACAATTTCGGGGAATATCGAAAAAATGTATCGTCAGATATGGGTTTCACCCAAACACACTGACTTTCAAAGAATATTATGGCGTGAAACACCTGATAATCCAGTTGAATATTATCGTCTTCTCAGGGTCACCTATAGCACCGCTTCGGCACCCTTTATCGCAGTTCGTTCCGTCAAACAAGTAGGAATTGAATCAACTGTATCACATCATCTAGCTTCGTCGGTTATTCTTAACGATTTTTATGTGGACGATGTGATGACTGGGGCGGATTCCATCGATGATGTGATCAAACTTCGATCCGATCTAGTAGAATATCTATTATAAAGAATTCACTCTAGGAGCTTTCCTAGACTTAGAAGGGGCTTTCAATAATGTCGAAAGTAAATCAATCAGGCAAGCCCTAGACTCTACCACCACTTGAGCAGAATGGGCATCAGCTCATCTGACCTATGTAGAGGGTGTCAAGACGAGGAGGCGGTGGAGGGCTCATACCACTTCCTTTGCAAATGCCCCAGCCTAGCTAGAAACAGAAGAGCAACTCTCGGAGAATACTTCTTCGACGACTTAGACAGCGTCTCTATTTTGCCACCTGCAAACATCATGAAATTTATTCAGATTTCAGGATGGTTCAGGGAGGCTCCTTCCACAATAAGCCCTACCTGATACCCACCATGTCCTCTCCTCACCCACCCTTTCACCTACCCAAGTCAACTCCCGGGGAGCACAATGGATCCACTGAGATCCGAGTGAGATGATTCGGCTTGCCGCTTCATCACCCCTTTTAACCTAACCTAACCTAGTAGAACTATTGAAATCAGCTGGCTTTCATCTCCGTAAATGGACAACTAACTGCTGGCCCTTGCTTTTGTCTCTGCCAGAGGATCAGAGAGAACTTTCTTCAGTGGATTTTGAGGACTCAAATTCAGTCAAGGTTTTAGGGTTGCAATGGTGCTATTCGAAGGATTGTTTTTCTTATAAAGTTCGCCTGGATACATCTAAAACAATCACCAAACGTCAAATACTTTCGGAATCCTCCAGAATTTTTGGCCCAATCGGAATTTTGGCTCCAGTAGTAGTTGGGGTGAAAATAATTATGCAGGAGCTCTGGAAAGAAAAGTTATCTTGGGACGAAGTAGTTCCAGAGAACCTTGCTGATCGTTGGACCTTTATTCATCAAGAACTTAACCAACTTGAAACGCTGAGCATACCGAGAACGATGTGGTCTAACAGAACAAATTGGGAGCTTCATGGATTCTGTGACGCATCATTAGACGCCTATGCAGCTGTCGTTTATTGCAGAAGCGTTAACCCAGATAAAAGTGTATCGGTTTCTCTGGTGGCAGCTAAAAGTAAAATTGCACCCATACAAATACTCTCACTCCCCAGACTTGAACTCTGTGGAGCTGTTCTTTTAACACGTCTAATAAGTAAAATTCAGATTTCTTTACTGGAGAAAGACATTCAAACTTTTGCTTGGACGGATTCATCTATAGTTCTCCATTGGTTGTCAGCAATACCAAAAAGGGGGTCGGTATTTATTGGCAACCGTACATTGGAGATACTATCTTCAGTGCCTCGTTAGATGTGGAATCATATACGCTCAGCCAGCAAACCAACAGATATTGCTTCTCGTGGCATTTCACCATCGCATTTATGTGTAAATGAGATGTGGTGGAAAGGACCTCATTGGCTAAGCTTGGATAGAAATCTTTGGCCTGCATCTACCTCAGTTCCTGAAGAATTTTCGAAAGAAGAGTTGGAAGAGAGAAGTATACCCACAGCAAAGACAAAGGTATTTGTATCAAATTTAGAAATTAACAATCTTGATCTGGATTTACTTATTAAAAATTCATCTAACTGGATAAAACTTATTCGAGTAGTCGCATACGTACGCCGTTTCTTTTATAACTATGTTCGAGAACATTCTAATCGCAATTTTCAACCCCTTTCTACCAAAGAACTTCTCTTTTCAAAAAATGTAATAATTAAAAAGGTGCAAAACTTGTTATTTTCGTTTGAAATCGGACTACTTAAGAAAAACAAACCTTTGCCAAAAAGAAATTGATTCATTCGGAGTGCTACGCGTTGGAGGACGTATTCAGGAGTCAAACCTGAGTTATGACCAAAGGCCCCCTATAATTTTTTGTAAAACTCATCCCTTTTCGGCACTTTTAGTTACCTACAAACACGAACAATATTTACATTCGGGAGTTACATTAACATTTTCGTTAATAAAAGCAAACTTTTATATACTAGGCTGTAGAAATCTAATTCGTAAAATAGTTCACAATATTATCGTTTTTTTTCGTCAGCGTATTACAACGTCACAACAGCTAATGGGTAATCTTCCAATGGAACGCGTAGTTTATTCCCGACCATTCAGTAAGGTGGGCTGTGATTACGCCGGTCCAATTACAGTACGTTCAACTGGCTTGCGAAATCCTAAATTTGTCAGATCATACATAGCGTTATTTGTTTGCTTTGTAACAAAAGGAATCCATCTTGAACTAGTCGGAGACCTCTCAACAAATGCATTTTTGCTAGCCTTAGACCGATTCGTTGCGTGTCGCGGAAAACCAAGCGAAATTTGGAGTGATAATGGCACGAACTTTCATGGCGCGAAACGTACACTTGACGAAATGTATTATCAACTTCGGAGTCAACATCATAACACCATTGTGGCTGATCATCTGTCAAAGGACAATATCTCATGGAAATTTATACCCCCTTCTGACCTCTTTTCGGAGGATTGTGGGAGGCAGGTGTAAAATCTGTCAAAACCCACCTCAAACGTGTTATTGGTGACAACAAATTGACATACGAAGAGATGTACACCTTATTAGCTAAAATCGAGGCTCTATTGAATTCGCGTCAAATGTGGCAGGTTTCAGATGGCGAACCAGCTGCATTAACTCCTTCCCATTTTATGATTGGGGAACCATATGTCGCAGTTCCTCAATCAAACATTTCAATTAATTGCATAAAAACTAATTGGTTTGCTTTACAGACACTCCTCCAAGGCTTCTGGAAGCGATGGCATCAGGAATATCTGACATCTCTTCAACATCGACCAAAGTGGCAAAAGATTCAACCAAATCTTCATGTAGATGACGTAGTTCTACTCAAGGAACGGAACTTACCACTCTCAAAATGGATCATCGGTCGTATCTTAGAAATACATCCTGGAAAAGATGGTCAAGTCAGAGTAATTAATGTCCGTACGAAGTTTGGAAACTACACTCGTAAAAGACCGGAGTCTTCCAGGGGGGACTGAATTTTTTGAAATGTGCTGCAAAACAAAACCCAAGTCAGCAAAATATCACCATAAAAACCGCATCACCCTATATTTATGTTTCAATTTCATTTTATTTAACTTATGTATTGTATTTGCATTCTAACTAACGGAAAATATTTGATTTCTCCTCTTGCATTTAACACAGCTATGTATGAACATAAAACAAAACGTAACATGTCTTTTCTATTTTGCAAACAAGACTCATTCTCTTTGCTGTTTGACCATCACCGCGATCACATCACATCACATCTTGTCTTTGAATAATTTTGCAAATTTTTTAAAAGTACATTTGTTTAATTAAAATCATTCGTTTATTCAAAAAAAGTTAATTGCATGTTTTATTTATTTATTTATTTATTTATTATCATCAAGCAGACTTTATAATACAAATTAGTAATATATACTCTTATAGACTACAGGACTATACTAGCAGCATGCAATACTGTACAATTTACTAATACTTATTAACTAATCACTAACTGAAATATACAAGTAGCATGCGATACTTTACAATTTACTAATACTTATTAACTAACCACCAAGGTGAAGTATAGTAGATAACATGTTTTTTGAATGTATCTCGACATAGATTATCGTAGAAATCAATATAATTACAAATTAAGTTAGCTTGTATAATACACCGTGTTATCGGTTCATTGAGTCCATAATTTACTCTATGAAACGGAACAGCGAATAGACTATGTACTCTTACAGCCTTATTTATTAACTCGGTTTAGCGGCAGCGTAAAGTTACTCCGACTTTACAACGCCTCTAAACCTGGAAAGCTTATTTAAAAAAAAATATACCAGGAATAGAGGCGGAGTAAGCTAAAACTGGTTCATAGGAGGTTTAAAGCCGGAGTAAAGCCGTTTTAGTATCTAAATGTCATTTTGACATGCCATCGTCTGAAATTTACAAAGAGGAGTGCAAACAATTTTTTTCATTTTGGTTACTTCGAAAGAGTGGATATTTATTTTATATTAATACATCATTTAAATTCTTTAAACGGTTTAACATTACTGGAAGAAGGAGAAGGCCAAAGCAGTACAAAACTCGTTTAGATCACATGACACTGAGGGATGATTAGTTGTCGGAGAAATATCTATGAACATAAACAAAAATAATTATTTTTGTCTGTTGTAATCTAGAAATTATATACATACCTACATATATTTACAAATTTAAATATACCTTTTTTGAACTATCCCATTTTTTCAGAATGTTTTGTTTTATTTTTATCATCTATTAGTTAATTTTTTTTACCAAAATATTCCTACAACAATAACTCTACCAATAACAAAACAACTTAAACGAATAATAATGGAAATCAGCTGAGGTTTGTTTACGTTTATTAAAACCAGAGTTTTAGATTGGTGATTTTTTTGATAGAATATTTGGCATAAGGCAGGCGTAACTAAAACGGATGAGAAAATATTTTATAAATATGGATTAGTTTGACGTGGCGTAAACCCGGAGTAAGTGCTTCGACTCGGTTTAACTATTCCGAGGTTGAACCGAGTATTAGTGAAATCTAATAAATACGGCTGTAAGAGCTCTAGAAGGAGCATACATTTTTATTAATGATAAAAGAAAAGGACAAATTACATCTTGTATGATAGTAGCCCGTAGCGTAATGGTTAGTGCGTTCGACTGTCACGCTGGAGATCTGGGGTCGCTTCCCAGCCTTGTCTACCTAAAAACTAAAAAAATTTTTTTCAGGGCTACTGCCTCTTGCGATGAATTGACAAATCCTCCAAGAGTATCACTTGTCACGAATAAGTGCTTCTCGTCTAGCCGTTCGGATTCGGCATAAAATTGTAGGTCCCTTCCATTTCTGTCGAATGGCGCACACAGGAATGGTTGCGAGTTGTTAGTCACTAGGCCCTGGTTCTTCATGAGCCGTTGTGCCACCCGATTTATTTTATTTTTATGATAAATTGACATTTGAATGTTCCAATTTAGTCTGAATACAGCCAATCTGGAGAATCTTTTTTGGATGCTTTCAATTCTTTTAGAGTGTATTGCATAGTATGGGTTCCATATAACACAGCAATACTCAAGTACAGGTCTTACGTACGAATAGAATAAAGTTCTAAGGTTGTAAATGTCAGAAAATTCTTTTGAGTTACGCGCAACGAATCCAAGTAAAGAATTTGCCTTAGCCACCATAAAGTCGATGTGAAGGGAGAAAGTGAGCTTAGGATCGAAGATAACGCCAAGGTCCTTTTTTTCAGCGACAATTTGCAATGGGATACCATCAAAAGTATAAACGAAATGTACAGGGGAAAAGTTACGGCGAAAAGATAGGACATTACATTTGGAAACATTTAGGAACAACTGGTTTGACGTACACCAGTCAGCTAAATAGTCAAGGTCTTTTTGGAGTAAAAGACAATCATCAGAAGATTTTATGCAGCGAAGTAACTTTATATCATCTGCAAACATAAGGCAGATAGAGCTTTTAATGCAATCAGGGATATCGTTAATCAAAAGTAAGAAGCGCAATGGACCCAAATGGCTTCCTTGTGGCACACCAGAAGTCACGATGATGGGATCAGACAGTAAATCATTTATACGTACATACTGGGTACGGCCAACTAAATATGATTCAAACTATTTCAAGATATTTGAATGGAAGCCGACGGCATAAAGTTTCTTTATTAATATCGCGTGATTTACCCTATCAAAGGCCCTGGCAAAATCGGTATAGATGACGTCACATTGGTAGCCATACTCAAGGTGCCTAGTTACCTCATTACACAAAATTGAAAGATTTGTAGTTGTCGATCTGCCAGAAACAAATGTTGAAATCGGGAAATAAGTTCCTTAACAATAAATGTTAACTTTTCATAAACTAATTTTTCAAATAGTTTAGGTATGGTAGAAAGTTTATTGATGGGACGATAATTATTAATGACTTGTTTTGGTCCTGATTTATGTATAGGAATAATAAAAGACACAGATGCATGCACACACATACCACATGCTACACGACTTCTTGCAAAATGACCTTGCCTTGTGACATATATTGTGTGTGTGTATCTCTTGTCATCGATCAGCGCTCCAGCGCGGCTGGCAGCGAAAGCGGTTGTCGCTGATCCTCTTTGTCTTCGTCACCCATACAAATTTTCTTTTCGAACGACATGAATAACACGCTTTCGACCGTCTTATATTGGATTGGAACTTAATTGTTTTGCATCCTTTTTTCATTAGTGTTGTATTATTCCTCTCTTAACAACCGCGAACAAAAATAAGACGGAAAATACTGTGAAAAAGGTGATATGGGTCGGGTAAAAAGCATAAAGCTTGACTGCTACGGGTCGGATCTTCAAGATTGAGATCTTAAAATGACGATAAAATAGTAGGCTACATTCCAGTCTTCAATATTGAAGCAGTTTTATTGCGTTTGACGGACATTTTGAAAGGGAAGACGGTAGGAATCGTGTTATATGGACGCCACGCCACTGTAGCCTATAGATAAGTGTGAACTCCCCCTCAATATACTGTTATTTTCCTCATAAGTAGGTGTACATTTGTAGAGCATGTAGAGCAAATTGAATTTTTAGCTCGTGTACTATTCTTACACTCACCGATTCAATCATATTTTGGTATAGTAAAACATTTTGTAGTCATTTGGAAAGAAATCCAATATTTTTTAATAAAACTTAAAATGTAATTAAAAGGTAATTTTAATATTTAAATTTCTTCACCTTCATTAGAAATGTTGGCAGCAATAAAATAAGCGTTCTATATTTATGTAGGTATGTGTTAATATTCATTCTGTACATTATCAACACGATTTTGTTTTGTTTTTTTGACAAGCAGTACATACTTTGAAATACAGAATTTTGAAAGAACATTGGCCATACAGAATTTCGACCCCAGCCTACGTAGAGCCATTTTATTCACTATTTCTTAACGTGAGGCAAAATCTCAAGTTTGCCAACTTGTTGAAGTTGAAACGCAAATTGAAATTTCTCTTTATTCACTAATTTTTTGCTAAGCTCAAAAGTTAAAAATCTTAAGTTGATCAACTTCCAGTTTGAGAAATATCCCACGGATAATTTTGAAAAATAAATCAAAAACTATCATTTTCAAATTAAATTCAAATGGTTTGTCAATCAAATTGAAGTTTTCATAGTTTTATGTTTGCTTTGCGAATATATTATTGAAGAAGTATCGAAATTAGAAGCCCAATTAACACATTTTTCGGACAAGAAGCCACATATCAGAAATTGGAAACTCCAAATAAGGTCCCAAATTTGTTGGAGGAAAAACAACAGGAGAGATAGCAGGAAACATAAATTAAAACTTTACAAGGCGAATTAGAACCATAAGCTCTTGAACGCAAAGAGGTCGCTTTGGATGTTGATCAATCTGAATACCAGAACGGCAGAAATACGCTGGATTGCAAACGGTCAGTCGTTGAACTCCTGGTGACTGCGAGATAAGGTTATTTTAGTTAGAGTTTACTTTTATATGTAAACCTACATGAACATGAACATTAGGGTGGTCCTTATACAGGTCATTGTCTTATTTTGAATGACGCACCCTTCTATAAATTAGAAAAAAACCTGTACAATTTTAGGTAATTTTATTAACGTTAGCCCGCTTCCAAGATGTCTGAAGTTTTATATGGAAAATCCCATGTATGTATGTTCAAACTTTAAAAAACATCAAACTTTAAAAATTCAAAATTTTAGTGATGATTGATAAATAAAATTGAATTTTATGTGAGTTGTGTTAAATTAGGAATATAGCTAGAGCACTAGTGGTTATGACCTCCTAGGGTTTTTTGACCCTGTATTCATCTCGGAATTTTTTAGAGTTCCTTGCAAATGTTTCCATTTGAGCTTCATTCCTGCGCCCAGGCAAGAGGCAGAGTCAAAGTAAAAAATAATTTTATTGAATTGGAAATTCATATGTTTTTCATATTTAATTAATTTTCATATTTAAAAACGTTTAAATTCTTATTTTGGGTATTTATGTCTGCAATATTAATTATTACGCGATGAAGCAACATGTTCTAAAGTCCCTTTAAGAAACTTTGATAGATTCAGAATTTCTAAAAACCACGAATATTTCGACTTTTTATTTTTTTTTGTTCCGAAAAAAAGTCTTTTTTATGGCACTAGGGTGATGCTTGGAATGAAATACTAACAGAATTTCAAAATATAGGTACTCTGTCTAATGTTTATTCAAACCATTATCGTTTGGGTTCCATGTACGAATAGCTAAGATGGTGATGGATCGAAAAGGCTTTGAAAAATCCGAAGATTTGAATTTGTATTTAATCCTCCGGGAGCAGGCGTTGTTAGCACTTTATAGTGACTTTTTGAGCTCAATACCTGCTCTATATTCATATAAATAAATTAATTGTTATTTCCATATCAATAAAGACGTAACCTATCGAATTCCTTTGAAAGATGTCTGTAATGTCGATAATTATCGATCGACAACACATCAAGTAATATTGTTAGTGAATACAGACTATGGATGGTCCAATGTCAGAGAATCCATCAATAGTTCCATACAAAAACAATTAGGGAGATAATGGCAAAATTTGATTAAGAAAGGTTTCCAAATATCTCGCTAAGCTAAATATACTCCCTAAGCACCTATTAGTATAACTACAGCAGAGGGTCCTTCTCTAAGCTAAGTCGATTTAAAAATTGGTTCAGGTCTTCAATGGTAGACAGGTTTTAGCACTTATGCATATGTCCACAAAGATGTGTCACTAGACGTTGAGGAAGTTATTGATCGGTTCATAAAACAAAAATGAAAAATCAATCTCGTGCTTTGAGAAAAAGTATAAAACCATATTACATATTATGTATGTATATTACTTTTGGTTTTTATTAGTTATTTTTTTGCTTTAAGTAATTTTTTATGGGAGATTTGACCCAACCAAACATCCCGTTTTGTTTTGATTATACTGTGTTTACTACTTGTAACTATACATTTTTGATTGCTAAATTTCAAAAAGCTGTATTTTGGAAACATAAATTGGAATCAAAATGAAGAAAATTTTCTTTTTCATAAAAATACGATTTCTTTGCTATTTTTTAAATTTATCGTAAACGCCAAAACTTGATCATGAGCTAGTAAGTAGTGAACACCAAAAGTATCGTTAACGCCAAAAACATCAAAAACAACGTAAATTTGGCAACAGCAGCATTTTGTTTATATTCACTTTATTCCATTTACAAAAATATAACGAAATACTGAAAATCAACTCGTTCCATTTGTGTCCAAAATGTGTTTCCTGTAAAATTTACATATTGTCGCTTACGATTAATTGGCGGTTAGGTCTGGTTGTGTTCTATATCAAAATGATAGATAGGTTTGGATTGCAAGCTTGAAAATTAAATAATAATGGTGAAAATTTAAAGTAAAAAAAGGTGAAAATTTAAAAGATATAAATCAGCTTATGAAACTATTTCCAAAAATTCCTACGCTCAAAATCTCTGCAAAATCAAAAAATTGTATATGAAAACTTTAATTTGGTTCTATTTATTTTTCAACCATATATAATTCATATTTTAAGCGGACTCTCCTGATCTAATTAAATTTTTTAAATAAGTCTATTTTGAGATAAAATGTTTAAAATAATTTATATCTCCAACCAGTAGGAGATAGATAAAAATCTTGAACTAGTAAGATTCTTAGAATTTCATTATCTATTTACCAACAAAATTTCAAAACTCTAGCATTCTAATTAACGAAATTAGAAAATAGACATAAAAGGACATTTTCCCTTTTATATGCTACAATAATAAAGATTATCAAAAAATCCAAACTTATTGCACTATAAAATATATTTGGATATCAATACAAAATTTTACTTTTACTCTACCTCCCACCACTTAGCTAATCAATAATCTTAGCGTTGCACATGTGGCGTTACATTTGTTCGTTTCACAAAAATTCAACCTTGAAATTTCACTCTCAACGGCAACGCGCCCAAAGAAGTTTAACATTTAAACCAAATTAGGGGGGTGCGTCATTCAAAATAAGACAGTGACCTTTATAAGGACCACCCTAATGAACATACATTTGTACGGTGCACATTTTATTCAATACATAATTTATAAGAAACAAGCCGACCCGTGCTCGCGTTGCTTCTCAAACTTTAAAAAAATAATATTTTGTTCGCTATAAGTACATAATATTAAAGGAGTTTGTTTATTTGCATACCTTCCTACCTACATATGTTTTTTCTTTCAAAAGCTTTTGGGTTAACAATGTTTTTGCAGTGTAACCATTTTGCAAATATGTACGTGAAACGTTTTTTAAGACTGAATTCATCTAAATTTATTCATAACATTTTCCCTTTTAAAATATTCGCCAAACTCCATTCAATTGCTGTATTATTAATTTTACCTTACTTACTTACTTATTTTTGATGGCACTCACAGCCCAGGATGGGCTTCGGCGTCAACTAACAAGCCCTTCCAGCCAGCTCTGTCCCTAGCTAGCCGCTTCCTGTTGCGCACACCGAGTGCTTTGATGTCGTCATCCACTTGTTTGCGCCACCTGTTACGGGTTCTTCCTCTGCTGCTTCCCCATCGGGGTTGGATTCGGAGACTCGTCGGACAGGTGCGTTGCTGTCCATACGCTCAGCTTAACGCTTAATTGTACCTCTTTCTTTAATTACACACGACTGTAAACTGTGTTGTTTCCGTCATTTTAAGATCTCTTCTTAAAGGTTCTTACTCGAACCAATTCAATTTTATATTAACCCGAAAACACCTTCTTTTTTTATATAAAAGCGACGCATGGCGATTACCAACGATAAGACATACACAATACACAAATAATTACATCACATAATGTGATGACACACACTGCGACCTAAGGATCTACAGGACTTGGATGAGGGTAGACATCTTACAACTCTTCCCCCAAATTTATTTCTCTTAGAAATTTAAGTATTTGTAGTACATTCAGAGATGGTAAATCACTCTCTTCCACCTGGTAACGTCCCAGGTGTTTGTGTCTTTGGTGCACAAGTGCATCACATTTGCCTAGAATGTGGTCCGGTGTTTCCTCATCGATATCGCAGAATCTGCAAGTGGCACTGCTTACTAATCCGAGAATGCTAAGATGTCGTTTTAATTTGCAGTGTCCAGTGAGGAGACCTGTTATTTTTCTTAGGTTGTTCCTACTTAAGCTGATACAGTTTAAAGACCGCACTTGGTTGTAGTTCCCAAGTAGTAGTTTAGCCTGTCTCAGCCCTGGTAGTTCTTTCCAATTTTTGGATCTAATGGACTCTTCTACAATGGTAGCTTTACGTTGTAGCGCTACACACTATTTTTTTACCTTTCTACAACTACCTACACCATTGTGCTCACCCAACTGGCAAGAATTCAATTTGTGGAAGAAAAGACCAAAACAAAAATAACAAAAACACAAATCAGCTACCCGTTGATTGCTTTGAATAGCATTCCTGGATGGAAATAATTTAAAAAAAATGAAAACTTTCAAAAGTTTATATATTTATTGCTCAGCTTGTATGTATAATTAAGGAAAGATATAGATCTTAAAATGTTCGTAAGAATGTTGAGTTTATTAAAAAATTCCTATTATTTTGAAATATCAAACAGTTTTCAGTGTATGAGTGAATATTTGGGACAAACTCTTAGAAGAAAAGGTGACAAAAAATTATAAAACAATAATATTATGAAAATTAAAACAAATTAAGAAATAAAAAATATCATAAAACCGTCTCATCAGTTAATTATTTTATGAGTTATGTGCGAAGGAACAAAATAATTCTTTCGTCTTTATATAATAGTTAAGATTAAGATTAAGATTAAGATTAAGATTAAGATTAAGATTAAGATTAAGATTAAGATTAAGATTAAGATTAAGATTAAGATTAAGATTAAGATTAAGATTAAGATTAAGATTAAGATTAAGATTAAGATTAAGATTAAGATTAAGATTAAGATTAAGATTAAGATTAAGATTAAGATTAAGATTAAGATTAAGATTAAGATTAAGATTAAGATTAAGATTAAGATTAAGATTAAGATTAAGATTAAGATTAAGATTAAGATTAAGATTAAGATTAAGATTAAGATTAAGATTAAGATTAAGATTAAGATTAAGATTAAGATTAAGATTAAGATTAAGATTAAGATTAAGATTAAGATTAAGATTAAGATTAAGATTAAGATTAAGATTAAGATTAAGATTAAGATTAAGATTAAGATTAAGATTAAGATTAAGATTAAGATTAAGATTAAGATTAAGATTAAGATTAAGATTAAGATTAAGATAAATAAGAAACACTTTTTCAATTCCCACCCATCTTTAATGCTCTACCAACGGTCTTTAATGCGAGGTAGATGCTTGCCTGGCCAACTTCTAGAGTTTCCTAGAGTTTAAAATCGAAATTTGAAAACCTCGACTTTGAGTGAATAAAACCAAATTTAAAAGTTGAAAAAATCGTCGAGTTGTGTTCAACTTTGACTGAAAAAAATCAATCTTAGAATATCTAGGCGAAAACTGACGTGTGGCCATCACCTTATATCTCTATGCAAAATAATCGCATCGAATCTTTCCAGCGCAAATATAATCATTTCGCACTAACCCATTTGCACTAGAAATGATCCAAATCATCTCGCTCCATATTGCAAATCGCTTTCTTCTTTTTTTTAAACATGATATCTCTGGTGGAAAAGCATGGGGTGTTATGTTTTTACACCAACTCATAGTTGGTTTCATTGATTCTCCGGTTTTGTTCGATAAAATTCATTTGAAAGTTAGACGCAACAATTCTCGGAACTCTGATATTATTCATCTCGGCCTCCATCATATTTTGGTTTCAATGAGCCGTGATTTAATTGTGAGAAACATGGGGCGATGGATGATAGGGTGAATGAAAATCATAATGCTTTTGTTTTGAGTTACTAGCCTAATTTAATGGTGTTCCTGATATTCGTTGAGTGCAGCCAATATATTTGTTTGTATTATATGATATATATGGCAGTTCGTGCACTTTATGTTTAATTTAATTTTGTGTGTGCTTTAGGCTTAATCTATGTTTTTTGACTACAATTGTTGCTCGTAATATGAGTTTCACCAATTTATCAAATTCCTTAATTTGCTAAGTCTAAATTCAATTTGATTAGAGAATCACTAAAAACATTTTAGTTTTAAATAAATCTACCTACTTTCATATTTTGTTGTTCCCTTAACTCTTCCCGAACTGATTTGAATAAGAAATAAGTTTCTACGCAGCAGATGAACGATAATAGAAACATGAAGTACCTATACATTAGAATCTCTGAACACCATGCTAATAATATTGATTGTGACAAATTGCTAGTTCTTATATCTGAAGGCACAACAATCCGATGAGAATAGAAATGTAATGTTACACATGCTTTCATTAAGCACTATCACTAGCTGAACTGATTTAAATTAAAAGGAGATGGATTACTTCTCGGCCAAGAGCGTATAGATGCGTCAATGAAACTAGTACCTTTATAAATCTAAGTGTGAGTAAATTTAAAACTGTGAAGTTATATATACATGGTATGTGGGGATTTGGAGATTTTCTTGTCTTTAAAAGTCTTCAAGTAGGTATTATTTCAAAAACTGAAACCCTAAGAAACATGATGTGCGTTTTACGCTTGTTATGATGCTTATATGCATTTGAACGAACTTTGTACAAGAACGTCTAAAAATCCCCACGCATGATTTACATAACACTTCGAGGTTTGAATGTCTCAGCTTTTTTTGTCATTGAGCCAGAAGTGCATGGCAAGGTTCTGAAAAATATTGCGTACCAAAATTTACAAAAAAATAATTATTCCATTTAAAAAAAAATGTACTTTTTTCCCTCTTCAATATTTTTTTTACGTTTTCGCCGCCTAAGTTATCGCTATTGTACCTGTTCTGAAAACGAACATTTTCCCGACAGCTGTTTTTTTCCGGGAGACTATTCAAATATAAACCAGTGCAGTGGCGAACGGAGAGTTTTGTGGTTTCAAACACCCAACGAAATATCCTAGAGAAAAGTTAAAAAAAAAAAATTACTTGACCTTCGAATACAATCAGTGTATAGATTATGTTCTTTCCTCTCTAAGACAATTAAACATTGGCGTTGAGGTGAGAAGGTTCCTTTTTTGTGCATTTTTATGTATGCTTGCCAGAGCGCTTGATAGTCTGTATGACTGGATGCAGTGTGCTCGGGGTTGTAGAGCATGGAAACCCATCGTGCCTATTCATGAATCATGAAGCCTGATAAGTTAGTAAGTTGAATACAAAAATTCTATGTACTTTTCTACAACAATTCCGTATTGTTGCACAAAAAAAAAAAAAACACGAGGAAATTGCAAGAAACCAAACAAAAAGGAATAAAGATAGATTTTCATTCTATAATTCCTGTTGTTTGATTGTTGGTACAAAATAAAATCATTGTTATTGCAAACAAAACGAAAACTTGGGGCTTTTGTTTTTGTTTCCACACCAGCAAGATGATCACTGTGTTTGTTGTTTTGCCCCTAAAACTGTTAATAAATTATTCAACTGTTAATACAAATGTAACGTATAATTTCAAGTTCATCAAAAAATGGTGCGTTTTTACAAAACAGCAGCAACCAGAAAGTAAATACACTTCCTCATCCTTTTGTGAATTTATTGTATAGGACGACTTATTTCACGCGAGTAGCTAGTGGAATTCCGAACAATATTTATAACACTAACGACACGTGAATTAGAATCGATGACAACAAATTAGTGATAAGTGAATAAAACAGGAATACATTGCACAACTGTATCTTTTTTACACAAATAATTATCTTTGTTACAAAAAAAAATAAACTTTTTTACAAAAAAAATAACTTTTTTACCAAAAAAAAAACTAAGTTTTTTACAAAAAAAAAATTAACTGTCATTCGACAAAAAAAAGTCAACAATTTTTTTTTTGTGACCCATCGTTATACTACGTTTTTTGTATAAAAGTTAATTTATTTTTGTAAAAAACTTAATTTTGATTCACAACAATGTTTATATTTTTTAGAAGATTTACCATACAAAAATGGGCACGACTGGATCGCACAAAACTTACTCTCGTAGCTAACAACTTTAACGTAGCTTAAGATTGACAATGTACATATTTATTGGTTCCATAACATTATGGTGGGTTGGGGTCGAAATTCTGTGTGGTCAAAATTCTGTTTTCTGTATGACCAAAATTCTGTTTTTCAAAATTCTGTATTAAAAAAAAAAATCGTTTTGATAATGTCAAAAAGTGCAAACTTTTTTAAATTATCAAAACGATTTTTTTTAAAATACAGAATAAGATTCATTATGATAAAAAGCTTGTTGCTGCCGTAAGATCAGTCAAAAAAAATCAGTCAAAAACTAAGCTCCTTTGCTTAGTAAATTTGAAGATTAGAATATGTTATAACTGCTGTTGCTTAAAAACAAATGATATGCCTACTGGGAAGACATCAAGCTGAGTTTTGTCGTGCCTTTGAAAATTATAAGAAAGTAACTGAAGTATTCAAAATATGCAAAACAACGTTGAGGCCTGGCATCAGAATGTATTAATCTCGTTTGAAAAATTTCACACGAAGAATAAACATCACAAATACGACTTTAATTCGGATTAATACTAGATTCAGAATAATAATTAAATATGAACACTCGTAAGCGATGTTGTGCGTTTCTCAATATTTGTAGAAGTGAAATTGAATATATACTTTTGGAATACCAACATACGTCTATTAGTCAAATACGAGATTCAAAATATGGTATACTGTATTTAAAAACGGATCTGATTTCGCATACGCACAGGTGGCAAGGGCAAAAATGGGTGTCACATTAAAAAAATAAAAACTAAATTTTAAAAAATAAGAAAACTCGACGTATGTATGTAGTATTATGAGAAAGAGACCTGATTTGAGTAAAATTTCCTGTCTGAGGGAATACGTTTAGGTGGTTATCCGGAATTATTCTTCATTATTTTTTTTTTTTAATTCAAATTAATAAATAGAAAATTATTGTTGTTTCTGTAATTCTTCTTTAAAATAATGAACTTGAGCATAAACAGAATTAAAAAAAAAACATTTGGACACACAGAATTTTGAAATGCAGAATTTTGACCCGCTCCCCATTATGATATCATTAAAAAGAAAGTTTTAAAAACTATTTAAAATATAAATGATTACCTACTATAAATTATTATAATAAATTAGTTATTTTAATGGCTACAAAAGATAGAGCTCGAAAAAAAGTATGCCATCTGATTTGTTTAATAAATATGAATTTATGAACAAAACAAAATCAAAAATGATTAAAGCGTTAAAATGTACACAAAGTTAAGTTGCGACACCCACTTTTTTCGCTTTCTCTATCATGGTAAAATTATGGAAAATTATTATCTCGATTTTTTGCACAAACCCTAAACTTGCCCTACACTACGTATATCGCAAGTAAAAATATACACAGTTTTATGCTTTAGTAAATTTTGCATCATTTGAATATTTTTTTATCATTTGAAACATTTACATTTTTATTAATTTTAATTTTTAAGATAATATATATATAACACTTACCACAAAAAATAAAGGAGATAGTTGTATATTAGTACTAAGCACTGTCACAAATTATTATTAACTGTACAAGTCTAAACACTAACACAGACTGAGTTTAATCGACAGGTAAACGCTTGTTTTATAATATTTCAAAATCCTTCTGTAAAATCACCAGGATGAATTGAATACACAACAAATGTTGCAACAGAGAGTAAATGCATTGATGCGCATGATGGTATGATGCATCACATCAAGGATTCAACAATATTTTTTAGTGCAACAAGTAGCTAAAAGCATGTTAATATTTCTCGCTTTGTATAATAAATTGTGTCTTCTGAAGGATTTTTTTAATTTTAACTAACTCAGGTCTTTTTTAATGCCATGCACGGCACTAGATAGAAGGAATAGAAGGAAAGGAAAGATTTTTGTTGGCACAGTGGACTGAGAATAAGATGTTATTTATTATCTCATGAAATTCAATGGGTGGCATCCAGTTGAGTTGAAACTGGGAACATAACAAACAAAGGAGAGTGGGCATTTTTGTCGACCTGCCCACAAATGAGATACATCGTTGGAAAGGTTTTTGTATGGACACAAATCTGTTAACCATAGGGTTAAGGCAGTATATGGCAACGAAGTTTGCGGTTAGATCAAACAAAAATTGCATTAGTGTTCCATTGAAATGACAGTATTGGTTACTTTCGATGAGCTGAATAGATCATAAAAGAACTTTTTTTTACCAATGGCCAATAAAACCAAATAATATCATATATATATATATATATATATACATATTATGTACATACATATATATTGAACAAAATAATATTTACATTTTGACTTATAACTAGTAAGATACGATATATTTATTGGTACATAGGGGGCCTAATATTATACTTTGTCTTTATTTTAAAGGATTATAAATTATAAAATGCATGTCAAAAAATTAATTCTGAAAGTCGGTTGACTTTATTGTCCTCTGAGTGTTCCGTCAGGGTTGTCAGGTTGTGGTTGGGGAGGGGGGATTGGTTGGCATTTAGCCTCGGTGATATGCTGACCCTGTGTCAGCGTAGAACGAAACTGTTTGCTCGTTGTCCGTGATGATGTTGTAGTCCAGGATGTCCATCGTAATGAGATATCTCGGCTCACGGTGTTGTTGCTGAGTGGCCATTCTCCTCATCAGTTGAATTGAGTGACTGTTGGTGAGTCCTCTACCCAGCTTCTTTGCTTGAAGCAGTATTAACCTGTCCAGGGGGATGATGTTCGCCTCTATGTAAAGACGCTCGTTGCTGTGATGTCTTATTCGCTGCCGTTTGAAATGTAGTCCGGTACAAATCCTTAGTAGCTTTCTTTCGAACATTTGAAGGTCTTTCATGGCCGTCTTCGAGATGGAGACTAGACTGGGAAGGAATAGCTGATAACGGGCCGCAGGAGCTGCTTAAGAAGCTTCGTCTTCTGGCTTAGTCCGTTTCTGCGCCTCTTAAATGGGTGGAGTCGGTGGAGAGCACAGTTGGCTTTTTTGAGCACTTTTCGTGAGTGTGGGTTGAACCTTAACAACTCATTGAAGTGGATGCCTAGGTACTTCACGTTCTTTTTGGCTGCTATTGTAGATCCATCCGGAAGTTTCAGAACCAGACTTCTGCAGTTGGCTGCGCTGCAACTACCTCTACTGGGTCTCTTTACTGGAAATCTTTATTTTGCAGTGGACCTTTTGCTACGAAAGCCGTACTGCCGGTCATTAAGAAGCTTTCATTCCTCGAGATATTTCTTGAACTGGAAATTAATCAGCGTTTCCAAGACCTTGGAAAGAAGGGACGTAAGTGCGATTGGTCGATAGTAAGAGGGTGAAGAAGATACGCCTCTTATAGGGACAGGCTGGACAAATGGTGTTTTCCATCCACTCGGAAAGAGACCAGTAGAGTAGAACAGATGGGAAAGCTTACGCAATGGTTTTGCCAGCGTTAAAGAACACCTCTACAGAACAATGGGAGGGATACTATCCCGGCCAGCGGATTTGTGTACGTCGAGATCTTTTAAAACTCTAGCAACTGCACGAGTGCGAAAGAATATTTGTCCCATAAAATCATTTACCCTCTCAAGTACTGGAGGAATCATAACACTTTCTGGCAGCGTCGAATTAACAGCAAACTGTGCTGCAAGCAAATTGGCTTTATCTTGCGAGCTGACAAAAGGAGTATCGTTGAAGACGAGCGTTGGAACCGAGGACGAGTGGGTATTTCGTATGTTTTTTACAAATGACCAACAATTTTGACTACCTTTGGGACATTGCAGTATTTTTTGCCGTAATTTTTGATCATGTAAAAATTTGGTTTTTCGAATATGAACGTTACAGGTCTTTATAGCTTGTTGGAACTTTTTCCGGTTTTCCTCAGTAGGGTTGGCTTTATAACATCGGAAGCTTACTTCTCTAATCTCTTTACAGCTCGTGCACCGGTATCTCCTTCTTAATTTTCTCCTATTTACCTAATCACTCGTGCTGTGTTTAAAACATTTTCAGGTTAGCCATAACCCCTTTTGCGCGCGTGGAATATAAAAAAAAGTTTATCGCTCCATTGCTTGTCTTTTTGTATACTGCAGCTGTCTAGTTCACAAATGTCAAATATTATTGACGCATGACGCGATTGGCAAAAATTATAACATCATCCCATAGGGTGATTTATTTTGTATTTGCCAATTTTTATCAGGGTTATCTTTTCTCAAAGAAAATGCATAAGTACTTTGGAAAAAAAAAATCTTGCAAGATTTTGAATAGCTTATTGTTAAGGGCTGTAGTAGCCCGTAGAGTAATGGTTAGTGCGTTCAACTGTCACGCTGGAGGTCTGGGTTCGCTTCCCAGCCTCGTCCACCTAAAAACTAAAGTTTTTTTTTTCAGGGCTACTGCCTCTTGCGAGGAATTGACAAATCCTCCAAGAGTATCACTTGTCACGAATAAGTGCTTCTCGTCTAGCCGTTCGGATTCGGCATAAAATTGTAGGTCCCTTCCATTCCTGTCAATAGGCGCACACAGGAATGGTTGCGAGTTGTTAGTCACTAGGCCCTGGTTCTTCATGAGCCGTTGTGCCACCCCATTTATTTTTTTTTTATATTGTTAAGGGCTTAGTATGATACTAATTAAAATTTTTCTAATTCTTAATAGCCCAGTCAAATTAGACAAAAAAAGCCCTAACCCGGACAAAATTTTGTACAGGTAAATTTTTTAGTCGAAATGTTCAGAACAATGTTCTTAATCAACTGTTAAAAGTCCCAAGCAATTCGCGTTGGCGTACGACCACAATCTTGAAAAAATGCAGCCATCTTGCACTCTTTGCTTGTGGCTATATCTCTGGAACTTTTTGCCCTAAAAAGACCATTCAAATGTCAAATGGACAAGCTTAGATTGGCAAAATCAGGGAGTTAAATACAAATTAGTTACAGGTATTGCATGGCTACTGTTTTAAAATAAATGAATTTAACAGAGTAAATTGCAGTGCAAATTCAAAAAAATTAAGAATTACCCATAAATATTTACTAAAAATCTGAAATTAAGAGGACATGTTCACAACAGTACCAATAATCATATGTGTAAGTTCCCAAGAAATCCCTTTTGTGGTTAAACTGCAATTTATAAAAGAGTACCATCATTTATATTTGTCGACTTTTGGCTAAAACCTGGGGTATATTTTTGTCCTAGAAAGATCATCCAAACGTAAAATGGACATGCTGTGGGGATGGGCGTTAAGGAATAGACTCTTTATAGCTGATCCTGCTCCAGAGGATATTCTTAAAATTATATCATGCAACTGTGAATGCTAATGCAAGCGAAGCTGTGTGTAAAGATTTCCTTACCGCTGGTGGGGGGAAATTCTTACTGATTTAAGAAAAATAAGAGGAAGGTGATTCCTTTTCAAAATCTTTATTGATACTCAATACTTAAAACTATTTTACGCATTTATATCCTTTTTTCCTAAAGGAAAAAAAGATAACAATTATGTACAACAACAATTATGTTATGCATGCTTATCGTACACACACACAAGAGACAGGCATCGTGATTGTACATGTTTATTTACATAGGTAATGGTGTTTAATCTTTAAACAAAGTGGTCTTAGCTGCATGGCAATCTGTGGTTATTAATAATATTAATATTAATAATGAAATGTTCTAGGGTTCCTTTATTTTTGTTTGTCAAAATTAATATACTTAAAAAATACTGCTCATAGCATTTTTTTATTTGTGATTTTTTTAATTGGTACTGTTCGGAACATGTCCACAAAATGTCAGCTTTTTAATAAATATTTCTTGGACATGGGCATTTATTTTCGGTTTTGCATTGCACTGCAAGTTTATACTCTTTTTTAGTAGTTTCATTCAAAACAGTGTAGCTACAAAACACCTGTTTCTAATTTTGTGTAGGCTTCACTGATTTTGAAGTCAAAGTCTGTCCGTTTTACGCTTGCATGGTCTTTCTAAAACAATTTGATAGCCCGAATAGCAAAAAGCCGACAAATTCAGATGATGGTACTTTTTATTTAAGAGGTGGCCTCATCCCAACAGGGATTTTTTGGTAACTTATTACTTATTATTGTTGGTATGTTTTGAATATGTTCACTTAATTTCAGACTCTTAATACATTTTTATTTATGGGATATGGGTATTTTTTTCGTATTTGCACTGCAATTTACTCTGTTAAATTCATTTAATTTAAAAAAAATCCGAATGCAATACCTATAACTAATTTGCATTTACTTCCCTGATTTTGTCTATCTAAGCCTGTCCATTTGACATTAAAATGGTCTTTTTAGGGCAACAAGTTCCAGAGATATAGCCACAAACAAAGAGTGCAAGATGGCTGCATTTTTTCAAGTTTGTGGTCACGCCAACGCGGATTGCTTGGGATTGTTAACAGTTGATTAAGAACACTGTTCTGAACATTTCCACTAAAAAATATCCCTGTAAAAAATTTTGTCCGGGTCAATATCTAATTTGATTGGGCTATTAAGAGTTTACTAAAATTTTCTAAATTTCAAATACTTTTTAACTAGCATCATACCCAACCAATTTCCTTCATAAGATTCAGCTGAAAATGTCCAAAATAGTGACAAAAAATTTCACAAGCATACCTTGAAATGTAACGGGTGATTTTTTAGCTGGTTTGTTTTGGCAACACTGGTTTTGACAGCTGACGTGTGTTTAGTACCTTGTGTCACTGTCAAACAGCTTCAGTTTGGTTTGCAATTTAACCATGGATCGTCTTACAAATGAACAACGCTTGCAAATTATTGAATTTTACTATCAAAACGCTTGCAAATTATTGAATTTTACTATCAAAATTCGTGCTCGGTTCGAAATGTTCATCGCGCGCTGCTTCCATTTTATGGTCGGCATTCTCGACCTTCTGAGCAGTCTATTCGGAAGATTGTGACCAAATTTTGCACCAAATTTACTTTGTTGGACATTAAACCACCAACACGTTTACGTACTGTGCGTAGTGAAAAAAATATTGCGGCCGTATAAGCTAGTGTGACAGAAGACCGGCGCCGTTCCCAGCAGTTAGGCCTTTGTTACAGCACTACGTGGAAAATTTTGCGGAAGGATTTGGGCGTAAAGCCTTTTAAGATACAGCTGGTGCAAGAACTAAAGCCAGCCGACCTACCACAACGCCGAATTTTTAGTGAATGGGCTCTTGGAAAGATGGCCGAGGATCCGCTTTTTTATCGAAAAATTGTGTTCAGCGATGAGGCTCATTTTTGGTTGAATGGGTACGTAAATAAGCAAAATTGCCGCATTTGGAGTGAAGATCAGCCAGAAGCATTGCAACAGCTACCAATGCATCCCGAAAAAGCCACTGTTTGGTGCGGTTTATGGGCCGGCGGCATTATTGGGCCATTTTTCTTCAAAGATGATGCGAATCGCAGCGTTACTGTCAATGGTGAACGCTACCGAGCGATGATAACAAACTTTTTTTTGCCCGAAATGGAAGTTCTTGACTTGCATGATATGTGGTTTCAACAAGACGGTGCCACATGCCACACAGCACGCGAAACAATGGCGCAATTGCGAGGCGAGTTTGGTGAACAGTTAATTTCACGTTTCGGGCCGGTCAATTGGCCGCCTAGATCGTGCGATTTGACACCATTAGACTATTTTTTGTGGGGGTATGTCAAGGCTATTGTCTATAGGGACAAGCCCGCTTCGATTGACGCACTGGAAGCCAATATCCATGCATTCATTCGTGAGATACCGGCCGATATGTGTATGCCAAAATTGGACTCAGCGGATGGGCTACCTGAGACGCAGCCGCGGTCAACATTTGCATGAAATTATCTTAAAACATTAAATTGCAAGGTTCAAACTATCGATTCAAATAAATATTTCATTCATTTTTTCGAATGTTTTGTATTTTTTTTTTTTTAAGTTCTAAACCTCTTAATAAATCACCCATTATAAGTTTAATTGAATGAAGTTCAAGGTTTAATAATTATAATACTTTTAATTTTTAAATGTAATTCAACTTTATAAGAATGATTAAATCTAAGTATAATTTAAATAAGTCAATTCAATGTGCAGATGTCGACGAGTTGGCGGCTCAAGGTAGAAGAAAAGGACAGAAACTATTTCGGCTGTCAAAATTGTAGGCTCGTACAGAGTTGTTGGATAAGCTCTTTTCAGATGTTGGTGGATTTGTAGTTCAGAGGATTGTTCATATCATTCATCCAAATCCAAACCAATTAAACGTCCCTCCATCTTTATGGCTGGAAACGGACAACTGGCGCCGCCGGCCGCTGGAGACTTCAGGAGACTTTGTTTTGAGAATGGGCTTCGATGTGTTGAACTGGAATTCCTAAGAGAATAAGTATTATTTGGAGAGTTACTTGCCTGATAAGACGGTTGGTTTAAATTATCAACAAATGCTTTTGCTTCAAGAAAGTGACACGATGAGTCAGTTGGTTCACTTCTTACTTTGAGCTGATGTTGGTGACGCTTCCGTAAGCCACGTTTCGTTTTAACTAATTACATCTTGACTCCTATTGGCTTGATAATAGTGGATTCTATTCAACATTGACCTTTTGCGAAGTTTCTGGCATATGCAGCTTCGTTTTATATGACGTTCTGGAATTATTTCTTTCGTGCAACAATTCGGCAGGTGATTTTCCCGTTTTTGGGTTTGAGGTGGTGCAGTCAGTTGATAGGCATTGGGATAAAGCGGAATCTTTGTTGGGGTTATCATTGAAGATATTCTTGAAATGGGTTTTGAACGTGCGGACAAATCATTCGGCTTCACCGTTTGAGGCAGGTTGAAATGGTGCAGTTCGCAAGTGCTGGATTCCATTCTGTTTGCAAAAATTAATAAATACTGATGACGTGAATTGTGGCCGTTATCCGACACCAGTGTTTTTGGCAGTCCTTTGATGGTGAATATTTTTATTAAGGCTTGAATAGTCGCAGTGGTGGTGGTAGAATTCTTCATAGGCACAACAAATGAAAATTTCTAGTATACATCAATACAGATTAGCCAGATTTAATCAACGAACGGTCCAGCATAATCAATATGCACTTTTTGCCATGGACGTATTGACCAGGAGCTGTATTCCTTCGGAGGGTCTGCTGCAGATGACTGACACTCTTTACAGTTTGAAGCTCGTTCCTCTACACCTTGGTCCACTTTTGGCCACCAGCAGTATCTTCTAGCTAATTGTTTCATTCGGAGAATGGCCCAGAGCGCTTCGTGCAGCATCCCCGCTTCCCTTCGCTAAAAAGCTTTTAGAATCACGAGTCGAAGATGTTCGGTTTGGAGCAAGATAAGTCCTTGGTTCTTCTATTCAAATATGGTGGTTTGACATCCTGATCTTCCTCTGATAATTTTTCTGGCTAATCTGAAAGTATAAAATTGCGATTTTTTTTAACGGTAATGTCTTTATCAATAAAGGCTACGATATCCGCCTTTGCCACTGGTAATTACTCCACTTTTCCATAATATGGCTCTGAAATTTCCATGCAGATCTCTTCTTGTTTACGGTCAAACTGGCAATCCAAAAGAAAAACGAGACAAGGCATCAGCATTGGCATGCTTCTCGGTAGGTCGATATCTAATGCGCTAAGTATAGGTTATAAGAATAATTGCCGAACGTTGTAAGCAATTGGCAGTCATTATAGGCAATTTCTTTTCGGGGTTGAAGAGCGACACTAACCGCTTATGGTCTGTAACTAACGTAAATGTGCGTCCATATAGGTATTGATTAAGTGATTGTACCCCATATATGATGGAAAGTGCCTCTTTTTCGATTTGGCTGTATTTTTGTTGATGTTTCTCGAGCGTTTTTGACCCGAAAGCAATTGGCGATTCATTTCCCATTTCATATATGTGCGCTATCATTGCTCCTATTCCATACGAAGATGCGTCAGTTGCTAGAACTATTGGCAACTCCGAACAATAACGAACGAGACAATAATTAGCATCAGCCAGTAGTTGTTGTTTAAGTTTTTTCGAACGCCTTTACGACGAGCCCCATATAAAGAGTACATTTTTTATACGAAAACGGTTAAGTGGTGCTGCAACTTCGGAAAAATTCCGAATAAACTTTCCATAATAGTTTGCTTTAACTAGGAAAGTTTGTAATTCTTTAAGGTCTGTCGGATGACGCAAGAACTCCGTATTGGGACGGGCAGATAACCTGTGCGTTAATTAAATGGCCTAGGAACTCAACTTTAGATTGAAAAATTTTTTGCAAAAAGTCTCTTAAACACTGACTCAAGATTAAGTAAGTGCTCTTTGTCATCTTTTCCAAATACTAATATGTCATCCAGATATATGGACAATTCAACCCTGACAGTACCTGTTCTAGCGTCTTTTGGTAAATAGCTAGAGCACTCGAAATTCCAAAAGGAAGTCTCGGGTACATGTAGATCCCAAGTGGTATATTCACGAGAGTCAGAGATTTTGAATCTCATCTAGCTTTATTTTCTAGCTCTGTTTTCGAAAATTGTTGTCCACCCGCAAGTTTATTAAAAAAGATTCTCTGGTCTTGGAATTGGATACTGACCTACTTCTTAGTGAGGATTGATGGTGTAGTGTATTTAGAAATAAATAAAACACATCCGTTTCTATTGATTGCTACACACTGAATGATTTGTATTATTAAATCAATGTTGAATATTTATTCAGTGTCGACTCTCTAAAATCTCTTAATAAAAACAATCTTCTATAACAGGTACAATACTACATTAGTTTCTTCTTTTAAAACTATTTGAAATATTAATTCTGAAACAAATAATTTTTAAGCTCGGATCGTCTGCTTGATCTTCGAAGTTTAGGAGTCTCAGTTATTCTTTGATTTGATGAATAGATGTTACTTTTTGTGTCAGCTATATTGGTAGACTTAACACTCGACTCAGCGCCGCTTCTTAACTTCTTTAAGTGAGAGATATTTCGACGATAACTTCTGCCTGTTTCTTTTGACATAACGACAACCTCACCAGCTCTCTTCGAAATTACTTTATGTGGTTCTGGTTCAAAGTTAGATGCCAATTTATTTGTCTTCATTCGTTTTATTAGAACTTCATCTCCTTCTTCAATATTGTTTTCTTTTGCTTGTCTTCGTTTATCTGCATACACCTTTCCTTTCTTTTTTTTCTCTTTATCTTTATCGGCAGTTTTTCTCATCAATTTTCATTGGTTGTTAAATGATTGGCAACTTATCCCTTATGTTACGTCCAAAAAGCATTTGTGATGGCGTTTTTGGAGTCGTCGAGTGTGGTATTGAACGATACATTAGCAAATATTCGTTTAAATCGGTTATCCTATTTCTGCCAGTGTTTTGACTGATAATAAGTCTTTTTATGATGGACCAATTTTGTCTTTCAACTTCACCATTTTGCTGTGGCCAATATGGTGTTGTATTAATCAACTGTAAATTGTTTGAATTACAAAAAAATGGTCTTCCATTATCAGCCGTAATAGATAACGGCAGTCCGAATCGAGCAAATATCGTTTGTAGCCGTTTGATTGTCTCCGTAGAATTGATTGTTTTCATAATTTCAATCTCGATGTACCGACTTTAATAATCAAGTATAGCCAATAAGTGATGTTGTGATGGCAATGGGCCCAGAAAACAATTTTTGTATCTACGACCTTCTCCAACGTCACTGTAATTCTTCGATATGGTTGTATGATTGGAAAAACATCCTTCTTTATTGGTATATCTATCAAGACTCCCTTGATTTTCCAAGCGGTTCCGTCTTTTCTTCATCAATTTTATGAACTGTATCTATTTTCAAAATACCCAGTTTTGTTGCTGTGTCTCGACCGATGAGAAGTTTACCTTCACCTCTTAGCACATAGAAGTCACTATAACATTTGCCCGATAGTTCAAATTTAGCCGTAAATGCACCTTATAGCGGTAGCTCATGTCCACCGTAGGCTCTAAAAATTTTTCATGCTTCCTTCCGTTGGTTCGTTACAATAATTTTATTTGATTTCAAAAATTCCCATAACTGCTGACTCATCAAATTGTACTTTGAACCGGAATCAATTACAGCAGTGACCATCACTCCTCCAATTCTGCATTTGACTTCACAACCATCATCCTTGGTACTGACATTGAAGACGTATTCATCCCTGTCGACGGTTATGTGCTTCACTGAATCGTCATTTTTTTTCTTTGTTTGAATAGTCCAATGTTTCTGCAATTTTTGATATTTTTTTGACTGATGCATCATGACCTTCAAACTCACGCGTTCGTTTGCGTGATCGACATACCCTGGCAAAATGATCTCGTCTACCGCATTTATTACACAACTTTCCTCGTGCGGGGCATTTTCCATCATTTCCAAAATGACCATGGAAACCACATCGATTACGTTCAATTTTTTTTTTTGAGTCATGTCATTGTGGGTATGGTTGTTTTGTTTTCCAAGACTTAAAATTTATTTTGTTACATCTTCGATTCGCGGTTGTGGCTTATCTGCATCGAATAATTTCTCTTGTTGCGCAACTGTTTCAAACACTTTTGCAACACGCAGGTTTTCGTCTAAACTGGTGTCACCTCTCACCTCTGCAAATCTCTCCGTAGAACAGCTGATCGACAATTTTGAATGATTTGATTCTTCACAATTTCTTCGAGATTCCCTTAAAAGCCACATCGTTCAGCCTGCATCCGTAATCGTATCGTGAACATGTCAATATTCTCATCAGACTTTTGTTTCATTTGTCGAAGAATATCTCGTTCATAACTAGTATTTGCTTTTGGTTGGAAAAATGTATTCAATTTAGCAACCGTTCTCTCATATTCGTTCATATGCGGAACATATTGCTCAACATTTGCCAATGGCCCAACTAATTCACCTCATGAATAGTCTGGCAAAGTAGCAATTAGCATTTGGAATTTTGAACCAGCATAATGTAGAAGAAGGTCTTGCTTCCAATTTTCGTCGAAGATGCGACTTGCTCTTATCATCGTTTCGAAAGAATGTAGCCACTTCTGCCATTCAATTCCAACATTATCACAATATAATGAATAATCGAATTCTCGAACTTGGAGACCCAACGGCCTAACTGTAACTAAAAAAAAAATAATAATTTATTTACTAACTTCATTTCTATAAAATTCCATTTCATCTCTTAAACTGAACTAAAATAAATCTTCATGATAAAATTCATTCTTATTTATTTTTTTTGTTACATTGTTTCAGCATTTAAGCCGCTCAAATTAATTTGAGTCAAACAAAGAATTTCAAAAGCTGCATTTAAGCACATTGAATTGGGCAAAAACAGTTATGCATTTAAGCATCACAATTCAAATCATTTCTTTTTCAGCATTTAAGCCGCTCAAATTTTTGAGTCAAAATTTAAAATTTAAGCATGGAATATTTGTTTCATCACAATTTATTCCATAAATTATTTCAATATTTTACTGTACATAGGCAACCCAATCTTTTCCTTTTTTTTTACATTTCAACACTATTATTAATTTGTATTCAATTTTAATTTTATGCGTGTACAAACCAATGTTTATACACATAAATACATTATGTAGATGTGAATGTACACAATTTTATATTAATATACATATGTATATTTACATATGTATGTAGTCGAGGATATATCTATACATATATATATATATATTTTTTTATTTTAACGCGGTACATATATATTTATATCCTTGTGTTTTTAACCTTTTAACATATGTAGATAATACGTATTTGTTTTTGCTAGGTTAGGTAAGGTTGAAGTGGCTGCCAGCAAAGAACTGACACACTTAGACCATAAGTTGGTCCGTTTTGATACCACGTGAATCTATAGAGATTTTCTCCCCACTCGTTAAAACCAGTTGGAGCTTCTAATGAAGCGTACGAGACTACTTATGTCTATATTTATCAGATCTCTAGGATCATTGAAGAAGAAGTCTCCGAGATGGAGCCCACGTCTTTGGGATAGGGCAGGGCATGTGCAGAGAAGATGAGGAACAGTGCCCGGTTATGACACCAATTATGGAGCTGATATACAATCTGTTCAAAGATATCAAACACTTAGAGCGCCTCACATCTAGCGTAGGCCAGATCTGTTTTGTCGCTAGGCAAGTGGTTAAGTTGTTCCACCTAAGGTTTGTTCTCCTTAAAGCATCTTGCATCAGCAAAAATTTGCATGTAGCTATAGGCATACCGATATTTACCTTTTCAGGTAAAATAGGTAGTCTTGTTCCACCTTTGGCGAGTTCATCAGCTTTACAATTACCCGGAATGTCCCTATGGCCCGGCACCCAACAAAGGAGAATATTGAACTGCTGTGCCATCTCTATAAGATATGATCGACAGTTAAGGGCTGTTTTAGAGTTTGTAGAGACACAGTCGAGAGATTTTATGGCAGCTTGGCTGTCTGAGAAGATGCGGATATCAGAAGTCGAGATCACGTTTTCCTTGAGCCAAAATAAAACTTCCTTTATCGCCAAAAGATCTGCCTGGAACACGCTACAATGGTCTGAAAGACGAAATGAGACACTCAAATTTAGTCTTTCTGAGTACACGCCTCCACCCACCCCATCATCGGTTTTTGAGCCGTCCGTATGGAAGTGAATCGATTCGTCTTCCAAAAATGTCACGTCTTCCCATGTGGATCTGGAAGGTGGCAACTTAAAAATTTTTATCGAAACGGAATTGTGGGATGGTGTAGTCAATTATACGTTGAAGTGATAGTATGAGTTCAGTATAGCTGAGTGGGCCTATTTCATTATTGGTCCACTGTGAAGAGGCATTAAGACGGATTGCCGTACTTGCTGCCGTTTGTTTACTAAATATATCAAGGGGTGTCAGATGAAGAAGAGTGTCCGGTGCCGCGGAGGGAGTAGAACGAAGTGCTCCACTTATACACATGCAGGCTGATCTTTGGACTTTACTAAGTTTATCGTGGTTAACCCCTTTATCTAGAGCTGTCCACCATACTGCCACCCCGAATGTTAAAATCGGACTAATTACCGAGATGTATAGCCAGTGAGTAATACGGGTTTGGAGTCCCCATTCACTTCCAATGGCTTTTTTGCAAGTGGCCTTCTTGACTCTTTCTTCTATATTAGGTTTCCAACTTAACTTCTTATCTAAAATAAGACCCAGATATTTAGCTTTGTCGGAGAATGTTAGTGGAATTCTTTTAATGGTGGGAGGATTTATGTGCGGAATATTATATTTCCTGGAGAAGAGGACAAGTTCAGTTTTGTGGGGGTTGACACCCAGTGCACACCGTTCTGCCCAGTTTATTAGTTTGTTTAAGGCATTTGCTAACATACCCAAAATATCATTAGCCATTATTATTATAATGTTGTTACTTAATGGGCTTCAGGTCAAATTATACAAATATTTTCTTTTTGTCACTTCGTTTTGTCAATGTATATGAACATCATCAGGTGAAAAATAGTTTCTATATTAGCATTGACAAATAATGTTAATAAATGTTTACAAAAAATATTCACAATACAGTAATCACTTACAATAATTATTGTTACATTTATATTAAATAAATTATTTCTATTACGTCTACACAGTTCAAAGTATAACTGACAAGTAACATGTCCGTCATTTGTTTCATTTGACCTGAAGCCCATTTAGTAACAACATTATATTAACAAAAGGTGACCAACATCAAAAGATATATTATTATTATAGACCACCAAGCCCAATTAAATCTTATTGAAAATCGTCCTTAATTTATTCTTGAAGTCGGCCTTAATTTATTTTTGAATCCTTTCTCCTTTTTAGAATTCTTATTTTTATTTTGTAATTGTTTTTTTTTTTTAATCCTCGCCAACACATCTGTTTTTATTGATTGCTACACATTGAATGATTTTTATTATAAAATCAATCCTGAATATTTATTCAGTGTTGACTCTCTAAAATCTATAAAAATAAAAACAATCTTCTATAACAGGTACAATACTACACATGGTAAGCTTGAAGTCACCGCATATGCGGAGGCCCTTATTACGTTTAGAAACAATGCCAATAGGTGCGGCCCATTCGCTAAATCAAACCATTTTCCAGTTTCTTCTAAGCGCTAAGCTTCTTCTTTGAAACCATCCGAATGGAATAGGTCTCGCTTTGTGAAAGGTCTTAGTTCCTACCTCAACATGTTTTGAAAAAAGGTTTTGTATTTCGTGGTAAACGTCAAAGTGTCATATGGATTAAGTGGATACAAAAATTGTAAAGTAATAATATTTTAGGATAGTAGGAAGCTTATCTTGTTTTAAATTAGCAAAATACACTTTTTAACCTAGTATCATACTAAAAATTATTTAACATATTACTAAAACGACTTAAATTTTGCAACTTTAGTTTTTCGTTTTTTTTGTATGGTTTTCGCTAATTTGTTGTCCCTTAATGTTTATAAAATGTTTTGAACTATGTCAATAGAAAATTTGGTCAAAAGTACAAGTGACCTCAACTCCACAAATTGCTTTATTTCGCCCAGATATGACAGTGGGCTCTTCATTCAGTCTGTCATATCCTACCAATTTGGTCGATGTTTACCAACTCTTATACAAATCACAGCACAAAGATGCTGTACATTTGTTTAACTTCGTACACCTAGAAAATAATAACCAATTCCCATAAATATAGGAAATGTTACTCAAACAAGGTCGCTTTCTCATAATACGTCGAATTTTCTTCTTTTTCGGAACTGTTTTCCGTTTTTTAACGCGTGATCTCCATTTTTTCTAGTATTAATTGGAATTAAAGTCGATTTCGGAAAAACTACCAAATTTAGTATTTTATAAAACTAAAGAAATGAAATGCAGCAAACAAAAAAACTGAATTTTGACCATACAGCACTTCAACCCCAACCCTCCTTAAGCTTAGCTTTGAAATTTTGCTTAGTTTAATTGTGTACCAAGTATTCAAAGTAGTTTTACGAATTTTAAAACTACGAAATTTCCCAATTTCCGCAAACGTACTCGGTTTTTTTAACTTTCGAATTTTGACGAAACCCAGTCGATTTCACACTTTTAAATTATTTCATATTTGAATGAGTGAATAAAGTCACTCAAAATTCATACATAAAGTTGGTATTGTTGTTGCCGCCTTAAGAGAGAGAGTTGGGATTCACTTTAACTGTGTCGGACCAATCCCACCAAGTTTGACCTTGGAAATGCCAGGGAGAAAATTCTGCTATTACTTTTATTACAATAATATACATTTCGAGTAATTTAAAGATTAAAAGAGATATGATTTTTTTATTTTTTGAATGTTTCATGCAGATACTAATTAAGCATGGAAAGCATGCCTCGTCCTGATCCCATAATTCCAAGTAGGTAGTATTATGCTATTTGTGTTATTTTGAGGTATGGGTAATGCATATTATGATTGTGGCTTTTTTTTGCCATTACATATCATTTTATACTTATACATGTACCTACTTGATATCTGAGAAATATTGTTTCGTCGATTTCACACATTTTAAATTATTTTATAAATAAAGTTGGTTCCCGCCTAAAGGGGAGTTGGGATTCACTATATTTGAATCGTACTTATCCCACCAGGTTTGACCTTCGGAATGCCAGGGAGAAAATTCTGCTATTACTTTTATTACAATAATATACAATTTCGAATAATTAAAAGATTAAAAGAGATTTGATTTTATTTTGTTTTTGCACGTTTGATGCAGATACCAATCAAGCAAAGTTCATGGAAAGCTGCTTCATCCTGTTCCTATAATACCAAGTAGGTAGTATTTATGCTATTTTTTATATTGAGGTATGGGTAATGCATATTGTGATTGTGGAAAAATAACCATTAGAAGTCACCAAACCCGAGTAATGAGCGTAAATCAATTATTTTGTACAGGCAAAAGAAACTAACCACTGGCAAAAAAAAAGATAGGCCTAAAAGGTTCAATTGAGAGGCTTTTTTTTGTTCATTTGTAAATTTAAGGAGAGATTAATAGAAATCCATTACTTTTATGAGTCATCACAGGCTTTTTTAGCCACAGTTCTCTTTTATGAAAATAAAAATAAATAGGACGACTGCATCCCACAAGCTTAAATCGTAGCTTACAACTTTAACGCAGCTAGAAGGTGACAATAAATATTATTAGCTCAGTTACATACATATGGATGTAGAGGGAAAACACCCATAATCACCAAAAAAAAAATCTCCATCGGACGAAATCCCCAAAAAAATGCAATCCAACACGACAAAATTCCCAAGGGAAAGAAGCCCTAAGGACTCAATACAAAATAATTTTATTTTCTGCCAAAATCTCCAAAAATCTCCAAGATATCAAAGAATCGCAAATATTTGTTTTTGCTTAAGTGATGCAGTATTACAGTTATGATTTGACACATTTTAATCCATTATGTGTTACGTAAACTTTCCGAGGACGCAGAATTATGATGAGCCATGGCACAGGCGAATGAAGGTCATCGTTTAAGAAAAGATAGTAGTTGTTATGTTTTGTGTTTTGTGTTTTTTTTTTGTTTTTTTTTTGATTTTGTCATAGATGAAATATGTTTTTTTTTTCTATAAGTATTTCGAAATCATGTTTTTTGTTTGTTTAATAAAAGTAAAACGGATTAGAAAGCATTGTACCTATTTTTATTTTACAAAAAATAATAATATTATAACAGAAGATAAAATACACTGGGCGATATACTCGTTTTCACCCTACAAATCTCCGGGAGCAGACGGCATCTTCCCCTTGATGTTACAGAAGAACACTAAACATGTCACCCAAAATCTCAAAAGCTTCTTTATAAGCAACCTTAAGTGGGGATATATTCCCTTGGCATGGCATGAAGTAAATGTAGTCTTCATACCGAAAGCGGGAAAACCAAGCCACACGGAAGGTTAGGACTACAGACTCATTAGTCTAACATCGTTTATTTTAAAAACCTTTAAACGACTAATAGATATACACATACGAAGTATTCTAAAACCGAATGTGTTGTCACCCGCCCAACATGCTAACACGAAAGGAAAAAGTGTTGAAACAGCACTCCACAACCTAGTAGGCATTGTAGAAATGTTCGGAGCAAATTGACTGCGAGCCCTTCGGCTCGGTCGTGTATGGCCAGCTTAAGAAATCTGATTTTTGTTAGATTAAATTGATTTTTTTTTTTATATTAAATTGTTAGAACGAAATATTCTGTGTACGCCTCAATTTAGTTTTATACCCATCTCTCAAGGCATGAACTGTCAAATTCCATTGAAGGATGGCGACCATGATGATGGATTAAAAAACCTCTAAGACCCCGCTTTTGTTTAGAATTATTATAGAACCATATTTGTGTCGTGTGTTGTGTTGCTGTGTGGCGTAGGAAATATATGGAATGACAGCGACACACGACTCCACAACACAACAAACAAGACTTGAATGGTTCCGATTTAAAAGCTTCTCTACTGGCTTCCAAATTTTTGACGGATTTTCATTACATGAGTTGAGATATCGATTTGGAGTGTTGAGATTACAGAATAAGGATTTTGGTCAAATCATCAAATAAAATTGAATACACACACATAAAATAAGTCCATATTTTTAAACAAACATGGATTATAAAAAACAAAATTTGACTCGACTCTACTCTTTAAGTAGGTTTGATTTCGTTGAGTGCTACGTTCATTACCACTCAACGAAAGTATACAAACGTTCGAATCAGCTTCAAGTTCCAGTTCGCTTCAATATCACATAAAGTGAACGTAGTAAATAACATACGTTATACCTTATTCGTCTCCTCATATTAAATATTATACCTAAATAGTCTCTTGTTTTTAAAACATTAAACTTTACCTAGATATTCTCCTTATTTTTAAAGATTTTAATTTATACCAAAAAGTTAGTTTGAACTCTTTAAATTTTTCTTTTAATTGAAAATCATTTTGGGAGGGGCTTCAGCCCCTCAAGCCCCCCTGGCTACGTGCCTGGTTTCATGTTTGCATCTCGTCCGAAACAATTGATTTATTTTTTTTTTTGTTTCAAAATCGTTTAAAAAATATCGTTTTAAATAGCTAGAGCTAGAAAAGTGTGCTATCTGATTCGTATATATTCATATCATAAACGATCTCTTATCTGAAACTTCTCATCCATAAAACTATTTTGCTGACGACAGTACCCTCAGCTTTTTATATTCATTTGTAGATTCAGATCCATGTCCTTCGGAAGTGAAACTTAACCGGCAGCGTATGATAAGCTCATTAAATTCTGATCTCGACAGCATTTTGTCCAATGGGGAAACAAAAACCGTGTAGAATTTATTTAATGCTTCTAAAACTCAATGCTGTCTAATGTCGTTAAAGCGGAACCCACCCCCTATGTTGCTATCCATGAGCAGCACTTGCATTGAGGAAACTGAACAGCTTTCAGTTCTCAGTATGTGTGTCACATTCACATACCACCTTTTGTGAAACGACCACACATTCGACATCGCCGGAAATGCTGCTAGGTGTTTAGGTTTTCTGCGTCGATGCAAAAAATTTGTCTCCCCTTCTGATATGGCTGTTATATACAAAACCTTAATTCGTCCAAGACTTGAGTACAACTCCCATATTTGGGCCGGTGCGGTGCTCCAATAACCCACTTAAATCTATTGTGTAGAATACAAAAGAGAGCTTTAGAAATGAAAGGTGAAAGGACTATAACGAAAACATTTACATTGAGCACCGTCGCAATGTTTCATATCTTTCGTTATTTTACCGATATTTTTACAAACAGTGCTTTAGTGAAATAGCCAGTTGCATTCGTCCCCCTAAACAATCCAACCGTAATACTCGTGCTTCTAGGAATGCACATCAGTTTACCCTTGAGTTCAACTTCGGACGCACTGTTAAGTACAGAGATTCTTTCTTTAGAGCACTACACGAATTTGGAATGCTCTTCCCAGCTCATTTTTACAGACATTCAAAACCAATTGCATCGGTATCTCCCTTTGAATCCCTTCCAACCTACCTAATCGCTTGTGTTGTGTATGACATTTGAGAGGTAGTCACAACCCCTTTTAGCGCGCGCTTAATAAAAAAAAAATGAGAAACATGAATTTATGAAATAAATCAAAAACCGTTAGAGTGGTTTTCTTAAAAAATAATTTTTTTTTTTTAAACTTTTTAAAAATAAAAACTGGAATGCCAATTTTAATGGCAAATTTCATAGACATTCACTTAAATTGCTTTTATCTAAACTCCTTTTAATTTATAACAGACGACTAAATGATTTCAGTTTCACCAATGTAGAAAAGGGAAATTTTCGGGATATTATAGTTGAAATTGAGTTTGCTCACATTCCTGTACGCAAAACATAGGTTTTGCTCCTCTTACGTATGAATATACGAGAAACAACATTCTTCTGTGTTTGCTGTTTGACATCAATTTTGTGGCCACAAAAAGTACAAGCAATATTGGGCGCACAACAAATACTAAAGTGTATACATTTTTTTATATTTCGTATGAAAATTGTAAAAAAAAAAAAAATACACCCCAAAATCCAAGCAGGCACATCGTCGAGGGTTTATTATTGTGAATATTTCACTAGGGGACGTGTTTTTTCTTCGCGAATTGTGTATTTTTTAATCGGATTTTTGCTGCTTAAAGATACACGCACAATTATATTTACTTTTTGTTGATCACTCACTAGGGTAAAGTCGGGTAATATGGCACCGCGGGGGATATGGCACCCTTAGGTTAGGTTAGGTTAGTGGGCTGACAGTTGATCTTGTTACCGTCACACTTAGATCAGTGTAGATCCATTGTGATACCCTGGGTATTAATCCCCATAAAAGAAACTTATGATAAATCCAATGACATAGCCCGTAGAGGGCGTCAACACAGTTCTTACAAGCTGAAGCTTGGAAAAGTGGTTTACAAATTGATTGAAGGAGTGTCAGTCGCTGCGTAAATACCGGGTAAATACCGGGATGACGAACCATTGTCTTTTAAGGGTGTGTCCCTTTCCTTTACCCTCACTGGATTGATCAACCCCACACCAGACCCGTAGGAGCAGTGGCTCCATGCAACGTCTGGGCTTGGTTCGATAAATCAGTGGTTGGTGCCAGCGACTGCCCAGTTAGGTCAGATAAGGAGAGTCCGTCGACACAATCACCCGGCAAAGGAGAGGCCAGCTCACCATAGTGTTTTTAGAGCGTGAACCTCTCCCTTACCCCCAACAGGTTAATCATTCCTCCGCCAGGCCCGTAGGAGTAGTGGCTCCATGCAACGTCTGGCGGGTAAGTTTGATAAATCAGTGGTTGGTGTATGTGGTAGCTTTGTTAAGTTGGTCCCATAAAGGTGTTGGAGAAGTGTTTGTTTGCGCATAATCACCGGGTTGTGGAGAGGTTAACGCACCGTTGTCTTTTAAGGGCGTGATCTATACCTCTACCCCCTCTGAATAGATCATCCACTCACCAGGCCCGTAGGAGCAGTGGCTCCATTAAACGTCTGGTGAGTGAGTTTGATAGATTAGTGGTTGGTGTCTGCGTCTACCCCGTTCTGTCATGTAAACCTACGTCGTCGGCACAATCACCGGGCTTAGGAGAGACCAACGTATCACTGTCCTTTAAGGGCGTGATCCCCCTACCCCCACTGGTTAAATCATCCCCCCACCAGGCCCGTAGGAGCAGTAGCTCCGTGCAACGTCTGGTGGATGAGTTTGAAAGATCAGTGGTTGGTGTATGTGTCTGCCTAGTTAACTCGGTGAAGCTATCCAGGTATTGAAGAATTGTCTGACGGCCTATTAACACCGGGTTGAGGAGAGTTAAACGCACGATTGTCTTCATAGGGCGTGATCCCCTCATTTACCCCCACCGGAAAGATCATCTCTCCACCGGGCCCGTAGGAGCAGTGGCTCCGTGCAACGTCCGCTGGGTGAGCTTGATAGATCAGTGGTTGGTGCATGCGTCTGTCCCGTTCAGTCAGATTAGTCTTGAGGTTACTGAAGAAATGTCCGTAAGCACAATCACCAGGTTGAGGAGAGGTCAACGCACCATCATCTTTTCAAGGGCGTGGTCCCTTCTATTTACCTCCACTGTTTAAATCATCCCCACCACCAGGCCCGTAGGAGCAATGGCTCCATGCAATGTCTGGTGGTTTAGTTTGATAGACCAGTGGGTTGGTGTACGTGACTAATTTGTTTAGCTGTATTTAAGAATTGTCAAGCCATTTTGTAGCGTTAATAAATTTTAACATGTTATTGCTTGTAATGTCAGATAGTTCCTCTAAGTCATTGAAGAAATGTCTCCCGAGGAGCCTATTTCTTAGATGACATAGTGCAGGGCAGTGACAAAGGTAGTGTGGAGTATCCTCATGTATCTCTTCTTCACCACATCCTCTACATAAGTCGTCCATACTGAGACTCATCTTTTTCTTATGGTAACCCTTTTTTGGACTTCTCCATTATCGTAACCTTATTTTTGACTAAAATCACGTTTTTTTTTTTTGACACGAAGCCCCTATAGAGCAAGTAAAAATTCAATTTTTCCTCTAGAGAGGCCCCTAAAAATATCAAGTTCCAAGTTTGAAGAAAATCGCTTCAGTGGTTTAGGCTTCAGTTCGAAGTACAGACAGATTGTCAGATTTTGTTTTATTTTTGTATATTCTGCGCGCAAAAAAGGGGTTATGATTACCCTTAAATTAAATTATACATATACTTTTTCTTTAGAGATTTCTTTTTTTCTTAAGTCATATTCACTTTTGTTTTATTCCGAAAATTTTGACTTTAAATTTCGTCATTATAGGTAAATTTTATAATAAAATAGAAATATGTTGCCAAACCTTTTACAAAATTTTAAACAATAGAATTATAAAAAGAGTTCAAAAGAAAAATATCAAGACGATATTATTGATGTAAAATGCAACTCTATAGCACCTTATCAAAACGAACAGAGAACAGACTACATTTCAAACTTACTAAGGCTTATTTTGTATTTTACTTTTAAGTTGTATTTTGTTGAATAATACATATATATGTACCAACGTTTGTATGATTCTTGCCAATAACAACACTTTTGAATGGGCAGGGTATGCAGTGCATACTGTTATTTTCTTATATTTTTTAAAATATTAATTTTGTATAACTTATTCATATTTTTTATTTAAAAACATGTTTGTATTTTTTTATTTTTTTATGTTCTCTTTTTTGGTCTCTACCCGCGCAGAAAAACAATCTAGTTTTCGTCATGGCACTATACATTCCAGTGCATTTATAATCTGATCCAGCAGTTTGTACCAGTTTGATCGAATAGGATAAATCTCAGCTTTCGCATTCGCAACATTTATCGTTTTGCCGCCATATTGGGTTTTACTTTTTACTAAATATCTCGGTTCATATTTGTCCTACAAAAAAATTGTAAGAAATAAAATGCATATAATAAAATTTCCTATTTTATGTGTTAAACATTTTTCGTTATTGATAATATTTAAAAAGTTAGCCAATAAAAAAGAAAATTTAGTGTTTTCCTAAATTTAGGCCATTTTTAATCAAAAATTTGAAAAACTTTCTACGACAAGTTTGTTGGGCTCCAAATTTCGAACAATTTTGGTATACAACTTATTTCTGTATTTTAATAAATAAAAAAGTTATGAATATTTTTCTATTAAAAAAAAATGGTATATACCAGAACTCATTTTTTTAAATCTAGATCTTGGGTGAAAATTTTGATTTGGGCCCGCTATTGTTAGATTTTCTCTTTGCTAAAACCGTTTTTAAGATTTAAATTTAAGTTTTTCGCTTTGCTAATGCAAAACAGCAATTAATTTTTCCCGAGTACCGAATATTGGAAATTTATTTAAGGTTTCATACGCAAAATAATTTCTCAGATATATCATTTTGTTTTGGAGTCTGTTATATTTTACTGCACAGTTAAATATGAATCACAAGTGTTCATAATCCAATCCAGAATAATAAAGGCTCCTCCAATTCCAACGATGGCGATGGTTCTGGTGACAACCTGGGTCTTTCAGTCGCACTTCCCGACAATGCCGAAACTCGGTATAAGTCACCATATTTTTTCCAGCATGCCACATGGATGTCTATGCTACTTACATTTCGTAGTATTCCCTCATGCTGTTTTAGCCCTTGCCTAATGGTGGCTGATATAAGAGTTTGTATGCCTTTTTTTAACATTTGCAATCTTGACACATTCTAACAGACTCCAAAACAAAATCATATATACACCTGAGAAATTAATTTGCGTATAATAAATTTGCGTATAATTTAATTTGCCTCAAATAAATTTGCAATATCCGGTACTCGGGAAAAATTAATTGGTGAGTCCAATTAGAAAAGCCGTTTTACATATAAGAAAAGCGACAAACTAAAATTTTAATCTTAAAAACGGTTTCAGCAAAGAGAAAATCTAACTATAGCTAGCCCAAAGCGAGATTTTCAGCCAAGATATCAGATTTAAAAAAATGAGTTCTGGGATAAAACATTTTTGTTTAATAGAAAAATATTCATAACTTTTTTATTTATTGAAATACAGAAAAAATTGTATAACAAAATTGTTTGAAATTTTGAGCCCACAAAACTTGTCGTAGAAAGTTTTTCAAATTTTTTATTAAAAATGTCCTAAGTTTAGGAAAATACTAAATTTTGTTCTTCCTTCGCCTGTTTTTTTTTTTTAATATTATAAATAACGAAAGAATGTTTAACACATAAAATAGGAAATTTCATACTTTGCATTTTATTTCTTACAATTTTCTTGTAGGACTAATATGAACCGATATATTTTGTAAAAAGTAAATTCCAAGATGGCGGCAAACCGGTTAATTCAGGGATCATGACGTTATCTAGAATGACAAAAATCTCGAATGGACAAAATCTAGAAAAAAAATCTCGAATGCAAAAATCTAGAATGACAAAAATCTCGAATGTACAAAATCTCGAAACACAAAATCTAGAAAAGTCAAAATAAAATCTAGAAAAAAACTAGAATTTTGTTTTATATATATGCTATCTTAACTTTTCTTAACTTTTGGTAATATTTTAAAATACTGTTGATTATTCAAAAAGGTAAAGTAAACGACTTTTTTCCATTTTGAATGTTCATACATATGTACGAGATTTTTACTTGCGATATACGTAGTATAGGGCAAGTTTAGGATTCGTACAAAAAAAAAATCTAGATAAGAATTTTCCCTAACATTACGATGATAGAGAACGCGAAAAAAGTGGGTCTCACAATTCTGTCTTTCTGTCCGTCTGTCCGTCTGTCTGTACCTCGACCTGCAGCCTAAATGGCTGAAGCGATTTTCTTCAAACTTTGGACTTAAGGTTTTTATGTGATTCCCGAGAGGGGAAATTGAAATTTTTTTTTTAGCTCAAAAACTAACGGTACCTGTCATACAACCAATGTACAAAAATTGATTTATTTCAAAAACGGCTCTAACGATTTTCAAAAAAAAATTACGAGGTACTAAAATTACTAAAGTTAATATTTTGACAGAAAAAAAAAATTTAGAACGGTTATTAACGGTACCTGTCATACAACCGATTTTTTTGGTTTTCAAATTTCTCGTTAACTACTACACCGATTTCAACCAAAATTTTTATACAAAACGTCGCTTATAATTTTAACAATTTTGCATAGAAAAATTTTCGAAAAAATAATTTTTGGATTTTTAAAAAAATATTGAATTTTTTTGAAAATTCAATATCTTGAAAACGAGCCAATGATTTTTTTTTTAAATTTTGTGAAAAATTGTAATTTATTAAGTACTAAAAGTCGGCTTACCAAATTTTATTTTAAAATATGTTCAAGATTTTTTATATATACAAAATTTATTTAAAAAAAAACCGCTCTAATTTAAAAATTTTTTTTTTTTCTAAATTTATATTTATTAAACAAATCAGATGGCATACTTTTTTTTGAGCTCTATCTTTTTTAGCTATTAAAATAACTAATTTATAATAATTCATAGTAATCATTTATATTTTAAATTGTTTTTAAAACTTTTTTTTTAATGATATCATAATGTTATGGAACCAATAAATATGTACATGTCTATTTCAAGCTATGTTAAAGTTGTTAGCTACGAGAGCAAGTTTTGTGCGATCCAGTCGTGCCCATTTTTGTATATTTATTCAAAAAAATGATAATCAAATCAATTAAAAAAAATAAATAAACAACACTTCAGACGAAAAAAAAAACAAACGTTGACAGAAATAACAGCGTACTTACATGGACTGTGCCAAGTGTTGTAGTAATAATAACAGTATAATGGTAAGTAACTGTACAAAATAAAAGAAATAACAGTGCAAAATGTTGTTGCTAACTGGCTTTAACATTCTAGGTAAAGCGTTCGCTAAGTAAACACAAATTTCACTGGCGATGCAAAATCGATAATGTTTTTTTCTGTATGTTTCAAGTTTAAATTATATTAGCTAGGCGTGGCGCGTTATATCTTTTTCAGAATGCAGAAAATGCTCTTCCACATACATATGTATATATGTGAAGATTGGAAAAAGAATAGTTGAAAGTAATGTTTTAATTTATCTAAACTGTCTTCTGTGAAACTAATTAAATAAAAGTACCGTTATTATATTTTAAAAATTATCTAATCGTGAAAGATCTCAAAAAACCATTCACTTTTGAGACAATGATTAAGATTTGCGCGCGCAAATCTTAAGCATTGTCTCAAAAGTGAATGGTTTTTCGAAATTTTTGCCATTCTAGATTTTGTCCTAGATTTTTGTTATTCTAGATTATATGCATTCTATGTTTTGGTTTTCTAGATTTTTGTAATTCGAGATTTTAACATTCTAGATTATGACTTTTGAGATTTTGTCTTTAGAGATTTGGGTTTTCTAGATTTCGTGGTAGACCCAAAAATTCAATGTCAAAAATGAATAAAGTTATGTATATATGTATAACCGGATTTTATGTACTTGCTTTTTAGGTAGAACAACTTGAACAGGTTTTTCTGGGTTGGGGTTGAAATTTGTACGAGGTCAAAATTCTTTTTTCAAAATTCTGTTTTTCTAAATTCTGCTTTCAAAATTGTGCTTAACAAAATTCTGCTTTTCAAAATTCTGTTTTACAAAATTCTGCGAATAATAAAAGAAAGTTTCAAAAATGTAAACGTTGTAACTTTAAAATATTATTCGCAGAATTTTGTAAAACTAAATTTGGGAGAGTAGTAGGTACCTAGTTTTCCCTATATAAGTATGTGAATGCTTTATTTTTTTCTAAACTACAAACTGAAAGTAATTGTCATTGTCTATTGACAAGTCCAAGTGAAAGTGTGCTTTAAATTATTTATGGCAGTTCAAAAGCAACGAATGAAACATTTCCAATAACACAGAACAATGTTGAAGCATGATGGCATCGTCGACTTAAGGTGATATTCGGTCCCAGTCATACAGGCCTATAAAAAATCATAAATGATCTCAAAAAGGAACTTATCGCTGCCAAAGCTGAAGCTGAAAGGGAAAAAAATCATTTACATATTATAAAGAACAAACAAAAAAAATGTTTAAAAAGAGAACACACTTAAGCCATACTGGGTTCCTTAAGCGAATAACATTCATAATATACTTCGAAAAGAGCAGAATTGTTGTGCCAATAGGCAGAATCTTGAAAAGCTGAATTTTGAAACCAGAATTTCGACCTGCTCCAGTTTTTTCTCATTGAACAATCTTATAAAACACATCAGGTGTCTCACACCGATATAGTAAGAAGTGTGATATGAAAAAGAGGACATGGGAAAGAGAGAAAAAATTGTCGTATGATGCTAAAATTGCATGGTGCTTATAAAATTTTCGTTTTTGGTGTACAAGAGACATTCCTAGTGGGGTACCAAAACATGTCAAACAAGTTTTTACTAGACAGGGCCTCACGAGTTTCCTTCGTCCAAATTTTTGGTACTGAAATCCAGCAAGGGCTTGCCAAGTATCTGACAAGTTTTCCCTGTCTAGATTTCCCCTACTAAAAACTTATTAAAGCCTTGCCCAAACTAGACAGAAACTAGGATTTTTTCCAGCTGGGTATATTTTGTCCTTAATATTCTAAATATTCTCTTTTTTTGTAGGTTTTAAAGGAAAATGTAAAGTACCCTTGGACACCCTGCCTTTAGTACGAGTACTTATAGGTATATCGCAAGCAACAAATTTATTGCATAATAATTCGCCCTACATTTTGGTAGATATTTCCAATTTTTTTCACCGGAGGGTGGCTTATTAAATCTAAATATAGGAATTGCGGATATTTTATACGAGCATAGGTATAAGATACATATTTCTTTTTTTAAACTCACATTAAATTGTTATTCTTGTCATTAAAAGGAGCAAATTAACACAATTTAACAGGACAGGGTGTAATCACCCACCTTGTTTTTAACTGTACTCAGATAGTACTTATTCTCCAAATAAAACAATAATTTGTTCCTCTTGCTATATTTTTTATTTCTAACTGATGATCAAAAAATCAACTTTAAATAAATCTTTTCAAAGTTATTTTTTTTTTATCTCATGAAAGGTAAGGTTTTTGAGTTGTGTCGTTTTTTCCTTTGGTATCAACCGTCTTTTGAAAATTGTTGCATGCAAGCCTCTCCCTCTCTATAAATGTTGACAAACCCACATCAGTTTTGCTATAGAAAAGTGAAGTTTCTATCGTTATACATTGTAGTATATACTTATACATATACATGGTTCGCTTTTTCTATGTATACAGACTCGGAAAAACTTACCACGATAAAAGACATTTGTACTCCTCAAACCGTACCCCTCTGTTTAAAACAAAAAAAATACCAGTAAATCACTGGTAACCAAACAGAAAATGTTCGCTTGTAACTAAAATCTTTTTATTCGACGTAGGTGTCCATTGATAACTGTATTTCTGGGAAATGAATAACTAGCGCTGTAAGACTTCCCATTGTATAGCAAAACCAACTGCATGTCCCTGGTTTCTTTTCTATCTTGCTTATCGACACATTCGTAGTTTTGTTTCAGAACAGCAATGCAGCAAGTTCTCGCTAAAGTCATTATAACGAAGTTAAAATTCTGCCAAACCTATATATTGTATGTATAAATAAGATTTCCCTCTAGTGGACTTTAGGTCGGTGTTTGTTTTTTGTTGTTTTAAATTTTCAAGTGAGCTTTCGGTTGTGATTACAAACTTCTTCAGGCAGCTTCGGTATTTGGAATTCCCTGTAAGATTTGATGATTATAGTTTGTGTTTTATTTTATTTTGTATTCAATTTAGTTAAAATCTTTAAAAAGACGTCATAGCAAATTGTTTTATATTGTTTGTAATTGAATAATCAAATATAAAACAATTTGCTTAAACGTCTTTTTAAAGATTTTAACTAAATTGAATAAAAAATAAAAAAGCAAACTGTAATCATCAAATCTTACAGAGAATTTTAAATACACAAGCTCTCTGAAGAAGTTTGTAATCATAACCGAAACGTCACTTGAAAATTAAAAAAAAAAAAAACAAAAACTGACCTAAAGCCCACTAGAGGACAATCTTATTTAGCAATAAAAAAGGTCACGAAAAAAGGAATTAGTATCGTATATGTTGTGTTTTTTGATGTGTAAACATCTTAGCGCTAGGTATTAAGAAAAAAACAAACTCTCGGTATGGGTAAACTTGAAAGAGGAAAGACAAAATTACGGATACGCCACCATCTTGTTTATTAAGATTTTTAACTAATGGATGCGAATGGTTCGTGCATTGAATAGAGTAAATTGAGATAATGTGGTAAATGTTGGTAATGTGGTTGGGTATAGCAATACACCAACGACACCAACCAAGCCAACGGTTTGTGCATTAAATAGTGTCGGGAAAATTATCATCATCATATAATTGTGGAAAATGCAGTTTTTTAAGGCATGGTGCAACTGTTATGATTTTAAGGTCTAAATTGGGTATGATTTTAAGAGTTGCCACATTCTCTAAAAGTACCTTTTTTGAAAGTGGAGGGTGAGGTTAGAAACAAAATTAAATACATATTTACGCTCAGCCCTGAATGACATGAAATAACATAACATGTTCGACGGGCGCCTTTGGCAACCTCATCAGTTTACTATATACTGTAAGCTATAGTATAAACTATACACTACACTGATGTTTACACATCATCCCCTTATGTCCCGGTACTCACACATTTATTGTTGTATATGAAGCGCGCTCTAAAGGGGTTCTTACTGCCCTTTAAATGTTTAAACACAGTGTGAGCGTTAGGAAAATTTGGAAGGATTTAAGAGGAGATACCGATGCATATTTTTTGAACTCTCTTAATATCAACATTTGAGAGAAAATTAGAGCCGGGTAAAGCATTCCTCATTCGTGTAGTGCGACTGAATAAAAAATCTCTTTACTTAACAGAACGTCCGAAGTTGGGCTCAAGGGTATAAAGTGATGTGCCTTACTAGAAGTATTTTAGGGGAGGAATGCAACTGGCCATTTCAGTCGAACAATGTCTATAAAAATAACGGTAAAATAATGAAAGTCATGGAAAATTGCGGTGGTTTTCAAGAGATGAAAATGCTTCCGGTTTATCTCTATCACTTACCATTTTTTCATAGCTCTTCTTTGTAATTTATCCAATGAGACTCGAGTAGGTTATTGGAACAACTGCTCAAGTATGAGAATTGTACGCGAGTTTTGGACGAATAAAGGCCTTGGAAGTTATAGCCAGACCAGAAAATGTGGCAAATTTCATACATCGCCGAATATGTTTTGCAATTTAGAATGTTAATTTTTTTCTACCAAACATTTTAGGGTTTTCGATTAACAATTTGGCACTGAGAATTAAAGAATTTTTAATCGAATTTACCCTAAATCGCACGAGCTTGCTCTTGTAGCTAATTAAAATATGTTAAAAAAAGGAAGTTTTGTAATTGTTTCATTTAATACAACCAAATTTGGAAAACAAGGTTAAAAAAAAAATTATTTATTTTTGTTTATTTGTAAAAAAAAATAATTCATATAAATTTTAAATAATATATTTTCAAACTAACTTTTAAAATCAACCAAGTCACTGAAGAGATATGAGGGAATATACCTTCTCATATTCGTTTACAGATTCTAATCAATGTCCTTCGGATGTGGAACTTGAACGGCAGCATTGGGAATCAAAAACCGCGTAGAATTTAATGCTTCCAAAACTCAATTGTGTCTCCTATCGTTAGAGCGAAACCCACCATCAATGTCGCTATCCATAGACGACACTTGCATCGAGGAAACCGAACAGCTCTTATTTCTCGGAATGTGTGTCAAAGACCACCTTTTGTGGAATGACCACATATTTGATGTCGCTAAAAACTCTGCTAAGTGTTTATGTTTTCTCCGTAGATGCAAATAATTTGTCTCCCCTTCTGATCTGGCTGTGATCTACAAAGCCTTTATTCATCCAAAACTTGAGCACAATTCTCATGTTTGGGTAGGAGCTCCAAAAACTCACTTGAGTTTGTTGGACCGAATACAAAAGAGAGCTTTAAAAATGATAGGTGAAAGACCTATAACGGAAACAATTACATCTCTCGAACACCGCCGTAATGTTTCGTGTCTTTCTCTATTTTATCGCTATTATTATAATCAGTGTTCTTGTGAAATAGTCAGTTGCATTCCTCCCCATAAATACAGAGATTCTTTCTTCAGTCGCACCACACGAATGTGGAATGCTTTACCCGGCCCAACTTTCCCCTCCCATTTCGATATGCAAACATTTAAAACCAATATACATCGGTATCTCCTTGTTAATACTCTACTTATCGCTCGTGCTGCGTTAAAAACAATAGCTCAATAGCTTGAAAACAGAAAGCTATTTTATAAAAACCACTGAAAAAGCTCTTTTGTATTGCTTTAAATGGGTAAGGTAACTCTGTTGGAAGTTGGAATATATATTTTTTTTAGCTCACACAGCCAGAGTAGAAACGAAATTGATTTCGATTATGATCAGTCAGTAGTATGCTTTGGGCAGAGTGTATATCTAATAATGAGTAGGGACACTCTTCCCGTTTTTCTTATCAGTAATTTGTTTTAAGTACAAAGACACGAAAAATAGATGGTAATAAGAAGTGTGGTGGTCAAAGAAAGATAGAAGAGAAAGGCTCTGGTTAAAGAATGTGGCATGCAATGCATGTCAATTTCAAAAGATTTTTATTAAATAAATGAGAATAAATAAATTATAAAATAAAAATTACATGTGCGTAACGCTGATCAATTTCAATTTCGTCTACGAAAAAAAATAAACTGTATCAATTTATTATTAATAATGACTAAGATTTTTGGTTTAACCTTCTGAATTTTCATTTAAATTTTCCAAAATATTTATGTTAGGTGTAGCCGAAAATTTCCAGCGAACTTCGAACTTGGAGTACATATCTTTTGAGAAATGTTTTTCGCATACCCTCAAATCGTTTGAAATTGGCTTGTCTAAGAGATGAATTTGTTGAATAGCACTAAACCAATTTTTCTTTCTGAAAAAGGGAAAAGTTCTAGAAATCATTTCATATCAAACTTTTATCAACTGCAAAACCGGTTCGATTGGAATATACACTAAACGACGCAATACATTTAAAATATTATGTATGTGTTGAGAGGAAAATATTTTTACTTTAGCCAAACATCTACCTGCATCGATATCTCTTCTCAATTTCACATGCAATCATCCTATGTATTGGTACCTACCTGCTCGGAGAGACACCACTAATCGTCCCGTTCCTGCGTTGACCACGCATCTACAAAAATATTAGTCTAAGAACCTATAAAAAAACAAAGGATTTCTCTAAGTTAGGGGCCAGTTATAGCTATCATTGAAAACCATAATTGAAAATATTAATTTTCAATGATGGTTTCCAATGATAGCTATAACTGGACCCTTATATGCAATATTGAAACTAAAAAAAATAGAAAAAAAAAACTTATAATTATATCCAATTGAGAGAATTAATTAGATTTGTTAAGGTGCTAAACAAAATTTCTTTTTTGTTAATGGAACTGAAGTAAACAATTTAATAAAACTTCATTAATCTAATGTATAAATCACATACATTCTTCAAGAAAAAAATTTCGTACTGCAACGAGAAAATCTACAATAAAATATATTTTGCTTACCTTTCACTATTTTGCGGTATTTTAAAATACTTTGCTTCAGAACCTTTTTCCGTTCTTATACTTCCTACTTAACACTTAAAATAATGTTTACCCATTTTTATTTGTACATTTAATTCTTTGCATATGTTACACCCTATATATTTCTCACTCAATGGTTTTTGCACATGTGATAAGAATTCAACCCAGATCGCCTTTAAAAACACATTAGGCGTTTTTCTTTTTTATCTCAGAAAAGAGTTCTGAACAGAGTCCGAGCATATCGAGCATGCTCTGAACATCCTCTGAACAAAGCGTGTTCTGGTTCTGAGCGCTCAGAATTATTTTTGAAACACACCTGAACACTAAACTGTCACTTTTTTTGCAATTTCACCTATCAAATGCTTGTGTTCAGCATTCAACTCGGTCTGCTCAGTTATTTTATTCTGAGCTCATAGAGCGCGCTCTGAACAAGCTCAGAACACGTTCAGAATTAAAAAAGAAACACAAATTTGAAGCTCTGAACGTTCAGAGGTAAAAAAGAAACACAATATTTTGTTTGACAGTTCAGGCTCTGCTCTGAACAAAAAAAGAAAAACGCCTATTATGAAAAAATTTAAAAAAAATACCAACTACCCTTAGTGTGCCCAACTGCTTTAAAAACAATCACCTAAAAAGTAAGAACACGTTTGCTAATACTTAATTAAAAATGGCTCTGTTCGATTTTTTTGAGAATGCAAAATAAATTTAAAATGATAATTTTAATATTCAAGAATGAAATATAAATTTTAAATTCGTTAATAAGGCCTAATTTTACAAAACAAAAAATCAGAAGAAATGAAACCTGTGTTACGAAAAGAAGAACCTGGTCACACGAAGAAAGAGAATGGCACATGAAAAAAATACACGTACCTACAAGCAATCAACCTGGACCGCCTTTAAAAAACCATTATGAAAAAATGATGCATTTATATATCTTAGGAATGAGTTTACATGTGTAGTGCTTGGAAAACATATTGGGGCATATTCATAGTCATTTTAGACCTGGGTCTAAGTTGATTCTATTTTTTTAAGGTTATCATTTCAAAATATTTGAAGCTATTTGTTGATTATCTTAATAAAACCAACAATTCGTAATTAAAATCGGTCTGTATTCATTGAGCCAAAATTGTCTTAAACTGTAGTTTAGTTAAACCTGGGTCTATCTGCGACTATGAATATGCCCCATTGTGTATCTTTCTTACGTTCGTGATTTGTCGAAAGGATTAAAATTAATAGTTTGGAACTTCTCACACCTATTGTTTGTTTTTGTTTTAGTTTTAGTTTTTATGTGTGATAGTTGGAATTGGATATGTGAAGAGAGTGTCCCTACTCATTATTAGCTATACTCTGGCTTTGGGCATGCAATGAGGATGGTCATGGTGGAGTGCACGATATTTTGCAGGGTATTACAACAACAATTATTCCTCTACGTTGTTCAGTGGTGAAGAATCTTTTTTATTGGCAGTTTTCTCAATTCAGTGTCGTGAAAGTATACACACGCGCCACTGTTTTGAAAAAAGCTCGCCTCGCCCATAAGCCCTGTACTGACAATTTTTGTTGAACAGAGTATAGTCTAGAGCCCTGGTTCCCAAACTGTGTTCCGCGTAACCCTGGGGTTCCCCGACTTTCTCGAAGTACAAACCGTAAAAAGCAAAAATATTTTTTTTAAGTACGGCGAAACCAGGTGACTTTGGCGCATTTTTAAATTAAAATATAAATACATTTTGCATAGATTTTTTTTAACAGAGTAAAGATTTTTTGCACAAGTATCGTAAATTTTAGACACGACCGTCAGTTGGCTATTATATATTAGTTATTACTTATTAGTTATTACTATTGGAAGGCGAAAGTAACCCTGCAGTTTTGGGTGACTTTGGTCGAGTATACGTTTTTATTATTATCTCATCGACTAGAATCAATCAATGATCCCCTACCAATTGATTACAGAGACAATTTTCTATACTGATGAATTTTTGTTTATATTTTAGGGTTTCATTTATTTTATTTATTTTAGTTTTTTAAATATATGAATTGTTAATTTAAGTTTTCATATCACTGGAACAATATTAGGAGGATCCATATCTTTGCCTGCTCTTTGTACGTCTTTTTATGACAAGTTTTTTTTTATAACTTTGACGATTTTTTCATAATTTGTCGTTGCTAAAGTACTCAAAATGTAAGCCAATGTTACCCCTTCAAATGCCGTTTTTGATAAAAAGTGAGTATACACATTTTTTTTTGTTTTCCTGTCACATTAATAATGTATAATATTCCACACAACTGAGGAAAAATTATTTTGCAGCAGTATTTCAACAACAAATTGAAAGCTTTCAACATTTGTTGGTGTTTTTTTTATTTTTTTTTAATAAAATTATTTAGTTTATAACTTTTTTCTTAATTTATCATATTATCATTATCGTTTATAATGAAGCTATTACAATCATTTTTAATTTATTAAATTATACATTTTTAGAAATAAAGCTGAAAAAAAACATGCTCGACATGAAAAGCACATGCTCGATGTACATACATACATCAGGACCAACAGGCCGACGCGACACGGTAGGGATGAAAAAGCGTCTTTCGGTATTGTATCGAAAGTTAAAAAAAAGTGTATCGAATTGTACTTTTTGATTTTTTTTCCAACAAATCAATGTTTATGAAGTGTAATAATCAAACAAGAGCATATTTTAAAATAAAAAAAAAAAAATAAAACATACCGGTGGGCTTGAAGTGGCAAACAGCTAGTTAATTCGACGCTGCCAGAAAGTGTTATGACTCCTCCTGTACTTGAGAGCGTAAATGATTTTATGGGACAAATCTTCTTTCGCACTCGTGCAGTTGCTAGAGTTCTAAAGGATCTCGATGAACACAAATCCGCTGGCCCGGATGGTATCCCTCCCATTGTTCTGAAGAGGTGTTCTTCAACGCTGGCAAAACCACTGCGTAAGCTTTTCCATCTGTCCTACTCTACTGGTCTCTATCCGAGTGGATGGAAAACATCATTTGTCCAGCCTGTCCCTAAAAAAAGCGTATCTTCTTCACCCTCTAACTATCGACCAATTGCACTTACGTCCCTTCTTTCCAAGGTCATGGAAACGCTGATTAATTTCCAGCTCAAGAAATATCTCGAGGAACGAAAGCTTCTTAATGACTGGCAGTACGGCTTTCGTAGCAATAGGTCCACTGGTGATTTGATGGTATATCTCACCGAACAGTGGAACAAATCTTTACATCGTTTTGGAGAAAGTAAGATTATTACACTTGATATTTCAAAAGCATTTGATAGAGTTTGGCACCAAGCTCTCTTATCGAAAATGCGCGCATTTGGTTTCGATGAACCTCTTCTTCGTTGGATTAGAAATTACCTTTCGGACCGTTCAATACAAGTCGTATTGGACGGTTTCAAGTCTGAAATCCACAAAATAAATGCTGGTGTGCCCCAGGGCTCCGTTTTGTCTCTGACTCTCTTCCTTATTTTTTTAAATGATCTTTTGTCTGAAACTTCTAATCCATTAAACTGTTTTGCTGACGATAGTACCCTCAGTTTCTCATATTCGTTTACAGATTCTCATCCATGTCCTTCGGATGTGGAACTTGAACGGCAGCGTATGATAAGCTCACTAAATTCTGATCTCGACAGCATTGTCCAATGGGGAATCAAAAACCGCGTAGAATTTAATGCTTCTAAGACTCAATGTTGTCTCCTGTCGTTCAAGCGAAACCCACCCCCAATGCCGCTATCCATGGGCGGCACTTGCATCGAGGAAACCGAACAGCTCTCAGTTCTCGGTATGTGTGTCACAGACCACCTTTTGTGGAATGACCACATATTTGATGTCGCCAAAAACGCTGCTAAGTGTTTAGGTTTTCTCCGTAGATGCAAGAAGTTTTTTTCCCCTTCTGATCTGGCTGTGATCTACAAAGCCTTTATTCGTCCAAAACTTGAGTACAATTCTCATGTTTGGGCAGGAGCTCCAAAAACTCACTTGAGTTTGTTGGACAGAATTCAAAAGAGAGCTTTAAAAATGAAAGGTGAAAGATCTATAACAGAAACAATTACATCTCTCGAACACCGCCGTAATGTTTCGTGTCTTTCTCTATTTTATCGCTATTATTATAATCAGTGTTCTAGTGAAATAGCCAGTTGCATCCCCCCCCTTAAAAAATTCAACCGTAATACTCGCGCTTCTAGGAATGCCATCAGTTCACTCTCGAGCCCAACTTCGGACGTACTGTAATGTACAGAGATTCTTTCTTCAGTCGCACCACACGAATGTGGAATGCTTTACCTGACTCGACTTTCCCCTCCCATTTCGATGTGCAAACGTTCAAAACCAATGTGCATCGGTATCTCCTTCTAAATCCTCTCCTACTTACCTAATCGCTCGTGCTGTGTTAAAAACATTTTAAGGGTAGCCATAACCCCTTTTGCGCGCGTGGAATATAAAAAAAAAAAAAAAAAAAAACAGGCTTGCCAGATTGCGCGATATATCGCGAAACGCCCGATTTTTTTAAAAGTTCGTGAGCCAAAATTTCATTTTGCGATATCTCATATTTTTCGAGATGTTTGCGGTATTTTTTCCCCGTACAATAAAACGAAATTTCAACCTTAAGGAAAAAAAATTATTTTATTAATAACACAACTATTTCACTTTGGAAAAGCGAACTTGCTTTAAGTGTTCTTTCATTACCAGCAAGCAATGCCATTGTTGAAAGAGCGTTTTCCTACATGAATGTAATCAAAAGGTACTCACTTATGTTGTCAAGTAACATTAGGTTTGTTTAATGAATAAAAACAAGATCAGAACAGAACAGCACAGAACAGCACAAACTGTCAGAACAATTTAGAACAGAAAAGTTCAATTTTGTGGTTGACAGTTTATAATCAGCTGTGAAAAGCGTCAAATTGAAATTGATTTGGTTAAAATAAATTAAGCATATTTTTTTTTTTTAAAGATGGATAGTTCTTCAGATATTTCCGACTTTTTTATTTCTGAACTGTTGAAAGATTCCAGCAGTGATAATATTATTTTCACTTCATCGGAAAAAACATCAACAACCAATAACCACAATTATAACTTGTTTTGTTTTCATGCTGACTGCTGACAGAAATCAGTCAGCTGTTCACATACCACACAAAGTAGGTACAGAAAATATTGTTCTCATCTGTTCTGAAAAACTTTATGGAACACAAAAGTGACAGAAGTTAGAACAGCTGAGTGCAAGGTTTTTACTTATAGAACACACAATCTTGTACTTATCTTATCTTTTCTGTTCTTTTCTGTACTTTTCTGTTCCGAACAGATTCATTTAACAGACCTTTTTAAAAAAAAAATATTTATGTGATATAATAAATGAATTTTAAATAAATTATAAATTATTATGTAACGGGAGGGTCAAATTCAAATTGCAGGGAGGGTCAAATTCAAATGCAATAGAATGAACAAAATTAAATTTTGTAGCAAATCAAAGTACAATTCTTAGATCCACTAATGACGATTATGATTCTTTCCCATGTAAAAAAATTCTGCTGGTCCTTCGAAACTTTTTGTAATAATTAAAATACCTAAAATGTCTTGAACCCAATTCCGTTTCTGCAATACTACCTATTTAACGTTTATTTCTACTAAAATAATAAGAAAAAAGAATTAATCAGCCCTATTCTGCTATTCATCCGGGGGAATTTTGCTTGAACTATTCTGCTTGTTACTATTCTGCTATTCATTCAAGTGAATGTGGATTTACGTCGGCAATGTCGGTAATACGGTGTGGTATTCTCTTATTTACGTGAACGGACAATACAATTCAGATCCGCATATAAAATGTTGCGGGTTTTCAATTGTTGGTTGTGTATCTGCTTAGTGCTTGGGAAAATGTGAGTAGAAACCAATTTTTAGTTTAATTTAGAATATTCGTTTTATTTGGAAGTGGGAAAAAAGTCCAAAACTGTCCATATTTGTTTTTATTTCTTTTTTAACAAAAAAAATCAAATAAAACGATTTATTGAAACATCTTAAGATTTGCACATGCACAGGGAACAGCTGCTTGAGTAAATGTCAAATTGGCTTTGGATAATGTAGTTCACCCGACGGATTGAATTGAATTGAATTTATTGAAACTTTAAGAAAACGTGTTACATGGTTGACAATTCATTATTAATATATACTTAAGAGTACAAAGGAAAACTGCGGCTATCAAGTATTGCCTGCTTTGTCTATTACATTATTTGTTCGCCTCATGGCTTTCTTTTACAATTGTTATATTGCTCCTGCTCTAAGAGCAATGACAGTAGCGTGTTGGCTTATGGATGCAACAATTAATATACATATATACAGATATAACTTAAAAAACTAACCTAAAATAAACTTCCTTCTTTTCAACCGCTCCTGAGCTTTGCAGTCAAACTTACTAAGTGGCAAGCAATAATTTTATATGAATTATCTTTTCATGATATAGAGCGAGTACGCTCTATGTTATAGAACATTTATTTTATAAATGAAATCAATTAGATTTGTTTAGTTAGAATTGAGATTAAACAATTTCACAAAACGGGCGCTTTAAGAGCGAAGCGCTTATTGAGATAGATAATGTTTTTAATGAATATGTACTTTAGACACTTTACTTTTTTACATAGATCACTTTCTTTTGGTTACTTTAAAATTGCATTTCGACATTTGCTGGTTAAAGGTAAAATTAAACTAGGATTATGTAAAAAAGAAATGATAAAATTGGTATAAAAGCATAACGGCAATAAGCGACAATTTTTCACTGGGAAGCACATGTTGTAATTTTGTTGTTTTTCTTTTTTTTGCTTTTACTGCTGTTGAGCACCACCTCTCGTCTGTGATGCTGTAAGTTGTAGTTGAACGTTGGTTATCGTTGTAACTGTAGCTTGCAGGTGGTCAAGGCATGGCCCGGCAAACTTTACTAGAGCTTTTGTTGCACGGCGGATTACATCTCTCAGTAGAGGCTATGATGTCCAGAGCGTGTGGTAGGTGTGCCTGTGGTAATGCAGACATAGTTATCAGCCCTGTTAGTGGCTGAAACGGTTGCTGGCGAAACTTGATTTCACCTGTGTCCGTTTTAACGGTAAACGGATAAACGGTGCCCAATTAGTTCTCTGAACTAAGCTGCTGCTGGAGAATTCACTCCGGGTTACCAAGATAGTCAGCTCCCCCCACGAAGAGCTTCCATCCGGGATTTTGTTTTTTAAATTATATAAAAATAATTAACTATTACTGTTTTAATTACTGTTTTTATTAAAACTGTACAGCACGGTTGTGCAAGGCACAACCGGCCACCTTGGGATCCTCTACCAAACTCCTCACCCGACGGATAGCAGAATGGAAATACAGAGCGTAAGGGAATCGAATTGGTGAATCGGATATCGGATCTATGGTTCACGGGAATAGCAGAATAGGGCTGTATGTTTGATTTTTAGTTTTCTAAAAAACATATTTTGTTGAAGTAATTAGTTGTTAAGGCAGGGCAAAAGTGTACTGAATTTTATAAAAGTGTATTTGTGTACTTTAGCAATGTCAAGTGTATCGAAAAAAGTACAATTGTATCGACTTTTGCAACCGTGCGACACGGCCGGCGACGCGACGGACGTCATACATCATACATACATCAGGACCAACAGACCGACGCGACACGGCCGGCGCGACGCGACGGACGTCTTGACGAAAGTCATTTTTGTTTTACTTCTCCATCATCGTAATGTTAGTTTTGATTATAACCTTGACATTTTAGTTTGACACGAAACTATCCCTAGATCAAGTAAAAATTGAAGTATGTCATGACGAAACTCATTTTTCCTTGTCTTCTCTTCTCCATCATCGTTATGTTAGATTTACCTTGAATATGTTGTATGTTATACCCCATCTCCCCTCCCTTTCGCGAAAACTTATCTACGCCAATGGAGCAAGTTCGTGTCTTAAAAAAAAAAGAACCACCCTGGAAGTTAAATAGTGACGATTCCATTAACGGCGCGCGCGATGAATAATATGTTGCATCGCAATAAAGAACTATACCTACCTACACTCAAGCCTTCTTACACATTTTAATTTTAAAATATTGAAATTATTTCGATCTGAAGGTATACAATCGTCTGCAAGACAATAATTACCGATAAATATCAATCTCTTGAACTTGATGTACAAAATAATTATTTATGATAAGAATCGCACTTGAAGTTCCTTGTTGTTGATTCAATATACGAGTACCTAAATCCTTTCCGAGTTTTAAATTATTAATCCTTGTGCGGGTAGACCATGATTATTGTTCAAATGGTTTTAAACAATATGAACGAACATAGCGCGGCATTTATAAGTTTCTTATAAGTTGTTTATCCTGATAAGTTGGTAATTTTTTGCTAAAAGTTGACTTAACTACAGTTATATGGAGGGATGAGGTAGGGTAAGTTGATATGTCCTTGTCCGTGTATGATAAATATGAGACAACATTTTGCTCGTTTTATTTCTCCAACATTTTATCTTAATTACCAGGAAGGCTTGTATGTAGGTGGATTTTCATATCTTCATAATTTGGGACGTCGCATAGGTACATGCATACATATACAGTTAATCCAATGTCTGCCTCGTTGCTGGGTGTATCTGTATAAACTCCTGTTCAATAAGCCATATTTGCAGGTAAGGAAACAGGTATGGTAGTAGTAGTATTCGGAAATGTAGCCTTTTTTGTAACGACTGGCGAATGTGCGTTGGTGCATTGTCGTTTGTTTTGTTGTATGGCCTTTTTTCCTTTACTTTGTTGGCCAAGTACTGATACTCGTAGATTTGTATAGAACTCACTATTTTTTTTTTTTTCTCTTGACATAACCTTGTATTAACTGACCAAGTGGATTCTTCGCCTGATGATAGAGGGCATGGATTTGTATTCCTTTCCTCGGGGATAGACAGGGCAATTTTCGAATAAATGGACTTATGAAAATTCAATTTAAAAACAACAACGCTTATAAATATAAAAGTTAGCATTTTTTTTTTCAGTGAGTTATTACAAGTATTGATTTCGTGTCAAAAATTTTCGAGTTTTTAGTCAAAACTAACATAACGATGATGGAGAAGTGTAAATAAAGTAATTTTTGTCAAGACGTCCGTTGGTCTGTTTGACTGTGCGTTTATATAATAATAATTTATAATAATTTTTACTATGTATATGCCTGTAAGACCTCAGGCCTTTTAAATGCAATGCACGGCACTAGTTAGAAGGAATAGAATGAAAGGAAAGATTTTTGTTGGCACAGTGGATTGAGAATTAGATGTTTATTATCTCATGAAATTCCACGGATGGCATCCAGTTGAAACTGGGGAATATAGAAAAGAATGCTACCTAGACTGGGGCTCGAACCCACACGTCCAGGTTAGCACTCAAACACTATACCTATCCACTGTGCCATTGCCACCAGCGTTCTGATGTACATCGAGCTAGAGCCTAAACGGTTGGATGGATTTGCTTCGAATTTGGTGTGTAGTGTTTTGATGTAATTCCTTAGAGGAGAAATTCGAAATTTTGATTTAGCTCATCTAGAATGGGTAGCTGCCATACAACGATTTCGGTTTTATCGGGTTTTCTCGAAAACGGCTCTAACGATTATGATTAAACTTTGAACATATCATCTTTAGACCAGTTCTAATAATACTGCATACGAAGTTTTTACCAAAAATTCGTATAATGGAAATAAAAATAGTTTTTTTTTAATTTCCGTTTTATGTTTATTTAAGTATATTCCCTCATATATCGTTATTGACTTCGTTGATTTTCTTATTTTTTTTTGCGATTCAGAACTTCCCAGTTATTCAACAAATAATGCAACAATCACCAGTAGGTCTTGTTGTGGTAGGAGATGATGCCCATTATCTAAATTATTATTAAAAACTATATGAACTGGATCATGATAGAATGATGAAATTTAGTAAAGTGGTAGGGTCTTAAGTGAAAACTGAAAAAGGATTCTGTGTGTGTAACAGATCTACCCTGGAAAATATAATGACATCTAAAAGTAGGCCTTATTTTAAGTTTATATAAGCATTAAAATAAAAAATATTTTTTATCGTTTTATCGACAACCACAAAATTAAATAAATTTTTGGCGAAAAACCTAGTATAAAGTAATTTATATAAGTCCTTTATGTTTCTTAATGCGAGATTTTAGTTTTCGAGATTTTAGTTTGCGGGTTTTTGTAATTGCGAGATTATAAAAAGCGGGTTTTTGTAATTGCGAGATTATTAAGAGCGGGTTTCTGTAATTGCGAGATTTCGTGTGCGAGATTTTAGTTTGCGATATTTCGTAGCCAATCCACTACGGGAGCACTACGATATCTCGCAAACTAAAATCTCGAATAACGAAGATTATGAAGAGCGGGTTTCTGTAATTGCGAGATTTCGTGTGCGAGATTTTAGTTTGCGAGATTTCGTAGCCAACCCACTACGGGAGCACTACGATATCTCGCAAACTAAAATCTCGAATAACGAAATCTCGCATTTTTGTATAAATCTCGAAATACGAAATCTCGCAAACTAATAAACTCGCTTTTCATAAACTCGCAATAACAAAATCTCGCTTTTAACAATCTCGCATTTGCATTTCACGCAAACTAAAATCTCGCATTAACACGTCACGTTGGAAAATTCCGCAGTGAAAAATAAGATCCTGCAAATGGAAAATGCAAAATCAGAGGCCTAAAAAAGGGAGATAAAGCCCTAGAAGCCGATACGCCGCCGCTACCCAAGCACAGTGCGGCCGCCTCTGGACAAAAATAGAAAATAGATTTTAATAAAAATAACGGTTGTTTTGTTTAGATAAAAAACCAAACTAAAACAAAAACAACATTTTTCTCATTGGACCAAACGGTACTCGCAGAAAATCTACCACAATTTCTAAAAAAAAACAAAAAAAAAAAATGAAGTTTGGTGGGGCTCATTTTGTAATCAGCTTATTTGATTTTTTTATCAAGTGTAGTGCAAAATTAAAGCAAAAATTATGTTTGATATTTGAAGGCGGTAATATGTTATCCTTAAATGCTTACTTCTTTTTAGCCCACTTAAACAATTTTAATAATACTTTTTTTAAAATATTTTTTTTTTAAATTATCTCTTACTTTGAATGAACATTAAAAAAAAGCGGCTCAAAATATCCTGTAATTTTGATTGAAAATCATAGGTTACACATTCAATTTTGTGCTACTACTAATATTTTTTGCTACTAAGTGCTACCCTATTTTTGTCGATTTTTTATTTATTTAATAAGGTCATATAATTAAAATTTCTGACTTTCACTTAACACAGACAAAAATATATTAAAAAACAACGGTAACACGTACGATGCCATGATATACGTTTTTGTAAGGCCAAAAACCTCTTTTTTTTTGTTTTGTTAAACTAAGTTGCTTTAATTTACAATTTTTGAAAATAATATTTTCAAACTCAAAAGATTGAAAAAAAAAAAATACAAACAAAATTCCAAACTTATTTTGTTCAAAATTTTACGTAGTTTAGTACTATTTTTGATTTAAAAATTCAATGCTCTTATCAATTTTAAGTCGAACACTGAAAACCGGATGGTTCCAGGGCTTTTACTTTTCAAAATATTAAAAAATAAACGAACCAGCTATCTCATAAAAATAAGAAGAATCCGGATAAATGAACAGTTCAGCAACCGGTTAATTAAGAAGTTGATTTCTTTATTCAATATCTTGCAAAGTAAAAGTCGTAGAACTATCCGGTTTTCAGTGTTTGACTAAGAATAATTAAAAGCATTGCATTTCGAAAAAAATAGCATTTAAAATAAAAAATAAAAAATAAGTTTGAATCTTTTTGTTTTCATTTTTTTCCAAACTTTTGTGTTTAAAATTAGTTTTTTTTCAAAAACTGTTTACTAGAGCAACTTTAATTAAAAGCAGAATAAAATCAGAAGTTTCTGGCTGTACAAGAAGGTACACAATGGTATTGTAGGTACTACTGTTGTTTTTTAATATTTTTTTTCTGTTTAGAGTCAATTTGTTAGTAAATTACTCATCTTTCACAAGGGGGAGGGGTGGGGGAGAATAGTAATTATATATAAAAAAATGTATTTATGTTAAAAAATTTTGTATTAAACCAATTTTTTTAAGTAAAATAGTAAAATATGCCATTTAAACCAAGAAAACGATTTTTGTCCAAATTTCCTTGAAATGGCCCTACTGTTTATTACATATAAACTGAAAGCACACCAACTGACAACATAGGCGCCTGCCTGGCGACTGAGCATACCCGAAAAGGGAGTAAAAATCCTTGAACCCGCGAAGCGGGCCACCCAATGTACTGTTTATTGCACATAAACTGAAAGCACACTAACTGACAACATACACAAAGGAAAAACCTTGTTTAACGTACATTTTAAGTCCTATATGTTTTTTAATGCGTGATTTTAGTTTTCCAGATTTTAGTTTGCGGGTTTTTGTAATCGCGAGATTATAAAGAGCGGGTTTCTGTAATTGCGAGATTTCGGGTACGAGATTTTAGTTTGCGAGATTTCGTAGCCAACCCAAAAAAGAACATGGTATTCAAAAAAAAAAAAGGAGAAAACTTTCACAATTTTGGTTAAAATATGAACCAAAAAAATCTTAGGTTTGGAAGTACCTACCTACTCCGCAACTTCAACCTAGACTTCAAGCAAGACAAATACGACTGAGAACACCAAACTACTTATAATACTGCGGTAGATTATTCGTTGTACAAAATATGCAGATACACGCCGTCCAAGTCTTACACTATGTTTAATCATATAAGTCCCAAACATACGTCACATCAATGTCCCCGCTGGCAGCTGTACGCAGAAATAAATACCACATTAACAGACCTACTACAGAAATGGGGCATCCGGATAAACAACTTGAAATCGGAGCTTGTGTGCTTCAGGAGACCCAGTAAAGGAAGTCGCAACACAGCCATGTGCAGAAGCCTAGTTCTGAATCTTCCGGATGGATATATGATAGCAGCCAAAAAGAACGTGAAGTACCTCGGCATTCACTTCAATGAGTTGCTAACGTCCTCACAAAAACAAACTTGACTTTCCACCGACCCCACCCATTGATGAGGAACGCAGGAACGGACTAAGCCAGAAGACAAAGATACTTATGTACAAGCAGCCCCTGCGGCTTGTCATTAGCTATTCCTTCAAATATTCCTTCAAATATTCCTTCAAATATTCGAAAGAAAGTTACTACGGATCTGCCTACATTTCGACCGCCAGCGAATGAGACATTACAGCAATGAGCGTTTGTACACAGAGGCGAACATCCTCCCCCTCGACAGGAACCTATTCCTTTGAGCAAAGAAGCTAGTAGGACACACCAACAGTCACCCAAATCAACTAATGAGAAGGATGGCCACCGAGCAACGACAAACCGAGCCGAGATACCTCAGTACTATGAACATCCTGGACGACAACATAATCACAGACAACGAGCAAGCAGTTTCGTTCTACGCTGATACTGGGTCAGCATATCATCGCAATATGCTGACCCAGTGTCAACCCATCTCCCCACCAAAACAACAACTTGACAACCGGGACGAAACAACCCGAGGACAATTAAGTAACGACTTTTGGAATGAATGAATGAAAAATAGAAACAGCATTCTTCAAAAATGAATCCTAATATCTGAGCAAAAAGTATTTCTTCTGTGAATTTATTGACTCCGAATTGTGGACGCAGCAACCAAAACCCACCCATCCTTCACCCACTGAATTCCCAGTCTGTCTGCCTTCTGGCCTTCCTGCCTGCTGGCCTTCCTGCCTGCTGGCCTTCCTGCCTGTTTGGTATTTGATTTTTATTTTCGCAGGATTCCTAGTCGTTTTGATTGTATTTATAAAGAGGGTTGAATTACCAGGACAACGCAGCGTGCACTCTGAATAAAAAAAAAAACTACAACAAGCACAACAAATGAACTTGAAGGCTGGAAGGAGTGCCATTGTGGGCAAATAAAAACAAATTCCTAAATGGGAATTAAATCTCACACCAAGCAATTTTCAAAGGAGTTTAAAATTTGCCTCTTTCGTTTGAAAAAGGAGCTACAGTCTTTTACCATCACAGATGTGAATCCTATTTTGATTTTTTTTTTTTGCTGCTTATGTATTGAGCATACCTACATTTACATACCTATATAAATCTGTATGCTGCACTGTTTTTGTTCGGTTTCGGTTATAATTTCAAGGACACCACCGCGCCACCCTGCGCCCACCGTGCTGCTATATTTAGTCTTGTTTGGAATTTCCACCTCCGACACTCGCCGCCCGCCCGCACGGGTGTTATCCATAAAAGTCCTTCACACCTCCTCCGTCTCAATGAGTCTCCTTGTGAATTCCTAGCATCATGCCGCATACCTCAAGTTGAGCGAACAATACTTATTAGAGAGATTAAGTAAATAAATGTAGGTGGGTATACTACCTTCTTACATTTATTTACTAAATCTCTTCTCAACATCAAGGAATCGACAAGCGGCAAATGGAATACAAAAGAACAATCGTCATCATCATTATGAATGATAAGAATTTATTAATTTCAAGTATGCTCTAAGACGGATTTACATCATGCTACTTTTTAGTTTTTAATCTTTATGCATTTCTTTAAAATAGCTTGTCCTTGTTTGCTTGTCAAACGCAATAGTATACCACAAAGTGAAACAAATATACCTACATAGCTAATTTTGATTTTTATTTTATTTCATTGATTAATTTATTTTCATAAGAAATAATGAAGAACTAATTTGTTTTTTGTTCGAGAAATAACTGAGTGCTAAGGGATGTGGATGTTTCTGTTTTATCCTTGACTTATTTTAAGGTGGGTGCCATTTTTGCTTGTATTTATATCGCAAAACAAATTGTGATGAGTGAGAAAACAAATTGTGATGAATTCTTGTTGAGTTGGATGGCGTTGGTTTGAAATGTTATTCCGTACTTTTTTTTAGTATTTACCTGCCAACAAAGGGCGGTAGTTGAGTGCGAGAAAAATATGAGCGTTTCAATTTGATAAATTGATGATGAACTCAGAAAAGCTGCGGTGGTGTGGTACCTTTTTGAAACAATTGAAAACAAATTTGCGTTATGGCCTGTTATTTGATACGAAAAGGGAGAGGGGAGGAATAATCTGAAACAGCATCTGAAATATTATTCTGCCGGCTTTTCCGAGAACATATCGATTGTCAAAATGTGATGCTCATATTTTGCATACTCAACTTCATCCAGCTTTTGGCCTTCATATTGTTTTTGTAAAAAAAAGTACCAAATTGCGTCACCAACTTTTCTATTAGTCGGTAATTCGGTAATTCATAAAATTGTATAATAATTGGAATCGTCGCGAAATTTCGTTCTCTACAGCATTTCCGAAGTCTTCCAAAATCCCCGGATTTGTTTTTTGGCTAGACAGACGGTTTAAAAAAGTGGGAGAGGGGTGGAGGGAGGTGGTGGTTTATCAAACTGAACATTTTAGTTTTGGTATATTCTAAGCATTGAGCATATTTATTGAACAAAGTTATATAATAATTTTATACATTTATACTTTTATATACATTTATACTTTGTCTTCAAATTAAAGAACTATAAAATACATGTCAAAAAATAATATCTAAAAGTCAGTTGAATTTTTTCTCCTCGGGGTGCTCCGTCGCGGTTGTTAATTTGAAGTTTTGGTGGGGGATGGGTTGGCATTCAGCCGCGGCGAAATATTTAACCTGTGTCAGCGTAGAACCAAATTGCTTTATGCTTACTCGTTGTCTGTGATTATGTTTTCGACCACAATTTCCATCGCACTGAGGTCAGGGATGATAATGCTGAGCCCAGAAAGTGAAGCAAATTGGCAAAAAAAGAAGTACATTTCAAAAATTTGTAGTAGATAATGAAAAATCAAAATGTTTATAGAAAAAAACGTTTTTATAACAATGTTATACGTTTAACGTGTTATTCGTTTAACAATGACTACTTTTTAAAGAATAAGTTTCACAGATGCATAAAATAAAATAAATAAATGTTGTAGAAATACTACATATGTAGTAAATACTCATCTCTGACTGAGATATCTCGGCTCGGGTTGTCGCTGTTTATTTGGGTGACTATTGGTGTGTACTACGATGTTCGTCTCTGTGTAATAAAGACGCTCGTTGCTGTGATATATCATTCGCGGTCGCTCAAAATGTAGTCCGGTGCAGGAATTTTTTTGCCGCAAAAAGTCAAAGAAGTAGTGCCCGCTTAAAAAATAAGTATTAAAGTGTATTTTATTTAGCGCAGTGTTTTGATAATTTAGAACCAAATATATTTCGTCTGATAATTGTAAAAAAAAAATCCAGGCACAGTGGCGAGGATCTATTCTGAATCTAGGGGACAAGGAATAATCATTTTGCAACGTGCTTTTCTCGGGAATTGTATATGTTTTTTTTTTATCCACTAAAATATTGTTCAATTTAAAACACTCTTAAACATTTGTTTTTTTTTTTAACGCCACCACCGCGCCGTCAAAAAACTAAAATTATAACTTCTCTTCCATCTTGAAGTATGAGAAATGTCAAATTTTGTGTGTGAATTTTGTTAGTGACGGATGTAAATTTAATAGGTGCATCTTATGGATAAGGGCTTCCAGAAAGCATCCAACAGTGACACAATGATGACATGCTGGAACTCCAAGAGCGAATGCAAAGTCGAGCGATTTGCCATAAAGCCAAATGCTTATTTATTACACATGATTTAAGGGTAATTTTCAACGCAGATTCTAATGAGACCAAAATCAAAACGATTCCTTTTTTTAAGCATTTTTATTTTTAATAAACAAATTAATACAAATAAGTTGATAGGTAAGAAACACAAAATGCACGACTGAATCGCACGACATTGCTCTCGAATCTAACAACTCGAATGTAGCTACATTAATGATGTAGATATAGTAATAAGTTTATAATATTTGCTTGCTTTATCTATAGGGTAAGTATTGGTTTCGTGTCACAAAAATGTTTCGATGTTTTAATCAAAACCAGCATAACGATGATGTAGAAGTCCATTTTTTTTCAAGAAATCCGTCGGTCTGTTTTTCTGTGCGTCTGTGCGTCCTGGTGTTCATCGAACTAGAGCCCAAACAGTTCAACGGATTTTCTTCAAATTTGGTGTGAAGTATTTGTATGTGATTCCCTAGAGGAGAAAAGCGAAATTTTGTTCTACCTCATCTGGAACGGGTAGCTGCCATACAACGATTTCAATTTTATCAAGTTTTCTCGAAAACGGCTCCAACGACTTTGATAAAATTTTGTACGAGCCATCTCTAGACCAGTTCTAATAATACTGCATACCACGCTTTGACCAACAAGTTCAAATAATAGAAATTAAGTTATGGTGTTTTTTGAACAAAATGTTTATATACCTATTTAGGTGTATACCCTCATATCTCGTCAATGGCTTTGTTGTTAGTCAACAAGTACATATTGCATTTAAAATGTGTATCAATTTGTTTGTAACTTCTTTTCAAGTTTTGTTGTATTAAAAAAAATTCAAAATTGTTTTTGTTTTGCATGTTTTTATTATTTTTCACTAATGATATAAAAATATTATTAAACCATTACCATATCTACACCGTCAAAATCCAGCTACATTTGAGTTGTTAGCATCGCAAAAAAGTTCGTGCGATCCAGTCGTGAATATTTGTTTTTAATGATTTTAACCATTTTTATTGAACTATAATTACTAATATAATAATAATAATAGCTTTATTTTTCGAAATTTAGTTTTAAAAATTTTATAATGTTACAAATAAATTATGGCCTTGGTTTTTTGAAACCGTCTGCCAGATGCCAACTTATTTTTCTTTTCTTTTTTTTTTTAAATTACAAAATATATCAAATTATTAGTTATATAATAATAATGTATTACAAATTTAAATTAACGTTGAAATAAATTTATACATGTTATAATGTATTACAAATTTAAATTAACGTTTAAATGAATTTATACATGTTATATATGTACCTACAATAAATTTTGTTTTGATCTTTATTTATATTATTATATATTTATATTAAATGGGTTGCTTTATAGTCTAAGAGCTGACAGTAAATTTTTGGTTTGGAGGTATAACCAAAATTTGCGAACATGTATGTTGAGGAACTAGGGCCACGATTTCAAATTCAACCGTCGCGTCGCGTCGGCAGGATTATTTTGTCGCCGGGGCTGGAGGCGAGGTGGGAGGTTGAAAACAGCGATTTTTCGGAATTTTGGTTAAGAGTATACAACCACTTAAATATATATGTAAACTAAAGAGAAATACGCTCTCATCAAGAATTTCGGGGTCCTAGACGATTTGAGTGTCAGCTCACCCAGACAGACAACCCCCAAAAGAGGCAAAAAACCAGATTTTGGTTTGGAGTATATAACCACTAAAAAATATATGTAAATTGAAAAGAATTACGCACTGATTAAGAGTTTCGGGGTCCCAGACGATTTGAGTGTCGCCCGACCCAGACAGACGCCCTCCAAACCCATAGGGGCGAAAACAAACTTTCTATTTCGAACGTATAACCACATTAATTATATATCAGAAAATCAGGAAATATATCCTCATTACAAATATGTATGTCCCAGACGGTTTAAGTGTCGCCAGACCCAGAGAGACGCCCTCCAAGGCCCGTAGGAGCGAAAACAAACTTTCTATTTCGAAGGTATAACCATATAAATTAGTACTTCTAAAAAGGCAAAAAATTGGGTGAAGTAGATACATCCATTTATTTTAATATTTTTTTTAAAGCTATACAGTATGGTAACTTATTTTATTTACAAATTTAAAAAAAATTACGTAGCCTCCAGAGTGTACGTAATTTCGAATTTCAATTTAGAAATTTATATTTTCATAATTTATGCAGAACCAAATTTGGTTTAACTTAGAAAATAATGTAGTTTAATATGTGCTTAATAGATGAATTAAGGTTTACTATCGAAAAGTTAATGAAAAAACACATATTTAAAAAATAAGTAACAACATTATTTTTTTGGTTTTAAGTTCAAGACAAAATTTGAACGATTGCTAAAGGAACGACGTATCCATAAATTTTGTTTTGATTTTTTTTTTATAATTAGTTTTGCTTTTCTAAAATGTTCAAAGATGTCATGAATCTTATATAAAGCTGGCCAAATGTTCGGTCACTGGTGGTACTAGAAATCAAAAGTTGTTTTTCGCCCCTATAGGCATTGGAGGGCGTCTGGTAGGGTGTCGCGGCATTTGAACCGTCTGGGACATAAATATTTGTAATGAGGAGCGTTTATTCCTCAGTTTTCGATAAACAATTTATATGGTTAAACCTTCAAAATAGAAAGTTCGTTTTCGCCCCTATGGGCCTTGGAGGGCGACTGTCTTGGTCTGGCGACACATTAACCGTCTGGGACATACATATTTGTAATGAGCATATCTTTTCCTGATAATTAATTCAAAAAAGTTACAAAGAGTTTTGAATTTAAAAGATCTGGCTATGCCGTCAGCTCGACTAGCAACTTTTTTTTTTTGAGAGAATTTAATATAATTTATTTAAATCAGTTTAAAGGACACTGGGCACTTTTGTATGGAGTGCGTCCTATGGATGTAACACATTGTTACCTATATCATTTTAATGGTCTCGATGAGTACTATCTTTTAATGTAAGGGCAAAAGTTTGTATCGCGTGCAGGGAAGGTGTTATGGACGTTAATGTAATCGTTAATGCATCCTTTATTTATCGTGTAACTTCGGAACGACGTGACCAATTGAAGTCATATTCACACAATATGTTAAATGTTGTTAGAAAATATTTTGTTATTATGAACGGATCCGCCAGGTGGCGCTGTTGTCAAGTTATTGACAAAAATTCTCTATTTATTGAGCAAAATCGCTGATATTCAAACGTTATATTGGTTTATTGCAAGAAAAAAAATCACAAAATATGGACCCGATAGGTTGCGCTGAATTGGAGTTATAAAAGGAGAATTGATGTTCCGTTTCTTGTATTTGTTCTTGTTGTTGTTCATTTTGAACATGTCTAGCCTCATAACGAGTAGCAGCTACCCAGCAGCGATGACAAATTAATTGGAGATTGTTGCAATGTGACTGAAATCAAAAGTATTGCTTAAAGAATAACGGGCATTATTTCATGAGTACCATTAAAACATCAACCATACGTTCACACTGCCTATAAAATCTCCTTATTTCGGGATTGAATGTGTTTTATATACAATTATTTATCACATTAAACGTACCTGTTCTATTCTCATATGCTCCAAAATGTATTCCGAAAAACGTGGTCTTGCTTCTAAGCTGGCTCTAGAAACTTCATGTCGAACTCGCTGTAGAGTTAAATAGCGAGCACAGGTTCGACACAAATGTTCCATATTTCACACAGATTAAGGAAAAAAATCAAAATTGCTAAAAAACCGCTGAATCTGTCAAAACGTTTTAACGGCTTATTCGATGTGTGTTAATTCATAAGAAACAATGTATTTTTTTTTTCAAATGCAGAGACAAACATTTTAACAGATCCAGTGTTTTTTCAGTCGAAAACGTGACCATTTAAGAAAATAATAATAAGTATTAAAAATACCGAATGAAAGCGACCATTAGATGAAGCGCGGCATCTATCTTAGTCTTAAGTCAAAGCCAACTAGCAGGTCCATATTTTGTGATTTTGTTTTGCAATATTTAAACCAATATATGATATAAGTGAGAATGAGCAACTTTGCGTTAAAAATAAAGCATTCGCTAATAACTTCACTACTGCGCCACATATTAGATCTATATTTTGTGATTTTATTTTCTTGTAATAAACCAATGTAACATTTGAATATGAGCGATTTTGCTTAATAAATAAAGAATTTTTGCCAATAACTTGACAAGAGCGCCACCTACCGGATCCGTTCATAATTATAAACTTTTTACTAACAACATTTAACATATTGTGTGAATATGACTTCAATTTGTCACGTCGTTCCGAAGGTACACGATAAATAAAAGATGCATTAACGATTGCATTAACGTCCATAACACCTTCCCTGCACGCGATACAAACTTTTGCCCATACAATAAAAGATAGTACTAATCGAGACCTTTAAAATGATATAGGTCACAATGGTGTGGTATGGTGTGCATAAACTATATGGTGTGCATAAAAAGTTTTTCAAATAAAATTGAATTAAAGCTCAGCACCACAAAAAGCAGACTGATGAGGGCAAAAGTGGCAAAGCACGAAATAGCTATATCTCCAGCCAAACAATTGATGGTAGCGCCTATAAGTTGTTGTTGTTAGTCAAAAATTCAATGAAATTGACGGAATAAAGAATGGTCAAGCCTAATAAGCTGACATTCTAGTACGAATAGTACAATAATAACAATAATAACTTAATAGTCTGGTTCGTTACCGATCTTCCAACCTCTCCCTCTTTGATACGTATACTGCGAATTGTAGTCTATCGAAATAAGGAAGGGAAAAAAATGGAGGAGGAACAAGACAGCATACTTAAGGGCGCTTATAAAAATGCTGATGCTCCAAATGTATTTGATAAGCAAAAAACACATCTCGATCTGTGACGTCAGTGGTCTTAAGCGGTGGAGTGCGTAGTGCACACGACTGCTAAGACTGAGCAAATCTGATATGCGTGGGTTCGAATCCTATGGTGTGCATAAAAAGTTTTTCAAATAAAATTGCATTAAAGCTCAGCACTACAAAAAGGAGACTGATGAGTGCAAAAGTGGCAAAGCACGAAATAGCTTTATCTCCAGGCAAACAATTGGTAGTAGCGCCTTTAAGTTGTTGTTCAAAAATTCAATGAAATTGACGGAATAAGGAATGGTCAAGCCTAATAAGCTGACATTCTAGTACGAATGGTACAATAATAACACATTTAACATATTGTGTAAATATGACTTCAATCGGTCACGTCGTTCCGAAGTTACACGATAAATAAAAGATGCATTAACGATTACATTAACGTCCATAACACCTTTCCTGCCCGCGATACAAACTTTTGTCCATACAATAAAAGTTAGTACTCATCGAGACCTTTAAAATGATATAGGTCACAATGTGTTACATCGATAGGCCAAAATGCCCATTGTCCCTTGTATTTTTGTTTTATTGATATTCAAATTGGACTAAATATATTCCATCATAATCAGCATCTTAAATTTGTAGATTTCCTTCAAATAATTGCAAAGTTTTGTTCAGTCTGATCCATTGAATATCCGTATGGTTAGCACCATCGAAAGGGATTTTCTGATATATAATTTATGTGGTTATACGTTCGAAATAGAAAGTTTGTTTTCGCGTCTGGGTCAGGCGACATTCAAATCGTCTGGGACCCCGAAATTCTTAATCAGTGCGTAATTCTCTTTAATCTACATATATTTTTAAGTGGTTATATACTCCAAGCCAAAATATGGTTTTTTGCATCTTTTGGGGGGCGTCTGTCTGGGTTGGGCGACACTCAAATCGTCTGGGACCCCGAAATTCTTAATCAGTGTGTAAGTCTCTTTAATTTCTGTATATTTTTAAGTGGTTATATACTCCAAACCAAAATCTGGTATTTTGCCTTTTTTGGGGGGCGTCTGTCCGGGTCGGGTGACACTCAAAACGTCTGGGACCCCGAAATTCTTGATGAGAGCGTAGTTCTCTTTAGTTTACATATATATTTAAGTGGTTATATACTCTAAACCAAAATCTGAAAAATCGCGGTTCTCAACCTCTCGCCTCCAGCCCCGGCGACAAAATAATCCTGCCAGATGGTTGAATTTGAAATCATGGCCCTAACATACATGTTCGCAAACTTTGGTTATACCTCCAAACCAAAAATTTGCTGTCAGCTCTCGGTCTATAATTCACACTATGGATTTTAATATTAATTTTTTTTTTTTTTTTTTGGGTTTAAATCTTTTAGTAATTCATAAAATCTTTTCTATAGTTTAAGGCTTCAATGCAGTATTGGGCAAGACATTTCCAATTATTTCCATTTAAAATGTTTATGGAATCTGATTCGCTTAATGTTGTCTTTTCAAAATATACAAATCTTATTTCTTTGAAAACAGGTAGGGCTGGCCACGAGACGAGACTCGGCGAGACTCTTGTAAGTCTCGTCTCGGTCTCGTTAAAATCGAAAATTTTCAGTCTCGTCTCGGTCTCGTGTCGGTCTCGTATAATTTAGTCTCGTCCCGGTCTCGTCTCCGAAAAATACGATTTCCGGACAACCTGTGGATTATTGGAACGAAATATTTTCGATTATAGTTTGAATATGTGCAGAAGAAAATACACATTTAACTGAAATTGTATTTTTTTATTTATTAGACTCTCTGTAAATTTTGGACCAAATATGCAGTCTTATCTCGGTCTCATCCCCGGATGCTTAAAAGGCAGTCTCGTCTCTTCTTGTCTCGGTTGCGTAAGGCAAGAACGAGACCGAAAGCGAGACTTTTCACGTCTCGTGGCCAGCCCTAAAAGTAGAGCATATTGATAGAAAGTGATACGAGTTTTCTTGTACTTGTAGATTGCAAAGCGAGCAGAATGTTTCTCGATCCCTAAAATATGGCCTATAATTTAGGTTAAGAAGCTCTCCCCTTATGCGAAAAATTACAGCTATCTCAAATACGCTTATTTTGTCTGTGAAATAGTTGAGATCGCTCAGATTATATTCTAGGTTTGGATATAAAGATCTACGTGATGAGCACCTGGCTTCTTCAATTAGATCGGATGTTGTTTTCATATCGAGTTTTTCAAGAATGCATTTGAACTTATCCCTCACACCTCCATTAAGCATCTCCCACTAATGAACTGAAACCCCGCTCAATATGCTTATATCTTCCCATAGCCTCTTAAACCAGCTAATGTTTTTTTGAATACTGTGTATCGCTAATATTTTTGGCAACCGAGTGTCATCATAAGAGAGTACTTTAGTAACATACTCAAAGTGCATTTTCAGGGTAAACACAAAAGTTGGTGAAAGACCTGTTACCAGCAGGAGCATGTAATTAGGGGTTGGTTGCGGTAATCTAAATGTTTTTTTTTAAAGAAGCGTTGCAGTTTTTCAACCTCATCATATTGTTGATACCCCATACCTGAGATCCATAAGTCATTATAAATCTCAAAGCAACATCATATACTCTAAATTTAACACTATGGGTAACATTTTTGTTACTAATCAAGTTTCTCCAGGTTAAGTTTATAGCAGATAGTTAATTTTTCAGTTTGGTTTGGAAGTGTTTTTTTAGGTTAAGCTGGGGTGTATGCATCATTCCCAAGTAAGTGAATTCATTCACTATTTCAATATTTTCCCCATTCAGAAGCCACCTTTCATTTCTGCTGTGACGTCCTCGTCCTGTTCTAAAAGTCATAACCTTTGATTTTGATATATTTTTTACAAGATTCCACAATTTGCAATAACTATCCAGCCAATTTATCATAAGCTGAAGACTTTCTGGGGATTCAGCGAATAAAACCACGTCATCAGCATAAGATGCATTTGATAACAAGACCTGCTATTTTGATACCATTTGGTAATGCTATATCGTTGATGAAAATTGCGAACAGCAAAGAAGATAAAAGACATCCTTGACGCACTCCACTTTTAGTTTCAAACCACTCTGACATTTGTTCACCATCCCATACCGCTGACATAGTATTGTCATAAAGTTTCTGTATGACTTTTGAAATCTTAGATGATAAGCCCATTTGATTTAGTTTATAGAACAATGCTCTTCGATCAATACTATCAAAAGCCGCTTTAAGGTCAATGAATATTACATACAACTTTTTCCCATTTTCAGCGTAATAGTCTACAATATTTCGAATGGTAAAAATGTGATTTATCGTAGAATAGCCCGCTCTGAATCCAGCTTGAAATTCATTAAGCAATTTGTTCTGATCTACCCAAAATTCAAGCCTTTTTTAGTATGATGCCGTAAATATTTTTGCGATCACATTTAAAAATGAAATACCCCTATAGTTTTCTACATTATTAACGTCCCCTTTTTTGTGTATTGGGAAATCAATTGACTTTCGTAAAATTTCAGGTACTTCAGCTGTATGCAATGTATTTCAATAAGTCCTTTCTAAATTCTTCAAAAAGGCGTGTGAAGCGTTATTGAAAAATTCATAAGGAACTCTATCCTCTCCTTTTGTTTTGTGCAGAACGGAGAGTTGATAGGTGATATCCTGCTCTAAATAGCTTACGATCGTGAAATTTTCAGCATATTGTATTTGTTCTTTAATATCTGATGGATTCAACAAATTTTTAAAATAGGTCGCCAACATAGTGGCATTTAAATTGTTGCCAATTTTGAATTTTGTCCCATTTAATTCTTTAACTGTTTGCCAAAATTCGGAAGAATCCTTGACATTATTTAAACTCCTTGCAATTTCTAAAATGTATTAATTTCGATTTATTTGACAAAGTATTTTGTATTCCGTATTTGCGCGGACATATGCTTTGCGAAAATACTCCCCGTTTCTGATTCTTGTTAGTTTTTGAAGTTTAAATGACTTAGTTCTAGCTTTCTCACAGTGTTTGTCAAACCACTTTTGCTTACCCTTAACTACATTCCTCCTTTCTGAAAACGAGATCGAGTTTATTATATCTTCAATAAAAGAATCAATCACAACAAAAACATAAATGTTAAAAAAGTAACCAAGTTCTTCTATATACAAAAACCTTTGCGTACCAAGTCAGCCGTAAAAAGTAATGAGATCTAAAAGTACGCCAAGTTCTAAGTTTATTAATGTTTAAAATCAAATATTTTAAGTAGAGTATTAAGGAAGAACCTAAACATTTTCAGAGAAATCTGTTATTTCATTATAATTGACTTAAATTGAGTTGTTTTACTAGTCAAGCTTTCATTTCAAAATTGAGTAATTAGGTTAAAAAAGAAAACTTGCCAAGTAAACCAACTCGATTAAAGTCAGTAATCATAAAATAACAGATTTCTCTGAAAATGTTTAGGTTCTTCCTTATTACTCTACTTAAAATATTTGATATTTAACATTAATAAACTTAGAACTTGGCGTACTTTTAGATCTCATTACTTTTTACGGCTGACTTGTTACGAAAAGGTTTTTGTATATAGAAGAACTTGGGTACTTTTTTAACATTTATGTTTTTGCTGTGATTTCACTACTTTTTGCAAAGATTCTTTTTATCAGGAAAAGTGGGTGGAATAAACTCCCAATGAGAGCCTCATAAGTAAAGGAAGTTTTTAATTTATGCCTTATGTATATACATAATACATAATTTTCATAAGTTAGAAGTGCTTTATTGAAATGATAATAATTGATAAGAAGTGGGTGGATGAAAAGCCCCTGCATGAAAAATTTCATGATTTCAACCTTTTCTTTGTCTACACCTAAAAACGAACCGCTTTACCAAATTTCATAATCCTACACCAAACGGAATTGCTCTCAATATATTAAATATTAATTCTGTAAAAAAGGGTGGTTGCATCGCCCACTGAATGTTAAATCTCAAATTTTTAATTTTCTTCTGCTTGCATGTCAAGTCCTATCGCTTTACCAAATTTTGTTCTACGTAGAGTGTCCATCTGGGTACTTTACAAAAAGAGGACATTTTGCTCTAAAAGCTATAAAGAAAAGAACATTTAGAGCAAAATAGAGAACAAAAAAGAGAACACAACAAAATAAAAAAAATCACAATAAAAGAATCAAGCGTCCTAATTTTCAAGAATCATACACACGTTGGTAGATGTATGAATTGCTGAACAAAATACAGCTAGTAGGTAAGAAATGTGGCCTGTTCGTTTTGATAACGGGCTAGAGTTGCCTTAATCATCAATAATATCCTTTTATTATTTTTCTTTTGTACCTACTTTTTCTTATATAACTCTATCATTTAAAAATTGTATAGAAGCTTTGACAACATATTCCTATTTTATTATAAAATTGAAATTTATTATAAAAATGAAATTTTACAGCCTTATTCTGGCAACCTCACTGATGCCTTACAAGTCACAATAACCTTATAACTGGTGGTTAACTCTTATAAAAACGTAAAAATTATGATCTGCTCCTTGGCAGATCACAACTCATGTTGTTCTTGTGAGGTTTCTTATGAGGGCTCCTACAGAATACGAAATTTTAATTGACATTAAAATACAAATCATTGCAATAAAACAAAAGCGAATTTCATTAAAAAAATAGAGAAAAAAAATAGATCCCTAAAGAAAAAGATAGTGTAAAAAAGATAAGAGTGAAAAAAGAGAACATGTGCTCTTTTAAAGAGATAAGATGGACACCCTAGTTCTACGACAACCAGAAGTGCTCCATATAACTGATATCATTTCTGCGAAAATGGGCGGATGCCACGCACCTGAATGTAAAATATCAAATTTTAAAATTTTTACTTTGTCTGCACTTTAAGCCCTACCGCTGTACTAAATTTCATCATTCCACGACAATCAGAAGTGCTCCAAATAATTTTTATCAATTCTATTCAAATGGGCGGGTGCCACGCCCCTGAATGTAAAATATCAAATTTTAAAATTTTTCCTCTGTCTGCACTTTAAGCCCTACCGCTGTATTAAAATTCATCGTTCTACGATAATCAGAAGAATTAATTTATATCAATTCTATGAAAATGGGCGGGTACCACGCCCCCTAAATAGAAAAACTTAAATTTTTTTCACACCACAGGGCCTACCGTTGTGCGAAATTACAAGATTCTATGATGTCGGGAAGTGCTCCATAATTTTGATGATCTGTCATTCAGTCAGTCAGTTACGGTTTTTGCGATATTTGCAGTCTTATGTCTGGGGAACCCCTTATGCTAAAGAATTGAAATTTGGTGAGTTATCTAAACCTGGTGAGCTTAGCAAATGCTGCGAGTTTGAAGTTACTGACATTATTGGTTCTGAAGTTAGAGGGGGATCAAAAATCGCCTGAGTTTGAACCTGTAAAAAGGGTGTAGTGCCAGAACTTGGCTGGGCACTACCGTGTCCTTTGATTTGGTGACTTGTGTTTGCTTGACTCAAATCACTTTTTACGGTAAACTCACCAAGTAAAGCCTTATAGCTTTCCTTTTCCCGTTAATTTCAAAAAAGTCTCGGCAAAAGAGCAATGTTCTTTTCCGGCAGAGGATTGTATATTGCAAAGGAAACTGAGATTGGCATGTGATCCAGAAATATTAAAATTCAATATTTTCTCAAACCATTTACCACTAATACCACAACAAAAGCCAGCTCCCCTAAAGTATCCCCACTTGTTGACTCATTAAGCAAAAAAAAATAACAAAATTTTGAAAGAGTTCTAATAGTTTTCTACTATTCCCATTCATAATTTTATCTTTTGAATGTCTAACCAAATTGAATTGTTCCCCAAAAAATATTGTATCAAAAAATAAATAATTCCCCAAAAAATATAATATCTGCTGTTCCACTAGTCGGGCATCAAAATCGCCGATAAGCATTATGTTGTTCGTGTTCAAAGCGTTAAGTAATCAAAACTAGAAAAATCTTGCTCCCAATTATTGCAATTTAAATAAACAAAGATTAACAAATATCAACAAAGATTAATTTTAATGCCGTATAATTTTCAATATTTACAAAACTGCAATAACTTGAATTAACAGATTTGAAGCCAAAAAGATAACCCCCGATTGCTCGCCCACGCGTATGTACTTTTGTCGCTGGGATCCATAATAATTGAAACCCTGTATCATATTTTTCAAAATCATCATTATTGTTTTGCATTACATGCGTTTCAAAAAGGAAAATATAATCAAAGCTGTTTATATATTCAAAAAAGGATGGAAAAAGTAATTTATTTTTCAATCCTCCCACATTATACGATAATAAATTAAAAGTATGTACTTACATCTAAATTAATATTTTCTGTTTTGTTTACTAGTTTTTTAAAATTAATCTGGCATTAACTACGGCACGAGTTAATCGGATCCAAATGTTTAAAAACATTACTCACAATAAGTACAGCTTTCATTCTAGACTACTAAGAAAACTTGCATATGTAAGGATTTTTTTAAAAAAGTTTAGTTTTCAAAAATGGTTATAAAAAAACGTGTTTTAGACATCAGTATCTTAGCAACAAAATTTATTTCTAGATAATAACGTAAAAAGTAAGCCAGATATATGAGTACAAAGTGGCTAAAAAAAACATATTTTTTTTTGTGAAATAGTGCCTGTTTGAGACGTTGTATCTTTGAAACCAAAACATGTAGATAAAAATAACTTGTGGATTATGAAAGAAGGGCCATTTATCTATGCAAAAAATTTCGTTCCAAATGCTAAAAAAATATAACACCCGATGACCGAAATTTTTTACTAGTCGACCCACTGTGCGCCGTTATGCCTTTATTTTTGTAAGCTAGCAAAACGGTTCTCCAATTTCGGTCCATGTTTTGACGGGCAAATTTAAAACTTTTTTGTTTGTGGGCTGTTGTCAAATTTGGTGCTGGCGCCATTTTGCCCCGAAAAATCACTCCACTACTTCTTGGTACGAAAAACCATCGAAACTGAAACGCCTTTCCCTAATTCATCACGAATTTTCCACAAAAGATGCACCAAATTAGATGCAGCATTGATTGTTCGGCTCTTATCACGACCCGGCAGGAAAAAAATCCTAGTTTCTGTCTGTTTTGGGCAAGGCCTTAATAAGTTTTCAGTAGGGGAAAACTGACAGGAAAAACTTGTCAGATGCTTGGCAAGTCCATGCTGGATTTCAGTACCAAACATTTAGACGAGGGAAACTCGTTAGGCCCTGTCTAGTATAAACTTGTTTGACAAGTTTAGGTACCCCACCAGGAATGTCTCTTGTACACCAAAAACAAACATTTTATAAGCAACATGGAAATTTAGCATCATACGACACCTTTTTCTCTCTTTCCTTTGCCTTCTTTTTCATATCACACTTCTTACTATGGGTGTGAGACATATATGTGTATTATAAGATTGTTCAATGAGAAAAAAAACCTGTTCTGGGGCATTCCATTGTCACGTACCCGACATTAGTACGTAGTTTTTACTATTAAAAATAAATTTAAAACAACTTAATACTAAAATATATCAAATAAAAAGAAGAAATTATGCCGCGAATGATCACAACTTTTAACAAAAACAAAATTAAAAAAACAAAAGTAATTTACTTCGTCAAATTGTCGAGTCAAATTCGACTCATCCTCAGCAATACACTCTTTAGTTTAATAAGAAAAACATAATCAAAACAAAATAAAAATTTTAACATAAGAAATGTCAAAAAACAAAATCGGTACATTTATACAATAAGTACTAAAGAGAAAAAAAAACATTAAGTCATTAAATTAAATTAATTAAATAAAGGTGACACTATATTGCCACTATCCACTAAAGGATTTGTAGTTAAAAATTAAAAAAAAAACCTGGTAATTATACTAGGAATAGTTTGCATCACGTGTCCGACATTAAAACTACCAAAGTTCAGAACTTCATTAACCATTGGTTTATTTTAGCTAAACTTTGAGTATTTATAGTAAAATAGCATTTTCTACAAAGTAATTAATAAATAAGGTTTTTTTTTAACAAAAAAAATTGATTGAAAACAATGTACTTAATCTGAATTTTTGCATTATAATTTCCGTAAGGTGCCCGATAATTTTGTAACGTGCCCGACATGCAGTAGCGGATCCAGGGGGGAGGGCTATAGGGGCTTAAGCACCCCCCCCCCACACAGCCAATTTGTAAAATTCAATTCATAATAGCCTGAAAGGTTTTACATTCTGGGCTAAGCAATTAATATGTTTGCAGTGTATTTTCAACCCCCAAGGAAATTTGATAAAAAAAACGAGGTTAGGGCTGAACACCATACACCATTATTTGTTTATTCGATGTAAGAGCTAGATAATTTTCAAGATAACAGGTATATTTCCAAGCAAAAGACAATTTGGTGAAAAATGCTATGTTGGGGCTGAATAATTTAAATCCCTAGCCCTATGTTTCCGGCTAAGCCTCAAGAGATAATAGAATAGTATAGAAAAAAAAAGAACTAAGGGCTGGACAATTTACACTTCATTTTCATTATACGAATTTGGGGCTCGATTTTTTCTACGAAAGCTGTTATTTTTTCAAGCCCCAAGACTATTTTCTGAAAAAAAACTAAATTGGGGCTAAATAATAAGCCCCAAGAAAATTTATAAGAATAAACGAACTGGGGGCTAGACAATTTACACTTTATTTTCATTATACGAATTTGGGGCTCGATTATTTCTACGAAAGCTGTTATTTTTTCAAGCCCCAAGACTATTTTCTGAAAAAAAACTAAATTGGGGCTAAATAATAAGCCCCAAGAAAATTTATAAAAATAAACGAACTGGGGGCTAGACAATTTACACTTTATTTTCATTATACGAATTTGGGGCTCGATTTTTTCTACGAAAGCTGTTATTTTTTCAAGCCCCAAGACTATTTTTTGAAAAAAAAACTAAATTGGGGCTAAATAATAAGCCCCAAGAAAATTTATTAAAATAAACGAACTGGGGGCTAGACAATTTACACTTTATTTTCATTATACGAATTTGGGGCTCGATTATTTCTACGAAAGCTGTTATTTTTTCAAGCCCCAAGACTATTTTCTGAAAAAAAAATTAATTGGGGCTAAATAATAAGCCCCAAGAAAATTTATAAAACTAATCGAACTGGGGGCTAGACAATTTGCACATTATTTTCATTATACGAATTTGGGGCTCAATAATTTCCACGAAAGCTGATATTTTTTCAAGCTGTTGTTTTGCGTTTTTGTTGTAATTTGTTGTGTTTGATTGTACCTGATGCTGAGTCCATTGTTTTTTTATCGTCTAATTAATATTTAATTAATAGATAATTTTCGTTTCGATTGTGTGAAAATTGACGTTTATGGCTGATAAATTAATGTTCTGATAGTTGTTTGTCCTGGAGTATCAGATGGTTATATTTTATTTTGATTGTTGCACTTATATCTATGTTCCTAATAGCTTCAGCTTTTTTTAACAATTTTTTTTTTCGATATTTTCCCTCAGTATGTCGTCAAATAATGAAATTCGTTCATTATTTTTGTTACTATATTGGATTCAAAAATGTCTGTTATCAGCGATTTTACAATATGTATATTATAAAGTCTTATAAAGTCCAAATCTTTTAACGAAATACTTTAGTTGAAAATAATACTAAGGCATTGTAAAATGGTGTTTTCCGACAGTCAACTTTCTTTTTCCTCCATACAAAAAAAATATATTTTTCCTTCTTATTTGGCATTCTAGAACATTGATTTTTTCTACGTGTCTATCAAGGTTTATGTTCAAAATATTGAATTTATAACTCATTTTTATTTAAAACTGTAAATATGTAAATAACAAAATCACTTAATGTATATCCTATTGCTAAAACTTTACTTATTAACAAATGTAAATACAATACAACATAATTTTTCAGTGCATATTTTTTTTCTTCCATAATGAAACTTAACTTATCTTTGTTTCTTCTTCTTAGAATAATTGATAAAAAGTGATTTATTTCAAAAACTCAATATGTATTTTTAAAATAACAAAAAACACATAATTTTCGAGTGCATTTGATTCCTAAACTAAACTAAACTTATTTAAAAAATGTAAAATGTAGTGTAAATGTAATTTTAAAAATGTAAATATGTATATAAAGCAAATACATGTATCGAGTCGATGTTATTGTTTCTTCTACTTAGAAAAGAGTAGAATAATTGATAAAGATTAACTTATTTCAAAAAATCAATGTCTTAACTAATATATAAAAGTCTTTTTTTGTTTGTCAGTTTGGCTGTATGTAGTAGCCCGTAGCGTAATGGTTAGTGCGTTCGACTGTCACGCCGGAGGTCTGTGATCGCTTCCCAGCCTCGTCCACCTAAAAACTAAAAAGTTTTTTTTCAGAGCTACTGCCTGTTGCTAGGAATTGACAAATCCTCCAAGAGTATCACTTGTCACGAATAAGTGCTTCTCGTCTAGCCGTTCGGATTCGGCATAAAATTGTAGGTCCCTTCCATTCCTATCGAAAGGCGCACACAGGAATGGTTGCGAGTTGTTAGTCACTAGGCCCTGGTTGTTCATGTGCCGTTGTGCCACCCGGTTTATTTTTTTTTTGGCTGTAGTGGTGTCCAAACTAACAACAAACCAATGAAAATACTATTTTTTTTTTATGGCATCAACAATCTCTATGCCCCTGCTATCCGATAGATAGCTTCTAAAAAAAAAAAAAATTTAAATTTTTTTAGAAATCTTTAACAATAATAAAAAAATGTTGCCTATATGAAATTTGTTTTTTTGGTTTTTTATTAATATCTTTTCAATTAACAGCCGTAGAGGTTTGCAATATACTTATTTTTAGCTATATGTCCAAGGAACTTGTATAAAAAAAATTATATTCCTATTGTACCGTTGAGCTGAGAAATTCACAATATAATATTGTTCACACATATAACTTAATAACATGTGGGTGTGTGCATGGATTGATTTAGTTTTTTCTTATATTTAATCTCAATAGAATAGCCATTAGTTTGATACCTCACTTTTTAATCTACTTCCTATATCATCGTCACAATTGATTTTTTAAAATTCAGAAAAAATCGAATAAAATTCATAGAAATGCTCCGCTTTGTTCATTGTCAACAATCGTCTACCAGTGGAGAGTACCGTTATCTCAATTGAATTTCTAATTGGAGTTCTTTTAATAAAAAAAATCATAACTTTATTTCAACTCAGACGATTATTAAAGTTTTGATCTCAGAATTTAGCTACGTGATGTGGCTAAATTTGTGTATAAAGATTTTTGAGGGGGGGTGAAAAATTTCATACTAAAAGGGTGTGTAAATGACCCGTCAAATTTATATTACATATATTAATTTCGAAACTTCATGAAATTTTTTTTTATTTTAAAAAGCTAATGATGCACGTTTATAGGTGAAACCTTCTTCTATAAATATGTGAATAATTTTGTGTTTCTAAATCTAACGGGAAAAAAAGGAGGGGTAATTTAATAAATAAATCACAAAAAAAGCTACATTTAGACAAATTTAGAGGTTTCAAAATTGAGCAAACCTTAATAGTTCATAATAAATGATACATTAAATTTAGATACAAATTTATAACTTAAATTTGTGTGTAAAAATTATTACAAAATATTAAAATAAAATGTGTACTAAAAATAAGTTTTAATGAAAAATCAACTTATTTTTTCGTACTTTAAATTCAAAAGTTAATCAAAAATGTATATATTTGAAAAAAAAAAAAAACAAAGGATGCACATTTATAGGTGTAGCTTTCTTCTACAAATATGTGATAATTTAAAATTAAAAAAAAAAAATTTTTGCAAAATCTTAAAAAAATTCATACTAAAAATGTGATTTAGTGAAAAATCAATTCAATTTTTGGTACTTTAAATGCAAAAGTTACTAAAAAATTGATGAATTTTGAAAAACTATACCAACACACCAATTGCTCTAATACTCTTCTTAAATATTGCTTATAAATGTTAAGTGATTATTACAACAAAAGCCACTCTAAAATTATTTTTATTGATTTACTTACCAAAAAATCATGCTTTTTCAACGAATTTTATTTTTATAATTTCACCACGCCCATAAAATATATTCAAATTTAAAAATTATAAATTTTGAAAATCTAATAAAAATGTTGATATCTTTTGATGTTGGTGACCTTTTGTTAATATATATATTGTGTTACTAAATGGGCTTCAGGTCAAATGAAACAAAAAATATTTTCTTTTTGACACAAAAAGAAAATATTTTTTGTTTCATTTGCCCTGAAGCCCATTTAGTAACAACAAAAATGTTGATATTTAAAACATAACTCTGCGTTGCTCACAAGCTTCACAAAACAATTTCAAATATTAAAATTTTACATTAGAAATATTTGTACAGATAAAATCCAGAATAAAATTTAAAATTGTCAATTTGTCTGCATAAAATTGGCTAAAAATCGAAAAGAACTTATCTGAATTAGATGACGATGAAAAGGTCATTGTCTCACTATTTAAATACATACAAAACATTAATAGACGTCCATACAATTTCAAAGACTAAAACGCTTAAACAGATAAAATAGCATTATTTTGACTAAATAGTGAATATTGTTACTTTTTATTTAACCGATTATCAAAATTTTTTAATAATCTATACGAACCAACAACTGTTTTGGTATATAAAACATATTTCTACGATAACCTTAAGCTTTAACATGGATTTTTAAACATAACTGAAAGAAAAATATACCTGTAAATGGCCATAACATGGGTAATACTTTTTTTATATTTATAAATGAGGTATCAAATGTAAGGTTATCAGACATAAAAAATTATAAAAATAAAAAATAATTCACTTTCATGACAAAATAAATTGTTAAAAGACAAAGAGTTTGCCATAATGCGAAAAATTCATACCTTTTGAGTGTATTTACTTAGAAAATTGTTAAAAGTTAGTGAAAAATTTATAAATTTTGAAAAACTAATGACACACAATTATAGGTGTTACATTCTTCTACAAATATGTTAGAAATTTTATATTTGTAAGTCTAAAGGGAAACAAGTAGGGGCCATTTAATGAGATAAATCCTGATAGTTCATAACAAATGATACTAACAAATGATAAAGAGGTAGAAATTTATAATCTAAATTTTTGCAAAATCTTAAAAAAAATCATATTAAAAATGTGATTTAGTGAAAAATTAATTCTATTTTTGGTACTTTAAATGCAAAAGTTAATAAAAAATTGATACATTTTGAAAAACAAAACTAACACACCAATTGCTCTAATCCTCTTCCAAAATATTGCTAATAAATATTAAGTGATCATTTCAACAAAAGCCACTCCAGGATTAGCTTTATTGATTTATTTACCAAAAAAAATGCAAAATGGATCATGGATACAAAACATAACTGTGCATTGCTCACAAGCTTCACAAAATAATTTCAAATATTAAAATTTTACATTAGAAATATTTTTTACAGATAAAATCCAGAAAAAAATTCAATATTGTCAATTTATCTGTATAAAATGGGATATAAATCGGAAAGTACTTATCCGAATTTCAAAATTTAGATGTCTTTGGAAAGGTCGTTGTCTCACTATTTAAATACATGCAAAATATTAATAGGAAACCATAAAATTTTAAAGACTGATTCGATTAAACAGATGGCAGGATTTTGAACATGTCCAGAAAAAATCCAATGGAGTCCGAAAAATCTATGTCCACATGCAGCGACCGACGCACGTGGCGAAAAATATAACTTTTTGAACAAGACATGAGCGGTGTACAAATCATAGCTATGAGATTTGACGTTTCAAGTGCGTATGAGTTTTTGCCTGGTTTTTGTTGAATGTGTAAGTAAATGTTTGAATGTTGGAAAATATAATAAGTAGTGATGAAAGGCTAATGAATGGCATGCAAAATTCTCAAGTAAGTAAAAATGTGCTGGTTGTTGATTGGATTGTGGTGGAAAGTAAAACCTTAACCAATCATGTTTGATTTACATGGTCGGTGAAAATTTAGTTATGTTGAAATCAACACGGCGAATACTTTCACAATCTCCCAAATCAGTGAGAAACATTCGCTCCGTAGAGTAAGTCATTCACAATGATAACAAAAATGGTAACAGCAATGCTATAAGAGCCAAAACTGTGTTGACATTTCAAAAGGGAAGATAGAAGAAGAAAAAAGTACAAAAAAGTATTAATAATAAGATGAAACAAACCAAATATTTTCAAATTAAGGTCATGCTAATTTGTAATGCTGGACTGTTTGCAAGTTAATTTTTTTTAAATTTTACATGTTACTATTTAAATGTTTTTTGAGATATGACTATACTCATAGAAGTAAGGTCAGGGATAGTACTTTATAACGGGTGATTTTTTTGAGGTTAGGATTTTCATGCATTAGTATTTGACAGATCACGCGGGATTTCAGACATGGTGTCAAAGAGAAAGATGCTCAGTATGCTTTGACATTTCATCATGAATAGACTTACTAACGAGCAACGCTTGCAAATCATTGAATTTTATTACCAAAATCAGTGTTCGGTTCGAAATGTGTTTCGCGCTTTACGTCCGATTTATGGTCTACATAATCGACCAAGTGAGCAAACAATTAATGCGATTGTGACCAAGTTTCGCACTCAGTTTACTTTATTGGACATTAAACCAACCACACGAATGCGTACAGTGCGTACAGAAGAGAATATTGCGTCTGTTTCTGAGAGTGTTGCTGAAGACCGTGAAATGTCGATTCGTCGCCGTTCGCAGCAATTGGGTTTGTGTTATTCGACCACATGGAAGATTTTACGCAAAGATCTTGGTGTAAAACCGTATAAAATACAGCTCGTGCAAGAACTGAAGCCGAACGATCTGCCACAACGTCGAATTTTCAGTGAATGGGCCCTAGAAAAGTTGGCAGAAAATCCGCTTTTTTATCGACAAATTTTGTTCAGCGATGAGGCTCATTTCTGGTTGAATGGCTACGTAAATAAACAAAATTGCCGCATTTGGAGTGAAGAGCAACCAGAAGCCGTTCAAGAACTGCCCATGCATCCCGAAAAATGCACTGTTTGGTGTGGTTTGTACGCTGGTGGAATCATTGGACCGTATTTTTTCAAAGATGCTGTTGGACGCAACGTTACGGTGAATGGCGATCGCTATCGTTCAATGCTAACAAACTTTTTGTTGCCAAAAATGGAAGAACTGAACTTGGTTGACATGTGGTTTCAACAAGATGGCGCTACATGCCACACAGCTCGCGATTCTATGGCCATTTTGAGGGAAAACTTCGGAGAACAATTCATCTCAAGGAATGGACCGGTAAGTTGGCCACCAAGATCATGCGATTTGACGCCTTTAGACTATTTTTTGTGGGGCTACGTCAAGTCTAAAGTCTACACAAATAAGCCAGCAACTATTCCAGCTTTGGAAGACAACATTTCCGAAGAAATTCGGGCTATTCCGGCCGAAATGCTCAAAAAAGTTACCCAAAATTGGACTTTCCGAATGGACCACCTAAGACGCAGCCGCGGTCAACATTTAAATGAAATTATCTTCAAAAAGTAAATGTCATGAACCAATCTAACGTTTCAAATAAAGAATCGATGAGATTTTGCAAATTTTATGCGTTTTTTTTTTAAAAAAGTTCTCAAGCTCTTTAAAAATCACCCTTTATAAAAAATATTTTCATTTGTTTTACAAATAAAATATATAAACATACAAAGTTACCAGTTTTCATGGAATGCCCCTTCTAAGTTGTTCTAACCTAAAAAGCAAGTACATAAAATCCGGTTCCATTCTGTATAGAATGAAAGTTATTCACTTTCGACATTGAATTTTTGTATAGCGAGTTAGCTCAGTGGGTAGCGAGTTGGACTGCCAAACAGAAGATCGCGGGATCAAGTCCCACATAAGCCAGCTTTTTTTTGTTTCTTTTTTTTTTTTGACGAGGCAAAAGGGTTCATAATTGCCGAGGCCCGTGTTCTAGCGTTTGCTAATTCTTGCTAGAGCCTTGCAAAACTCTCTAGTACCATATCGAAAACCAGATAGTTTTTCTGCGCGGGAACCGTCATTTAGACGAAATTTTGTTTTTTTTAAATAATATTTTGTACTAAGTCCATGGAATAAGGTTAACCTTTCCCTATTCCACGTTTATAAATTTGGCTGAAACTGTTTAGTTGCTCCAATCGATGACTGAATAGTTTCTGGCTGCATGTACGCGCACTGTCATATAAGAGAATGGGACTCATTTAAGCAACCAAGCTGTTTCGTGACTGAAAGTTGCATATGAGCGCTTAGTCTAAATCGACACAGGACTGTGTTAATATTCTTAAATTGTATGGCGCAAAATTTTAAAGAATTAAAACCGGCTCTAAAGAACTTTTAAAATGGGAGTCGGCACTAAAAACTGTTTTTAAAGCGAGAGTCAACTCTTTGGTAATTTTAAACGACATAGAGTATAGTTTAACGTTAAACCACTCTTCTAACTTTAAAAGCAGCACATCGCTTGTTTAACTTCTTAAAATATACTTGTACCACTTGAAAATAAGTTTATACCAACAAAAAGGCGTAGGTTGGTAAAATGATTTCTGAATTTTATTTTATTTTCCGAATATTTACAGCTTTGTTCAAAATGAAAAGTATTTATTAATGTATTGAAAGTGCTCGGCAGCATTGAATTTCACTCTTTCTGCGAAACAAGAGCACAAACATCAGACACACAAGACACATCAACCACACACACGTAGGTACCTACATATGTACAAAGATGTCTCAATATTGTCCATGCGCTTGAGTTTTTTTTTTTTAGAATCAGGGATAATGCAAGTAGACTTCTTTTAAACATTTAAACAAAAAACAATCATAATATATATTGACGACACGCACCTATAGTCTAGGAAAGATAGAAAATTTAATATGGACAAGGGGGGACAAATTAATTCATGAAATTTTATTGCTGCTATCGACGCAGAATTTTATCCTCAACAACATATCCAAAGTCCCCCAAAATCCCCGCATTGGTTTTTTGTATAAACGCATTTAAGGAGGTGGAGAGGGGGAGGAGGCAGGAGTTTATCAAGCTGAACAAATTTGTTATAATACAATATAATCATATGATACTTGTTTTTAGGGTGCTTTTCAACGCTGATTCTAAAGAGGCCAAAACTGAAAAGATACATGTATCCTGTAGAAAGTTAAAGTCCTTTTAATGGAACGATGACTTTTTTTAAGTACAACAAGTAAAATATTACCCAACACCATTTTTAACAATAGGATATTAATACAAATTTGTACAAATGTTTCATTTGGCATGTTTAAGAATCAAAAGAGTCCTCATAAATATCGGTGGTTAAAGTGTGGTTTTTTTCTGACGGAGAGATGCAAGTAAGTGATTATTACCATAACATCCATGAACAAATTCTGACACTTATGAAATTTGCTAAAAATATTAAATTTATATTGGCACCCAAGGATCAAAAGAGTCCATTCAAATATTTAAGGTCCAAGGCTGTTTTTTGGAGGTGTAATGTTTGACCTGTTTAACGGAAAAAACAGTCATTTTTGCTTCAAAGTTAATCTAACTTTTTTTAGGGTGCTTGCATAAAATTAGTTTTTCTTTTATTAGATTCGGCGTTAAAAAATACCTCTAAATCATATATAATACGTCATATGTACTATCTCGATTACACGAAAATTTAATGGGGCATATTCATAGTCGCAGATAGACCCAGGTTTAACTAAACTACAGTTTAAGACAATTTTGGCTCAATGAATACAGAACGATTTTAATTACAAATTGTTGGTTTTATATTTTTATAAGATAATTAACTTGGTATACAACATAAATAGCTTCAAATATTTTGAAATGATAACCTAAAAAAATAAAATCAACGTCCGAAAATTCAACCAAAGCTATGTTTAACTTAGACCCAGGTCTAAAATGACTATGAATATGCCCCAATGTTTCTTAAGACCTCACATTTTGCCCCGTATAGGGCAGGTCAAACATAAACTCTCTTAGAAAACTATTTAGATCAAGTTATTTTAATGGACTCTTTTGATGCTTGGAAAACATGACATATTTAATATTTTTAGCAAATTTCATCAGTGTCAAAACTTATTCATAGATCTTATGATAATAATGACGTACTAACATCTCGCCCTCAAAAAACACCCTTTCACCACAGATATTTTTGGGAACTCTTTAGATTCTTGGTAAACATGATAAATGGAACATTTATACGAAATTTCATTAATATCCCATCATTTTAAAATGGTTTTGGGTAATATTTTACTTGTTGTACTTAAAAAAAAGTAATCATTCCATAAAAAGGACCTTAACTTTCTACAGGATACATATATCTATTCAGTTTTGGTCTCTTTCGAATCAGCGTTTTAAAGCATCCTAAAAACATGTGTCATATGATGAGATTGTATTATAACAAAATTTTCAGCTTGATAAACTCCCACCTGCCATCCCTCTCCCCCTCTTTAAATGCGTTTGTACAAACAGCCAATGCGGGGATTTTGGGGGACTTTAGATATGTTGTTGAGGATAAAATTCTGCGTCGATACCAGCAATAAAATTTCATGAATTAATTTGTTCCCGGTCAGATCCTATCTTTCTTAGACTACTAGCTATATAGATCCTGTTTTAAGGACTATCCATATGAGAGCGACCGACGAATGAATGAACAAATGGGATTTAGAACATTAATAAACCTAAATTCTTAACAAAATCTAGACAAAATGGAAGATATATAATTAAGGATTATTTAAAGATACTAGAATTTTCATTTTAATTTCTACAACAAGAGAATTTCAAGAAAACAGTTTGTTCGTCACGAATAGCCGTAATTCGCTACGACCAATTCATTTTCTCAAATTTCTCATATTTAAGCAAATAAAAATTCAGATTTTATAATTTTAAAATTAATCTTAAATCGAATTATACCATTTAGACTAGATAGTGTGTAATATTAAGGTTTATTAATATTTTAATTCCCATTTGTTTGTTCATTCGTCGGTCGTTGGTCGCTCTCATGTGAATGGTTTTTTATTCCTTAAACGAGCAATGTTTAAAATTTTGCGCCTATGCCTATAAAATGCCATATTCTTTTGTTTTCCGACTAATGAGTTTATGCTTACATAATGCATACATGCTGAATGAGGGATACGTAAGTGAATCCGTGCTAGCTACTTTGCTCTTCTCTTGTTCAAATTTTAATAGAATAGATATTCGAACATCGAAACCCCTTCAGGATATTTGTGTATATGATAAAGAGCTGTTGTCTGATGTTTGGCAATGCTGTCCAGTGCTCTGGTTGCCTTAGTGAATTAAAAATTCATAAAAAAATAAAAACAGTACACCTGGTCCTGGAAATTAGAATATGGTACGAAAAGTAAGGCTCTATCTATGCATATGGTTTACCTACAATGAATGCTTCTGGTGATTGATGATGGGCAATAATGATAATAATGATACAAACAATAATGTTGGTGGGATCAAATATCAACAACGCATCCTCATTGCCTCTACCCTGTGTAATATTTTGGGAAAATCCCCTAAGGCTGCAGTAGTTGTCAACAACTCTATATAATGACCATTACAAGTTGACCTTGTATTCTCTTACCTCATTAGGTACAACATTCTGCTCACTTCGTGAGGGTTGCTTTATCATCCCTATAGCAAAAAGCGGTTTGGTTTTCGTTTTGCATATTGTGTTTCTACAAATTCCCATTCTAACTATTTTACTCGCGAAGTCAAATCAGTTTTATATCCATTACTTCTGCTTTATCCCTTGAATTGGAATATTTGTGTACATGTAGGTACATGGTAATTTGTCTGCCTCTGTTGTAGCATATTTTTGTGTATAATTGTTCCAATTTCATTCAGCATTATATATGTATACAGCCTTTAAGCTATAGATTAGGAGTAAATAACAAATATTATGTCAAATTATCGTGAAAAAAATTCATCTCTGTAAACCATCACTCGAGCCAGACGTTTCCTTTATTTTGAGCTCTTGGTAATTCTTAATCTGCGCAACATAAATCACATTATTTTTAGAACAGCCTCTGACAGGAGAAGCAATTCACAAATAAGTATCTACACGTTTGTAAAAGGTGTGATGAACGAGTATATTATATTTGTTTTAGTAAGTAGGTAAGTAAGTGAGTTTTTTATTAATCTTCATTTTGATTACAAATATTCAGTACAATTATGTTTAAGACATGGCATAATGCCATCTGCCCGAGTTTGACAAAGTTTACATTTATTTTATTATTATAATTATTGTTGTTATTTGTTCTAATCGGTTCCATTAAATATATTCCTCATTTCGGCTTCTTCTAAAGTTCGCTTCCCATAATACTGGATTCTGAACTCATTCAAAATAGGGCATCTACCAATAAAATGATATATATTCTCCCTCTCTTGTAGGTTGCATAAAGAGCAAATTATTGGCAAATCGCCGGCTGAATACTTAAGTGCCCCATATACAAAAAAATTATTCCTCAGAAATCGAATTTTAAGGTTTGAAAAATAATTCCGTTATTTTTTACTTGACAATTACGACTTTTGAATTTTTATATAATACATTGCAAATTCCTTTTTTGGATTTTGAAGTCCTGATGTCAAACAACGTTGCGGTTAATTAGAAAAAAAATAAAGTTTGAAAAAAGTCAGAAATGGATGTATAACCCTCTTCCATACGAATGCGAAATCTATGAAAACCAAATTTCAAATTTCCTGTGGATATAGGACTTTTATGCACTGGACATTCGGAAATCAACGAAAGCAAAAAAAATCTAAATTTCTAGCATTATTAATTTTTATAATTTTACTTTAAGTGATAAAAACATAAAACAAAAAGTAATATTAATTTAGTGGCTATGCCTTCCTTTATACTAGATTGGATTATTTTGAAGTCGATAAGTAACGTATGAAAGTGATAAAGCATTTTCACACTTAATTATGAAAAATACTGAACTTGAAGTTTGGTCCATAAAATTTTCTAGAAAAGAACATTCAATTTTATTCGGAGTCGATTTTAAAAATACTTCAACACTTCTTTTTAAATTAAATTTCTTTTTACCTTTTTTATTTTTATCTATTTTAGTAAAAATAAAAAAAAAATGATTAATATTATCGATAAAAACATTGTTTAGAATACGTTAAACGAAGATTTTTAGCTTGTCAACCTGAAGATATATAAATAGTGTTATTTAAAATAATGTTGTTTCCTCATTTCTACCTTGTTTTTATTTCTTTTCACACTATTTAAAAAAAAATCGATTTTACCCTGAAAAAAAATCCTAACCAGAATTGAAACGTCGGCAAATAATCAATAAATATTGAATTAAAACAAAAACAACATTTTCGGTTTTTTAATAAAAGATTTTATATTGATTATTTGATAAGAGAAAATGTTACTTCTATTTATACTTTTCCAACTGACTGCATTTTTGTCCATGGATATAGAGCACATAAGCACAAAAAATCTCACTTTTTGTAATATATTGTGAGTACTTAATTGCTCTATATCCCATTTCCTGCGGTTGTGGGGCAATTAAGCACTTAGCGTTTGTTTTTCAAACTTTCCTACAAAAATTGTCCCACCTAGTACAAATTTTGGATATACGGCAAATAAGCATCAAAAGAACCCAATTATTTGGGGTTTATAGAGCAAAATTGCTTTATGTAACTTCGTTAATAATTGAGATAGAGCAACGGGGATGACGCCAAACGATAGAGAATATTCGAATTAGTCAAACTGCATCTTTAACTCAGTTTCCCGAAAAAGTGGTCTATGGGGCACTTAAGTATTCGGCCGGCGAAATCTTCTCGATGCGGAATAAAATTTAAGTTTAGTATTTCTCCTCTGACTTTAAAAATCATTGATATTTTTTCGGTAGAGTATATTCCGTTAAAATAATTATTTTCGCACAACTTGTGATTTAATTTAGCATATATTTCTCGGTAAGTGGAACTTTTAACATTTTCGATACTATCTGCGTGCATCTTCTCATCGATTGCCGAAAGTAAATTGTAGAGCTCTTCTTTCCAGTAAAGAAATGTGTTTTCGTTTTAACAACATTCCTTAACAAGCGTTTTGTAAGTCTTTCGTCGTCTGAAGACATGGTTTTTAAAGTGTAGTTAAAGTGTAGTCTAAGAGTTTCGATGAATAATGGCGAAAGACCTGTTTCAACCAGCAGTATGTTGTTTGGCATACATTGCGGAAGTTTTAATATTCTTTTTAAAAAGAAACTCAGAAGTTTTTCTAAAGTATCAAGTTGTTTATAGCCCCAAACCTGAGCGCCATACAGCAAGATCGACTGAGAAACTGCTTGAAATATCTGATATTTTACTTTAATTGATATTTGTTTATCTTCCAGACAGTTTTTCCGAGCTGCGCTTATGGCGGATTTAGCTGATTTGAGTTTCCCCTTGAAATCTTGATCTATGTTCATATTAATGCAGATATTGATCCCCAGATCCTTATAGGATTTAGCAGTTTCCAATTCCTTTCCGTCAAATACCTTCCTCCACCTTTCCGAATTATCATTGTCTTGGATTTATATATGTTGACATTTAGTCTCCACTCCTGACAATATCTTTGCAACTGATTGATCATTCTTTGCAAATTCTCCGGTGAGTCTGCAAACTAGACTAAATCATCAGCATACAGTCGAACCTTTAAGTGAATCCCATCGATACTTATTCCTCCACATAAATGTTCAGTTATGTCATCTATGAACATGACGAAAGCTTGCGGGCTGAAATTGCACCCCTGTTTAACACCCGTCAGAGTTTCAAAAAAATTTCCTAACTGCTTACCATCCCAAACTGCTGGGGAAGTTCTTTCATACAACTTTTATAGAAGTCTTCCAAACTTTCTAGTCAGTCCTCGGTTATACAGTTTGTAGAAAAGTGCACTCCTGTCTACAGTGTCGAAGGCCGCTTTAAAATCAACGAAGAACGTGTAAAGGTTTTTCTTCGCTCTTATAGAATTCTGTGCTATCATGGTTAGAACAAAAATTTGATGTGTAGTCGAGTAGTTCTCTCTAAACCCAGCTTGAAATTCACTCAAAAGATGATTTTGCGATGTCCACTCCTGAAAACACCTAGCCAAAACACCCATAAGTATTTTAAATGATGAATTTTAAAATGTTATCCCTCGATGGTTTTCGGAAAAATCACACTCTGTTGGAAACTGGTTGGGATATCTCCGGTCTCAAATATTCTATTAAACTCTTTTGTGATCAATATCAGGAGTTCATCATTTGCATATTTAAAGAATTCGACAGGTATGCCATCAGTTCCAGGTGCCTTCCTGTCCTTGCTCCTAACCAACCAGCTCTTCACTTCGTCTTCTGAGAAAGAGCTGTCTAGAAGTTCGTGCTTTGCATCAGGAACAGCGAATTGAAATTTGGGTAGGTTGACCGAATCATGTGGGTTAAGCATGTTCTTAAAATGATTTTCTAAATCTGTTTTGTACCAATTTTTCCCGTTTTTTTCTTATAAGAAGTTTCCACAAAGTCGCTGAGTCTCTACATTGGGAAATTTCTACAGCTACGGCGCTCTGAGACTCTGCTTTCTTCCTCTGGCAAGTCTGCTTGAACTCACGTTTTGATTGCAAGTATATATTTTTATAATCCGGCTCGTCATATTTTCTGTAGAGGGCTAAAAGTGAAAAGGATTTATGGGTTTTAACTTGTTTTTGTGGCAGTGATGTTGCAGAATTCTTGATAATTTGTTCAATTTCTTCAATGTTACCGTTCGTGCGCATGCTTTCTATCTCTTTAGTAAGGTTGTATTGATACATTTCCTTATAATTGTGATGTTATTTCAATTTTGTGAGCGTATTTAGCGAAGTTTCAGAACCGGTGATCTCTTTGATACTGAACTCAAAAGAAGTCACTATTGGTAGGTGATCCGAGAAGTTCTGAGCTTGCACTTCAAAATCCTGAATCAGTTGATTCCATTCTCCACCACTCAAGCTTAGATCGATGACCGAGCTTCCTTGAGCACCTACAAAAGTAAATTCGACCTTCGAATGGCTTTTAGAGCATCCATTTTGAATTTTCAGACCGTACTCACTCAACCCATATCCTTGGAGCTGCGAGTTTCAACTACATCTTCCTGATAGCTTGAAAAAGTCTGTCTCGTACGAGTTCTTGCGTTAAAATCTCCAGTAAGAAGGATATTATTTTGTTCTTTCAAGTTATTTAAGACATCAGTAAGCATTTGTAGATCCAACCCCCATTGCGGTCCCAGTGATCCATTCAGATAAACAGGAATAATGCAGTACTTTAAACCTGGAGTAGTATTAGTTTGGATATTGAAGAAACTGTACCCAATTGATTGCTGGAATTCTATTTTGATGTCCTTAGTATTTTTTCTAAAGTAATATAGGCAGCCTCCACTGGCACGACCTCTGCAACCGTTACGGATGCCTGGCCCCCAACATAATACATAATTATCAAAATATTGCTCATAATTCTTTTCTTTGGCTTCTAAAAGGTGTGTTTCAAATAAACAAAACAGTTCAAATTCATTAACATTCTTGAAAAAATTAGGAAATAATAATTTACTTTTCATACCACTTATATTGTAACTTAAAATTCCATAATTTTTATTTGTGACTAAATTCTTACTAATATTTTTTGGGCAGACGGAAAGTTCCTATAATAATGCATTTTGTGCAGTGTGAACACTGGGTTTAACTTGTTGAGAATGGTTTGTGGCTTGACTGCTTGATGTTGCAGTTGCTTCTCTGCTAGGTGGCGCCCTTGGCACTAAGGTGACATTACTCTGCCCAGCTGATTCAATGACAACCATATGGTTTGTGTTGTTTACCATTTCACTCAGCACAGAATTTCCATCAAATTTGCCAAATTTTAAACCGCGACTAAAGCTCCATGTGAAAACTTTTCCTTGCACCAAAAGACGATCATCTCTCAGAAACACATCAATGCTTGGATTCTTTGCCTTTATTTCCTTTCGGACTTGAAGCAGACGCGATCTTTTCTGACGGATAGCTAGAGGGTAGTCCCGATAAATTGCAATTCCAGCTTCCCTCAAAGATTTTGATGCGCGAAGAATGTTGATTGTGTGTGTTCTTTCTCCCAGCCGTACCAGAAAATTGCTGCTCCGTGGATTATTTGATCGCATCGCAATAATGTTGTTTTCTGCCAGGGGTGTTGTAGTTTTGCTATGGGTGTATTTCCGCTTTTGGCTCAACTGAAGTTTCATTTTGAATGTGAAATATGAGATTCCCCTCTGTACCCCGCATTTGACTGGCCTCTATTTTTTCTTCTAACATCTCGCATCTAACTTCCAGTGTAGTCACTTTTTCTGTCAGAATTTGGTTACTGTTTTGCAGTGGTCTTATTTCACCGTGAAGTTTTTCCAAATCAGAAAGTTTGACCACTTCTTTGATTGTTTGTTTTATATCCTTCAGATTTTCATTAAGAGTCTCCTGTATAATGGACCTAAGCATTTCCCTATCCATGTCGCTATTGTTAGACGCAATTTTTTTACTTGGGGTTGATTTAGTTGGAGAAATAACCTGGGTTTTCCTTTTGTTCATCAGTTAAGTTTGACGTTTAAGGTTAATTTTCTTCTTTTTTTTTCAATCGCAAAATAAGCTTACTGAAAAAAAACTGGGGTTTTAATATAAGTTATTAAGAAAATGTTTGCCTTTCTTTTGATGCGCTTTGTGGATTTTTTAGAATTTTTAATTAAACTAAAATTAACTTTTTATATGGAACAATTTTTTAACACTTTGGTTGACTAGCAAGGATTGCCAAACTCCTTTTTAGATATTGCACATATGGCCTACCTATATGTACACATCTTTATTAAAAACCCACATTTCTGCATTGAACTGATGGACAACATGACGTCGAGTGTGAACTAGGATGGCTGTGGTTTTTGTTTGTTGTTGTGTACGCTGCGCTGGGAGGTGGAAGGTGTACGCCTACCCTCATTTGATATGTATTTGACCTAACTGTACTCATCAATTAATCTTTGGTATTTCTATTTCTCTGTAAAATTCATTTTTGATTGCCCATCTGCATTTATTGAAGTTGTCGGAACTTGTATAAGGTTTTGATGTGGTATCTCACTGGAAAATTTGCAGAAGTCACAATAATTTTACCAAAGCGCAAAACACCACAAAACACAAGTTGTATTAATAGTTTACAGAACAGACCACTATTACCAGTAGCGGATATAGGATTTGGCTGGGGGGGGGGGGGTGCTTAGAAAGTTTGAGACAAAAATGAAACAGATATATAAGAGGTCTCACTGGCCAAAGCTCATATATGTTTCGGCAGTATAATCCTTCTGTAGATCTCATTTTCGTGAACTACCCAGATCAACTAGTAGAGTAGGTACCTGTTCGAACTGTCACTGGAAAGCACAGGAAACAATGTTTTACCGATTGGAAAATAAAATTTCAAAACTTCAAGACTTTTAGTCGGACATAGGACAAAGCTGCATTCGTGAATGAAATTTCGTGTACACCCTGCGCCTGCATACACTTTATATTCCTGCTCTAAAAATATGACGATAAATTTGCACGGCACTCTAGCTTGAGTCTAGAGGGATTGCAAATATTCATTTGCTTCTGCATGATTTTCTGAGTGCTCACAGATAACTCACGCTTGTGAAATTTGGCGCCTTGACTAGATTTATTGTATGCAATGGCTTAGTCCAAAAATGTTTTGTATGTTCAATTGACTCCGACCTTGGAAATATAAGCCCCCAGTTTCCCTAAACCCTGTCTGACCGTAAGAAAAAATTTCTATTGTATTAAACAATTACACTAAAATTGACAGATCGTTTTTTCTAATTCTGCAGTCCCAACTGCAGTTTGTTGTAAGATAAGTTTTTAGGGTGAATTAAGGAAATTATCTTTGTCAACAAATTAACCTGTTGAATGAACAAATTTTTGGTCGATTTTATTAAAAGTTTTTTTCAATTTTTTATATCCTTATTGACCGCAAAAGATTATAAGAAAATAAAGTTAAAATAAATAAAACACAACTAAGAAATTTATAATTTTACTTTTATTCTCTATTATTGCATCCGTATGCATTTTGGATGGTATTGACCGACCATCTTCAGCGCGATATGCGTAGTAACTGGGGTTTGTTTTCAGAGAATAATTGTATTTGGTTTTTCGTCCCAATTTTCTGGGTTTTGGTTTTAGGGAATAATTGTATTTGCATTAAATATTATTCGTATCCCCGAACTTGCTTTTCCTCCAATTCCCTTAAAGCTTTAACCGCAACCAAATTCTTTTAGGGCTTAGAAAAAAAATTTACATAACATGAAGATTGTTCTGATTCCCATCAAATTTAACAGCTTAACAATAATCGGTTGTGGGGGAGCTTAAGCCCCATTAGCCACCCTCCTGTATCCGCCAATGAATATTGCTCTTATCCAAAGATGTGTGTGTTTATGGAAGTCTAGAGACCAGACAACCACCCGCCCAAGGTTGAGATTCATCATTTAGATTTTAAGCCCCACCGGTTGTGTTTTTCGCATTAAAAAGTTTCTAGGTGACCTAAGGTGGTTGGGTATGCCTCTGAAGAACCTCAAATGACATTACTATCCAATTATGTCAAAAGTGTTCTTGAGGGTGTGTCACAATCGCAGGCAGGTATCTTCAGTTCATTGGTCAACTGTATTTTTATATTTTGACAAAAGAGACTTGAGCAGAACAGCACATGGATTAGATATACCTAAACAACACTATAAGAAATAAGAAATTCATTTTCGGATAAGCCGCGTTATTTAAAATAAGAGTGCGATTTTGTACTCACCCCGAACGTTTCGCATCAAATTACATTGAGCGCGTGTTCACCGGGAAAATGCTGATGAAATGTTATGCATTAAATTGGCTACGCAGGTTGTAGCGTTGCATAGACGATTCTATCTTATGAAGTTGTTGTTGTTGAGGTGCAGGTTGTTGGGAGAAAACAATACTTACTACATCGCAGGGTGTTTTAAGTTTGATTTGGGATGCCCATGAGGGCTAGGACTCGAATATGATGAAGTTATGGTGAGTTCTGATGTTGAGTCACTTTTTAGAAATTTACCTGTTCTAGAGGTTCTAACAGTAATCCGTGAGCTTATCTCAACTTACGGTATTAACGAAAACTATATGCCGCTTTTGAAGTTCTGTTTGTCTTCAGAGTATTTTGGTTTCAACAAAAAGTTCTATTTGCAAGTGGCTGGTGTTGCCATGGGTTTGCCTTTAGCGCCCCTGATGGTTGCAGATTTATGGATGGAGCATTTTGAAGAAAAAGCCCTACGCATAGTTTTGGCTGAGGAATGTGGATGACACAATTTGCATCCTTAAAAGCTCTAACATTGTGAGTTTTTTGAAACATCTGAACTCACAATATCCAAAAATAAGGTTCACTATATGGAATAAGAAAAAGAAAATGCCATTGCGTTATTGTATGAGAAGGTGACAAGACGAATAGATGGTTTACTGAGACTCACAGTCTATCCCAAAGAAACGAACACTAACAGATACCTACATGCTACTTCCCACCACCACCTGTCAAATTTAAGATCAGTTGTCTCGACACTTTTTCAGCGAGTCCACAGAATATGCGACAGTGGCCAACGAAAAAGGATAAGCTGAATCTGGTTGAAAACGTTCTGAGAAAAAATGGTTACGCTAAAAAGCAAAGAACGTGGAAGCCAGTTGTGTCACGGGAAAATGATGAGAGCAACCTAGACAAGAAATCTTTTCGCTGCCATACGTAAAGGGTGTAACGGACAGAGTTGGCAAAGTGTTAAAAAGATATTGGGTAAAATCCATTTTTATACCTCCGCTCACAATAATTTTCCTCCCGAATTTTTGTAGATATTTTTGTTAATCTGATTGGACTTATTACTTTCGATGCTGCGCTGTAACGCACAAAAAACTTTTTTTAGCAGGAATTGACAAATGTATTGTATTGTTAGGCATCGTCTCTTTGAATGAGATTTTGCTTGAATCTCGTTCCGAATCCTTGGTGTACCTAAATCGTTTTGCTAATATACTATGAGACTGGAGAAAAATGAATCAGCTAATCGAAATCAGGAATTCCTTAAATTCCATTTGTTGTTTCCACTTCAACCTATGTGATGGCATGGCAGTTGGCAGTGGCATCATCTTACTGTTGTTCTTTTTTGTGGGTTATCTCCGTGTAGCTCGTTGACGTCTCGGCCAATTGTATTCCAATTTTGCACTAAAGACTTTCCTGCAATAGAAATAATAAAGTATTCCAAATATATTTTTTCAAGTTAATAGGAAATTGTTACCTTCATGTTTCACGGATTTTTTAAATGCAATCAATTTCCTCCACGATGCTATGTTTTAAAATTAATATTGAACTGTAAATTGAATTCGCCCCTTAAGTGCGTCGTCGTTTAGGTGCTACAACATAATTTCTTTTCTTTTCACTGAAAGTCAAGAAGGATAATTTTATTGGAGTCTAGCAACTTTATCAAATGGCAAATAAAAATATGTATGATTGTACACGTTTAGGTATTAAAAAAAAAAAACAAAAAACAATAAAAATCTAAAAGCAAAATAAGTAAAACAAAAGAAAAACTAAATTAAGCTGGCTGACATCAGTCCAGTCGGTTCAGAACTCTCAATTAAAAGAACGAATAGGTGTAGTATACCTTTGAATTGAATTCCATGGTAATGTAGCGCATAGAAAACATTGGAGAAGTCGTAGGTGGTGAAGCAGCAGGTGAAGCATACCTATGGCAATAATATGTTCGTTTTGAGTTTTGCTTAGTTAGAAGTTTGATGTGATAAGTGGCAATTAAAATGTTCACATTAAACAAATGATTCTAACATAAATGATGTTTACAAAGATGGTCGATGAGGAGAAGCTACAAAAATGTATGTTGTTGTAGGTCCAGGTATAACGTATTACGTAGCTAGTGTAGGGTTGGTCTTATTTTGGAAATGTTTGAATTTCTTCCCATAGTAAGCACCTTAATGACTATGTGTTATAACGGCGGTGTAGTTGAGTCGATTTGGCTTTGTTCCTTAACATTTAAGTTTGATTTCTGTGTCGTAGCGAGAGCCACTGCTAATCATGTACACTCTTTAGAGTGCGGTAATGTCCGACAATGGAGCGATGCAGTATATACTCTTCTGGAATTTTTCCAAGTGGCACTTGTCCAGCCAGTTCCGAAAGAAGGTAAATCTTCTTCCCCGTCAAATTACCGACCAATTTTACTTACGTCCCTTCTTTTTAAGGTCATGGAAACGCTGATAAATCATCAGCCTAAGAAATATCTTGAACAATGAAAGCTGTTTAATGACCAGCAGTACGGCTTTCGTAGCAATAGATCCACTGGTGATTTGTTGGCATATCTCACCGAAAAGTGGAATCAAACCTTACACCTTATTGGAGAAACTAAGGTTATTGCTCTTGATATTTTGATAATTTGATATAGTTTGTCACGAAGCTCTCTTATCAAAAATGCGTGCATTTGGTATCGACGAGACCTTACTTCGTTGAATTAGAAATTACCTCTCTGACCGTTTGATTCGAGTTATCTTGGACGGTTTCAAGTCGAATGATCACAAAAGAAATGCTGGCATTCCCCAAGGCTCCGTATTGTCTCCGACACTCTTTCTCATCTTCATAAATGATCGCTCGTCCGTAACATCTAATCCAATTCATTCTTTCGCTGATGACAGCACCATCAGCTTCTCATATTAATTTCCAGATTCACAATCCTGTTCTTCGGCTGTGGAAATGCACCGGCAGCATATGATTTGCTCATTAAACATAACATCCATGCCATTATCCATGACTGGCACTTGCATCGGTGAAGGCGAAAAGCTTTCCATTGTCGGTATGTGTATTACTTTTACTGACCATCTCTTATGGAATGATCACATATTCTATGTAGCTAAAACGCAGCGAAATGCTTAGGTTTTCTTAGAAGATGCATGAAATTTTTCTCCCCATCTGATCTGGCTACCATCTATAAAGCATACATCCGTCCAAAACTTGAGTATAACTACTTGGGCGGGTGCTCCGATAACACATCTGAACTTATTGGACAGGATCCAGAAAAGAGCGCTTAAACACACATCCATTACTGAAACTTTTGTTTCTCTAGAACACCATCGTAATGTTTCCTGTCTTACATTGTTTTATCGCTTTTTTTATTATCAATGCTCCAACGAAATTGCCAGTTGCATTCCTCCCCTTAAAACTTTCCACCGTAATACTCGTTTAGCTAGGAATTCTCATCAGATTACCCTTGAGCCTAACTTCGGAAGTTCTGTCAAATATAGGGGTTCTTTTTTTAGCCGCACAACCAGAATGTGGAATGTTTTGCCAAACTCGATCTTACCGCTTCATTGTGATGTGCAAAAGCTCAAGACCAATGTGCATCGACATCTCCTTTTAAATCCTCTCCACTTCTCCTAAACGCTCGCACTGTGTTACATCGTATCATTATAATAAGTGAAGTCATAATCCCTTGAATTTTTAAGTTCATCTTTTTCATTTAATGTTATTTTGAAGATATTGAGAATTTGAGATGAATTCAATAAGGACCCAAAAGGTAATTACCTTTTTGGGTAAAAGATTCATTTACTATTCAACTTTCCTACTAGCTCAATTATCGACAGACTTTGTCAAGAAATCAATTACCTTGGACCGTAAACTCCGTTAAAAAACACTAAGGTACAAATTTGAAAAACAAAATTTAAAATTAAAAAAAAAATAATTTCTTGTTGATTTATTTTTTTTTATTTAGCGCGCGATAAAGTGGCTGTGACTACCATTAAAAAGATGTACACAGCACGAGCGATTAGGTAAGTTGGAGGGGATTCAAAAGGAGATACCGATGCACATTGGTTTTGAATGTGTCCAGATCACAATGGGAGGGTAAAATCGACCTTGGTAAAGCATTCCTCATTCGTGAAGTGCGACTAAAGATAGAATCTCTGTACTTAACAGTACGTCCGAGGTTGAGCTCAAGAGTAAACTGATGGGCATTCCTGGAAGCGCCAGTATTACGGTTAAATTGTTTAAGGGGAGGAATGCAACTGGCTATTTCACTAGAACACTGTTTGTAGAAATATCGGTAAAATAACGAAAGACATGAAACATAACGACGGTACTCAGGAGATGTAAATATTTCCGTTTTTAGAGCTCTCTTTTGTATTCTATCCAATAGACTCAAGTGGGTTATTGGAGCACCGTCCCAAATATGGGAGTTGTACTCAAGTTTTAAACGAATAAAGGCTTTGTATATAACAGCCAGATCACAAGGGGAGAAAAATTTCTTGCATCGACGCAGAAAACCTAAACACCTAGCAGCATTTTTGGCGATGTCAAATATGTGGTCGTTCCACAAAAGGTGGTATGTGACACACATACCGAGAACTGAAAACTGTTCATGTTCAGTTTCCTCAATGCAAGTGCCGCTCATGGATAGCAGCACAGGGTATGGGTTCCGCTTTAACGACATTAGACAGCATTGAGTTTTAGAACCATTAAATAAATTCTACACGGTTTTTGTTTCCCCATTGGATAATGCTGTCGAGATCAGAATTTAATGAGCTTATCATACGCTTCGATATGGATGTGAATCTAGAAACGAATATGAAAAGCTGAGGGTACTGTCATCAGCGAAACAGTTTGATGGATAAGAAGTTTCAGACAAAAGATCATTTATGCATATAAGGAAGAGAGTCGGTATTTTTAAACTAACTTAGAAGTACCGAACTGCAAATAATGATACAACCAACTAAGCCAATGACTAGGGCTGACCACGAGACGAGAAAATTCTCGGTCTCGATCTCGCATGACGAGACCGAGACGAGACGAAACTGACCCTTAACGCAATCGAGACGAGACCGAGACGAGACTGTATATTTGGACAGAAATTTACAGAGAGTCTAATAAATTAAAAAACTCAATTTCAGTTAAATATTTATTTTCTTCTGCATATATTCAAATGATAAACGAAAATATTTCGTTCTAATAATCAACAGGTTATCCGGAAATTTATTTTTCGGAGACGAGACCGAGACGAGACTTAATTATACGAGACCGAAACAAGACCGAGACGAGACTGAAAATTTTCGATTTTAACGAGACCGAGACCAGACTTACAAAAGTCTCGCAGAGTCTCGTCTCGTGGCCAGCCCTACCAATGATGAGATTTGCGGGCAATATTTTTTATCTTTTGCTCTGGTGGTTTCTGGGTTCATTCACAAAGTTCTTGGTCGAGTGGCTCAAGCCAATATAGTTGTATGAGAAGTTGGTAAGCCCATTGATTCAAAATTTTACAGTTTCCAAAGTTTCCAACAAAACCCTTAACATTATTTGCATCATTCGAATTTTGTTCGCAAAATCGTAGTATGCTGTATTGTTAGAATTTTTCTTAGAATTAAATGTACTAAGTTTAGTCAACATTGTTAAGTCGTTTTCGATTAAACGTGATAAAACGGAAATCGTTGTATGGCAGCTATCTGTCCTTAGCTAAGCTAAAACAAACAATCGAATTTAACCTATAGGTAGGGAATCACAACCAAATTTGAAGCATATACGTAAAACCGTTTAGGGGGGATTTTCATGTATCTTCGTCTGACTTCTGCAAAAAAAGAGGGTTGCAAAATATAAAATTTAAATTTGTTGGATAGAGAGAACACCAAAATGCAGAAGATTTTCTGGAGATTATAGGAAGTGCCATAATGCAGATATGAAACGGACATGTTCATCTTCTTGATGGACAGACAAACAGACCGACGGACGACGGCGACGCGACGACGCACAGTGGGGCACCTTTATGGGAAGGTGGACAAAACTCTCTAAACACTAAACTACTGAACCTTGAAACTTACAGGAAATATAATTGACAGCTCGGTAAACCAAAATACAAAATATCCGCCCAGTTTCTTAAGAAACTAATTTTTCATAAATAATAATAATAATTCGGATGTTGTTTAACTAAACCTTATACAAATACATTTTGGATAATCGACTGTGCACAAGTATTACCACGCCCATTTTGTGGGCGTTTTTTGGCTATTTTGTATGGAGCTTTGGTTGGATGAAATCAGAACCATCTTTTCCATTGCAATGAATTTTTCTGCCATAATAAAGAACAGTATAACAAACTATCACAATGACTTTCCGTCTACTGACACGCCCATACAAAAATGTTTCTAGATAACCTTGCAAAATCCTCGTTCTTCAGATCCTTTAGTTCATTACCTGTTGACGTTTTAAGTTAAGCAGAAGGGTCAGTGCTTACAATTTCAACAAAAAACACGCATACATTATACAATAATAATTATCGATTGGTTAATTTTATCCTGAAATGATAAATAATGTTTTACAATCAATTTAATTTGAATAATTTTTAATGTACATGAACACTTGCCAAAAGAATTAAGGAACACATATACAATTTATATTGGTTTTTTAGAGTTTTGCAAGAGATGTATCGTGAAAGTAGTTGTATTTGTTTTTTTAATCAAACAAATGCATTAATCAAATTACTTTTTTATTAAGCCTTAATAAACTTCTTTAATTTTTGTTCTACGATTTTTTTGTATGAACAAATCTCTCTGCAAATTAAAAAAAGAGTGCTTTCATCTTTGACAACCAATTTATAAGCAAATAATAACACCTCATAAAATCTAAGAAAAGTTTTGAAACCTTGAATAAAATACTTACAAGATCATTAAAAAATTGTATGCAGATTATTTTTTGTCTACTCTTTTCAGTTTTAACCATTAAAGATTTACAAAAAAAAACAAAAAAGGTGTTTTTTTTTGTACTCTTTTGAAACTAACTATAAAGGATAGACAAAAAATAATCTTCAATAGTTTTTTAAATGATCTCGTTAAGATTTTGTTCAAGTTTGCAAAACTTTCTTTAGTGTGGTGTTATTTTTTGCTGAGAAATAACTAGTCAAGGACGAAAGTACCTTTTCTAATTTGCAGACAGATTTAATCATAAAAAAAAATCGTAGAACAAAATCGAAGATGTTTAGTTTCTTATAAAAAATACGACTACTTTTCACAAAGATACATCTCTTCCAAAACACTGAAAATAATGTTGTGCATTTAATTCTTTGGAAAATTAGAAATTATTCGGTAAGTTTTAGCAAAAGTTTTGCTTCCTCGCTTATCAAAAGGTTTTTCAACTTCGGTTCGGACAAAAAAAAAAAATTATTGAATTTAAAAAAAAAATATATTTTTTTTTTAAACTCAGTATCTTGAAAACGGGTAAATGCATTTCTTTTAAATTTGATTTAAATTTGTATTTTAATAAAAACTTAAAATTGGCATACCAAATTTTATTTCTAAAAATGTTCAAAAAAATTTCTGTACACAAAAAATATTTTTAAGGCGCTTACATACGGTTCACAGTGTTGGACAATGTACAAGAAGTATGAGAGTAAATTGACGGCAGCTGAAATGAAGATGCTTCGCATGACAGCAGGAGTGACAAAGCGTGAGCGAATAAGAAGCAAGAGAAACCCAGGATGCCTACACGTCAGAAATACAATCTTGAACAAAATACAGCATGACCAACTTAGCTGGTACAGTCATGCACAAAGAAGATGCCATGAGAACCCAGTTCAAAAGGCAATAGCACAAGACGTTCCAACACTATCGCGTAAGAAAGGCAGGCGCAAAAACTCCTGGATGAAACAAAAACGACACCTGCATTTAGTTGCCCTCAGACATGGAACAATCCAAAACCGGGAGGCCTGTCGACGTTTTCTGAGGTCAACCCGGCGAACCCCCCAAGTGGAACCTTAGGTGAAGCAGTTGAGTGGAAAAGTTGTGGTCCCCCTTGAGATCATGACAATCGCCGGTTAATTGACGAAGAAGAATAGGAATATCTTAATCCCACAAAAAAAAGAATCATTAACAAAAATGCAGATTTGAGTGTGAACGGATCGCTTAAAAACCACCCATATTTTTATAATTTTTTTCTAATTTCAACTGTGGCAATAAAATCCAGGCTTACATATATTTTATTGAACAAACCGTTATCATTTCTTGATTTTACAACCAATTGACTTTAAGAAACGAATAGTGAATCATAAAAATTGACACTATCGAAGAATTGAACTTTTCCATATATTGAATAAGCTGAAAAGATTTACTATTTTTTTTTTTTTTTTTTAAATAAATAATTAACATTACAAAATTTTATTTGTTTTATAGCATTCTTAGAATTCTAAGTTCCGAAAGCAAACTCTGGGAAAGGAGGTATAACCAAAATTGGAGCACACAAATTTGTAAGTGTTTTTTTTTTTTCTTTAAATGTTAATTTTCTGAATAATTACAATTTTTTTTTTCTAAAATTACAATATTACTGAATAGTTAGAAATATTGGCGCAACAATTTAAACAGCCTATTATTTAAGTTGTTTGATACTACCATTGAGTTTATACACATTTTTTCTAAATTTTAAAGAGTTTACTAAAGTTTTCTAAATTTTAAATACTTTTTAACTAATATCATACTTAATCAATTTCCTTGAGAATTATTGAATCTCCGAAAAATAAGGAAACTAATTTTCTTTAATTAATAGAGACAACTGGCTGCGCTTTTTGTTATTAAATGAAAAGCCGAATGCAGTCTCTGTTTTAAATCAATATTTATTTAATATTTGCCGACGGACGTGGACGTTTCGATTCTTGTTGAGGTCCTGAAGAAGTTTCCAACAAGAATCGAAACGTGTCGGCAAATATTAAATATTGGTTCCAAACACGGACTGCTTCTTTAATTGAGTACTACTTATTTTCTGAATGATTAGAAATTTTTACTTTCATATATACATTATGTTAGTTATGTATTCGTAAACAAAAATGAATTATTATACGGTGATAGGGAAGCCGAAAAAAGTGGGGTCTTGCAGTTCTGTCTGTCCTGGCGGGTACAGCCTAATCGGCGGGATGGATTTTCATCAAGCATTTATTGTGTAATATGCCGACACGTTTTTGTTTTTTTTTTGAGGACCAAAAATAACATTAGGTACCTGCCATACAAATATTTTTAGTCACTAATTAATATAAAATTTTTTCTCAAAAACGGTTCCAGTTAATAACTATAATTTGACCTATCTCTATCTCTAGCAGAACCAAAACCACTTTTTTGATTTTAAATTTTCGCGAAAACTGTTCAGTTGATTTCTGTTGTCATTATTTTTATGTTGAAGAAAATTGAAATTAAAATAAATGGTTTTTTTTTAAACTTATATCCCCATAGAACCATTTTTTCATATTTTCGACTGTCTCGTTATTGGTTCAATTAGTTTTTTGATAAGGAAGCTTCTAAAAAGTTAAACTTATATAACATATTAATATCAGACTCATTTTTTTTTGGTGTTTAGGAATTTCAATTTTTTTTTTTTGAAAATCGATTTGTCAAAAAACGGGTTAATGAAAAATTTGTTTGAAAGTAAATTTTTATCGGCTATATGATTGGCGATCCAATTTGTGTTTTTCCCAAAATTATTTACAATCAATTTAACTTAAGGTGTAACAAAAAATATTGAGCGTGTAGGTTAAGTCGAGGCGAGAAAAAAATATTCAGCCTTATTGTGAGTTTCATCTGGAAAACATTTCGCGGGAAAATGTTTTGATCGCCCGGATTTTTAAAAGCTCTTGCGAGTTTTACCCTCCATTTTACAACATGTGTGGCCTCGTTCGCCATCAAAAATTAAATGGAATTCTTGCTGTAAATAAGTGAAGTGTAAGTTTTCCGGGCAGATTGTCTTTCATGTGGAACTCACAATAGGGCTGATTTATCGGAGGAGGGTCCATTACATTCTGTATAGGAGGGAGGGGTAATTTTCTAAAAACTTGACTTAAATCAGAAAACAAAATATTAAAAAATAACAGTTACACTTACAACAATGCCCTGTTATATTTTTTTGTGAAGCCATAAATATTTGAAGCAAAATTGTAAAGGACATGTGCAAATCTGGCACAGCACCAACAAAAACGGCCTCTATATCGTATGTAGGTACATATTTATACATCCATTATCAGTTAACCGCATGTCCGAATTCGCTGTATGGCGGAAGTTATTTAAATTTAAATAAAATGAGTTAGGTTCAAGTTCTCTATTTTCATTGGCCCCAAGTAATAAACGAATTTCAAGCTTACGAATACATAACTTACATAATGTACATATGAAAGTAAAAATTTCTAATCATTCAGAAAATAAGTAGTACTTAATTAAAGAAATTAAATGAAAAGCCGAATGCAGTCCGTGTTTGGAATCAATATTTAATATTTGCCGACACGTTTCGATTCTTGTTGGAAACTTCAGGACCTCAACAAGAATCGAAACGTCCACGTCCGTCGCCGCCCGTCGGCAAATATTAAATAAATATTGATTTAAAACAGAGACTGCATTCGGCTTTTCATTTAAATAACAAAAAGCGCAGCCAGTAGTCTCTATTAATTAAAGGAAATTAGTTTCCTTATTTTTCGGAAATTCAATAATTCTCAAGGAAATTGATTAAGTATGATATTAGTTAAAAAGTATTTAAAATTTAGAAAACTTTAGTAAACTCTTTTAAATTTAGAAAAAATGTGTATAAACTCAATGGTAGTATCAAACAACTTAAATAATAGGCTGTTTAAATTGTTGCGCCAATATTTCTAACTATTCAGTAATATTGTAATTTTAGAAAAAAAAATTGTAACTATTCAGAAAATTAACATTTAAAGAAAAAAAAAAAACACTTACAAATTTGTGTGCTACAATTTTGGTTATACCTCCTTTCCCAGAGTTTGCTTTCGGAACTTAGAATTCTAAGAATGCTATAAAACAAATAAAATTTTGTAATGTTAATTATTTATTTAAAAAAAAAAAAAATATAGTAAATCTTTTCAGCTTATTCAATATATGGAAAAGTTCAATTCTTCGATAGTGTCAATTTTTATGATTCACTATTCGTTTCTTAAAGTCAATTGGTTGTAAAATCAAGAAATGATAACGGTTTGTTCAATAAAATATATGTAAGCCTGGATTTTATTGCCACAGTTGAAATTAGAAAAAAATTATAAAAATATGGGTGGTTTTTAAGCGATCCGTTCACACTCAAATCTGCATTTTTGTTAATGATTCTTTTTTTTGTGGGATTAAGATATTCCTATTCTTCTTCGTCGATTAACCGGCGATTGTCATGATCTCAAGGGGGACCACAACTCTTCCACTCAACTGCTTCACCTAAGGTTCCACTTGGGGGGTTCGCCGGGTTGACCTCAGAAAACGTCGACAGGCCTCCCGGTTTTGGATTGTTCCATGTCTGAGGGCAACTAAATGCAGGTGTCGTTTTTGTTTCATCCAGGAGTTTTTGCGCCTGCCTTTCTTACGCGATAGTGTTGGAACGTCTTGTGCTATTGCCTTTTGAACTGGGTTCTCATGGCATCTTCTTTGTGCATGACTGTACCAGCTAAGTTGGTCATGCTGTATTTTGTCCAAGATTGTATTTCTGACGTGTAGGCATCCTGGGTTTCTCTTGCTTCTTATTCGCTCACGCTTTGTCACTCCTGCTGTCATGCGAAGCATCTTCATTTCAGCTGCCGTCAATTTACTCTCATACTTCTTGTACATTGTCCAACACTGTGAACCGTATGTAAGCGCCTTAAAAATATTTTTTGTGTACAGAAATTTTTTTGAACATTTTTAGAAATAAAATTTGGTATGCCAATTTTAAATTTTTATTAAAATACAAATTTAAATCAAATTTAAAAGAAATGCATTTACCCGTTTTCAAGATACTGAGTTTAAAAAAAAATATATTTTTTTTTTAAATTCAATTATTTTTTTTTTTTTTTTTTTCAAAAATTTCTGTTCGCAAAATTGTTAAGATGCTGAAGAAACTCCTGTATAAAATTTGTTTTCAAAATTGGTGCAGCCGTTAACGAGAATTTTGAAAACCAATAAACCGGTACTATGTCCGAACCGAAGTTGAAAAACCTTTTGATAAGCGAGGAAGCAAAACTTTTGCTAAAACTTACCGAATAATTTCTAATTTTCCAAAGAATTAAATGCACAACATTATTTTCATTGTTTTGGAAGAGATGTATCTCTGTGAAAAGTAGTCGTATTTTTTATAAGAAACTAAATGCATTAATCAAATAACGTTTTTATTCAACCTTAATCAACATCTTCGATTTTGTTCTACGATTTTTTTTATGAATAAATCTGTCTGCAAATTAGAAAAGCTACTTTCGTCCTTGACTAGTTATTTCTCAGCAAAAAATAACACCACACGAAATAAAGTTTTGCAAACTTGAACAAAATCTTAACGAGATCATTTAAAAAACTATTGAAGATTATTTTTTGTCTATCCTTTACAGTTAGTTTCAAAAGAGTGAAAAAAAAACACCTTTTTTGGTATTTTTGTAAATCTTTAATGGTTAAAACTGAAAAGAGTAGACAAAAAATAATCTGCATACAATTTTTTAATGATCTTGTAAGTATTTTGTTCAATGTTTCAAAACTTTCCTTAGATTTTATGTGGTGTTATTATTTGCTTATAAATTGGTAGTCAAAGATGAAAGTACTCTTTTATTATTTTCATTGTTCATCGTAGAACAAAAATCAAAGAAGTTTATTAAGGCTTAATAAAAAAGTTATTTGATTAATGCATTTGTTTGATTAAAAAAAACAAAAACAACTACTTTCACAGAGATACATCTCTTGCAAAACTCTACAAAAACAATATAAATTGTATATGTGTTCCTTAATTCTTTTGGCAAGTTTTAAATTAATCAAATTAAATTGATTGTAAAACATTATTTATCATTTCAAGATAAAATTAACCAATCGATAATTATTATTGTATAATGTATGCGTGTTTTTTGTTGAAATTGTAAGCACTGACCCTTCTGCTTAACTTAAAACCTCAACAGGTAATGAACTAAAGGATCTGAAGAGCGAGGATTTTGCAAGGTTATCTAGAAACATTTTTGTATGGGCGTGTCAGTAGACGGAAAGTCATTGTGATAGTTTGTTATACTGTTCTTTATTATGTCAGAAAAATTCATTGCAATGGAAAAGATGGTTCTGATTTCATCCAACCAAAGCGCCATACAAAAAAGCCAAAAAACGCCCACAAAATGGGCGTGGTAATACTTGTGCACAGTCGATTATCCAAAATGTATTTGTATAAGGTTTAGTTAAACAACAACCGGATTATTATTATTATTTATAAAAAATTAGTTTCTTAAAAAACTGGGCGTGGTAGTGGGCGGATATTTTGTATTTTGGTTTACCGAGCTGTCAATTATATTTCCTGCAAGTTTCAAGGTTCAGTAGTTTATTGTTTAGAGAGTTTTGTCCACCTTCCCATACAAGGTGCCCCACTGTGCGTCGTCGCGTCGCCGTCGTCCGTCGGTCTGTTTGTCTGTTCGTCCTAATGTACATCGAGCTAGAGCCTAATGCTAGATTTACATGAAAAAGTAGAGTTGGACAGATGTCCATCAAGAAGATGAACATGTCCGTTTCATATCTGCATTATGGCACTTCCTATATTCTGCAGAAAATCTTCTGCATTTTGGTGTTCTCTCTATCCAACAAATTTAAATTTTATATTTTGCAACCCTCTTTTTTTGCAGAAGTCAGACGAAGATACATGAAAATCCCCCCTAAACGGTTTTACGTATATGCTTCAAATTTGGTTGTGATTCCCTACCTATAGGTTAAATTCGATTGTTTGTTTTAGCTTAGCTAAGGACAGATAGCTGCCATACAACGATTTCCGTTTTATCACGTTTAATCGAAAACGACTTAACAATGTTGACTAAACTTAGTACATTTAATTCTAAGAAAAATTCTAACAATACAGCATACTACGATTTTGCGAACAAAATTCGAATGATGCAAATAATGTTAAGGGTTTTGTTGGAAACTTTGGAAACTGTAAAATTTTGAATCAATGGGTTTACCAACTTCTCATACAACTATATTGGCTTGAGCCACTCGACCAAGAACTTTGTGAATGAACCCAGAAACCACCAGAGCAAAAGATAAAAAATATTGCCCGCAAATCTCATCATTGATAGGGCTGGCCACGAGACGAGACTCTGCGAGACTTTTGTAAGTCTCGTCTCGGTCTCGTTAAAATCTAAAATTTTCAGTCTCGTCTCGGTCTTTTGTCGGTCTCGTATAATTTTTTTTTGAAAATTAAATACTTTAAAAACGACCTCGTCAATATTTTTGAAACTAGGTGTAAAATAAGTTGTTATTATTCTATAGAATACTCGAAAAAATAATGCTTTTAAATTCAAAAATAACAGTAGCTTCCATACAAATGTTAAGAAAAAAAACTTTTTTTTTTCTCGAAAACGGCTCCAATAATGTTGAATAAAAAATTGTGCGTTTAATATTGAAGGTATAGTTAATATTTTGAAGAAAAAAAATTACAAATAACGGTTAGTAACGATACCTGTCATAGAACCGATTTTTGGGATTGCCAATTTCTCGTTAACTGCTACAAAATTTTAATACGAGAGCTCTTTTACAATTTAAACAATTTTGCATAAACATATTTTGGAAAAAATCATTTTTGGATCTTTAAAAAAATATTGAAATTTTTATTTTAAAAATTATTTTTTATTTTGTGTTAAATATGTATTTTATTAAATACTAAATGTTTGCATACCAGATTTTATTTTTGAAAATGTGCAAAAAAATGTATATAGTATAATATTAGATATTTTGTCGTGCTATATCTTGAAAGTTTTTTGAATTATATGAAATATAAATATTAATAAATGTAGGAAATTGAATGTTCTATAAAAAGGATCAAAAGTGATTTTTGTTTCGGATGGATATTGGATGAGATAAACTTGAAAACCCATTTTTAAAATCGAAAATTTTGTAGAGAACATGTCAACCTACAAAAGTAAACAAAAATAACTACTCTACTACTAATAGCGGTTGAGAAAGTTGAGTAAATGCTTTTAAACACCTTTTTCAAAATGGCGGATGACGCAGGGGGTTTTTTTATTGGAAAACAATAAAACAATAAAATTGTCCTCCCGAATTTTCGTAGATATTTTTGCTAATTTGATTGAACTATAAGAGGTTGCGAGCATTTGTTAACAAAATACACATACTGGTTCTTAAATAATAGTTTTGATATCAAAATCATCTCTGAGAAAAAAAAGTTCTGTGTAATCGAAGTGATAGTCCCCAGTGCAAAAATAAATAGTCCCTTTTTTCTGTTTATCAAAATTAAAAGCTCATTTCACAAAATATTAAATAATTTAATAATAAAATACGCGCCGTGTTTTCAATAGAAAAAAAATGCAATAGAACAATCAGTGCAATAGAATACAAAAAAAAAGAGAGGCAATAGCCAAATACCTATTAAAAACCACCAACCCTACCATTTACATGTCGCGCCGCGTGTCTATAAAACAAAATAATAGCTCATTTATTACTTTATTGATTGATTTTTGGTTTCCCTCAGAATCATTAAAATTTCATAGTAAATTCATTCTAAATGTATCCAATGTAAAATCCTTTCACATCATTTACATAATAGCTTTATTTATGTATACTCATCACGAGAATTTCAAAACTTTGTTCACATGATGATAAACGAAAAGGTACAGTGCGTAGACTAGCATACATCAGGATGATATTAGATTTCACTAAGGTACTTATTGTGGCTTATACAGTTATTGTTATGTGATGAATACAGTCATTCAATGGAATCTCCCTAGGTCCTGTCGGCTACTGGGCTTCGTTATATCTCAGTCAAATACTTCCCTTTTGTGATGCCTATACCCTCTTTTATGATTCTTGCCACCAAAATGATTCGGCGAGCAGTATTCATCATCAATTCATTGAAGTGCGCTTCCAATCTATCTAGAAAACACCTTTGGGGGATTTATGTTTACAGATTTCGCCTTATATCATTGCAGTATGTCCACCCTGGCAGAACTTCCCGCGTTTTGCCTGTTTCACATTTTTCTTCTAAGCTCTTTTTTTCTTTTGGACAGGAGATTTGTTGAAAATTTCACGCCATATCAATGGTCTCCACATTAAGTCCGTTAAGATATGCGTACGGTTTTTTGCAAATAAATCATTGCAATTGGGTGTCTAAGGAGCCATTTCCCAAGGTGTTTTGAATGACATAGGTATGTTCCTGTCTCTTTCCTGTTAAACGGCATAACCTATTAATCTAGTTTCTTTTTGAGAATAAAAATACTTCGAAAAGCTCTTAAAAATACAGCTCTCGAAAGAAAAACAGGCAAGTGAATACAGTCATTGATATGCGATAGATGTCCGATAGTATTTTTTGAGAGTTCTCTAGTGAAAGTACTCTCAGATGGACAGGGCCAATGGCCGCACGGCCTTTACCTTTTTAGTTGTTTTGAGCTCGTTTTCCGGACTTCTTATGTTTGCTTAGTTAAAGTTTTCTTAGAAAGAAATGATTACATCTTGTCAATAATCTTATGTTAGGTTAAAAGGTGTCGCATCATATCACTGGGTTTGCACATGGATCCATTGCTTTCTCCAGAATTCCAGAAAAGATTAAAAAGAAGTAAACTTCAGTAGGATACGATACTATGTTGAACCATTACCCATGGATTATTAGGATTTCTTTAGTGGATTTTTTTTTGAACGTCCCAACGTTTGGCCAACCCTATTTAGAACAAATTAGACGCGTCGGCCGCCCCGTGCACCATCGGTCCCCCTTTAACCAATTCCGATAAAAAGCTACGACACTTACATTTTATTCCCCCTATTCAGCTATTGGCTTTCGCCTTTAAAAACAGAAAGGAACATAAAAAACTGACGTATGTACATAAGGTATAAACTTGTACATGGTATATGAATTTGAAAAATTATTTTCATAAAAATGAATATATTATACCAACTTTTATTAATTTAAAAAATATTTGTGCTAACCAGTTCATGAGAAATATATATTCAATATTTGATTTTCTGATTTCATAATAAAAATTCCCCTTGTTATAAATATTCTGCGAAACAACCTGCGAACGGAGGCGATGCTACGTTAAAACCCATCCTCCCTCTCCACAAATATATACCTATTGTATATGAAATAGACTTCCGGACCATTACCAGGAACTGCCCCTGCAACAACACGTTAGGCACTGTTGAATATCTGGTCGATTTTCTCTCTCGCCCACGTTTTTTTATGCTCTCTCTCTTGACCTTCATGGTTAGCAGTTAAGAGATAGAGGTTTGTGCAGTCTCTCTAAACATTTGTTGCAAAAGTTAAATTCATGTTGCGAGAGAATAAATTTGTGGCTAGTAAATTGCAATGTATCTACAAGGCAATGTTTTGGAAAGAGTGGAGGATTTTTATGTTGGGGGATGAAGCATTTTAAGAATTATACAAACAAAACTCAAAAATTAAATTAATTTTTTTTAATTTATCTCACTTCTGATACTTTGTTTTCTTACTTCCCGTTAAAGATGACGCGATAACTCTAGAACCAGAGCCAGGTATTGTACGCTCCCAACCATTCCCGTGTGCCGATAATTATGGAGGAATGGAGTGGACCTGCAGTAATTTGCTGCATCATCCAAACGCATTAGTTTGGAGGAACTTTGGCATGGCAAGAGGTTATCTTGAAGTATTTGTTATTGCATCCCGACAGGCGGAAATTGCTGCATTCCAACCAACCTTAAATGAAGTTACAGTCCGTATTTCCTGAAACAGCACTGGACCCAGGCATCTGGCATCCTTCGACAAATCAATCCATTTCTTCACCTAGGGTTTTGGGTGTCCTCATTTATGTCGTCCTGCCTTACTATGGTTTTGTTTGAAGTGGGCTGCAATAGGTCCTCGAAGCCGAGTCCCCTCCTTTCATATACGTCCTAATGGGCAATTTCACTAGCGCCCCACTACTTTAATTAATGTGAAATTGTTGTTTTCCTGGAGGTCCTTTCGCTGCGCAAAAGAAATCGAAAACTGTTCGTAGGCATAAGTTGTTAACATGAAACATGTATAACGAAAAGACACAGGCTGATAATTTCTGTTTAAGTGGAAATTGTAGCAGTGATTTGTCCTGACAAGTATTTGCAGTTATTTGACAAGCTAAATGGACGATTGATACAAATATACTTCTAAAGAACTCATTATAGACTTTGGAGAAAAAGCAGTGATATGAAGGCTTGGCCGGTAGTGCGGCTCGGCTCCTTGACAGACGTTATAGTGACTTATTTTAGACTATGGAGCATATATTTAGCATTTAACCATGAAACTATAGCAGGCACTACAAAACAGAAAACATAAGTCCGCAAAATGAAAAAAAAAAACTCAGGCATACAAGATTTAATTGGAAAAGGAAATAATTTGAACTTAATAAATGTATTGTCCGGTGAAGTTGGGCAAAAAAAGGTAACAAAATTTTCATCACTAAGTCCACAGCAAATAATGCTAGGTCGTATTTCTATACATATAATCAATTATATTTTTCTCTTCACGGTAAGGGTGGAAAAAGGTTCGCTTTACCTACCCCATGACACAACTATGAGGCTTTTGTCGTAGTCATTGGAAACAAATCCTTTTTTTATTACTTTATGTTTTTTTTCGGAAACATCAATCATGATGGTTCCATTGATGTTTTTTTTTTTTTTTTTTTGTTTCAAGGTATTGTTGCGTGGTGATGGAACAAATAATTGTATTTAGAGGATTCGCAGTGATTATTTCTTTTATAATAAAAAGTCACCCACACCTAATATATAGTTCTGCAACTGAAGGTATAGTCGGATTGAATTAGTCAGAAAGTTTATAAATAATTTTAACTGAATGAAATTTGGTTCTGCAACTGAAGGAAGTCGGGTTGAATTAATCAGAAAGTTTATAGATAATTTTAGCTGACATCGACATGATTTGTTACTTTAGGGCTCATTGCGAGAGTCTATTCAGAATATTAGACTTAATGTCGAATATACTTATAGTCTATCATCGGTATGGCGAAATTCTATTAGAAGCCATTTTTTATACTAAATAGAATTTTTTCTCCCATCAGGAATATTTCTGATCGACTTTTGTGTAAATGTTTTTTTTTTGTAAACCTATAATAAGAATGTATTAATAGATTTTAGTGGAAAAGAATATCTTCTGGTACAATTATGAACTTTCATATCGTCTTCCATGTTTGGTGTCCTCCCTTCAAGACGCTCAATCATCTTAACATGCGCTGCCATATAAAACTTGCTACCATAATACATTTTCTTAAAGATGTATGTATAAGGAATTGTGCATTTTTAAAATGCATCACAAAAATACTCTTTTTTCCAAAAGTCTTAATAGTTAATACTGATGTGTTTATTGATATGTACCCATATATGGATGTCCAACAATTTGTCCAATGTCCTTCCGTTTGCAAAAAGCTGCAATGTCATATTTGGTACAAAGGAGCTTTACATTCAATTACGAAGTGATTTTTCAAGGCTTTTGGAGAAAGTGCATTTTGAAGATGCACAAACCACCATTGCACCCCAAAGGATTTAACGAAGCTACCACATAATCATAATTATGAATGTACCATAAAATCGGCGATTGCACGAAATTCACGACGCGCTGGAAACGTGCTTTTTCTCTTGGAGCTCTAATTAAACAACAAATAAATGCTCCAATCTTCGAGTACGGTTCGGCTAGTAACTTGATATGGAATATTGAAATATTCCGGAAAGTCCACATTAAGAATCAAGAAGCGTACAAAACACGTCTATTCTGCCTGGCAAAAGTAAGCATACATACTGAAGAAGCGTTTTGAAAAGAATAAGCACAAACACATTTTTTTTAATTTAAAGTTTTAAGAAATATTTAATCCAAGTTATTTATTTTTTCAAAATGTGTACACGCAGATAAAAACACCCGGAAAATGGTTGTCACGGTATCTTGTTAAATTTACAAAGTGCGCTTTCCCATATAAAGTTGCAGAAAACTAAACGATTGCAATAACTTCACATTATTTTTATAAAATCGTGAGGTTTAATTTTTCAGTGACGAGTTTAAAGTTAATCTCGAGTTAACTCTCCAAATTCAAAAGGTTTAACTCCGAAAGCAGGATGATCTTGCACTGAAAAACTGGACCTTAATTATTAAAAAAAGATGCCCTGTTGTTCAAACTTGAAATTCTTGTAAATATGCCAACTTTGACATGATTGCAGTGTTAATTTAAACCAAGGTCATGATATTTTAACAATGTCCTTTGTAAAGTTGTCTTTTGTAAAGTTTAATTACATTGCACTTTCCATGCATTTTACCTGGGAGTCAATTCTCAATCTTTACAGATGTGCTGACCATTGCTGTTTTCTTTTTTATTTCAAATATTAAATATAATATTTTTGAATTTGTATCATTGTTGAGTTTTGATGTTTTAACAAGTAGAATAGAAGAATCTCACTAATATTTAAAATTCAAGTGATGAGCCCGCTACTCTACTTACCTTGTTACACCAATAATTTTGATTGGATACAATTCAAAATAAATTATAATAAATTAACATTATATAACATTTAAATTGAAAATCTTAATTAAATTTTAAACAAACATTTCAATTAATTTAAACTAATTTTAATTGCACTTATTCGAAGAGAAAGTTTTTAGATTAGGTATGGTTAGGTTACAACTTAGAGAGGATATAATATTATTCTAGGGATAGAGAAGTTTGGAACCGGACTCAATGTCCTTAATAATTCTGTTTTATTTTTCTGGTGTGGGGAAAGTAGTGATGGTTTTGTCTATTTTTCATTACTTAGGATGTTAATCTACCATACTTCATAAAGACATCGTTTTGCAATATTTGAAGATTTTTCGCACTGGATAATTTATTTAAGAACAGCCTTACACAACAAGAAAAATTCCCCGACGATGGTTACATAGTTTGATGAAGAATGGAGTTCTGGCTTGAAATAAAAGTTATGGCACAGAACAAGGACACATTTTCATAATATAATTTCCACACACGGATGAAAACAACTTGTAAGACTTAAAATTCTCTCAAATGCACATTTTTCCATAAGATGGTAGGAAATGAATGAAAGAAATTTACATCCGTTTGATATTTTGTGGGAAGACGAAAATCTTAAAAGTAAGTAAGTTGCTTATAGTTATTTATATTTACATCCGTTTTATATTTTGTGGGAAGTAGAAAATTTTAAAAGGAACAGCCAAGCCATAAGTAAGTTATTTCTATGGTATACTAAGGCAAAACCTGAGAAGTATAGCAAATTTTAAAAGGAAACGGTGTTCAATGTTTACGTGGGTGTTTTATTAGATTGTTTGAATGCTTCTGAAGAAGAAATCTCAGTTTTGCCATGTTAAGTAGGTTACCACACATTGAAAACAAAATAAAAAAAATGGCAAAATGAAGATACAAAATATAAAATTTACATCAAATTTGCACTTTTCACAAAAAAAAAAAAACATTGAAATCATTAAGATTTTCTAATAAATTTAAAATCACAAACATAAAAGTTACAAAAACATGTACAGAGTGCTTGAAGTTTTTCAAAGAACACATAATTTTAATTATTAAAACTCCAAATCTCACTCTATACAAAACAGAAAAAAAAATAACTCACTTCATAACACACTCATATTTTTATTTTCAGTATTAAAATTAAAATTCTATGATTATCCTGGCACTTGTGAAATTTTCCATCAAATAAATTAGTTTTTAATATGAATTAACACAAAATTTATATAAATATATCCAGCTATAGTCTCGATGGTGTTCAATAACTAAATATGACAAATTCTCTTATAGATATGAGTTTTTATAGGTTGGTTATCTGAGTTGGACAATATTTTGTCGCACCTCATGATAAAGTTTTTTTTCTTTTTTATTTGATTTGTTCATCGCTTATTTTTTTTATATATTTATAAAGGTAGTTTGTAGATACTTGACATAACACTCTTTCCTTATGCCACAAAAAAACTGTATATCGATATCGATGATATCAGTTGATATCAGCTTTTTTATGCGCCTGTGTGACAAATTTATAAAAGTCAGTTGGGAAAGTAGGTAGGTACGCATGTATAGGGTAGAATATGACTTTGAGTTTCGGTTGAAATTTTCTTATAACGATAAGAAAGTCTTATCTTCTTTTATAGGTAGAAAATTATTGACGACCGACGACGCACGGTGTGATAGTTCGAAATAGTTTTTTTTATTTATTTATTTGATTTGAAAATATTCATCGAAGGTGATAAGGGAATTTGTTTTCACAGGCTTTTTCCAATTTTAGGTTTTTTTAAGTACCTACATTTCATATCAAAGATCAAACTGAAATGAAAAAAATCAAAACTCGACAAAATCATGTAAATTTCTTTTATTTTTCAAATACTGAAATCCAATAATTTAGTTCTTTTTGTGTTACTTCCAATTTATGGGTTTTTTTTATGTCAAGTTTTTTGCTTGTATGACAAAAATTGGACTTCAGATTTCGATCAAATATACATAACGATAAAGGGTATTTTGATTGTCTGTCTGTAGAGGCTAGAGACTCAACGGTTCAATTGGTTTTCTTTAAATTTAGAACCTAGCGTATTTTGGACATTCACCTTATTGGCTTATGAAATGTTTCTTTTTTTGTTTGAGATGGAAAAAAATGGCACCTGCTATTCGAAAAGACGTTAGGGAGAGAAAGGTTAAATTTTCAGGAACACGGCTTTAATGACATCTACGTATATGGAGTTGCCGTTTTCCAAATAATGTAGATAATTTTTTTAGCAAATTATGTTCTTTTTTTTATTTTTTAGTTAACAGCTCAAACACGTTCGATCAAATCTCCAATTCTCATGGGTTAGTCAAATCGATTAATAAAAATGGGCACGACTGGATCGCACAAAACATGCTCTCGTAGCTAACAACTTAAACGTAGCTTGAAATAGACAATGTACATTTATATTTGTTCCATAACATTATGATATCATTAAAAAAAGTTTTAAAAACAATTTAAAATATAAATGATTACTATGAATTATTATAAATTAGTTATTTTAATAGCTTAAACAGATAGAGCTCAAAAAAAAGTATGCCATCTGATTTGCTTAATAAATATGAATTTATGAAAAAAAAAAAAAAAAAAAAAGTCGTTAGAGCGGTTTTTTTAAATTAATTTTTTATATATACAAAATCTTGAACATTTTCTAAAATAAAATTTGGTATGACAACTTTTAGTTCTTAATAGAATACAATTTTTCACAAAATTAGAAAAAAAAATCATTAGCCCGTTTTCAAGATATTGAATTTTCAAAAATAAATTTCAATTTTTTTTTAAAAATCCAAGAATTTTTTTTCGAAAATTTTTATATGCAAAATTGTTAAAATTGTAAGCGACCTTTGTGTTTGTGTTTTGGTTGACATCGGTGTAGTAGTTAACGAGAAATTTGAAAATCAAAAAATCGGTTGTATGACAGGTACCGTTAATAACCGTTATAAAATTTTTTTTTTCGGCCAAAATATTTATTTTAGTAATTTTAGTACCTCGTAATTTTTTGAAAATCGTTAGAGCCGTTTTTGAAATAGATCAATTTTTGTATATTCGTTGTATGACAGGTACCGTTATTTTTTGAGCTAAAAAAAAATTTCAATTTCCCCTCAAGGTAATCACATAAGAACCTTGAGTCCAAAGTTTGAAAAAAATCGCTTCAGCCGTTTAGGCTGCAGGTCGAGGTACATACAGACAGACAGACGGACTGACAGACGGATTGACAGACGGATTGACAGACGGACAGACACACAGAATTGCGAGACCCACTTTTTTCGTGTTTTCTACAATAGTAATGTTAGGGAAAATTATTATCTCAAATTTTTATTTTTGCACAAATCCTAAACTTGCCCTATACTACGTATATCGCAAGTAAAAATTGATATGTTGGCACAGATTTTCTGAAACCAGTATGCTGGCAAGTGATAAACATCATCTGTCAATGGATTATATAAAATTGGTACGCTGACTATAGTCATTGATTTGTGTGCGTTTTTTTAAGATTTTGAGTTTCAAAAGATTTTGCTTTAAGAACAAATATCAAACGATCAAAGCAAGCATAATTTTGTTGATGCCTATAGAGATATTTTAAAAAGTTGTGCAAATGCATGTCAGGGTTTGTTTTTTCTTCCACATTGAAACACAAGTTGTTGGCAGCTAAGATTACCCTATTTTTTGTCCCCCATGGGTAAATTTAATCAGTAAAATGCGTTGAAAGTAAACTTTTAGGTAATTGTAAACGTCTGCTTTTCGTATTTTAATGTTTGCTTTAATAGTAGGTACCTAAAATAAGTAACCCGTAGCGTAGTCGTTAGTGGGTTGGACTTTCACGCTGCTCGTCTGGGGTTCGATTCTCAGCGTCATCCACCTAAGAGGCCGGTTATAGCGATCAGGAAAACGATTTAGGAAAAACTTTCAAATGGATTTTTTGCACTATTTTCATTCGATTTGAAACACAAATGCTACACTAATCGATAAACAATTATCTTTTGTTAAGAATGTATTTATTTATTTTCCTAATGCAAATTCATTTTTCGTGCCAACTGATCGTAATTTCCCACAAAATGGAACGAAAAATTCCAATGACTTTAGTTCCAATTTCACTCATTCCACTGACAGAATTGCGGACGAAAAAGTTTTTCGTGTGCATTTCAATCAGGAAAACTTGGCGGAAGGCTGGCCAACTGACATATTTTTTTGTTCGCTATAAACGACCATCAGGAAAAAATATTCAATTTCATACTGTTTCAACTTTTCCTGATGCGTTTTCCTCATCGCTATAACTGGGCCCTAAAAACTTAAAAGGTTTTTTCAGGGTTACTGTCTCTTGTGAGAAATTGACAAATCCTCCAAGAGTATCACTTGTTATGAAAAAGCGCTTTCCTCTAACCGTTCGGATTCGGCATACAAAATGTAGGTCCCTCCATTCCTGCCGACACACACACAGAGGAATGGATGAAAGTTGTAAGTCACCAGACCATGGTTCTTCACGAGCTGTTACGCCAAGGTATTAATTTTTATTTTGTTCTATTTATTTGCAAATTTATTTAGACCAACCACAGTTATAAAGTTACAATTTTCAATTATTTATCAATTGTTATCATTCCTAACTTTATCCACTCAATTTCTCTTTACACAGTTATAATTATTCTTAAATACAAAACATATTACAAATTTTCATTTTATTTAAGTATGTTACGTGAGCCTTCCCCAAACTTCTCCAATTTCTTCTGTCCAGTACATCACGACATGCTGCCCGAATTTCATCTTTACGGCTGGCCACGAGACGATACTTTTGTAAGTCTCGTCTCGGTCTCGTTAAAATCGAAAATCTTCAGTCTCGTCTGGTTCTCGTGTTGGTCTCATAAATTTTCTTTTCGCGAGAAAATTTATATTTGCAGTCTCGTCCCCGTCTCGTCTCGGTCTCATCTCCGAAAAATACAATTTCAGGGCAACTGTTGATTATTGGAATGAAATAATCTCGATAGCAAAATATATAAAATTTAATATTTAACTGAATTTGAGTTTTCCCAATTTATTAGCCTTTTTTTCTGCCGAGACAACCGAGACCGACGAGACTCTCGGTAAATTTCGGTCCAAATATACAGTCTCGTCTCGGATGCTTAAAAGGCAGCTTTAAAGATCTCGTTATGCGAGACCGAGACTTTTCTCGTCTCGTGGCCAACCCTAGTCATCTTTTCAGCGTTTAATAACTAGACTGCACTTGACGGAGCTGCACTGCAGCGGAACTACACTTCACACCAATTCGTATGAAATTGTATGAAGTTCAGTTGCCCCTAAGTTCAATATTGCTCAAACAATTTCATACAAATAATGTTTTGCCGCGTCGTTGTTGTTTTTGACCAGCGATTATCAGCAATGTGTACAATATGCCCAGCCCATTCGCATTTAAGTCTATACCTAAAGTCTTTAAAATGAGTTGTACTGCTGATTTTATTCGTTTATTCGCTAGGCTATGCTAAGATTGATTATAATTCTCTCCATTGCCCTATGACGAGATTGAAGCTTGGTTTTGTAATTTGCCATGTTTGGCAGCCATAGTCGAAAACGTATTTTCAAGTAGGTATTTAAGTCCCTCACTATGAATAGCGAATCGATCTTAAAACTTTGCAAATTCGCTAATTTTGTATAAAGAAAATCGATTAATTCAATTTAAGTTCGCTTCAAATGTCAAAACTTTAGCGAATTTGATTATCACTGTATTACAAATAGCGAACTTTCGCTAATCTGTTCTCTAAAAGAACGAACTTAAATTCTATGTGATAAGACTATCGAATTAAAAGTTAAAGACCTTCCAATTATTTGTTATTTTTTATTTAAGGGAAAACTTAGAAAATAAATAAATTTATTTGTATTTTAAAACAAATGCCAATCGATTTCCAAATTTGTAAGTCTTCCGGGTCGAATAAATGGTCGATTTGTAAGGCAAGCTCGGGATCTCAAAGGTCTCACTGTAAAATAACTGAGCGAAACAAAAATTAACTCGCTTGCTCACGTCCGTCTGGTGGAAGCAAAAAGCCATTAGAAAGTAATAAATTGTCTTAAATAGTGGTAATAGTGGTAATCCTCAACCGTTTTTTGGCTTCGTTTTTAACATTATCTTATTTTCAATGATGAGAACTTATTAAGAACCTCCTTACTGACCTCTATCCTTAGTTTCACATGTAGAGTTCATTTTATTTTTAACATTTAAACATTGAAAATTGACGTTTTACTAAAAAAAACATCAACTTTTTAAAAGACATCCAACCACACAGCTTTATTCTTCCGGGAATTTCGTTTTAAATCAGTTGCTTACTTTGATTTAGTTATGTTGGATTAATAAAAAACAAAACTAAAAAGATTTTTTTTTTTTGTATAAAAAAATATTTTTGATACAAAAGTCATTGTGGGGGAAGAAAGGCCAGAGCAGCAAGGGGTAACATTGACTATGATTAATTTGTCCTATAGAAATTTTTTTACGAAATTTTCAGCTGATATCTTATTTTTTGTTATGATAAATCCATGTACTGGTTTGGTCATGGTTTCTTTTCGTCTGTTTATGCATTTTGTTAATTTTTGGCTTAAAACGTAACTATTGTTACTTTTCAGTTTTCAGAAATTTATTTGTTGATTATGCTTTCAATACAATATATAAATACAAAATTTTGTTTCTTGTGTACATATTAAGGGTATTCATGTAACGAGATAATTTTTCGCTTTGTAGAAAAATATATTTTTACGCAAAAGGTTACATGAACATTTAACACCCCATTAGAAATTTTTGCGTAAACGATAGAAACAAACAGCTAAGTTAAGTCAAATGTCAAATTAAACGTCACAAAGTTTCTAAGGGTTTTTTCTACGCTTCAAATTTGTGAGATAAAATTCTATATTTTGCAGAAAATTTTTCCCATACAAATTTTGACAGTTCATTTCTACCGATAGAAAATTCTATCGTTTTTAAGCTTTCTATGGGTTTTCTGCGTTTGCATGAATACCCCAATTTTTTTTGTCAATGTCAAAAAAATATTGGTCTATTTTACCCCATTCAAAAGTCCGTTTTACCCCGCTAGTGGGGTAAAGTGGACTTTTGAGATCGAGTTGTGCTTTTGGTTATAACTTCATATACTTTTCTCTTACTATAATGATCTTTTACTATGGTGAAGTTTAAATGTTAAGCTATTATTAGCAAAAAAAAAATTGTTCGCTTTTTAACAATATTAAAAAACTCAGGAATGTCTGAAGCTTAAGTAGTCTTTCTTGCCCCCCTCTCCCCTACTCTATGTCTATAGTGTGTTATTTCCAATTCTTGAGCAATTCTTAAGGACCATTCGACATAATGTTGTGTTTTTCTTGATTTGCCAATAAGCCAATCTTTTTGGATTCGAAGCATAACTCATTAAGCATTGATTGCATCTCTTCACTTCTTCTCCTTCTTCTTCATTTTACCGGCGATTGTCATGATCTCGAGGGGGGCACAACTCTCCCACTCAACATCTCTTCACTACTATTTGAAATGAGTATGATTATGATAAATCATCTGCAGATCGAATATTGGAAAGCTATTGACCATTTATTCTCAAGCCATCATCCTTCCACTCTAATTTTCTAAAAATGTCTTCAAGAGTCGCAGAAAAAAGCGGCGGCCGTTGAAAGAGGATCTCCCTGTCAAAATACCTCGTGATATTTTGAACTCAGGTTCCATAGTCTGTTTTTATGTGTGTGGTATTTCTGTCATACATTTTTTCATTATTACTACTGTTTGATTGTCTATGCCTTGATTGAGAAGTGCTTGTCGGTCCGTTTGTCTGTCGGTCCTGACGTACATCGAGCATGGGCCTGAACGGTTGAGCAGATTAGCTTCAAATTAAGTGTGAAGCGTTTTTATGTGATTCCCTTGTTTTAGGTCAGCTAGAACGGGTAGCTGTCACAAAATGATTTCGGTTTTATCAAGTTTTCTCGAAAACGGCTCTAACGATTTTGATTAAACTTTGTACATGTAATCTCCAGGTAGTAGCCCGTAGCGTAATGGTTAGTGCGTTCGACTGTCAAGCTGAAGGGTGGGTTCGCTTCCCAGCCTCGTCCACCTAAAAACTAAAAAGTTTTTTTTTCAGGGCTACTGCCTCTTGCGAGGAATTGACAAATCCTCCAAGAGTATCACTTGTCACGAATAAGTGCTTCTCGTATAGCCGTTCGGATTCGGCATAAAATTGTAGGTCCCTTCCATTCCTGTCGACAGGCGCACACAGGAATGGTTGCGAGTTGTTAATCACTAGGCCCTGGTTCTTCATGAGCCGTTGTGCCACCCGATTTATCTTTTTTTGTAATCTCTAGAACAGATAAAATTATAATAATACTGCATACCACGTTTTTGCCAAATAATTTGGATAATGGAGAGAAAGTAAATTTTTTTTTTTTTTGAAAAAATTTCTTTTTTGTACTTGTTAGTTATATTCCCGCATATCACGTAAGTTGATTCTATCATTATTTTACATTTCGGTAGTTCTAAGCTATGTATGAATATGAATAGTTTTTTTTTACGAAAAAGTAAAATCAAAGAAAAAATTACTTATTTTGTGTTTATTTGTAACTATTATCAAAAAACTTCAAAACTGCTATTTTAACATGTTTTTTATTATGTTTTCGCTAACGATATTAAGAAATATTGTCAATCATTTACTTTATTTACACCGCCAATGACAAGCTACATTCTAGTTATTAGCTACGAAAGCGAGGCGATCCAGTCGTGGATATTTGTTATCTTATATACATTAATTTTTAATAATCTTATCCATATAATACTTTATGTCATACTGCCCTTTCATGCCCTGAGTCCCTAGTTTCCATTATTCACACCATTTTTCTATAGAAAGTCAGGATAAATGTAAACACCCGATTTATTTAAAACCATAGGAATCCTCCGAATTTATTTTTTTTTTATTTTTTAACAGCTTAAACATGATAGCTAAACTCGAGGACACATTTAAAACTGAAAAAAAATGTAAATACAAAACCGTATACAGTTACCCCCATTTTTAATTACCTTACATCAATGAAAATTCAGTTGAAATCGGTTGATGTTAAAATAAAAAAAAAAAAACTATTTTCAAGAATTTAACAAAGGTAATTTTTTTTATCAGTTGGATATAATTATGACAGTGTTTTTATTTTTAATTTATCCGAAATTCTATGGAGATTAAATCACAAAAAAACATTCTGTGCTTTAAAGCAGAAACAGGATGGTAGATGGTTATCGATAGACTGGAACACTGGATATTCATCCAGGTTAACTATAGTCTGGTTGCTATAGCATTTTGTTTTATTTTTCATTAGATTCAATCGAATATTTTGTATTCAGACTAAACTGTTGTTGTTTTATAGGTAGTATTAAAATATTTTGTTAAGACTGTATAGTGTTAAAAATAAAAGAATAGTTTTACAGCAAATGTATTTTATTGAAGCGCGTTATTTTATGCACGCTATCAAGTCGATGTGTAATCGAATCAGCTGTTCGTTTAATTTACAGATTTGGTGTGTGACACATTAGACGTGTTATTTTTCGAAGTTATTTTTCAATAAAGGTTCTCCCAAACCAACGCCGAACATTCGCTATGCAGGGCGAATCATTCACAATGACAACAAAAATGATAAATAAACAATGTTAAACAACAACAAAAACTGCCGCCGTGTCGGCCAATGTGCCGCTTTCGCTTTAGTTTGGGAGAGCTTTAAAGAACCTCTCCCAAACCAATGTGAAATCGGAGCTGAAAGTCTCGGAACGCTAAAATAATGTAAGATACACAATGGAACTACAATAGTCGCAATTACAAAAAAAAATCATATTATAACTAAATGCGCCCATAATGTCGGTTTCTTGATTTCCGTAAACTAATGCTTTCGCTCGCGAAGAGCGCTGCTCATGGAAGTGAGGCAGGAACGAAAAAATAAATACAGTGAATTATAGCTCAATTTTGATTTTGATTCTTCAGAAAGGTAGTTTTCATTAGTTTATGACATCTGCTTTTGACAGCTTGCAACTATTAAGGATCACCCAAACCAATGCGAATCATTCGTTTACGAGAAAAAAAAACAACAATAAAAACACGTTGCTGATGTAATTTTGTCATCTTCAACGAATGGTTCGCATTGATTGGAGAGAACCTTTATAATTATTCTAACTTAATAGTTTACGAAAAGTAGCTTTGCTAATGGTTGATTAAATGAAAACGTCCTAATTATTTTTTCTTGCATAAACAACGTTTAAAGTCATTTTTATCGCCAACTAATCGCAATTCGATAGTTACAGAACACGGTCGGACTTTTTTTTAATTCTCTGAGTGAAATATCATATTATGTAAATCATATTTCTGAACGTGCCTAATTCTAAAAGTTTTCCCCATCAAAATCCTTGGATAAATTTAATCAAATTGTGTAAACCATTTCCTATACAAAATTTGACAGTTCATTTACAAAATGATAAATTTAACCAAATCGTAATCTTATCTCGTGTTTTACGACGTTGCATAAATACCCTTATAGTCTTGGCTTAAGGAGAAACAAAAAACGCCAATTATAGTTTTTAGCCACTAAAGCAAGTTGGGGCACAGTCGTGCATTTTGTTGTATTTCTAATTGGAAGACTCTTATAGCAATTCTATTCAATACATCTGTCTGGGTACTATACGATTTCTTTTTTCACCACATACCACAGCTTTAAGGATCGTAACAGCATTTCCAGATTCGAAACCAATCTCACATTTTACATAGCTATAATTGTATATTAAATAACTATCTCATTTACCTTGTTATTGATTTCCCTGTGACAAATGAGTTTCTTGAGTTTTTAAGCAATCCCACGGATGTGTTTTCTTTTGATCAAAGGCCTGTAAGATTTTAAAAATGCAATTTTGAAAAATTGTAGGTAGGCACGTAATCATTTTTTGTTGGACAAACAAATCAAAACTGCAACTTTTTATTGTAAAACTTCAAAACAAACATGTTAGCTTTTATGCGTGCTTCACAATAATGAGTTTTAATAGTTATTTTTGTTAAACTTTCAGTTTCTCTATCAGCAATAATTTACCAGAAATCAAGCAATTGAATTATGCACCAGTTTGTTATTTGTTCAACACGGTTGATAATGTTAGTAATGGGTGATTTTTTAAGAGGTTTAGAAATTAAAAAAAAAAAAAAACAGAAAAAATTCGAAAAAATGAATGAAATATTTATTTGAATCGATAGTTTGAACCTTGCAATTTAATGTTTAAAGATAATTTCATGCAAATGTTGACCGCGGCTGCGTCTCAGGTAGCCCATCCGCTGAGTCCAATTTTGGCATACTCTTTCACACATATCGGCCGGTATCTCACGAATGAATGCATGGATGTTGGCTTCCAGTGCGTCAATCACAAAAAATAGTCTAATGGTGTCAAATCGCACGATCTAGGCGGCCAATTGACCGGCCCGAAACGTGAAATTAACTGTTCACCAAACTCGCCTCGCAATTGCGCCATTGTTTCGCGTGCTGTGTGGCATGTGGCACCGTCTTGTTGAAACCACATATCATGCAAGTCAAGAACTTCCATTTCGGGCAAAAAAAAGTTTGTTATCATCGCTCGGTAGCGTTCACCATTGACAGTAACGCTGCGATTCGCATCATCTTTGAAGAAATATGGCCCAATAATGCCGCCGGCCCATAAACCGCACCAAACAGTGGCTTTTTCGGGATGCATTGGTAGCTGTTGCAATGCTTCTGGCTGATCTTCACTCCAAATGCGGCAATTTTGCTTATTTACGTACCCATTCAACCAAAAATGAGCCTCATCGCTGAACACAATTTTTCGATAAAAAAGCGGATCCTCGGCCAGCTTTCCAAGAGCCCATTCACCAAAAATTCGGCGTTGTGGTAGGTCGGCTGGCTTTAGTTCTTGCACCAGCTGTATCTTAAAAGGCTTTGCGCCCAAATCCTTCCGCAAAATTTTCCACGTAGTGCTGTAACAAAGGCCTAACTGCTGGGAACGGCGCCGAATCGACATTTCGCGGTCTTCTGTCACACTAGCTGATACGGCCGCAATATTTTCTTCACTACGCACAGTACGTAAACGTGTTGGTGGTTTAATGTCCAACAAAGTAAATTTGGTGCGAAATTTGGTCACAATCTTCCGAATAGACTGCTCAGAAGGTCGAGAATGCCGACCATAAAATGGAAGCAGCGCGCGATGAACATTTCGAACCGAGCACGAATTTTGATACTAAAATTCAATAATTTGCAAGCGTTGTTCATTTGTAAGACGATCCATGGTTAAATTGCAAACCAAACTGAAGCTGTTTGACAGTGACACAAGGTACTAAACACACGTCAGCTGTCAAAACCAGTGTTGCCAAAACAAACCAGCTAAAAAATCACCCGCTTTAGACAGGATACAATATTTGTAGGTCGTGATAAATGTAGTTACATTCATCCATTTTTAATTAAAACATTTCAATATACATATAGGTCTAATTGACCGAATTAGAGTGTAATAATTTTGGTTTTATATTTAATAGACAGTAGTAGTAGTAGTTAGTGCGATGGACTGTCACGCTAGAGGTCTGGGTTCATTTCCCACTTTCCCAGCCTCTCCAACTTAAAAACTAAAAAGTTTTTTTCAGGGCTACTGCCTCTTGCGAGGAATTGACAAGTACTCCAAGAGTATCACTTGTCATGAATAAGTGCTTCTCGTCTAGCCGTTCGAATTCGGCATAAAATTGTAGGTCTCTTTCATTCCTGTCGACACGGGCACACAGGAATGGTTGCGAGTTGTTAGTCACTAGGCCCTGGTTCTTCTCGAGCCGTTGCGCCAACCAATTTATGTTTATTTATAGACATATGGTAAGTAAGTTCGTGTTGCTTGAACTGGGTGTAGTCGAAGAGTTAGCGACCGATTCCGTACAACGATGAAAACTTTAGTCAGAGAAGCTATAATGGTTGTTTAAAATATAAAAACAAAAACACAACAATCTTACACTGCAATTCGGTCGATAAGGTCCTTTTATTTAAATTACTGCCCCAGACTGAGGAGTTTGTATTTGATGGACGTACATTTTCTGTGACCAGAGTTTCATCTTTGCTAAAATGAAATGAGTATATTCGTTGCTAGCTCTTCGTCTACACACAAAGCTTTCCAAACAAGTTAAGATAAAGCGCGGCACTGTCTTAGGTTTTTCGGACTTTAAAAATTACATAGTTCAGAATTCTTTTACCAAACAAATAGCACGGTATATTGAAACAAACGGCAAAACAAAAAGTATGATATCATCAATGGCATCTTTGTGCGAGTATTGAGAGGGAAAATCGGCTTAGAAGGGACACCCATCGTCATCAACACCGAGACGTCTTCGACAGAACCTCACCATCATTGTTGTCACCTATAACTTCGAGGTAGGACATAGGACCCAAAAACAGAGCTTAAATCCTTGCCGCACCCAAAGTACTATTTAGTACAAAAACTTTGCAAGCAGACCGACTGATCCTAGATGGGGTCTATTTCCATTTCAAATTAGAAAAATGAATTATCCCCCGCGGCTGTTAATTCACAATTTTATGGGGAGTTAACTTCCGCGGCGTTTAATTTCTTTTTAAATTGGGAATTAACAGCCGCGGGGGATAATTCCGTGGGCGTTAATGCACTGCAAATTACCCTAGTAAACAAAATTATTAGTATATAGCCATCTTATTTGCAGATATAATATCTCAAATGTCCAATGCAGATTTGTCTCAAAAAACCCTTTGATTCTCATCAGATGTGCATATAAACCTCGCGTTGGCGTTGGCCATCGTCAGCGGCCGGCGGCAAATTACATCCTGTTTCAAGACCAACTTAATTACATAGCGAGCATAAGGATGAGGGAATTGTGCTGTGAATTCACTTGCCTCTATTTTTCGATAGACACATATGTAGATATATTATACATAATCGCACCCTTAGAATGAATAACCTTACTAAAAAATATACAATTTGTGAAATATGAGCAATAAAGTCTTAAGTAGTAAAAAAAATATCAGTTTATAGCAACATTAGAAGTTAAAGGAATTTTGAGTTAGGTCACTTTCATTCTAAGGATGCGAATCAGGCGCGAACGCGGGAAAAAAATTCAAATTTCGGGGGGGGGGGGGGGGTTAAACTGAAAACTCAAAATTAAGAGTGAAATTGTGTGGCGAGGAAGTTAAATTCATACATTTCGGGGGGGTAAAACCCCCAAACCCTCCCCCCTGCGTTCGCGCCTGGTGCGAATATATTATGCACCTTTATGCTATGACTTATTTTAATTTGAAAGAAATTTAATGAAATTATGCAAAATATGTATGTCGTTATTATGGTGGTCCTTATGCTAGGTTTCCACTTGTCGTTGAAAAGACGCAAATTGACAAATTTTCCAAGTCAGGGTGAGTTATGCTTGCTCGCTACTACTATTCTTTGCTTTTTGTGTTGGTAAAAGCCACCCTGTCCTGGAAAGTGTGTCAATTTGCGTCCTTTCAATGACAAGTGGAAACCTAGCATTATAAAGGTAATTGTCTTATCTTGTTATTTTAAATGATGCACCCCCCTTATTTGTTCTAAATAAATTTAAAAAAATCCTGTAAAATTTGAGCTCATTTTATTAACGTTAACCCGGTGCCCAAAATTGCTGAAGTTTTATGGAAATCCCATGTATTTTTGTACATCCAAGTTTAAAAATTCATAACATTAGTAATCTTAATCTTACTCTTAATCTTAATATTAATCTTCATCTTCATCTTCATCTTCATCTTCATCTTTATCTTCATCTTCATCTTCATCTTCATCTTCATCTTCATCTTCATCTTCATCTTCATCTTCATCTTCATCTTCATCTTCATCTTCATCTTCGTCTTCATCTTCATCTTCATCATCATCATCTTCATCTTCAGCTTCATCTTCATCTTCATCCTCATCTTAATCTTAATCTTAATCTTAATCTTAATCTTAATCTTAATCTTAATCTTAATCTTAATCTTAATCTTAATCTTAATCTTAATCTTAATCTTAATCTTAATCTTAATCTTAATCTTAATCTTAATCTTAATCTTAATCTTAATCTTAATCTTAATCTTAATCTTAATCTTAATCTTAATCTTAATCTTAATCTTAATCTTAATCTTAATCTTAATCTTAATCTTAATCTTAATCTTAATCTTAATCTTAATCTTAATCTTAATCTTAATCTTAATCTTAATCTTAATCTTAATCTTAATCTTAATCTTAATCTTAATCTTAATCTTAATCTTAATCTTAATCTTAATCTTAATCTTAATCTTAATCTTAATCTTAATCTTAATCTTAATCTTAATCTTAATCTTAATCTTAATCTTAATCTTAATCTTAATCTTAATCTTAATCTTAATCTTAATCTTAATCTTAATCTTAATCTTAATCTTAAACTTAATCTTAATCTTAACTATTATATAAAAACGAAAGAATTATTTTGATCCTTCGCGGATAACTCATAAAATAATTAACTTATTTATGTGAAACAAATTGTTAAATATTCTTTATGTCTATGAGACGGTAGAAGGCTATTTTTTATTTCTTAATTTGTTTAAATTTTCATAATATTATTGTTTTTTAATTTTTTGCACCTTTTTTCTAAGAGTTTCTCCCAAATATTCACTCATATACTCAAAACGGTATGGTATTTTAAAATAATAACAATTTTTTGATAAACTCAACATTCATACGAAGACCTAAACCTTTTCTTAATTATATATACAAGCTGAGCAATAAATATATAAACTTTTGAAAGTTATCGAATTTGTTTTAATTATTTTAGCTTCTTTGTTTTTTTTTGTATTTTTGTTTTGTGCTTTTCTTCCGCAATTTGAATTCATACCTGCTGGCTGCGAACAATGGTGTAGTTGTAGAAAGGTAAACAAATAGTATATGTAGCGCCACAATGTAAGGCTACCATTGCAAGAAAGTGTGTGCGTGTGTGAACTTGAGGTATCTTATGTATGAAGAAAAAAGTCACATCTGTGATCATGTGACGGGTGAAAAAAAATGATTTGGTTCGAGTAAAAAGCGTATAACTTGACTTCTAATAGTCGGATCTTCAAGATTGAGATCTTAAAATTACGGGAAAGTCGTGTGTATTAAAAGAAAGAGGTACAACTAATATTAAAGCAATTGCATGGTATTCGGCGAATGTTTTAAAGGGAAAATTGTTATGAATAAATTTAAACGAATTCAATCTTAAAAAAACGCTTCACATATTTACAAAATGAATACACTTCAAAACCATTGTGTATCCGGAAGCTTTAAAAAAAAAAACAAAACATAGGTATATCTGAAGGTAGGATGGTATGCAAATATAAACAAACTTCTTTAATATTATGTATCTACTTATAGCAAACAAAATATTATTTTTTAAAATTTGCGAAGCAACGCGAGCACGGGTCGGCTAGTGATTGATAAAGATATTGAATTTCTGCACACATGTAGTAACTTTTGTTATGTTTAAAAAAATGTATTTAAAAAAGTAGGATTTTCGTATGAACTAAAGTTCATACAATGCAGTCACGCTGCGAAGACAACAATTAACATTGTACATTTTTGAATGAAACAACAACTCAGGTGTTCTACCACTAATTTATATGTTTCGGCTAAAGTTATAGCTATTTCACGAGTGCCAACCCGATCATCAGACTTCTTTGTGTGGTGCTGAGTCTTAATTATGTTAATTTTTATTTGAAAAGCTTTGCCCGTCATAGGAATTGAACTTAAGACATCAAGAACTGTGACTGGAATTCGGAAGCCGACGCACATAGAGGTATTTCATGAATCTACGCGGCCAAAAATATTTTTATGTTTTATTAGGCTTAGAGTGACGTTAAATAAAAAACAAAGCATTTAAAATAAAAACAGTTATCATTTCATATATTGAAGAAGTGATAACATGATTTAAAAAAAAAAAGATTTTATAATTTCATATATTGAAGAATTGAAAACTTGATTTTACCAAAAGAAAAAATTATTTTATAATTTCATATATGTATTGAAGACGTGAAAACATGATTTTAACAAAAAAAAATATTTTATTCATCATCTCTTATAACGTCATCTTCATCACTTTCAGCTTCTGGATTTGGTTGAGCTGGGAGAAGCATCTCTATTGTTTCGGGCAAAAATGAAGACACCTTCCTTTTATGTATAGCTCTTGAGGCACTAAGTAACGGATCTGAGCTTAAGAGAAGTCTGTTCAAAATATCCTTATTGCAGGATTATCTAGAGAATTTTCTAGCGACATCCTGCCTGTAAGCCCGAAAATGTTTATTTCGTGCCTCTGCTGCCTCTTCGGACAGTGGTCCTATAGGTAATAATGCATGTATTAGCACCATGTGGAGTGTAGGGGTCATTGGGTGCCAAGGGTACAGTTTTACATACAAACGAGCAGGTTCTTCGGCTTTTTTGTCATATTTGCCTGTATCTACTATGTATCAGCTTGATATAACTTCTTAAATTACTTTGAGTCTACAAATCAACTCGTAATCTACACCTGTAATGTCTGACGCTAATTTCAGATCTTCAAAGAATCTCCTGCTGGTGTTGCCGTCATTTGTATTCCCGAAGTTTGTTTTAGGCATGGCTACTAGTAAACCAGTTTCATTGCGAAATCTTGTCTGTATTTCCAGCTTTTTCTCTTTTTCCATTCTTTTTTCGTCTTCTGTTTTTCTTTCCCGATACTTTTTTACAGGCATTTTATATGCTAAATGCAGAATGCTTTCTAAAAATCTGATTCTCGCATGTAAAATAGACAGGCCGAATTCAGTAGCTTCTTTTGAAACTTCTCTTTTGTCATCTAATTGGTTGAAGTCTTTCGAAGTTTTTCCACAAATGTAACAAAGACTAGTAGATGTAGTTCCAGTAGCTGCGTTGCAGACTTTTCCGTCTAACATTATCATACTAAATTGGTAATTGACAAAAAAACCTTTCTATACCAATGTCAACCTCAGTAGGGATTAGACAATCAATGGAATTTTTAACGTAATTTATCTCTTCCATGGTGATGTCATTTGTCTCTTTGACGAGCCAAAATCGAATTGGACGACAAAATCGTGGAGATGAAGGTGTTAGATTTTTCCACAAAACCTTTTCATTGTTTTTGCCACAAACAAGTCGCACAGGTACAAAGCAGCTTTGAAAAATGTTTGCATCCGAGTCACCTTCATTATCGAGTTTTTGCTTGAATTGTGCTTGTTGAGACCCGTCATATCCCCATTTGCAGATAAGCTTTAAAGTGCTTCGGTCCTGCTCTCTTATTGATGAAAAGACCCCTTTCAAAAACATCGATAAACGCCTAACGGCTACATCAACTAATGCATGAAGTTGAGTTCCGGCACAAGTGCTGTTTACCGTGCACGTTTCTGGGGGAGCGTAGCATTCTTTTTTAGCTTCTTGAATTAAGGTATAACAAGGAAAGAACTTCTTGTTCGTTTTCCTTATTATTTCGTACTGTCACTGTGTTAAATCAGCATCTATGAACATTTTCAATGCTTCCATGCGAGTCAGACGCGAAGGATTTGAAAATTTTGGGATATCATACGCCTTTTAATATTTTGGTGCACGACCCGGAGAGCTCACAATATTTTTGAGTATATTTGAACCATCTCGTTTGCCCATTTTATTTAACTCAAATTGAGCTGCGTGAAGTATGACACTACCGTCTTCAACATTAGCGCGGAGCTCTTCTGTTTTTCTTCTCTTGCTCCTTTCGCTGGACTCACCAAACGATTTACGAGGGCGACCTGGACGATTTTGTGAGATGGGAATTTCAAATGTACCTTGTAGCCAAAGGGTATTGTTTTTTAAAAATGCACTTTCTTTTTTGTGGATTTTAGACCATCTTTGCTTCACTTCTGTCTTAAAATGTGCAAAATCATTGTTGTATTTACTCAACTGCTCTTCTGTAAGGTCATTCCCAGACAAAAGATGGTCTTTTAAAAAACACAGTTTTTCTTCAATACTTCGTAAGTTTTGACTTTTCATAGTGTCGAATAGGTATTATCAAGTCACTACCCGTACTCCCGAAGTATCCACAGTACCTGGCACACGTAAATATTGGTCTAATGTAAATAAATATTTTGTTCACATATTTTGATTTTCTTGGGTATGAAGTTACATTTACTGATATTTTGGGCAACTGCGATAGCTGCGCCTCAATTTTTATGAACTTGTTAGGTAAGGCCTTCAAGTTTTTGTATAAATAACAAATATTGCCGGATCTAACCCGAGAAACAAAAAATATCTTTTCATACATGAAGTTCTTAGAAAATGTATCTTTGTTTTGGACACTTTTTGCCGATCACCAACAAAATATTAAGGTAAAAGATATTTGATGGAATGAATTGTATTTGAACTGTCACATACCTGTAGTTTCCATATCCATCGCTATTTTCACCGGAAAAAATTAAACACTTCAATTTTAATAAAAAGCTAACACTTTCCCAAGACCGCGCAAATCAGACACGTGTCGCGGAGTTTCAATGATTAAGTTCAGACTAATTTTTTTTGGTTCCTCGCAATTGGAGAAGGGTGGGGTTCCAGCCTATTGTTTATTGGAGTGTCCGCTACTTGTGGTACTCAATAATAACGGATATTTGTTTACTTTGATATTTTGACTTTTGGCCGCGTAGGTCATTCAAATACCTCTATGTGCGACGCGACGGCCTACCTATCGCGCTACCGAAGCCACATGCTAACCTCCATCTCATTGCAGGTTTTGTTGCTTATCAAATGCATTTGAATGCCTATCATTTTTATTAGAGCACACAAACTTGCTGTTATTACATTCGGTTTCTTTCTTTTTTCTCCGTACCCAATTTATATGCCAACATAATTAAGACTCAGCACCACACAAAGAAGTCTGATGATCGGGTTGGCACTCGTGAAATAGTTATAACTTCAGCCGAATCAATTAACTTACTGGTAGAACACCTGAGTTGTTGTTGTTTCATTTAAAAATGTTCAATATTAAAAAAAATGTTTACAACATTAATTAAAATTAAATAAAACAAAACATTTTTGTTTTAATGACAATAAGTAGGAAAATAACTGTTGTTAATTTTTGTCTGACACATTTTTATAAATATGACAAAAATTACTACGTGTTTCAAAATTCAATTTTTTTTTTTATCAATCATTACCAAAGTTAAGATTTTTCAAATTTGGATTTACAAAAATACTTGGGACTTCCCATTATAAAACTTCAGACGTCTTGGGGGCCGGGTTAACGTTAATATAATTAGCTATGATTTTACAGGATTTTGTTTATATAGTTAGAACAAATTAGGTGGGTGCGTCATTCAAAATAAGACAATGACCCTTATAAGGACCACCCTAGTTTATATTTAAGGGAAACGCAGCTTTCTATAACTTGCTCTTGTTCCAATATATTATGATAGCATTAAAAAAAATGAAAAAAAAATATTATTATAAATTTATTATTTAAATGGCTTGGAGAGTAAGAGCTGATAATCAAGTATGCTATCTGATTTGTGTGATAAATATGAATTTATGAAAACAAAAATTAAAATTCGTTGGAGCGGTTTTCTTAAAAATTATTTTTTTATATACAAAATTTTTCGCTCATTTTCAAAAATTAATCTAGTATGCCAACATTTAGTATTTAATAAAATACAATTTTACACAAAATAAAAAAAAATCATTAGCCCGTTTTCAAGATACTGAAATTTAAAAAAAAAAACAAAATTAATATTTTTTTAAAAATCCAAAAATTATTTTTTTGAAAATTTGTATTTGCAAAATTATTTGAATTGTGAAGGAGCTCTTGTATAAAAATTTTGGTTGAAATCGGAGCAGCCGTCAACGAAAAATTTGAAAACAAAAAAATTGGTTCTATGACAGGTACCGTTATTAACCGTTATTTGTAAATTTTATTTCATCAAAATATTCACTATACCTTAAATAGAAAATGCACATCTTTTTATTAAAATTCTTGGAGCTGTTTTCGAGTAAAAAATTTTTTTCTTAACGGTTTTTCAACATCATTTAGAAAGACGATATTTCAAGTATTCTACAAAATAGTAATGACGTTTAGTTTTGATAATATTGACCAAGTCGTTTTCAAAATACTACTTACTTTACTTACTTACTTACTTTATATGACGCTCACAGCCCAGGATGGGCTTCGGCCTGAACTAACAAGCCCCTTCAGCCAACTCTGTCCCTAGCTAGCCGCTTCCAGTTGCGCACACCGAGCGCTTTGATGTCGTCATCCACTTGTTTGCGCCACCTGTTACGGGTTCTTCCACTGCTGTGTTCCCCATCGGGGTTGGATTCGAAGACTCGTCGGGCAGGTGCGTTGCCGTCCATACGCTCCATGTGCCCCAGCCATCTCAACCGCTGTATTTTCAGCTTTTTGACCAGGTCAACGTCGCTGTATAGTCCGTATAGTTCATCGTTGAATCTTCTCCTTCACAGTCCTTCGATACACTTCGGACCGAAAAACACGCGAAGAATCTTCCTCTCAAAGCACCTTAGCAGATTTTTATCCGATTTTCTCTGTGTCCATGCTTATGAGCCATAGAGCAGGACCAGGATGATTAGGGTCTTGTATAAAGTCTCCTTAGTTCTCTGAGAGAGGGCCTTACTACTTAAATGCCTTCTTAGACCGAAAAAACAGCGGTTGGCAAGAGTAATTGTTCGCTTGATCTCTGCACTGATATCATTTTGCGAGGTAATAGTGGAGCCCAGGTAGACAAAGTCCTTGACAACTTCGAAGTTATATCCATCGTGACATTTTGCCCGAGTCGAAGATGTTGAGATTCCTCTCTCGATGATAGCATATACGTCTTGTCCTCGTTAATTGCCAATCCCATTTTAGCCGCCTTCGATTCAATGCTCGCTAATGCCCCTGCCACAGCTCCCTTCGTTCTGCCGACAATGTCTATGTCATCGGCATACGAAAGCAATTGAACGAACTTTTGATAGATTGTACCGCTGGTGTTGACATGTGCGTTGCGTACAATTGCGATGTTGAATAGGTTGCATGATAACGCGTCGCCTTGACTCAATCCTTTCTCAACATCAAAGAAATCGGTGGTGTTCTTACCAATTTTGACGGAGCAGCGAGATTTCTCCATCGTCATCCTGCACAAGCGGACGAGTTTGGCAGGGATGCCGAGACATGACATGGCTCTGTATAATTCGTTCCTTTTCACGCTATCATACACGACTTTAAAATCGATAAAGAGGTGGTGTGTATCGATCTGGAATTCCCGGGATTTTTCTAAAATCTGTCGGAGTGTGAACATTTGATCGACGGTTGACTTGCCTGGCCTAAGACCACACTGATAAGGGCCAATCAGATCGGTGACAAAAAGGTTTTAGGCGGTCACACAAGATAGCCGACAAGATTTTATAAGCGACGTTTAGGAGACTAATTCCTCTGTTAGGTCGGGTGGACGGAACTCTTGGCCATCATCGTCCAAGTTGAATGGTGCGTTCTGCCTACTAGCGGGATGTTGGCTGTCTTCGCCATTAAGCAGTCTAGAGAAGTGTTCTTTCCAGATCCTCAGAACTGACTGTGTGTCTACTACCATATTCCCTCTCTCATCTCGACAGGCTTCCGTTCTAGCTTTGTATCCTTGGGTGGATCGCTTCACCCTCTGATAACATTTTCGAACATCTCCCCAACCGCTACAACCCTCAATCGACTCAACTACCCGCTTCTCGTGCTCCCTCTTTTTCCTCCTGAGAAGTCGGCGTTCCTCTTTTCGTTTCATCCCGTAGGGCTACTCCCTCAGCAGCTCTTGTTCGAGACTGCAGCATTGCCTGATAAGCCTCATCCTTAGCTGCATGCGCCAGCCGGCACTCTTCATCGAACCAGTGGTTTCGTTGTGGTCGCCTAGTGAAACCCAGCACATCAGTGGCGGCACTTCTGATGGCTTGTTGACAGTGTTTCCGCTGGTCCTCTGCACTTGATGCTGGTGGCGGACCTCCTGAGAGATTAAGAGTTACGTGGTCTGCAAAAGTTCTGGTGGTCTCTTGCGATTTAAGCTTCTCGACATCGTACCTTTTCACAGCTTCTGCTCTGCGTTGTCGCGTCATGGATATCCGCATACGTAGTCTAGCTACCACCAGGTAGTGGTCAATATTGGCCCCTCGGAACGTTCAGACGTCCAAGATACTGGAAGCATGTCTCGCGTCTATCGCAACGTGGTCGATTTGGTTGACGTTTTGTTGATCACTTGACCGCCAGGTCCCCTTGTGTATATTGAGGTGTGGGAAACAGGTACTTTAGATGATCACATTTCGCCCCGCCGCAAAGCCTGCCATCCTGTGTCCGTTGCCGGGAGTTTCGTCGTGGAGGCTGTGTCATCCGACTGTCGAACCAAAGATGCCCTCCTTTCCGAATCTTGCGTTGAAGTCACCAAGAATGATCTTCACGTCGTACTTCGGGCACATATCATACGTTGTTTCCAGGAGATCTCTCTTTTCATGGGGGCGTGAACACAGATCAACGTAATGTTCTTAAATTTGCCTTTGATGCGGATTGTGACCAGGCGCTCGCTTATACTTCGGAAGCCCAAGACTTCTTGCCTTAGTCTTCCCCTTATCACAAAACCAAAACCAAAGAGTCGCTGACCCTGGTCCTTCAAGCACCCGCCGTAGTAGATGTCACACGATTTCAGTCTCCGTATGCCCTCTCCATCCCATCACACTTCCTGGATGGCTGTTACGTCAGCCGTAAATGCACGTAACTACCCTTTGGAACATCTTTCAAAATTTTCAAACAATTTTTTTTTTTTAATTTTGATTCACAGCAATGTTTATATTTTTTAGAATATTTACCAAAAAAAATTTCAACTTAACTGTTTTCAAAAACTGGAGGTACTGCAGGTACCCAAAATATTCAATTTATGAAAATAAAAAAATTATTAACAAGTAACATTTCCTTACTTAATTTATTTGAATTTTTTTAAACAAAATCCACAGACCCGTTTTTGAGAAAAATATTATTTTCCTTTTTGGCGAACAAAAATTGTATGGCAGGTACCGTTATTTTTGGTCCTAAAAAAATAAAAAAACGTCTGGGCATATTAGTTAAAAAAACACTTTATACCAAGTTTGAAGAAAATCCCTCCAATCGTTAGGCTCTACGGGCGAGGACAGACAGACAGACAGAATTGCGGGACCCACTTTTTTCGCGTTCTCTATCATCTTAGTGTTAGGGAAAATTATAATTATATAAATTATAGTACCTATATCGCAAGTAAAAAGAGGTTCATAGATTTAAAACGATTTTGTTTCAAAGGCAATTAATTATTCCTGATTGGAGGAATTTCTGCCTGTGGGATATTTTGGTTTTGCACTCTTATGTTTTCATCATTTCCTTAAAATGTTAAAAAATTGTATTGTATACATTTTCTGAGTAGATATCAAACATTTTATATATTTGTTATTTACATTTATCAGGTCTGATCTCAATTTTAAATCAGAATCCGATATTTAATTTCTTTTTCATTTTCTCTATTGACATTCCAGACTTTGATCATAGGTAGTTTCTCAGCTAAAATAAATTTCTATCGATTTTTAAATTAAATAATCCAATTTATTTGTGTACATAAAATACCAATGTATGTTATCTATCTCAGGAAATAAAATTTACAATAATTTCTGATTAAATTTACTCATAAAAAAACAAGTCGGGGATTTGTGCGAGTGATCATATCAACCTGTCGTAAAATCTAACACGATAACAGAAACACCGTAAATAGGTGGCTATATTTTGTTGCTTTTTAATAAGAAGTAGAAATTTTAAAAACTTTGAAGAAGTCATGTACACATACATAGTAACATTCCTAGTAGTGCACCAAATGATCATAAATTGTAATCTTTTTTTTTTTCTTCGAACTATTGACAATTTGATTGTAAGAATCAAATGACTAACAGAAAGTTCATTTGGTTCGCTACTGATTCCTTTAAAATATATACGTATAGGTACCTACAAATAAACATTTTTTCTAATGGTTTTATCAATTTTGTGTTTTTTTTTAAATATGGTGTTGCTAGGCTAAACAAGGAAAACTCAGTATGACTACAAAATTGTCTTTAGGATTATATCTAAAAGGCAAGTATTGGTTTCGTGTAAAATTTCGAGTTTTTAATCAAAACTAACAGTACCATGATAGAGAAGTCCAAAAAAGTGTTTTTTATCAAGACGTCGCGTCGCGTTCGTCATCGGCCTGTTTGTCTGTGCGTCCTGATGTCATCGAGCTAGAGCTTTTAGGCTTGATTTTGATTAAACTTTGTATATGTCATCTTTAGACCAGTTCTATAATAATACTGCATACAACATTTCTAACAAAAAAATACGAGTAATGGAAATACAAATATGAGTGTTTTTCATATTGCCTTTCTTTATATTTATTTAGGTATATTACCTCATATCTCTTCATTGGTTTGGTTGATTTTATCATTATTTTTCGATTCAGTACTTCTAAGATATTCAACAAATATTGGATTTGAAATTTGTATAAATAATTTTTTAATTTGTATAATTATTTTCCCAAAGAAAAAAAAAAAAACAAATTGAGACCTTTTTATATCACCTTGTATAGGACACGCACAGACCGTGCATGCAGCAAATTGCGATATTTATGCGTGTGTAGGAGTTTTTTTTTTCATGTACCTTAACCTGCTATGAGCTTCCCAATCAACACCCACCGAACCCAGATGTTATCCAATAAAAGATTCCCTAAACTCAGATTCGATGATAATGGAAGTTGCGGTTATGACCAAATAACACACATGGACAGATTTCAGTTGCCCCTTGGGAGACATTACTGAAAATATATGGATAGAATCATAGTTGGTATATGGTCAATCCGAATATAATATAAAAGCTCATCAAGAGCCGATTAACCAATCTAAGAAAAGTAAAGGATTCCAGGTGCAACAATTAGACAAATAAGTATATTATGTGTGGTTGTGTGTGTATGTGTGCAATTAAACAAAATGCTTACCTAATAAGGAAATTATAAACTCAGGAAATTTCAAAAACAGGAAGTGGTGAAGAGCTTCATTTTGGTTTTGGTTTTGAATGCAAGAACAGAATTTTTTTAAATGAAATCCGGTTGCAAAAAGCAATTTAATTGGAATACTAAATTGCAAATTCTAATACATATGTAGGAACATTACTATGTGTCACTTTTGGGTTGGCAGAAAAAAAATACTCTGATTTTCAAATGTAATAGTGCTCAAAAGTTATATTAGGGTCTCAGGCTTTAGAAAATGTAAAAATAATTAAGATATCTTTCGTCTTCGGCTCGCTCAAATTATTTGAAGTTGAAAAAAAACTTAATTTTCAGTTAATTTTCATTAGGTATTCTTAAAAAACTTACGGCCAATTTCTTGACAAAGTTCTAAAATCAATTTAAAACTTGATCTAGTAATTCTTGGTTTATTTTTGGAACTTAGTTTTTAAAACTAAGTAGAAAATTTTATAACAAACAAGTTTATAATGGACGGTTTTTTCCTTAGTTGCGCATATTTCCAAAGTTATAAAGGAAAACATCGGAAAAAATGGGCTGACTTTAGCGTTTTTTTTTTTCACTGTTGCATTTTTCCTCTAGCGAGCACGGGTTTTTCGAGCTGTTAACTTAGATACAGACTACTCCTACATACCCTAACAACATATCAGAAATGCAGAAATATATCGCGCTTTGCGAATTTATTTTCGAATTGACTTTGCGAAATAAACATAAACAGTTGATTCGTATTGAATCCTAAAAGTGCGAAATTTATTAATTATTTTGTATTTGCGTGGATTTTAAATGTGAGTAAATATATTTGTGGATTGTGGTGCTTTGAAATATGAGAGTGCGACATTGTTTTGTTTTGTTTTGTTTTTATTTTTTTTTTTTTTGAGAAGTGAGATGGAAGTAAATTCATATACCTATGCTAGAACCTAGAAATAATATTATTATAATAAAATGGATAATAGTTAAATAATCATAAACTTCTTTTGGCATAAAGTCGCCAGAAGTATCTACCTATTATCGGCTGACCGTTAACATGAAATTTGTTTATATAGCTTTGAACGTGAATTAAACTGTTTAATAGGTAGGTAGATAGCTACATACATACCTTCATACATAAATGTGGGTAGTTAAGGTTAAGTTTAAGATTTTTTGCAACACAAAATCATATAAATATAGGATGTAGATATTTATATTTATATAATTGTTATATAATTCTTATAGAAAGTGACGATTTGTATGATAAAGTCATTGATAATTTTGTTTCCGTCGAACGACGAAGCGAATTTATGTATCGATACATTTTTAAACTTTTATTTTATACTATTTATTAATGTTTTTTTATTAATTGTCGTTATCAATAAAATTAAAAAAAAAAATATGATTTTTTTTTTAACCTTCCCTTGACTACGTAACTAAAACAATACTTAGGACCAGGAATTGCCACTGTATATCATAGATCTCGGCTTAGTGAAACTATGTTCTTTCGTGTTTTTTACAATTTTCATAGCACTCGGAAGCTTGTTTTGACACAAATTTCTGACATTCTATTGAAAAATTAAAAAATATCTATCAGTTTTGTTATTCATTGAAAATTTGGCATTTTTGTTGTTGTAGTTCAGTTTGGTGTTATTTTCTTATTTTCGGTATTTTGAAAATGGATTTGTGTGATCGTGTTATTTTGCGTGTGTTAATTTTTGAATGTGCACAAAAAAATGTTTTAAGACCAGGAACTCGCAAATATTAATTTTGCATGTGCTAAGTGCACCAAAAGTCCAAACTTTCGGAATATAGAATATAGAATAAGTGTGGAAAGGATTATTTATGAGTATGCGGATAGGTTTTAGAACATAGTATGCACAAATGGTATAAGTTTGATGCAGTTTGCACATAGAACTTTATTGGCAAGTCAAAAAAAAAAAAAGTTCAAAAATCAAAATAATCAAAAACCACCAAATAAGTATTTTAGGTAAGCCATCACGGAAATAATACCAAAGAATATGATGCAGCAAAATTAGGAATGTATTTCAAAATAATAGACAAATTCCCGTCAGGGTAGCATCCTTCAAAACATGCCTCAGGCGCATGTTAAAAGTTGCGAGATGCAAGATGTTATCCTTAAATTTAGAAATGTGTGGTGTGGCGTTATGTCAAGGCGTGAATTGATGCATTTGAAATGATTGCCCTCACAGAGTTAATTTTAAAAATATAGTGGTATACATGCAATGTCACCTTAAGTAGCACTACCCCAAATATATCTTCAAGTTCATAAAGCTTAACTGCATTAATTAAAAACAATATTCGAGTTGCAATTTGCTGTTTATGCGATAACTGTTAAGGACACCTACCGCCACCGCCGGCCGCCCGTCTTGAATGTATAAAAATGATATCTAGATACATCAAACGGATGAAATTCTCCTAAAATTTCGCGTATAATTGATTTTTGGGCATTTATAAATAATGCACCGTAATGGTACTTGTGTTGTTCCCAAATTTAACAGAAATTGATTTTACCTGCATTCTTAAATGATTTACCTAAATTTCTATCAATTTCAATTTTTTGAAGAAATAAAAACATTCTTAATCCGAGTTCTAAGTGCCTAGACCCTCAAATTTGAGGGTCCAAATAAATCGAAGTTCTATCTCAAACTGAGATCTAAATCAGAGTTCTAAAGCGTTAAAACTAAGTGAAGAAATGATTCAGAAGCCAATTAAGCTTTAATTTTTTGATAAACCGAGTTTTAGGAGTTACAACAAATTTATATAGAAAATTCATTAGAAAAGTAATTTATTACATAATTTATTAAAATTAATTAATAAGCCATGTAAAAAAATAAATAATTCACAGTTTATTTATTCATATATTTTGAGTGGATTGAATTATTTTAAATCTTTTTTTTTGAATTGAATTTGGGTATGATTTGCTTAGACTATAATTTTGTGACAATAAATCCTTCTCGAGCTTTATTTCAGGCTACAAAGAGGGCTGCTTTAGTCGTCAGTTCCCCCCCCCCCCTTCAGCTGATTGCGTGTGACATAGAAACTTACTAAAGTCAAATTTATTTATACGATTTAGGGTGTGTTAAAGTGCTCAACTATGGAACTTTTCAAAAGTTGCATTGCTTATTAAAAATACACTTGTATTTACATATTTTCATTCCAGTTAATATCTTTGAATCATTGAAAATATAGGAAGAACAAGAATTTGGATTTTTCGATATTTTTGAAATATTATGTTGTTTTAAATTCTCCGTGTGGATACAAAAAAAAAATATAACAAAATAATTTTAAGGTCTCAGGTGAAAGATAATTTCCTGGTTAAACCTAAAATTATTAACTTTTTAACATCGAACAATAAATATAGAAGCTATAAAATAATAAGTAGAGTCAATTAGTTCTCTTTTTTCTTTTTAAACCGAAGTTTTTTGTAGATGTTTGCTTATATCTTCAAAAGTATTCGTTCTAAAAACATCAGGTTTTCAGTTTTTGACTAATTTTGAGTCAAAAACTGAAAACCTGATAAGATCATTAAAAAAAGGAGTACTCAAGAACGTAAAATTTTGATAAAAAATCGGTTTAAATTTTTTATTTTAATTCTGTTTGAAAATTAATTTTTCTAAAACTAGCTTACAAAACAACTTGATTTAAAACATAAAATAAAGAAAGGGATTGTAAGTGATTCCATTGGTGGTTTTAAGATTTTTTTTTCTGTTTAAAAAAAAAAAAAACATTTTATATAAAAAAAAGGGCACGACTAGATCGCACAAACTTGCTCTCGTAGCTAACAACTTTAACGTGGCTTGAAATTGATAATGTACATGAACAAGTACATAGGTATTGGTTCCAAAATATTATGATATCATTAAAAAAAAATTAGATAAATTATTACTATAAATTTATTATTAAAAAAAAAATCTAAATTTCTATTTTAACATGTTTTTATTATTTTTTCGTTAGCGCTTAGAATAGAACAGTAAACCATCACTTTATCTACACCGTCAATATCTAATTTTCTAGCTTCATTCTAGTTGTTAGCTACGAGAGCAAGTTCGTGCGATCCAGTCGTGCATATTTTTTATTTTTAATTGAAAAAATACAAAGCAAACAAAAAATCAGGTCATTGAAAGAATTGATAACCAGTATAACAAACTAGAGGTTCTAGAACAGTACCTATTATAGCTTATACCTATATACAACCTACTTGTTGTTTTTTCTTTAAACGTCTCATAACACTTAAGGTGATTATTGCGTGTGATATATTTGGAGATAACACAATCATTATCTTTTTAGGCTTGATTTTTTGTTTCATAGCTTTTTTTTTCAAATTCAACTACCAACAGCTACGAAAATAGAAACTTCACCTTAAGAGCATAATCATCGATTATAATGTTACGTTTGTTTTTTTTTTTATTATTTGGCCTTGGTCTGAGCCTAGTTTGAAAATAAACATTTATTAGGTGCAGGTGGTTGGGTCATATTTTAGTGAAAGGAACTTGCAAATTCTTCTAGTTTTCAGATGTGCATAGAGCTTTAAAAGCCCTTTCTTTTAACGCATACGTATCGATGGGTTACGAAAACATTTCAGCAAAAATCAGTTTTTGACTTAAATGTTGTCAGGATTCTTACATCAATGGAAAGGCCATTTATTTAACAAAAAATCTCTGACGAGACTTTTTTGGCTCTGTAAGAAGCGAGAGTAAAATGTTTCCGGAAGGTGTGCTCTGCGAAGTTGGTTCGAATGAATACACAGAGAAAAAAACAACGTAAAGTCAAAGCAAAAAACTTTGATTCTAATATTTTTCAGAACGATTTGGCGCCAACGCCGAAAATTCTTAAATCAAAGTGGAGCGACTTTATTTCAAAGTGATTCCATACTTAATAACAAACTAGATTTTAATACGTTAACATGTTGATTTAAAGTGGAATCATAGGTAAATCAAATTCATCCATCTTTTAAAACAACATTTTTCTACTTCGAATCAAAGTAGATTGAACTTCGCTCAACAAGGTATTGATTCAAAATGGCTACCCACGCCACGCTTCTTTGTTTAAATTTATGTAAGACAAAGACAAATGTATATACATGATCGACGCATTTCATTTTTGTGGTGAATCATTTATTTGTGACGACTTAAGTCTATTGTTTGATGCTATGAGTATTTCATAGTAATATAAATATAGGAAAAGTAATTAAATATTGTTTTTCGATAATATGAAAGTGAATTTCCAGTGCGCGTTTAATTTGTTCACAAATGTAAGGGAGCTACTTCGAAAAACAACAACGCGCTCTCGAAATTCTTTATATTAAGCTTACAAATACAAACAAATTGAGGTTTACTTTACTATGCAACACTTTGAAATTACGTTGATGGCACTTTAAGTGCCATAAAAGTGGATCGCAAAGTAAAATGTGGATTTCAATGTAAAAATGAATACGTTTCACTTTGAACCAAGGTTGGGCGCACTTTAAATTTGGATCTCAATTTAAAAATGAAAACGTTTCACTTTAAAACAACGTTGAACGAAATGTAAATGTACAAAAGTTGATTTCGATGTATAAATAAATACGCTTTACTTTAAAACTAGGTTGAATCTCTTAAAATTACGTCGCATATTCAAGTTACCATTGTTTTAACGTACAAATGAAAATGGTCCACTTCATTTAAAAAACTTTAGATCAAATACGCTCGTATTTAACTTTAGAAAGCATTTTTTCCCTCAGTGTAGGGTACAAACTAAATAGGAGTAACAGTATGTTGCTGTTTAACTAGAGATTGCATTGTCAAAATAAGTCTCATTGGAAGTTAGGCGTATTGTGTTGTGCCTTCATTTTGAAGCAAGCGCTCCATAGCATTGATAGCACTCTGTGAGAATTGATGTTGTGTTCTGAAGTTGAAAGCCATGCCGATAGAGTCCTCACCGAATGTATGTGTATATCCGACAGTTGGGCGAACCTCAATCAATTTGACTTCCTTGGCTTCGGCGACTGAGCGAAGGCTGCGTGCAAGAGTTCAACTTTGTTGTCATTATCTAATGGGGCAACCTACTGCGTTGTTCGTTAAATCAATGTTCAAGTTTACACTCATAGGCACATGAACTTGCATCTTCTGGATCTGTCCAGCAACGTACCGCTGTCATTTGAATGGTGTGATGAAACCAGCTTTACCAATTTTTTCCATGCTAAAAGTGAAACGGACCTTTGAAGTTACGTTGATGGTTTGAGTATCGAGCATATTTGACCAAGTCTGTGAGTTGGCAAGGCTTGGTGTAGTCTTTGCCTTAATATCTCCAAGAGTTTGTATCAACATAGGTGCCTTAAAGCTAGTAGAATGGATAACCGGTAGCGAAGGGGAAGGCGACCTCAATTTGTTGAGGGTCACAGATTTTGTTTTACTGCATTTGTTGACCTGACATAATTTCTTGGACCAAGCCGACAACTTGAACAGGGGCAGCTTGAAGGGTCTTTTCATCGAAGGATACAAAATTCTTGCGGCCTAACATCTTGAAGAGCAACTGTCCTGCTACTTTTTTGTTGTTTTCAGAGCCAAAGTTGATACCAAGCTGTTTAATGATGTTCTGTGCAAAGAACTTATATTTTTGAGATCCAGCAAGTTTGGAATTTCCATTAGAAACATTTGTACACTGGAGAACAAGGGCTGGCCACGAGACTCTGCGAGACTTTTGTAAGTCTCGTCTCGGTCTCGTTCAAATCGAAAATTTTTAGTCTCGTCTCGTCTCGGTTTCGTGTTGGTCTCGTATAATTAAGTATCGTCTCGGTCTCGTCTCCAAAAAATACGATTTCCGGACAAACTGTTGATTATTGGAACGAAATATTTTCGATTATTGTTTGAATATGTGCAAAAGAAAATAAATATTTAACTGAAATTGGATTTTTTAATTTATTAGACTCTGTAAATTTCTGTCTAAATATACAGTCTCGGCCGGGTCTCGTCTCGGTAGCTTAAAAGGCAGTCTCATCTTGTCTCGGTCTTGTCATGGGAGACAGAGATCGAGACCGAGACTTTTCTCGTCTCGTGACCAGCCCTATAAAGAACAAGGCCTGAGCATCAATTTGGTTCATATTGAAGCCACCGTAACTCTTCCAAGAAGTTAAACTCATAACATTGGGGAATGTGTTGTCTGGTCACATGAGGTGACTCATTTGGTATTCCTCAGATCTCTGAAGGACCTGAGACACATGGTCTCTGAGTGAGGTCTTTGAGTTTTGAAGGCCGAAAGGGTTCAAGAATTGTTGTGCAGCCTTAGCGTTGGCAACTAGGTTACTGTTTTTACTTGAGCCCACTTGAGCTGCGGAATTGATAGCGGATTTTACCATTACATATATGGGATATTAATTAAGTTAATTATAAGTATGCCATCTAAAAGGCCAGTAAATGATCAAAAAGGTCGACTTGTGTAACGGTCCGAGGTGTCGTCGAAAAAGGACTCTCGACAGGGTGTTCCTTATTCGCCACAGTAGAGGTGCTATAATCCTCGGAACATAACCTCACACAGCACATTGTTGGACCATGTCGACCAGAGAGCCTTTACAACCTTTCCTACCCTTGCCACCATTACAACCCCTACTTACAGGTGCAGTGGGCTGATCCTGGCAGCAGGAAGGAAAGGAGGTTCAGGTCACAAAGGTGTGGCATGCTAGCATAGTCGTCGGAATGGGGGGTTCTTGCCATGTCGTAACGCTGAACGTTTGTTTCTTAACGTATATACCATGCTGGGGTAGATAATAAAGTAAATAAAACATCCACCTTTGACTTTATTTAAGCACAAGTCCAAATTAACTTCCCAAAAGAGGCTCTAAAGTCTAAACCTTTAGCACTTCATTATATGGGATATTCAAGAATAAGTATGCCATCTAAAAGGTCAGTAATTGGTCAAAAAATGTCAACTAGTTCCAGAAATTGCCATAGGAAATTTTTAATCAATGGTTAAAGTTTTTCAAGGTCACCAACCATTTTTGGCACCTCATTTATAGGATATTCGCAAAAAACAGTGTTCCATTCGAAAGGCCACTGACTCGTGATAAAAGGTCAGCTAGTTTCAGCTATTGGTCAGCCATAGAATGAATGTTTAAAGTTCGTTTCAAGATCACAGTAGAAGACTTTAAGCACCATATTTATTGAATTAAAACAAAAATAAGTATGCCATCTAAAAGGTCAGTAGCCTTCAAAAAATCTTAAAATAGGTTTTAAAAAACCTTTGGCTGACCAATGACTGAGACTAGCTGGCGTTTTATCACGAGGCAGTGACCTTTCAAATGGTATACTTTTTTTTGTGAATATCCCATAAATGAGGTGCTAAAAGTCTTACACGTACTTGCAAAATCTTTAAAAAATTATTTAAACAAAATCTATGGCTGACCAATTACTGAAACTAGCTGACCTTTTGTCACGAGTCAGTGGCTTTTCGAATGGAACAATTTTGTTAGCAAATATCCCATAAATGAGGTGCCAAAAATATTTGATGACCTTCAAAAACTTTAACGATTGATTTAACATTTCCTATGGCTGACCAATTTCTGAAACTATTTGACCTTTTTTGACCAATTACTGACCTTTTAGATGGCATACTTTTTTTCAAATATTCCACATATGAGTTGCTAAAGGCCGGACTATTAGTCTACCAAAACTCATCCCGTCAGGATGAAGTGCAAGGTTGATGCTCTTAACGCCCTAACTAGTTGCGTATTTTGTTGCACACACAGCTAAAATATCAGAAAGGACATCTTAAAGTAATAAGATAGTAATTAAAATTAATAAGGAATTTTGTTCCCACATTAGTAAAGAAAGAACAAGTGCCCCACAGAACACACAGGCACAGGAGATGTACGTGAAGTCTTCAGAGAGAGAAGAGTTTCAAACAACACATCAGCCATCAGAAATAAGTGTCACGTCCTTATCTTAATGTTTCCTTGAAATAAATGCAATTGAACTTAGGTATCTGCACGGATAGTGCAATATCGAAAATGAGCACACTTGTGTGGAAAAATCTAGGGCTGGCCACGTGACGAGAAACGTCTCGGTCTCGACCTCGGTCTTGCATGACGAGACGGAGACGACACGAGACGAGACTGCCTTTTAAGCAACCGAGACGACGCCGAGACGAGACCGAGACGAGACTGTATATTTGGACCGAAATTTACAAAGAGTCTAATAAATAAAAAAATCCAACTTCAGTTAAATTTTTATTTTCTTTTGTACATATTTAAACTATAATCGAAAATATTTCGTTTCAATAGTCAACAGGATGTCCCTTAATTGTATTTTTTTTCAGAGACGAGACCGGAACGAGACTTAATTATACGCGATCGACACGGGACCGAGACGCGACTGAAAATTTTCGATTTTAACGAGACCAAGACGAGGCTTACAAAAGTCTCGCAGGGTCTCGTCTCGTGGCCAGCTCTAGAAAAATCAGAAAAAAAATATTTCATAAGGATTGAAATTCACTGACTATACCGCCCGATGTCTGGACCCTTTTATTACTCTTTGGTGGTTTTACATAAAAGGATATAAAGGTGTTTTCTCGTGATAACACTTGCAGTTAGGCTGCATAGCATTCGCTCCCTGCGTCTTCGTAATAACATTGAAGGTTTTGAATGAATAACAAGCAATTGTGTTGGCTACCAATAAGTATTACATTAGGGCTGGCCACGAAACGAGAAAAGTCTCGGTCTCGATTTCGGTCTCGCATGTCTCGTTAAAATCCAAAACTTTCTCGTCTCGGTCTCGTGCCGGTCTCGTATAATTAAATCTCGTCTCGGTCTCGTCTCCGAAAGATACGATTCCCGGCCGACATGTTTATTATTGGAACGAAATATTTTCGATTATAGTTTGAATACGTGCAGAAGAAAATAAATATGTAACTAAAATTGGATTTTTTAATTTATTAGACTCTCTGTAAATTTCGGTCCAAACATACAGTCTCGTCTGGGTCTCCTCTCGGTTGCTTAAAAGCCAATCTTGTCTCGTCTCGGTCTCGTCATGCGAGTCCGAAATTAAGATGGAAATTGATCATTATTTCCATGATCTTGGAACGAAGGGACGTAAGTGCAATTGGTCGATAGTTTGAGGGTGAAAAAAATACGCCTTTTTTAGGGACAGGCTGGACAAATGCTGTTTGCCATCCAATCGGAAAGAGACCAGTAGAGTAGGACAGATGGATAAGCTTACGCAGTGGTTTTGCCAGTGTTGAAGAACACCTCTTCAGAACAATGAGAGGGATACTATCCGGGCCAGCGGATTTGTGTATATCAAGATCTTTTAGGACTCTGGCAACTGCACGAGTGCGAAAGAAGATTTGACCCATAGAATCAATTACGCTCTCAAGTACAGGTGGAGTCATAACACTTTTTGGCAGCGTCGAATTAATAGCAAACTGTGCTGCAGGCAAATTGGCTTTCTCCAACGAGCTGACAAAAGGTGTCTCATTGAATACGAGCGTTGGAACCGACGGGAAGTAGCATTTCGTATGTTCTTTGCAAATGACCAAAAATTCTTACTACTGTTGGGACATTGTAGTATTTTTTGCTATAATTTTTGGTCATGCAAAAATTTGCTTCTTCGAATATGACAGTTACAGGTCTTCCTGGCTTGTTGAAACTTCTTCCGGTTTTCCTTAGTAGGGTTGGCTTTGTGACTACGGAAACTTACCCTAACCCTAATAACCTCTTTACAGCTCGAATCAAACCATGAGTTTTCATTGAGTTTGATAGATTGTGTCCAATTCGGGATAAAATGTCTCATTCCATAAAGAATTAGATTGTTGATCATATCTGCACTGGATGGCGTCTACGTCACTATAGAGGAAGCATAATAGTGACCAGTTAAAGTTACTGGAGAAACCGTTGAGATCGTCCCAGTTGGCTTTCTCGTATTGCCAAACGGTTCTCGTCGGTGCTGATTATCTGCATCATCTGGTAATGTTTTTGCTGAAAACCAGAATAATAATGTTTATTACACTAATTCTATACACCATAATCTAACACTGTGGCGTATAAGTTCTATTTTTATTTTATTTATTTTAAAGAGTTTTTGTGACTGAAGAGTTCGGGGAAGAGTTAAAGGAACATCAAAATATGAAAGCAGGTAGATTTATTCAAAACTAAAATGCGTTTAGTGATTCTCTAATCAAATTGAATTTAGACTTGAAAAATTTAGGCATTTGTAAAATTTGTGAAACTCATCTTACAAGAATAAGAAATAAGTTTCTACACAGCAGATGAACGATAATAGAAAAATGAAGTATACATTATAATCTCTGAACACTGTGCTAATAATATTGGTTGTAATAAATTGCAATTTATTATATCCAAAGGCGCAACAATCCGATGAGAATAGAAATGTAATGTTACACATGCTTTCATTAAGCACTATCACTAGCTGAACTGATTTAAATTAAAAGGAGATGGATTACGTATAGATACATCAATGAAACTAGTACCTTTACAAATCTAAGTGTGAGTAAATTTAAAACTGTGAAGTTATATAAACATCGAATGTGGGGATTTCGAGACTTTTTTGTCATTAAAAGTCTTCAAATAGGTATTAACAGATTATTTCAAAAACTGAAACCCAAAATATCATGATGTGCGTTTTACGCTTGTTATGATGCATATAAGCATCAACGAACTTTATACAAGAACGTCTAAAAATCCCCACGTATGATTTTCATAAGACTTCGAGGTCTGAATGTCTCAGCTTTTTTGTCATTGAGGCGGTAGTGCATGGCAAGGTTCTGGAAATTATTGCAAAGCAAAATGTACAAGCAAATATTTATTTGATTTAAAAAAAAAATTGTTTCGCCGGCTTAGTTATATCGCTATTGTACCTGTATTGAATTCCACTTTTCGTAGAAAACGAGAATTTATTTTTTTTCCACGATGCGAAGGCAATTTTATTTTTCCCGGAGATTATTCAAATAGAAACCAGTGCAGTGGCAGAGGGAGAGTTCTATGGATTCAAACAACTACCCAAATATCGTAGAGAAAAGTTAAAAAACAATGACTTGACCTTCGAAAACAATATTTATTTCAAAGTCAAAAAGAATATTGGGAACGTTCAGTGTAGATTATGCTCCTTTTCTCTCTAATACAATTAAACATTGGCGTAGAGGAGAAGGTTTCTTTTTTGTGCATTTTTATGTGTGCTTGCCAGAGCGCTTGATAGTCTGTATGACTGGATGCAGTGTGCTCGGGATTGTAGAGCATGGAAACCCATCATCGTGCCTATTCATGAATCATGAAGCCTGATAAGTTAGTAAGTTGAATACAAAAATTCGAACAATTCCGTATTGTAGCGCACAACAAAAAAAAAATACGACAAAACTGCAAGAAACCAAAAAAAAGGAATAAAGTTAGATTTTCATTCTATCAATCGTTTTGATTGTTGGTATAAAATAAAAGCATTGTTATTGCAAACAAAAAGTAAAATAAAAACTTGGGGCTTTTGTTTTTGTTTCCACACCAGCAAGATGATGACTGTGTTGTTTTGTCCCTTGTTGTTTTGCCTCTTAAATTGTTAATAAATTATTTTTTTGTAACGTATAATTTCAAGTTCATGAACAAATTCTGCGTTTTTACGAAACAGCAGCAACCAAAAAGTTAATACTCTTCCTCATCATTCTGCGAATTATTGTATGGGACAACTTACTTCACGCGAGTAGTGGTACGCGCACTCAAGGGGTTCTTAATACCCTTAAAATGTTAAATTAAACACAGTGTGAGCGTTAGCAAAACAGGGAAGGAATAAAGAGGAGATGCCGATGCACATTGGTTTATTTACTTATTTATTTTTTTATTTATTTTTATTTATTTATTTATGTATTTATTTATTAATTTTTTTTTCCATTTATATATTTATATTTGTTGTTTGTTAAAGTATTCAGTAACTTATATTTTTTTTCTCCAACTAATAATTTGTTTAATAATTAATTAATTTATTTATTTATTTATTAATACAAAATGTAATAATTTGTCACTAAGAACATGAAAACTTCATTTATTTATTTATGAAAATTCTTGTATACCAACTCGGCAGTTCCATAAGTTTTTAAGTTCTAGTCATTTTTTTTTCTTTATAAAAAAAAAACTACATATTATAAAAAACAGGGTGTTCCTTAATTCATCAATAATATTTAAGGGCATGATTATGGGTGTATTCTAAGAAAAAAATTGTACTACAGTTAGGGCCTATCGGGTTGGGGTTGTAATTCTGTATGGTCAAAATTCTATATTCTGTTTTCAAAATTTTGCATTTCAAAATACTGTTTTTCAAAATTGTGGTTACACAAAATTCTGTATTTTAAAATTCTGTTTGATCAAAATTCTGTATGAGCAAAATTCTGTATTTAAAAGTTCTGTATTTATGAAAAAATCGTTTTGTTGTGTAAAAAAGTGCGCACTTTTTTACATTATCAAAACTATTTTTTCTTAAATACAGAATAATTATAGGTTTTTATGATAAAAAGCTTGGCTTTTTTTGTTGCCGTAAGATCAGTCAATACTACACTTCTTTGCGTAGTAAATTTGAAGATTAGAAAATTTTGAAACTGGCAGCCTGGTTTAAAAAAAATGACATGCCTACTGGGAAGACATCAAGCTGAGTTTTGTTCTATCTTTGAAAATTCAAAAAACAAAAACGGAAGTATTCAAAGGATGTAAAATAACATTGGCAGTATTAATGGTTGGAAGATGGAATGGCGGTCTTGCTCTCAGGTTGATTAAATAAAAAAGAAGCTAGAAGTTACCAACATGCATAAAATTTTGTCAAGACGAAAAAACATCACAAACGCAACATTAATTTGGATTAATACTAGATTCGGAATAAAATATGAACAGTCGTGAGCGATGATGTGCGTTTCTCAATATAAATAGAAGTGAAGATGGATGTATGACTTTTGGAATATAGCAACATTTATGTATGTAGTCGGATACGAGTTTCAGAAAATGATTAAGTGATTTTAAAAACGGGTCTGATTTCACAAACGCACATGTGACAAGGGCAAGAAATAGAGATCACATTAAAAAAAAGAAAATTCTTCTTTAAAATACTGAAATTGGGCATAAACAGAATTTTGAAAAACAGAATTTTGCACATACAGCATTTTTCATATACAGAATTATGGATATACAGAATTTTTAAATACAGAATTTTTTATCCGCTCCCTGGCCTATCTCCAATTTTGATATCAGTTATCGGGGATTCAAGAAAAGTCTTACTTTGGTGTGCCCTGACCCATGTTAACGGTAATTGCACTATTAGTAATAATGATATAAACTTCATTCAGGCCTTTATTTTTAGAACTGTTTTATTTCACATATAAAATAAAAATTATCGATAACCACACATATCATTTTTTATTCATAGCCATTCGAGCTTAAATCAAAAAAAAATAAAATGAGTCGGGGGTCGACCCACACTAGTAACTTCCCATTGGTGCACTTGAAAACCATTAACATATTTACCTTAGTGGTGGGTGATAGAGTATATATTACATAGTGTCATAACTTTGGGTTTTTGGATAATCAGTATATAGGTAGGTTTAGATATAGAGATACAGGGCAAAATGTGACATTGCCTATATTTTGTCCTTTTTTTCCTAACACTTCTCGGTATAGAGGTAGATATTAATTATATTTATTTAAGCCAATTATTTCAAAACAGACTATTGGCTAAAAAAAATACGAAAATCAGGGAAGTATACTTAAAAAAAATAAAAAAAACATGGTTTTAAAGAATATAAAAAGGCAAATTAGGTGTCATATACAAAATTTCGATTTTGTAGCGATTTTGAGTGTAAGAATTTTTCGAATTAAAACATTTTTGAAAAGTTGTTTCTTGCATCATTTTGATTTTTAGCTTTTTAAGGGTGGTTTTAAAAATCTCAAAATTACACAACATTTAGGTGGTATAGGTATATATTTTTGGCAGAATTTTGAAACCGTTATCTTTGTTTGTTTTCCAAATATTTCAGTTGAAAAAAAAAATTAAGAATTTTTAATAGTTTTTGTTCCAGTTTTTTTGCTCTAAAAAAAACTGTTTCTTGAATTTTTTTTAAATAATTATCAGTTATTGACAACGTCACTATATGTAAAAAAAAACAGACAGGGTTCGGAATCATTTTTTGTTCTTGAAATATTTGAGACGAAAATTATTTTTCAACTGTTTTTCTTAGTTTAAAAAAAAAAATCTGTTGAATTTTTTTTTTAATATTAACCAATTTGGTATTGTGTAATTATGTGTAAATTAAAAAAAGCCTGAAGTGAATATCTTATTCCGTTCTCGAGATATTCCAGATAAATGACACTTATCAGCTCCTTTTTAAATTGCTGTAGTAAAAAAAACAGTTTATTGAATTCGTTAGAAAACCTTTTCAGCACGTTATTACAATATTATCTGTAAAATAAAATTTATCCGAGGTCGATATCTTTATTCATTCTCGAGATATACTGGACGAAAAAAGTACCCCGAACGTACGTACATACACACATACAGACATCTTGCTAAAAATGACGAATTCTGATTCTAGAGACCTCAAAACGTAAAGATATGTCAAAATTTTCAATTCGACAAATCGCACCAATTACAATTACTTCCAATGGGAAGTTAAAAATACCCCAATTTGCGGCCTTATTTCATTTTTTATTTTGGGTCCTTATTTCCTGGGGCCTAATTCCGCGGAGCCGATCTTCTTTTTTTTTTTGAAGCTGGACCTACACTTTTCTTCATAATTTTCGTTCAAGGTGGTATGTGTGTCAGAAGTTGATCCCATAAAATCGTGCACTTGCAAATAAAATTATTCTATTCAAAATAAAACTCACCTCCATAAACCAACGTACGAAATGAGCTGCTCCACCATCGTTATATTAAGTTATACCCCTAAACATTTTCACTGCAAACTAAATTTTACTTTTACGACGAAAAATATCTGATAGGAGGTCGAATTTTTTTTATTTAGACTCCTTATGGCCTCCTAAATGATTGAAAAAATATTGTATCCTTTTGTTTTTATACAAAAATATCCTTTATTGCGTTTAACCTATAAATAACCGATCGAAATCATAATTTCCGGATTATATCGAAAACTATCAATCTTAGACAAAAAATTGTTTTCACCAAAGTTGTACATAATTAAATTTTAAACAACTTTTGTTAAGTGCATTTTTATTCAAAAGTTGAAAATAAACGAGTTATTTAACAAAAACCGATTTTCCGAAAATTCAAAATGGCGGCTAACGCAAAAGAGCTAGGCGGTCGAAAACCGTACTGAACACTCCTTATAAACCCCTCTAACGATTAAAAGAAAAAAAAATCCACTATTTAATTTTTTACATTTCAGCATTTATTTTTGTTTAATTTGACTGGGCTATTAGGGATAGGAGCGAGCACTCCATATTATATATACTCAAAGCTATATACCTACCAATACACAAACATAAACAAGATAAAAGAAAGCATATTTTCCTTCTACTATTTTTCTTCTGGTTTCGCCTTGCTACCAATTACCTTTCTCTAAGCGTTCAATACACGATACAATTATTGTACCGATTATCGTACAAAAGTTGAATCGCATGCGACGATTGTATCGTGTGTGTAAACGAAAGTATCCGCTGTACCGAAATCGCATTGTCGAATGCTATCGAGAGAAAACAAGAGGTAGCGTGCGACTGCTGTGATGAGGATTGTACCGTTTGCTTACGTTTGTACGACCGTTGAAGCCGATGCTTCTGTTTTCGCTGCTGGTAAGTAAACAAATATGAATGAGAAAAATGGTTTCAATAGAAGACAAAGAATTCTGGTTGAGATGTATTGAAATTTACAGGTCGATATCTTGCTTGTGGAATGTGTACATCCCCGAATATAGGAACAACTTTTTTGACAGTTGATGGAATCGCGAGTTAATCGTATGGTGTGTGTGCTCACGTGCGATATCGCTACCGATATCCGTACAACTCAAATCGGTACGATGGGTTGTATCGTGTATTGAACGCTTATAATGATGATATATACCAATCACTACACACAAACAACATAATTTTATGTTCAAATGAAGGGTGGCGTAACGACTACAATTATTGGCACCCCAAATTTTTGACCCAACTATTGGCACCCCATGATTCAACAGTTATTTTCTCAGTAACCCGTTGTCGAAATAAGTCAATTTATTTTATATTTTGAATTCAAACATTTTTCTCATATTTCTCTGTTTTTAGTTTGAAGACATTTTTTTTAAACTCTAAGTGAAACTTTAAGTGAAAGTAAAAACGCATTGAAAAAAAAATTAAAAATCTTCGAAATTTCCATTGTTTTGGTTAAGGACATACAATTTTGTAAGTGTTATTTTAACTGCTAACTTTTATATTTTGTAATAATTTCTTTTTTTAATTTATTAATAATACATTAAATAAGCCGTTTTGAAATATAACTTGCTAAAAAAGTAATTGTTTTATTAATAAAAATGGTGCCAATAATTAGATCAAAAAAAAACTATGGTTCAATTATTGGCAGGGGGTGCCGATAATTACATCGTATGCAGCTACAATGATTGGCACTGCCAATAATTGTACTTATATGAGTGTCAATAGTTGTCTAATTCAACCGTTATTGATTTCAGTTTGATTAAAATGCCGGAATACCATATTAAATGTTTAAAAGCACTCATTGTAACGTATCTTCCAAATTCTTCTTGTAAGGTTTGTTTGAAAAAAAAGACAGCAGCGTGTTAAATGCTATAATATTGGTTGACGAAAAATTCAGTTCATCTTTTAAAAAATAGGTACATATATTTTACTTAACTTGATTTACTTAATCAGCAATAAATTAAAAACTAAAATTAGTTTGTTTCCATTAAAAATAGGTAGGTACCTACTATATGAAAGTAATTATTCAATTATTTCAATTAATTTAATTTTCAAAAATAAGTTAAAAACTAATTTTGGTCCATTCCCTTACTTACTTTACTTAACTTTTGATGGCACTCACAGCCCAGGATGGGCTTCGGCCTCAACTAACAAGCCCCTCCAGCCAGCTCTGTCCCTAGCTAGCCGCTTCCAGTTGCGCACACCGAGTGCTTTGATGTCGTCATTCACTTGATTGCGCCACCTGTTACGGGTTATTCCTCTGCTACGTACCCCATCGGGGTTGGATTCGAAGACTCGTCGGGCAGGTGCGTTGCTGTCCATACGCTCCACGTGCCCCAGCCATCTCAGCCGCTGTATTTTCAGCTTTTTGACCAGGTCAACGTCGCTGTATAGCCCGTATAGCTCGTCGTTGAATCTTCTCCTCCATACTCCTTCGATACACACCGGACCGAAAATCACACGAAGAATCTTCCTCTCAAAGCAACCTAGCAGATTTTTATCCGAATCTTTCAGTGTCCATGCTTCTGACTCATAAAGCAGGACCGGGATGATTAGGGTTTTGTATAAAGTCTCCTTGGTTCTCTGAGAGAGGGCCTTACTATTACTTAAATGCCTTCTTAGACCGAAGAAACAGCGGTTGGCAAGAGTAATTCTTCGCTTGATCTCTGCACTGATGTCATTCTGCGATGTAATAGTGTAGCCCAGGTAGACAAAGTCCTTGACAACTTCGAAGTTATATCTGTCCATCGTGATATTTTGCCCGACTCGACGATGTTGAGATTCCTCTCTCGATGACAGCATATACTTCGTCTTGTCCTCATTAACCGCCAATCCCATTCTAGCCGCCTCCGATTCAATGCTCGCAAATGCCCCTGCCACAGCTCGCTTCGTTCTGCCGACAATGTCAATGTCATCCGCATATGCAAGCAATTGAACGGACTTTTGATAGATTGTATAATTCGTCCCTTTTCACGCTACCATACGCGACTTTAAAATCGATAACAAAGTGGTGTATATCGATCTGGAATTCCCGGGATTTTTCTAAAATCTGTCGGAGTGTGAACATTTGATCGACGGTTGACTTGCCTGGCCTAAAACCGCACTGATAGGGACCGATCAGATCGTTGACAAAAGGTTTTAAGCGGTCACACAGGATGGCCGACAAGATTTTATAAGCGATGTTTAGGAGACTAATTCCTTTGTAGTTGGTACATTTCAGAACATCTCCCTTTTTATGGATGGGGCACACTATACCGAGGTTCCATTCATCGGGCAAACTTTCCTTCGACCAAATTTTGCAGATGAGCTGGTGTATGCTCCTAGCCAATTCATCTCCCACTGATTTAAATAGTTCGGCTTGTAAGCCATCCGCACCAGCAGCCTTGTACGACTTAAGTTTGGATATCGCCAGCCGCACTTCAGTTAGGTCGGGTAGACGGAACTCTTGGCGATCATCGTCCAAGTTGAATGGAGGGTTCTGCCTATTAGCGGCATCTTGGCTGTCTTCGCCATTAAGCAGTCTAGAGAAGTGTTCTTTCCAGATCCTCAGCACTGACTGTGTGTCTACTACCATATTCCCACTCTCATCTCGGCAGGCTTCCGTTCTAGCCTTGAATCCTTGGGTGGATCGCTTCACCCTCTGATAAAATTTTCGAATATCTCCCCAACTGCTACAACCCTCAATAGACTCTACCGCCCGCTTCTCGTGCTCTCTCTTTTTCTTCCTGAGAAGTCGGCGTTCCTCTTTTCGTTTCAGCCCGTAGAGCTCCCGGGCCACTCTCTCAGCAGCTCTTGTTCGAGTCTGCAGCATTGCCTGGTAGGCCTCGTCCTTAGCTGCATGCGCTAGCCGCCACTCTTCATCGAACCAGGGGTTCCGTTGTATTCGCCTAGCGAAACCCAGCACATCAGAGGCGGCACTTCTGGTGGCTTGTTGACAGTGTTCCCACTAGTCCTCTGCACTTGATGCTGGTGGCGGACCTCCTGACAGATTAAAAGTTACGTGGTCTGCTAAAGTTCTGGCGGTCTCTTGCGATTTAAGCTTCTCGACATCGAATCTTTTCACAGCAAGTGCTCTACGTTGTCGCGTCATGGATATCCGCATACGTAGTCTAGCTACCATCAGGTAGTGATCCGAGTCAATGTTGGCCCCTCGGGACGTCCAAGATACTGGAAGCATGTCTCGCGTCTATCGCAACGTGGTCGATTTGGTTGACGGTTACTTGATCACGCGACCGCCAAGTCCCCTTGTGTATATTGAGGTGTGGGAAGTAGGTGCTTGAGATGATGACATTTCGCCCCGCCGCAAAGTCTGCCAGCCTGTGTCCGTTGCGGGAAGTTTTGTCGTGTAGGCTGTGTCCTCCGACTATCGAACCAAAGATGCCCTCCTTTCCGAATCTTGCGTTGAAGTCACCAAGAATGATCTTCACGTCGTACTTCGGGCACATATTATACGTTGTCTCCAGGAGATCGTAGAATGCTTCTTTGGTTGAGTCCTCTCTGCCTTCATGGGGGGCGTGAACACAGATCAGCGAAATGTTCTTAAATTTGCCTTTGATGCGGATTGTGACCAGGCGCTCGCTTACAGTTCGGAAGCCCAAGACTTCTTGCCTAACACTTCCCTTTATCACAAAACCACAACCAAAGAGCCGCTGACCCTGTTCCTTCAAGCACCCGCCGTAGTAGATGTGACACGTTTTCAGTCTCCGTGTGCCCTCTCCATCCCATCGCGCTTCCTGGATGGCTGTTACGTCAGCCTTTAGCTGTCCAGGTTCTCCACTAATTGTTCGGCTGCACGTGTTTTGTATAAAGACAGGACGTTCCACGTGCAGATTCGAAATTCATTGTCCTTGTTTCGTTAGCTGGGGTCGTCAACTTTAAAATCATCCATATCCGAGGCTTTTTGTTGTTTCGGAACAATTTTTTTTTACGTGGTAGGGAAGTTACTCCGACGCACAACCCCCGACTTGGAGGACCAGACCCTTCGTATAACTCCAAGGGTAGGGAGCCGGATAAACCGCTCCTTATAGGCCTGAAGTACAAATATGTCGTAGTAGCCCGTATAAGGTGTTCACTAAGTAGTTCAACCTAACTGGAACTGTAAACGCCACCGTTGATTCCAACTAGAGAATTCGTCCGCTGCTGCCTCGATGAAAGGAGAAGTGCCTTAGTGGGAACACTCCTCCCCCCCTCTCTCGTTGGCTGTCCCCAACAGCTTTCCACGGCGGTTTAAACCCCGTCTCCAGCTGAGGTACTAGACACCCGATGTTTACCACTAGGAGGTGAGAGTATGAGTTGGTAGACAGAGGTGGGTTTTGAGAAAAACCTGTGGACGCTTGTGTCCTCTTGAATGCACATAACTACCCTTTTGATTGTTGGTACAAAATAAAAGCATTGTTATTGCAAAAAAAAAGTAAAACGAAAACTTGGGGCTTTTGTTTTTCCACACCAGCCAAATGATAACTGTGTTTGTTGGTTTGGTCCTTAAATTATTAATAAATTATTTTTTTGTAACGTATAATTTCAAGTTCATCAACAAATGGTGCGTTTTTACAAAACAGCAGCAACCAAAAAGTAAATACTCTTCCGCATCATTTTGTGAATTATTCAATGGGACGACCTATTTCACGCGAGTAGAGGTACGCGGACTCAAAGGGTTCTTAATACCCTTAAAATGTCAAATTAAACACAGTGCGAGCGTAAGGAAAACAGGGAAGGATTAAAGAGGAGATGCCGATGCACATTGGTTTATTTGGTTTATTTACTTATTTATTTATTTATTTTTTTTTGTTTATTTATTTATTATTTAATTTATTTATTTATTTTTATTGATTTATTTATGTATATATTTATTAATTTTTTTTCCATTCATATATTTATATTTGTTGTTTGTTAAAGTATTCAATAACTTGTTTTTTTTTTTCCAACTTATAATTTGTGTAATAATTAATTTATTTATTTATTAATTTTTATTTCATTAGACTCTCTGTAAATTTTGGTCCAAACATAGGGTCTCGTCTGGGTCTCGTCTCGGTTGCTCAAAAGCCAGACTTGTCTCCTCTCGGTCTCGTCATGCGAGACAGGAATTGAGATGAAAATTGATCAGCCTTTCGATGACCTTGGGAAGAAGGGACGTAATTGCAATTGGTCGATAGTTAGAGGGTGAAGAAGATACGCCTTTTTTAGGGACAGGCTGGACAAATGCTGTTTTCCATCCAATCGGAAAGCGACCACCCAACTATCATTTCAGCTTCTGGTCGGCTTAATAGAATAGGCTTTAGAACTTCCATAAGACATTTGTAAAGTTTACTTAAGCATAAAAAGGAGAATGTTATACAAGCTAATATAGATTGTATACGTGATTTCGGAAAATCTTCTTATAAACTTATTCGCAGATCTTTTAAAAGTACCAGATTGTATAAAAGCCTAAAGAAGCCGATACGAAGTTTTAACGAGCGATATTGGAAATTTGAATGACACTTCAACTTGACAGATAGCTTCGGACATGATTGTATAAAAGTGAAATACAATTCTTATAGAAGGTGAACAAAAATAAATAAAAAAAAAGAAAGATACATTTTTTATTTTTATTTTTTAATGTGATAATTACTGCATTTAATCTGAAATCAAGTATCAAATTGAATTATTTATTAATTATAGTATTGGAAACAATTATAAAACATAAATAATATTTTTACCTCACTAGGGATCGAACTCGGGAACTCCTACGTGATAGTCCATCACTCTTTTTTTTTTTTTTTTTTTTTAAATTCATTTTTATTTATTCATTTTCTTATAACTATCTTAAAGCTAGACAAAAATTCATGAAAAACTAGCCTACTTATCAATATCTTAAAAATAACTTACTGGCCCTAAGCGGGCGCTCTAAATTAAACAATAACTTAATGCTAATGCCTTTCGGCCTACGAACTACTTAAAATAACATCTTATCCTGGTTTTATTTTTCCCAAGAAAGATTTAAAAAAACTTGGAAACAATATCATTTTTTATTTTTATTTAAGAGCTAATTAAAACTAATTAAAACTACTTAAAACTACTTAAAACTATACTTAAACTACTATAAAACTACTTACAACTACCTTAAATCTAGAACAGCCACAGCAAGCATTTTCGATTTTGTAATTTTTTTGGTTTCATTTTTGGATCTTGTAATTTTTTTTTTTTTTTTTTTTTGTGCCACCCTGACTGTCCCTACTTAATTAATCCACTTAAAACTATGTAAGTCGGCCAAGACGAGAAAACTAAGTCAACTATATTGTATCTAATTCTTCATTAAACCACCAAAACTGGTTCTCTTGTTTTCCCCTATCTCTTCGGTCCCGATCGGACACAGTCCTACTGAACCGAAGGCGCTCTGCTCCGCCCTGTGCGAGGACGTCTCGACTATAAAGGAGTCGCCTATCTACAGTTCTGCGGCCGACGTGGTAGATTAGCGGAACCGCCGCTCTATCCTGTATCAGCCCTCGACTGTCTAAATAGAGAAAATAGAGAAAAGCATCGGGTGGGATAAATCCACTTAAACGCACACTCTCGTAGTAATCAGTGTTGGGGTAGTAAGCCCCAAAAATTAAGATATTGGCTGAGGACATCGCTCTTGCAATGTGACCCCGAATCAGCTTGATTATAAAATTATCGATTCTGTTAATGTTGGCTCCATTGTATAGAACCTCGTTGGAATAATAATGCTTGTACTCCGACTCTGGTGTTCTGTGTAATCCAAGGCAGCGTCGAAGACACTGCCTCTCAAACACCCGAATCTTTTCCATTTGAGATGGGGCAACGTTGAACCACACCGGGCATCCATAGGCAATCATTGGCCGGATAAGGGCCATGTAGCAAATCACCTTAACCCTGCTGTCAAGACGGCTGCTATAAAACAACCGTTTTGTCAGGGCAAAAGTTCCCCTGGCTCTGGTCAGAGCAGCATTTATATGTCTGTCGAAATACAGATACTGATCCATCCAGATGCCAAGGTACTTTACTACACTTTTATTCGCCAGTGGATGTCCATGTGGCCCTACGATCACCAGCTTGCGCCAGTTCTTTCTTGTATCCCTAGGGGCTCCACGCAATGGAGTCCTGAACAGAATGGTTTCGGATTTCTGAAAGTTGATTTTCAACTTCCAGTCATCGCAATATCGCTGAATCTTGTCGAAGTCACGCTGCAAAAGAATTCTGATGACCTCAACTGTTGGAGCTGTTCTGTACGCAATTAGATCGTCGGCATACGCTATGGCATGGGCTAGACTACCTATCAGATCGCTGGTGTAAATATTGAATAGAATCGGTGAGTTCACCGCTCCCTGTTGAAGACCATTTTTAATTTCGAAGGTTGTGGTAGAAGTTACATTGCCAATTTTGACAACAAACTTTCTACCATTGAGCATATCATAAAGCATATATAAAAGCGGTTTACTTATGCCCAGTCTGGCTAGCTTTAGATACAGACCTTCTAACCATACGGTGTCGAAAGCTTTCTCCAAGTCAACCAGACAAGCACCCGTACACTGTCTTTTAGATTTGTTCCATTGGACATCAGAAACGAGCTTTGACGCGGCATGAATGGTGTCATGTCCCGCCTTAAAACCGAACTGATTGTCCGGTATGATATTGTTGTCCTCCGCCCACTTGGACAGAGCTCTATTTATAACTTTCTCAAATACCTTACTGATACTCGGAAGAAGACTTATCGACCGGAGATTCGCCGGATTGGAGTTGTCCTTACCCTTTTTCGGGAGAGGATGAACCACAGCTGTCTTCCACCGCCCTGGATAATATGCATTATTCAGATCGTTGTTAAACAGTGTGGCATAAATGTCAACTGCTTCCTGAGGCAGATGTCGCAGTACATGGATATACCATCGATTCCTGCTGACTTCTTTTTCTTTAATGAAGCGAAGATGAGCTGGAGCTCAACTTTCGAAACTAACAGGGAATTAGCCCCGTTTCGCTCGGCGATGGTGGCGTTTGCCAAGTGTTCTTCATTGAACCCGGGGAAGCCGAGATTCTCTGATCGCCATTGCGTCATTTCATTTCGAAGGTAGAAGTGGTGAAGCAAGGCTCTGTTTTCCAGGTCATGGTTCGGGCGAATGCTAGCATTCACCTTGTACACTTGCTGGAAAGCAGCCCCCACAGCCTCCACTTTCTTACGAGGATCTTCGATTATAAAGAGGTCATCGTCCAAGACGGCTTCCTCCGGATCTATGCCTGCTATCAGGAGTACGTCTCTGTTCTCTATCGTTCTCTGAAGTTTAAGACACGGAAGTTCGTTTTGATCATTCCGTCTAAATATTTTATTAATTTGAGGAAACATACTCGGGTCGCTAGAATTAACGGCCCGAATTTTGTTGTCCCAATACAAATTAATAGACAACCGGTAATTTTCCTTGATCAATTGGTTGATGTTTTTAATTGACGACTTCAGTGTCCTAATCTCCAGATCGTGTATGTCAGTAAAACGTCTGTACAAGAGTTTCAGTCTTGTCAAAAGTCCACTTTTTTGTCTGTGTAGTGCGTCGATGGTCGCGTTGCGGTACATGTCTGTGGCTTCGCGTTCTTTGTATTTTGGTATTGTTTTTTCCATTGTTCGTTGGATTGTAATGTCCATCTTTTCCAAGTAATCGTCAATTTCGGTATTTGTTAAATTCCTGTCATTTGGTGGGGATATGTTGTTCATTCGTAGTTCACTCGATAAAGCGCTGGTGAAGCGTGGCCAGCGAGTCTTACTGTAATTGTAAGAATGCACTGGCACATACTCCTCCAACTCCACGAGCTCGTTCGGAAGTTGAATTACGGCAGCAAGTCCGCAGTGGTCACTGTCGTACTCGATCGTTCGTAAACAGTTTCTTGGTCGTTGACCCACAGTGTCAGTAATTGTCAGTCTTGAGTCTTTTAACAATAGATCCAGATAGGAACCGCTCCTTGGAAACGAAGGCCTATCAGTAGCCAAAAGGTCGAGCATATACTCAACGTTGTATTGACACATCCAATTAAATAGATGGCTACCTCTCGGATTTTGTATTTGATTTCCCCAATCTACATGTTTGGCATTCAAATCACCGGCCATGAGATAGTAATTCTCTTCCGAGTTCAATTGTAAGCATTGAAAAAGTTTTTCGAGCTCGGTTAAAAATTCAGTTGGCTGAGGTGATTCCGGTGCATAAGCCGCAATCGCATACATCCGCTTCCCATGTTTGAGAGGAATGCATACGATACACGCCTCAAGCAATCGAAATCTGCGTACTTCACTATTATATATTACTTTATAATTTATGCCTTTTCGTACAAAGATTGCGACTCCTCCACCCAAAGTGGAGTTGGGCCGATCTCTTCGTAGGATATTGTAATTATTGTTAGTCAATTTATGTTTCTGGTTCAGCTTAGTTTCGCTGGCCATAAACACATCAGGACTCTGATCTTTCAACAATTGGAATAGATTTGCTCTACGTTCGGTCCTAATCAATGAATTTACATTCACAGCAAGGATCTTTAAGGGCCTCTCCGGCAGCGCGCCCTTAACCTATAAAATGCGATAAGCTCGGCAAAGCAGAGTAGATATTGTCTACCCTTTTCGCCTGCTCACTTATCTGTTTTTGAAGTCCTGCTATTTGGCTTTGAATGGCCAGTAGCAAACCTCTTATTTCGGCCTGTGCGTCCGGAGCCTTAGGCACAAGGGCCTATGGGGCTGCCTTTGGCGCAGGCTGTACCGTTTTTCCCATTCCTGACGCCATTTGGGCGTAGGAAATTTGGGGATTGACGGAGATTGTTGTTTGAGGACGCGTTGGTGGGCGTCTTACTATCATCTCTGCTTGCCTTGCCGCTTTATTGTGTTTCATTTGCTGAAACGTCGGACATCCCCTATAGTTTGCGGGGTGCCCGTCGCCTCGGCAAAGTGCACATTTAAGTTGGGTCAATTCGACCCTTTCCTGCCCGAGCTTACACTCTCCTAACATGTGGTTCTCACCACACTTGACGCAGCGTGACTGCATTTCGCAGTTTGCCGCAGCATGGCCGAACCTTTGGCAGCGCATGCATTGAAGCATGTCGCCGCGCCTCTTTAATTTATCCCAAGTCACAAGCTGGTAGTCGAGGACGGAGATACTCCTCAGACTTTCCAGTTTGCTGCTGGGCGAAAGCTGTACCAGGAAGAACGGTAGATTCCGTTTCTCCCGCCTGGCCTTAACTGTAGCGAACGGCTTAACCCCAATAAATTCGAGATCGTCGCTCGCTTTTTGGCGAAGTTCATTTAAGAGCACCTGTGGGTCCATGTAGGAGTCTATGCCCTTTAGTAGGACCGTCTGAAACTTTTCAGTTTTTGGGGTAAAACTAAAGAACTCCGTTGTGGATTCCTTTAACAAATCTTTAATAATTTTATAATCTTTAATGGAAAAGCACTGAATAGCGTGCCTATCTACACTTAATCTTTTTATTGTAAAATTTGTGCCTATGGCCGACTTACATAACTTTATTGTGTTCTGTAATTCCATTTTATACGTGTTTATTGGTGGCACCTTTTCTTTTTTTATCTGCGTTGACGGCTGTGGCTGCTGCTGGTGTTCCTTCTGCTGCTGCGGTATCTGCTGCTGTTGTTGTTTCTGCTGCTGCTGCTTCTGGATCTGCTGCTGTTGTTTTTGTTGCTGTTCTTTATCTTGTTGCTGTTGCTGTTGTTTTTGTGTTTGCTGTGTTTGTTTTAACTGCAGCTTATTTTGTGGCTGGTCTGGTTGATTTTGTTTATCTTGCTTGGGCTGCACAGTTGTCGGTTGCAACTCAGCATTTTTTGTTTGCTGTTGCGCTACTTTTGGTGGAGCCTGTAGCGACTTTTTAGTTTCACGCTCCTGCTTTTCTCGCTGTCTTCGCGCTTCTTGCTTGTACTTGAGGGCTTTAACAATTTCCTGCACCTCTGCTCGTAACTGCTCTATTTGTTTTTGTTTTCTCTCAACTATGCTATTGAGAGCTTGCTCCTGGGTTTCCTCCTCTTCCGATGCCAGATTTATGAGTACCTCTTGTTCATCGCTGGTACAGAGCCCTTCTCCACCCTCGGACATGTACTCTATTTCCTCGTCATCGATGTCTTTCGATGCCGAGGAATTAATTGTCTGTATTTTCGCTGCTGCTGTTTGCCTTTCATCTCGCACCGTCTTCCCCCCATCACCTGGCAGCTGAGCTGAAGTGGCAATCGGACGGCGCTTAACCAAATTCGGCACATAATTTTGTTTTTCCTCTTGTTTGCTATCTCTGGTGGTATCTAAGCTCTTGTTGCTAGGGCATCTTTTGATGTCCCCGCTATGTCTGCCGTTGTGGACTTTGTTCTTATTGCCTTCACTGGCTTATCTGCTGAGACATCTTTCGATGCCCCAGTTGCTGGTGCCGTTGGTGGCATTGTTGTTGGTGCTGGTACACCACCTTTCGATGGCCCCGCACACTGTTTTCCTACCAAATGAGTTCTATTCCACTCTATGATGTTTTCCACTTCCCTGTTATGGAAAAAAGCGGATAAAATATTGGACCCCGACTGGGGGTTGAACCGGCTACCTTCGGCTCCGGGATCGGCCACTCTTCCTCTGTGCTACTGCACTATATAAAAATAGCTTGGCTTAATTTTTACTTAACCACACGCGATGTTTAATTGAAAGTCTGTGAAAGCCGAAAACGTCTACACACTTCCACAGTACGAGATCGACTGAGTCCATCACTCTAACCACTCAGCCATCTTAGATATAATATGGAAGATGCAAAAACTTAATCAGCCTTTTCCTTTTTTAAAACTTTAAATTTTTCTTAAATAAATCCGAGCTTCTATAAAATATTTCACACATGAACAAGATTTCTTTATCTCTCTTATACATTTCGCGTGAGGAAACAAATGTACCTAAACGATTTGTTTAGCAGTCCCCTTACTCCATTTTCATTTCAATAGTCTTAAATTAATATCAATAGTCTTAAAATAAACTACGTAAGAATGCATAGTTTTGATAATTTCAATCCGAAAAAACACGGCCACTTAAGCACGATTAACAGAAACAAGGTATGCTCATTAGGGGTGTGAAGTTACAATCATCTGCTTATGTTCGGAGAAAAGAAAAATAATTAACTTTATTTGATTGTTATTATAATTTGTTCTATTTTTAAACTGCTCATTAAGAATTTAAAAACAATTTATTTAAATACTTAAATTAATTATGGTTTTCACTTTAAATAGAACAAAACAAAAGGCCGTGACGTCACATAAATAAGCAGATATACGAAAATTCTGAATGTTATGTTTATCTGATGAGCATAAACCTCGTTCATGTTTATCGTGTATTGAAGCTTATGTCTTTAACCAATGAAAAGTAGCTTTCCGAATGCTCAAAAAGACAAATCAAGTAAAATGAATTATCTTTCTCTCCGCGTGTTCAATTTATTCAATATACATATAAAATTATAAATGTGAATAGAGTTTTTTTAAAAAGCTTCTTTAAAATGACTTATACAAATTCGAGCTTCTTTATTATGGATTGACATATTGGCAGCGTTCGGGTACGTCGCCAATGGTATCTTGATTTGTTCGTGTTGTTGTAATGCCTAAAGAAAAAACCAGCCGACGAACCAAACAGCTGATATCAAAAAGATATATAAGTCTATCCCAAAAATGTTCGGATCTGTTTGGATTAAGGCTCTCCCAACCGCGGAACATTCACTATGCAGGGCGAATCATTCACAATCATAGAAACTAAATGACAAATAAATAATGCTAAACAACAAACAAAACTGCTGTCGGCGAATGTTCCGCGCCGCTTTCGCGTTGGTTTGGGAGAGATAATTCATACTAACAGCTGATATCTCACCTGTTTATTTTCTTGGTTTTCGTTTGGTTTGGTTACATACACGGTTTTGTTCGTTCGATAACGTATCACTTGCTAAAGTAGATACCATATGTCTACCTACCACCCGAACGTGGCCATTCGTTTACGATTATTTAGTAAGACTTAACAAACCGTATCGAAGTATTCAATAAAGCTTATTAAAAATATTTACAGAAAATTTTAAAGGCAGCAACTTATATACAAATTGTATGCAACCTTTTTGAAGTGACATCTTCAATCATCTTCTGCAATATCAATTTTAGAAGCCTATTCGAGTGACAGCTCGCAAACTCGGTAAGTCTTCTTTTTCTTAATTCTATTCGGTTTTAAAGAAGTAGTTATCCACCTCGTCATGTATAAGAAATTTAATTCCGCCGAAGGCCGTACTGAAGCTTTATATAAAGTGAAACTTGCGGCACATCAAAATTTTTAAGCTAAAAGAAGCTGAATTGTTAGTCGGGCAGTAGAGTAGGACAGATGGATAAGCTTACGCAGTGGTTTTGCCAGCGTTGAAGAACACCTCTTCAGAACAATGAGAGGGATACTATCCGGGCCAGTGGATTTGTGTATATCAAGATCTTTTAGGACTCTGGCAACTGCACGAGTGAGAAAGAAGATTTGACCCATAGAATCATTTACGCTCTCAAGTACAGGTGGAGTCATAACACTTTCTGGCAGCGTCGAATTAATAGCAAACTGTGCTGCAGGCAAATTGGCTTTCTCCAACGAGCTGACAAAAGGTGTCTCATTGAATACGAGCGTTGGAACCGACGGGAAGTAGCATTTCGTATGTTCTTTGCAAATGACTAAAAATTCTTACTACTGTTGGGACATTGTAGTATTTTTTGCTATAATTTTTGGTCATGCAAAAATTTGCTTCTTCGAATATGACAGTTACAGGTCTTCCTGGCTTGTTGAAACTTCTTCCGGTTTTCCTTAGTAGGGTTGGCTTTGTGACTACGGAAACTTACCCTAACCCTAATAACCTCTTTACAGCTCGAATCAAACCATGAGTTTTCATTGAGTTTGATAGATTGTGTCCAATTCGGGATAAAATGTCTCATTCCATAAAGAATTAGATTGTTGATCATATCTGCACTGGATGGCGTCTACGTCACTACCGAGGAAGCATAATAGTGACCAGTTAAAGTTACTGAAGAAACCGTTGAGACCGTCCCAGTTGGCTCTCTCGTATTGCCAAACGGTTCTCGTCGGTGCTGATTAGCTGTATCATCTGGTAATGTTTTTGCTGAAAACCAGAATAATAATGTTTATAACACTAATTCTATACACCATAATCTAACACTGTGGCGTATACGTTCTATTTTTATTTTATTTATTTTAAAGAGTTTTTGTGACTGAAGAGTTCGGGGAAGAGTTAAAGGAACATCAAAATATGAAAGCAGGTAGATTTATTCAAAACTAAAATGCGTTTAGTGATTCTCTAATCAAATTGAATTTAGACATTAGGCATTTGTAAAATTTGTGAAACTCATCTTACAAGAATAAGAAATAAGTTTCTACACAGCAGATGAACGATAATAGAAAAATGAAGTATACATTATAATCTCTGAACACTGTACTAATAATATTGGTTGTAATAATTTGCTATTTCTTATATCTGAATGCGCAAGAATCCGATGAGAATAGAAATGTAATGTTACACATGCTTTCATTAAGCACTATCACTAGCTGAACTGATTTAAATTAAAAGGAGATGGATTACGTATAGATACATCAATGAAACTAGTACCTTTACAAATCTAAGTGTGAGTAAATTTAAAACTGTGAAGTTATATAAACATCGAATGTGGGGATTTCGAGACTTTTTTGTCATTAAAAGTCTTCAAATAGGTATTAACAGATTATTTCAAAAACTGAAACCCAAAATATCATGATGTGCGTTTTACGCTTGTTATAATGCATACAAGCATCAACAAACTTTATACAAGAACGTCTAAAAATCCCCACGTATGATTTTCATAAGACTTCGAGGTCTGAATGTCTCAGCTTTTTTGTCATTGAGGCGGTAGTGCATGGCAAGGTTCTGGAAATTATTGCAAAGCAAAATGCACAAGCAAATATTTATTTGATTTAAAATAAAAATTGTTTCGCCGGCTTAGTTATATCGCTATTGTACCTGTATTGAATTCCACTTTTCGTAGAAAACGAGAATTTATTTTTTTTTCCACGATGCGAAGGCAATTTTATTTTTCCCGGAGATTATTCAAATAGAAACCAGTGCAGTGGCAGAGGGAGAGTTCTATGGATTCAAACAACTACCCAAATATCGTAGAGAAAAGTTAAAAAACAATGACTTGACCTTCGAAAACAATATTTATTTCAAAGTCAAAAAGAATATTGGGAACGTTCAGTGTAGATTATGCTCCTTTTCTCTCTAATACAATTAAACATTGGCGTAGAGGAGAAGGTTTCTTTTTTGTGCATTTTTATGTGTGCTTGCCAGAGCGCTTGATAGTCTGTATGACTGGATGCAGTGTGCTCGGGATTGTAGAGCATGGAAACCCATCATCGTGCCTATTCATGAATCATGAAGCCTGATAAGTTAGTAAGTTGAATACAAAAATTCGAACAATTCCGTATTGTAGCGCACAACGAAAAAAAAATACGACAAAACTGCAAGAAACCAAAAAAAAAGGAATAAAGTTAGATTTTCATTCTATCAATCGTTTTGATTGTTGGTATAAAATAAAAGCATTGTTATTGCAAACAAAAAGTAAAATAAAAACTTGGGGCTTTTGTTTTTGTTTCCACACCAGCAAGATGATGACTGTGTTGTTTTGTCCCTTGTTGTTTTGCCTCTTAAATTGTTAATAAATTATTTTTTTGTAACGTATAATTTCAAGTTCATGAACAAATTCTGCGTTTTTACGAAACAGCAGCAACCAAAAAGTTAATACTCTTCCTCATCATTCTGCGAATTATTGTATGGGACAACTTACTTCACGCGAGTAGTGGTACGCGCACTCAAGGGGTTCTTAATACCCTTAAAATGTTAAATTAAACACAGTGTGAGCGTTAGCAAAACAGGGAAGGAATAAAGAGGAGATGCCGATGCACATTGGTTTATTTACTTATTTATTTTTTTATTTATTTTTATTTATTTATTTATGTATTTATTTATTAATTTTTTTTTCCATTTATATATTTATATTTGTTGTTTGTTAAAGTATTCAGTAAATTATATTTTTTTTCTCCAACTAATAATTTGTTTAATAATTAATTAATTTATTTATTTATTTATTAATACAAAATGTAATAATTTGTCACTAAGAACATGAAAACTTCATTTATTTATTTATGAAAATTCTTGTATACCAACTCGGCAGTTCCATAAGTTTTTAAGTTCTAGTCATTTTTTTTTTCTTTATAAAAAAAAAACTACATATTATAAAAAACAGGGTGTTCCTTAATTCGTTGGGGTTGTAATTCTGTATGGTCAAAATTCTATATTCTGTTTTCAAAATTTTGCATTTCAAAATTCTGTATGAGCAAAATTCTGTATTTAAAAGTTCTGTATTTATGAAAAAATCGTTTTGTTGTGTAAAAAAGTGCGCACTTTTTTACATTATCAAAACTATTTTTTCTTAAATACAGAATAATTATAGGTTTTTACGATAAAAAGCTTTTCCTTTTTTTGTTGCCGTAAGATCAGTCAATACTACACTTCTTTGCGTAGTAAATTTGAAGATTAGAAAATTTTGAAACTGGCAGCCTGGTTTAAAAAAAATGACATGCCTACTGGGAAGACATCAAGCTGAGTTTTGTTCTATCTTTGAAAATTCAAAAAACAAAAACGGAAGTATTCAAAGGATGTAAAATAACATTGACAGTATTAATGGTTGGAAGATGGAATGGCGGTCTTGCCCTCAGGTTGATTAAATAAAACAGAAGCTAAAAGTTACCAACATGCATAAAATTTGGTCAAGACGAAAAAACATCACAAATGCAACATTAATTTGGATTAATACTAGATTCGGAATAAAATATGAACAGTCGTGAGTGATGTTGTGCGTTTCTCAATATAAGTAGAAGTGAAGATGGATGTATGACTTTTGGAATATAGCAACATTTATGTCTGTAGTCGAATACGAGTTTCAGAAAATGATTAAGTGATTTTAAAAACGGGTCTGATTTCGCAAACTCACATGTGACAAGGGCAAGAAATAGAGATCACATTAAAATACTGAAATTGGGCATAAACAGTATTTTGAAAAACAGAATTTTGCACATACAGCATTTTGGATATACAGAATTATGGACATACAGAATTTTTAACCCGCTCCCGGGCCTTTCTCCAATTTTGATATCAGTTATCGGGGATTCAAGAAAAGTCTTACTTTGGTGTGCCCTGACCCATGTTAACGGTAATTGCACTATTAGTAATAATGATATAAACTTCATTCAGGCCTTTCTTTTTAGAACTGTTTTATTTCACATATAAAATAAAAATTATCGATAACCACACATATCATTTTTTATTCATAGCCATTCGAGCTTAAATCAAAAAAAAATAAAATGAGTCGGGGGTCGACCCACACTAGTAACTTCCCATTGGTGCACTTGAAAACCATATACATATTTACCTAAGTGTTGGGTCGTAGAGTATATATTACATAATTATATATTATATAGTGTAATATCTTTGGGTTTTTGGATAATCAGTATATAGGTAGGTATAGATACAAAGATACAGGGAAAAATGTGACTTTGCCTATATTTTTTACTTTTGCTATTTTTAACTGTAAAATGTTTATATTTTGTTTGTAAATAGCTTACATAATTCTAAGAATCTTACTTATAAAACTTTTTTCCTAACTCTTCTCAGTATAGAGGTATTAATTATTTGAGCCAATTATTTCAAAACAGACTATTGGCTAAAAAAAATACCAAAAATCAGGGAAGTGTAATTAAAAAAAAAGGCAAAAATTAAGTATCATATGCAAAATTTCGATTTTAAAACGATTTTGATGGTAAGAATTTTTCGAATTAAAACATTTTTGAAAAGTTTTTTCTTTTAACATTTTGATTTTTAACTTTTTAAAGCTGGTTTTAAAAATCTCAAAATTACACAACATTTAAATGGTATAGGTTTACGTTTTTGATAAGAATTTGAAATCGATATCATTGTTTTTTTTTTTCAAAATATTTGATTTAAAAAACATTTGTTGAGAATTTGAAATATTTTTTTTTAAGTTTCAGTTTTTTTGCTCTAAAAAAATCTGTTTATTGAATTTAAAAAATACCAGTTGTTGACAACGTCATTATCTGAAGACACAAAAATAGACTGGGTTCAGAATAATTTTTTGTTCTTGAAATATTTGAGACGAAAATTTGAGACTGTTTTTCTTTTAATATTTACCCATATGGTATTGGGTAATTATGTGTAAAATAAAATTAGTCTATAGTGAATATCTTATTCCGTTCTCGAGATATTCCTGATTAATGACATTTTACAGCTCTTTTTTAAATTGCTGTAGTAAAAAATCGGTTTATTGAATTTGTTAGAAAACCTTTTCAGCATGTAATGACAATATTATCTGTAAAATAAAATCTATCCGAGGTCGATATTTTTATTCGTTCTCGAGATATGGTGGACGAAAAAAGTATCCCGAACATACGAACATACACACATACAGAAATCTTGCTAAAAACGACGGATTCTGATTCTAGAGACCTTTAACGTGAAGATAAGTTAAAATTTTCAAATCGACGAATCGCACCAATTACAATAACTTCCAATGGGAAGTTAAACATTTTTTTTCTTTTACCTGCCGCTGACTTTTAGAATTGTCATAAAATCTATGGGTTTTTCGGCAAGCTCGTTGTTAACTTTTATTTTTAGTATTGTTACATACATTCAAAAAAATTATTAAAACATCGTGTTGATTACGCATTTTTCGGAGAAAAATGACCCCAAAGTCAAAAAATTAGCATGGGCACGAAAACTGGAACAGGCTTAAAACTGAAAATCTTAAGACTAAGAAAATATATCAAATTTATTGAAACGCAGTTACAAAGGCTGGTAATTGTTCTAAATATAAAAACCTTATCATTATTTCTATCATTATTACTAACAGCGCAATTACCGTTAATATAGGTCAGGGTACATCAAAGTAAGACTTTTCTTAAATCCCCGATAAACGATATCAAAATTGGAGACAGGCCCTTACTGTAGAACAATTTTTTTTCTTAGAATACACCCAAGAATCATGCCCTAAAATACTATTGACAAATTTAGGGACACCCTGTATATTAAATGAAGGTTTTTCACAAGCTGCGTATCTTATCAATTTGTAAAGCATTATTTATATGAAAACAAAATATCTATCTATCTATAAGTCTCTTGACTTTAATTGCCTGATGAAGAGTGTATTCATGCTTGAAACGTGGCACACCATTTAAAACCGTGTTTTTTGACCTGGAGCATATACTTAAACAATCTTTATTTGTATAATGTAGTATGTTTGTAAGCTACGAACCTACCTATCCTCCTTTTTTGTAGAGATATACAGACGCACTCTACTTCACTCGTTTAAATACAGATTTTTTTTTTAATAAAATTTCAACAATTTCTCCATAACCTTTTATATCTAATTATGACTAATATTTATTAAGTCTAATATGAGGACAAAGATTCAGGAAGACTTTTGAATCCTCCTAAACAATTATAAGTGTTATGGCTCTTTGAACAATTTTACTCACAAAATCAACCTTATTTTTTGTGTCATTCGTTAAAATACACCTTGAAAAACAACATAGTAGCTCAGAATATAGTTAAAAAAAAGTATGCAAAAATTTAAATAAGAAACAGTTAAACACATTTTCTCATGAATTTAATAATTTTCCCAAAAGGAATGCTTCTAACCGTGGATAAAAAGGCTAAAATTCGAGACTATCAGGACGACGGTCACAGCAAAACCGTAGTTAAAGCAGCCAAAAATGGTTTTTATCAGATTGACCGGCAAGCCAAACATTTTAGTCATCTGAAAATTAAAAATAGAACCACCGAAATCAGGCTGGTACAGATCTGATTCGTGAGCTTTTAAAGTTGATTTAAACTGGACCTTAATATAGCATACTGATACTGCTCCAGTGGCGATTCCTCTCAGTTAGCAGGTTTATCGCCGCTAAACCAAGAATTTAAATGAATGTAATGTTGAAATAATGATAATGAATAATTGCAATAATCAATACCATAAATACAAAAAAACTACCCACCTGCCTACCTATTTTCAAATCATATTTTCCTTCACACAACACAAAACTCCCATCTTCCTATCTGCCTCAGCGTTACAATATGCGATACCAAAACAAAATTCCCTACAAAGAGTATTGATATAATAATACAAACAAAAAATAGATATCTACCTAACCTACCCACATTGTTCTAACACAGTACACACAACACAAAACTCTCATACAAAAATACAAATAAAAACACAAATACAATACAATCTATAATACAAGAGCGTTTTACTCCACATGTCCTAAACAAAGCCCAGCTAAATAAATGAAAGCGTAAGCGTAATAGCCCTTCCACACTACCCCACTTTGTATTAAACATGTCAAATTGAAAGTGGGAAAGAATTCCACGCGACTGCCAAATTTGTGGGAAAGAAATTACTTTTCATATTTTGCTTTCACACTTGCTTGTATTAATACAAAGTGTGATAGAATGTGGGATAGAAAAAGAACCATTCCTTAAATTATTCATGTATTAATAAAAATCGTGTGGGATAGAATGTCGGGTTGTGTAGGCTGGGCTTTCATATTTTGTTTCCACACTATTCTACATGATTTGTGCCCACTTTTTTGACATGTATTAATACACAGTGGGCTAGTTTGGTAGGCCTTTTAGTATGATGCGATAATGCACGATACATCAGGTATGCAAGCAGCTCCAGGTACCTACTTACATTTTGGGTTCGTTTTTTGTCATCTTTTTTTTTACTTTCGTATTATGTTTCTAGGAAAATGCGGTAGGAAGGATGAATGTGTGTGCTTACTGCTTTATTATTAGTGAAGTGTGCTTCGATTGAGTAAACATCCAAAAAGTTCCTTTAGCACAATCAATAATTCCAAAAAAAGTTTTCAATTGGCAAAGCGCGATGTATTTCTGTATTTTTGATATGTTGTTGGGGCATGTTAGAGTAGTCTGTATCTAAGTTTTCAACTTTGAAAAACCTGTGCTCGCTGCAGGAAAAATGCAACAGTGAAAAAAAAACGCTAAATTCATCCCATTTTGTCCGACATTTTCCTTTATTACTTTAGAAATGTGCAACTAAGGAAAAAACCGTCCACTATAAACTTGTTTGTTATAAAATTTTCTACAAGACCACATAAGTTTTATATTCATGCATGTTTTATTTGTTTTGCTATCTTACTACTATTGGTACATTGTAGTATTTTTTGCTATAATTTTTGGTCATGCAAAAATTTGCTTCTTCGAATATGACCGTTACATATCTTCCTGGCTTGTTAAAACTTCTTCCGGTTTTCCTCAGTAGGGTTGGATTTGTAACTACGGAAACTTACCCTAACCCTAATAACCTCTTTACAGCTCGAATCAAACCATGAGTTTTCATTGAGTTTGATAGATTTTACCCTATTCGGGATAAAATTTCTCATTCCATAAAAAATTAGATTTGTGATCATATCTGCACTGGATGGCGTCTACGTCACTATAGAGGAAGCATAATAGTGACCAGTTAAAATTACTGGAGAAACCGTTGAGATCGTCCCAGTTGGCTTTCTCGTATTGCCAAACGGTTCTCGTCGGTGCTGATTATCTGCATCATCTGGTAATGTTTTTGCTGAAAACCAGAATAATAATGTTTATTACACTAATTCTATACACCATAATCTAACACTGTGGCGTATAAGTTCTATTTTTATTTTATTTATTTTAAAGAGTTTTTGTGACTGAAGAGTTCGGGGAAGAGTTAAAGGAACATCAAAATATGAAAGCAGGTAGATTTATTCAAATCTAAAATGCGTTTAGTGATTCTCTAATCAAATTGAATTTAGACTTGAAAAATTTAGGCATTTGTAAAATTTGTGAAACTCATCTTATTCACAAGAATAAGAAATAAGTTTCTACACAGCAGATGAACGATAATAGAAAAATGAAGTATACATTATAATCTCTGAACACTGTGCTAATAATATTGGTTGTAATAAATTGCAATTTATTATATCCAAAGGCGCAACAATCCGATGAGAATAGAAATGTAATGTTACACATGCTTTCATTAAGCACTATCACTAGCTGAACTGATTTAAATTAAAAGGAGATGGATTACGTATAGATACATCAATGAAACTAGTACCTTTACAAATCTAAGTGTGAGTAAATTTAAAACTGTGAAGTTATATAAACATCGTATGTGGGGATTTGGAGACTTTTTTGTCATTAAAAGTCTTCAAATAGGTATTAACAGATTATTTCAAAAACTGAAACCCAAAATATCATGATGTGCGTTTTACGCTTGTTATGATGCATACAAGCATCAACAAACTTTATACAAGAACGTCTAAAAATCCCCACGTATGATTTTCATAAGACTTCGAGGTCTGAATGTCTCAGCTTTTTTGTCATTGAGGCGGTAGTGCATGGCAAGGTTCTGGAAATTATTGCAAAGCAAAATGTACAAGCAAATATTTATTTGATTTAAAATAAAAATTGTTTCGCCGGCTTAGTTATATCGCTATTGTACCTGTATTGAATTCCACTTTTCGTAGAAAACGAGAATTTATTTTTTTTTCCACGATGCGAAGGCAATTTTATTTTTCCCGGAGATTATTCAAATAGAAACCAGTGCAGTGGCAGAGGGAGAGTTCTATGGATTCAAACAACTACCCAAATATCGTAGAGAAAAGTTAAAAAACAATGACTTGACCTTCGAAAACAATATTTATTTCAAAGTCAAAAAGAATATTGGGAACGTTCAGTGTAGATTATGCTCCTTTTCTCTCTAATACAATTAAACATTGGCGTAGAGGAGAAGGTTTCTTTTTTGTGCATTTTTATGTGTGCTTGCCAGAGCGCTTGATAGTCTGTATGACTGGATGCAGTGTGCTCGGGATTGTAGAGCATGGAAACCCATCATCGTGCCTATTCATGAATCATGAAGCCTGATAAGTTAGTAAGTTGAATACAAAAATTCGAACAATTCCGTATTGTAGCGCACAACGAAAAAAAAATACGACAAAACTGCAAGAAACCAAAAAAAAAGGAATAAAGTTAGATTTTCATTCTATCAATCGTTTTGATTGTTGGTATAAAATAAAAGCATTGTTATTGCAAACAAAAAGTAAAATAAAAACTTGGGGCTTTTGTTTTTGTTTCCACACCAGCAAGATGATGACTGTGTTGTTTTGTCCCTTGTTGTTTTGCCTCTTAAATTGTTAATAAATTATTTTTTTGTAACGTATAATTTCAAGTTCATGAACAAATTCTGCGTTTTTACGAAACAGCAGCAACCAAAAAGTTAATACTCTTCCTCATCATTCTGCGAATTATTGTATGGGACAACTTACTTCACGCGAGTAGTGGTACGCGCACTCAAGGGGTTCTTAATACCCTTAAAATGTTAAATTAAACACAGTGTGAGCGTTAGCAAAACAGGGAAGGAATAAAGAGGAGATGCCGATGCACATTGGTTTATTTACTTATTTATTTTTTTATTTATTTTTATTTATTTATTTATGTATTTATTTATTAATTTTTTTTTCCATTTATATATTTATATTTGTTGTTTGTTAAAGTATTCAGTAAATTATATTTTTTTTCTCCAACTAATAATTTGTTTAATAATTAATTAATTTATTTATTTATTTATTAATACAAAATGTAATAATTTGTCACTAAGAACATGAAAACTTCATTTATTTATTTATGAAAATTCTTGTATACCAACTCGGCAGTTCCATAAGTTTTTAAGTTCTAGTCATTTTTTTTTTCTTTATAAAAAAAAAACTACATATTATAAAAAACAGGGTGTTCCTTAATTCGTTGGGGTTGTAATTCTGTATGGTCAAAATTCTATATTCTGTTTTCAAAATTTTGCATTTCAAAATTCTGTATGAGCAAAATTCTGTATTTAAAAGTTCTGTATTTATGAAAAAATCGTTTTGTTGTGTAAAAAAGTGCGCACTTTTTTACATTATCAAAACTATTTTTTCTTAAATACAGAATAATTATAGGTTTTTACGATAAAAAGCTTTTCCTTTTTTTGTTGCCGTAAGATCAGTCAATACTACACTTCTTTGCGTAGTAAATTTGAAGATTAGAAAATTTTGAAACTGGCAGCCTGGTTTAAAAAAAATGACATGCCTACTGGGAAGACATCAAGCTGAGTTTTGTTCTATCTTTGAAAATTCAAAAAACAAAAACGGAAGTATTCAAAGGATGTAAAATAACATTGACAGTATTAATGGTTGGAAGATGGAATGGCGGTCTTGCCCTCAGGTTGATTAAATAAAACAGAAGCTAAAAGTTACCAACATGCATAAAATTTGGTCAAGACGAAAAAACATCCCAAATGCAACATTAATTTGGATTAATACTAGATTCGGAATAAAATATGAACAGTCGTGAGTGATGTTGTGCGTTTCTCAATATAAGTAGAAGTGAAGATGGATGTATGACTTTTGGAATATAGCAACATTTATGTCTGTAGTCGAATACGAGTTTCAGAAAATGATTAAGTGATTTTAAAAACGGGTCTGATTTCGCAAACTCACATGTGACAAGGGCAAGAAATAGAGATCACATTAAAATACTGAAATTGGGCATAAACAGTATTTTGAAAAACAGAATTTTGCACATACAGCATTTTGGATATACAGAATTATGGACATACAGAATTTTTAACCCGCTCCCGGGCCTTTCTCCAATTTTGATATCAGTTATCGGGGATTCAAGAAAAGTCTTACTTTGGTGTGCCCTGACCCATGTTAACGGTAATTGCACTATTAGTAATAATGATATAAACTTCATTCAGGCCTTTCTTTTTAGAACTGTTTTATTTCACATATAAAATAAAAATTATCGATAACCACACATATCATTTTTTATTCATAGCCATTCGAGCTTAAATCAAAAAAAAATAAAATGAGTCGGGGGTCGACCCACACTAGTAACTTCCCATTGGTGCACTTGAAAACCATATACATATTTACCTAAGTGTTGGGTCGTAGAGTATATATTACATAATTATATATTATATAGTGTAATATCTTTGGGTTTTTGGATAATCAGTATATAGGTAGGTATAGATACAAAGATACAGGGAAAAATGTGACTTTGCCTATATTTTTTACTTTTGCTATTTTTAACTGTAAAATGTTTATATTTTGTTTGTAAATAGCTTACATAATTCTAAGAATCTTACTTATAAAACTTTTTTCCTAACTCTTCTCAGTATAGAGGTATTAATTATTTGAGCCAATTATTTCAAAACAGACTATTGGCTAAAAAAAATACCAAAAATCAGGGAAGTGTAATTAAAAAAAAAGGCAAAAATTAAGTATCATATGCAAAATTTCGATTTTAAAACGATTTTGATGGTAAGAATTTTTCGAATTAAAACATTTTTGAAAAGTTTTTTCTTTTAACATTTTGATTTTTAACTTTTTAAAGCTGGTTTTAAAAATCTCAAAATTACACAACATTTAAATGGTATAGGTTTACGTTTTTGATAAGAATTTGAAATCGATATCATTGTTTTTTTTTTCAAAATATTTGATTTAAAAAACATTTGTTGAGAATTTGAAATATTTTTTTTTAAGTTTCAGTTTTTTTGCTCTAAAAAAATCTGTTTATTGAATTTAAAAAATACCAGTTGTTGACAACGTCATTATCTGAAGACACAAAAATAGACTGGGTTCAGAATAATTTTTTGTTCTTGAAATATTTGAGACGAAAATTTGAGACTGTTTTTCTTTTAATATTTACCCATATGGTATTGGGTAATTATGTGTAAAATAAAATTAGTCTATAGTGAATATCTTATTCCGTTCTCGAGATATTCCTGATTAATGACATTTTACAGCTCTTTTTTAAATTGCTGTAGTAAAAAATCGGTTTATTGAATTTGTTAGAAAACCTTTTCAGCATGTAATGACAATATTATCTGTAAAATAAAATCTATCCGAGGTCGATATTTTTATTCGTTCTCGAGATATGGTGGACGAAAAAAGTATCCCGAACATACGAACATACACACATACAGAAATCTTGCTAAAAACGACGGATTCTGATTCTAGAGACCTTTAACGTGAAGATAAGTTAAAATTTTCAAATCGACGAATCGCACCAATTACAATAACTTCCAATGGGAAGTTAAACATTTTTTTTCTTTTACCTGCCGCTGACTTTTAGAATTGTCATAAAATCTATGGGTTTTTCGGCAAGCTCGTTGTTAACTTTTATTTTTAGTATTGTTACATACATTCAAAAAAATTATTAAAACATCGTGTTGATTACGCATTTTTCGGAGAAAAATGACCCCAAAGTCAAAAAATTAGCATGGGCACGAAAACTGGAACAGGCTTAAAACTGAAAATCTTAAGACTAAGAAAATATATCAAATTTATTGAAACGCAGTTACAAAGGCTGGTAATTTTTCTAAATATAAAAACCTTATCATTATTTCTATCATTATTACTAACAGCGCAATTACCGTTAATATAGGTCAGGGTACATCAAAGTAAGACTTTTCTTAAATCCCCGATAAACGATATCAAAATTGGAGACAGGCCCTTACTGTAGAACAATTTTTTTTCTTAGAATACACCCAAGAATCATGCCCTAAAATACTATTGACAAATTTAGGGACACCCTGTATATTAAATGAAGGTTTTTCACAAGCTGCGTATCTTATCAATTTGTAAAGCATTATTTATATGAAAACAAAATATCTATCTATCTATAAGTCTCTTGACTTTAATTGCCTGATGAAGAGTGTATTCATGCTTGAAACGTGGCACACCATTTAAAACCGTGTTTTTTGACCTGGAGCATATACTTAAACAATCTTTATTTGTATAATGTAGTATGTTTGTAAGCTACGAACCTACCTATCCTCCTTTTTTGTAGAGATATACAGACACACTCTACTTCACTCGTTTAAATACAGATTTTTTTTTTAATAAAATTTCAACAATTTCTCCATAACCTTTTATATCTAATTATGACTAATATTTATTAAGTCTAATATGAGGACAAAGATTCAGGAAGACTTTTGAATCCTCCTAAACAATTATAAGTGTTATGGCTCTTTGAACAATTTTACTCACAAAATCAACCTTATTTTTTGTGTCATTCGTTAAAATACACCTTGAAAAACAACATAGTAGCTCAGAATATAGTTAAAAAAAAGTATGCAAAAATTTAAATAAGAAACAGTTAAACACATTTTCTCATGAATTTAATAATTTTCCCAAAAGGAATGCTTCTAACCGTGGATAAAAAGGCTAAAATTCGAGACTATCAGGACGACGGTCACAGCAAAACCGTAGTTAAAGCAGCCAAAAATGGTTTTTATCAGATTGACCGGCAAGCCAAACATTTTAGTCATCTGAAAATTAAAAATAGAACCACCGAAATCAGGCTGGTACAGATCTGATTCGTGAGCTTTTAAAGTTGATTTAAACTGGACCTTAATATAGCATACTGATACTGCTCCAGTGGCGATTCCTCTCAGTTAGCAGGTTTATCGCCGCTAAACCAAGAATTTAAATGAATGTAATGTTGAAATAATGATAATGAATAATTGCAATAATCAATACCATAAATACAAAAAAACTACCCACCTGCCTACCTATTTTCAAATCATATTTTCCTTCACACAACACAAAACTCCCATCTTCCTATCTGCCTCAGCGTTACAATATGCGATACCAAAACAAAATTCCCTACAAAGAGTATTGATATAATAATACAAACAAAAAATAGATATCTACCTAACCTACCCACATTGTTCTAACACAGTACACACAACACAAAACTCTCATACAAAAATACAAATAAAAACACAAATACAATACAATCTATAATACAAGAGCGTTTTACTCCACATGTCCTAAACAAAGCCCAGCTAAATAAATGAAAGCGTAAGCGTAATAGCCCTTCCACACTACCCCACTTTGTATTAAACATGTCAAATTGAAAGTGGGAAAGAATTCCACGCGACTGCCAAATTTGTGGGAAAGAAATTACTTTTCATATTTTGCTTTCACACTTGCTTGTATTAATACAAAGTGTGATAGAATGTGGGATAGAAAAAGAACCATTCCTTAAATTATTCATGTATTAATAAAAATCGTGTGGGATAGAATGTCGGGTTGTGTAGGCTGGGCTTTCATATTTTGTTTCCACACTATTCTACATGATTTGTGCCCACTTTTTTGACATGTATTAATACACAGTGGGCTAGTTTGGTAGGCCTTTTAGTATGATGCGATAATGCACGATACATCAGGTATGCAAGCAGCTCCAGGTACCTACTTACATTTTGGGTTCGTTTTTTGTCATCTTTTTTTTTACTTTCGTATTATGTTTCTAGGAAAATGTGGTAGGAAGGATGAATGTGTGTGCTTACTGCTTTATTATTAGTGAAGTGTGCTTCGATTGAGTAAACATCCAAAAAGTTCCTTTAGCACAATCAATAATTCCAAAAAAAGTTTTCAATTGGCAAAGCGCGATGTATTTCTGTATTTTTGATATGTTGTTGGGGCATGTTAGAGTAGTCTGTATCTAAGTTTTCAACTTTGAAAAACCTGTGCTCGCTGCAGGAAAAATGCAACAGTGAAAAAAAAACGCTAAATTCATCCCATTTTGTCCGACATTTTCCTTTATTACTTTGGAAATGTGCAACTAAGGAAAAAACCGTCCACTATAAACTTGTTTGTTATAAAATTTTCTACAAGACCACATAAGTTTTATATTCATGCATGTTTTATTTGTTTTGCTATCTTACTACTATTGGGACATTGTAGTATTTTTTGCTATAATTTTTGGTCATGCAAAAATTTGCTTCTTCGAATATGACCGTTACATATCTTCCTGGCTTGTTAAAACTTCTTCCGGTTTTCCTCAGTAGGGTTGGATTTGTAACTACGGAAACTTACCCTAACCCTAATAACCTCTTTACAGCTCGAATCAAACCATGAGTTTTCATTGAGTTTGATAGATTTTACCCTATTCGGGATAAAATTTCTCATTCCATAAAAAATTAGATTTGTGATCATATCTGCACTGGATGGCGTCTACGTCACTATAGAGGAAGCATAATAGTGACCAGTTAAAATTACTGGAGAAACCGTTGAGATCGTCCCAGTTGGCTTTCTCGTATTGCCAAACGGTTCTCGTCGGTGCTGATTATCTGCATCATCTGGTAATGTTTTTGCTGAAAACCAGAATAATAATGTTTATTACACTAATTCTATACACCATAATCTAACACTGTGGCGTATAAGTTCTATTTTTATTTTATTTATTTTAAAGAGTTTTTGTGACTGAAGAGTTCGGGGAAGAGTTAAAGGAACATCAAAATATGAAAGCAGGTAGATTTATTCAAATCTAAAATGCGTTTAGTGATTCTCTAATCAAATTGAATTTAGACTTGAAATATTTAGGCATTTGTAAAATTTGTGAAACTCATCTTATTCACAAGAATAAGAAATAAGTTTCTACACAGCAGATGAACGATAATAGAAAAATGAAGTATACATTATAATCTCTGAACACTGTGCTAATAATATTGGTTGTAATAAATTGCAATTTATTATATCCAAAGGCGCAACAATCCGATGAGAATAGAAATGTAATGTTACACATGCTTTCATTAAGCACTATCACTAGCTGAACTGATTTAAATTAAAAGGAGATGGATTACGTATAGATACATCAATGAAACTAGTACCTTTACAAATCTAAGTGTGAGTAAATTTAAAACTGTGAAGTTATATAAACATCGTATGTGGGGATTTGGAGACTTTTTTGTCATTAAAAGTCTTCAAATAGGTATTAACAGATTATTTCAAAAAAAACTGAAACCCTAAAAATCATGATGTGCGTTTTACGCTTGTTGTGGTGCTTATATGCATTTGAACGAACTTTATACAAGAACGTCTAAAAATCCCCACGTATGATTTTCATAAGACTTCGAGGTCTGAATGTCTCAGGTTTTTTGTCATTGAGGCGGTAGTGCATGGCAAGGTTCTGGAAATTATTGCATAGCAAAATGTACAAACAAATATTCATTTGATTTAAAAAAAAAAATTGTTTCGCCGGCTTAGTTATATCGCTATTGTACCTGTATTGTATTCCACTTTTCGTAGAAAACGAAAGTTTATTTTTTTTCCACGATGCGAAAGCAATTTTATTTTTCCCGGAGATTATTCAAATAGAAACCAGTGCAGTGGCAGAGGGAGAGTTCTGTGGTTTCAAACAACTACCCAAATATCGTAGAGAAAAGTTAAAAAACAATGACTTGACCTTCGAAAACAATATTTATTTCAAAGTCAAAAGGAATATTGGGAACGTTCAGTGTAGATTATGCTCCTTTTCTCTATAAGACAATTAAACATTGGCGTAGAGGAGAAGGTTTCTTTTTTGTGCATTTTTATGTGTGCTTGCCAGAGCGCTTGATAGTCTGTATGACTGGATGCAGTGTGCTCGGGATTGTAGAGCATGGAAACCCATCATCGTGCCTATTCATGAATCATGAAGCCTGATAAGTTAGTAAGTTGAATACAAAAATTCGAACAATTCCGTATTGTAGCGCACAACAAAAAAAAAATACGACAAAACTGCAAGAAACCAAAAAAAAAGGAATAAAGTTAGATTTTCATTCTATCAATCGTTTTGATTGTTGGTATAAAATAAAAGCATTGTTATTGCAAACAAAAAGTAAAATAAAAACTTGGGGCTTTTGTTTTTGTTTCCACACCAGCAAGATGATGACTGTGTTGTTTTGTCCCTTGTTGTTTTGCCTCTTAAATTGTTAATAAATTATTTATTTGTAACGTATAGTTTCAAGTTCATGAACAAATTCTGCGTTTTTACGAAACAGCAGCAACCAAAAAGTTAATACTCTTCCTCATCATTCTGCGAATTATTGTATGGGACAACTTACTTCACGCGAGTAGTGGTACGCGCACTCAAGGGGTTCTTAATACCCTTAAAATGTTAAAATAAACACAGTGTGAGCGTTAGCAAAACAGGGAAGGAATAAAGAGGAGATGCCGATGCACATTGGTTTATTTACTTATTTATTCTTTTATTTATTTTTATTTATTTATTTATGTATTTATTTATTAATTTTTTTTTCCATTTATATATTTATATTTGTTGTTTGTTAAAGTATTCAGTAACTTATATTTTTTTTCTCCAACTAATAATTTGTTTAATAATTAATTAATTTATTTATTTATTTATTAATACAAAATGTAATAATTTGTCACTAAGAACATGAAAACTTCATTTATTTATTTATGAAAATTCTTGTATACCAACTCGGCAGTTCTATAAGTTTTTAAGTTCTAGTCATTTTTTTTTTCTTTATAAAAAAAAAAACTACATATTATAAAAAACAGGGTGTTCCTTAATTCGTCAATAATATTTAAGGGCATGATTATGGGTGTATTCTAAGAAAAAAATTGTACTACAGTTAGGGCCTATCGGGTTGGGGTTGTAATTCTGTATGGTCAAAATTCTATATTCTGTTTTCAAAATTTTGCATTTCAAAATACTGTTTTTCAAAATTGTGGTTACACAAAATTCTGTATTTTAAAATTCTGTTTGATCAAAATTCTGTATGAGCAAAATTCTGTATTTAAAAGTTCTGTATTTATGAAAAAATCGTTTTGTTGTGTAAAAAAGTGCGCACTTTTTAACATTATCAAAACTATTTTTTCTTAAATACAGAATAATTATAGGTTTTTATGATAAAAAGCTTGGCTTTTTTTGTTGCCGTAAGATCAGTCAATACTACACTTCTTTGCGTAGTAAATTTGAAGATTAGAAAATTTTGAAACTGGCAGCCTGGTTTAAAAAAAATGACATGCCTACTGGGAAGACATCAAGCTGAGTTTTGTTCTATCTTTGAAAATTCAAAAAACAAAAACGGAAGTATTCAAAGGATGTAAAATAACATTGACAGTATTAATGGTTGGAAGATGGAATGGCGGTCTTGCCCTCAGGTTGATTAAATAAAATAGAAGCTAAAAGTTACCAACATGCATACAATTTGGTCAAGACGAAAAAACATCACAAATGCAACATTAATTTGGATTAATACTAGATTCGGAATGAAATATGAACAGTCGTGAGCGATGTTGTGCGTTTCTCAATATAAGTAGAAGTGAAGATGGATGTATGACTTTTGGAATATAGCAACATTTATGTCTGTAGTCGAATACGAGTTTCAGAAAATGATTAAGTGATTTTAAAAACGGGTCTGATTTCGCAAACGCACATGTGACAAGGGCAAGAAATAGAGATCACATTAAAAAAAAAGAAAATTCTTCTTTAAAATACTGAAATTGGGCATAAACAGTATTTTGAAAAACAGAATTTTGCACATACAGCATTTTGGATATACAGAATTATGGACATACAGAATTTTTAAATACAGAATTTTTAACCCGCTCCCGGGCCTATCTCCAATTTTGATATCATTTATCGGGGATTCAAGAAAAGTCTTACTTTGGTGTGCCCTGACCCATGTTAACGGTAATTGCACTATTAGTAATAATGATATAAACTTCATTCAGGCCTTTATTTTTAGAACTGTTTTATTTCACATATAAAATAAAAATTATCGATAACCACACATATCATTTTTTATTCATTCGAGCTTAAATAAAAAAAAAAAATGAGTCAACAAGTCTGGGGTTGGCCCACACTAGTAACTTCCCATTGGTGCACTTGAAAACCATATACATGTTTACCTAAGTGGTGGGTCGTAGAGTATATATTACATAATTATATATTATATATAGTGGAATATCTTTGGGTTTTTGGATAATCAGTATACTGGTAGGTATAGATATAGAGATACAGGGAAAAATGTGGCTTTGCCTATATTATGTACTTTTGCTATTTTTAACTGTAAAATGTTTATATTTTGTTTGTAAATAGCTTACATAATTCTAAGAATCTTACTTTTAAAACTTTTTTCCTAACTCTTCTCAATATGGAGGTATTAATTATTTGAGCCAATTATTTCAAAACAGACTATTGGCTAAAAAAAATACCAAAAATCAGGGAAGTGTACTTAAAAAAAAAGGCAAAAATTAAGTATCATATGCAAAATTTCGATTTTAAAGCGATTTTGATGGTAAGAATTTTTCGAATTAAAACATTTTTGAAAAGTTTTTTCTTTCAACATTTTGATTTTTAACTTTTTAAAGCTGGTTTTAAAAATCTCAAAATTACACAACATTTAGATGGTATAGGTATACGTTTTTGATAAGAATTTGAAATCGATATCATTGTTTTTTTTTTTCAAAATATTTGATTTAAAAAACATTTGTTGAGAATTTGAAATATTTTTTTTTAAGTTTCAGTTTTTTTGCTCTAAAAAAATCTGTTTTTTGAATTAAAAAAAAAAATACCAGTTGTTGACAACGTCATTATCTGAAGACACAAAAATAGACTGGGTTCAGAATAATTTTTTGTTCTTGAAATATTTGAGACGAAAATTTTAGACTGTTTTTCTTTTAATATTTACCCATATGGTATTGTGTAATTATGTGTAAAATAAAATTAGTCTGAAGTGAATATCTAATTCCGTTCTCGAGATATTCCTGATAAATGAAATTTTACAGCTCTTTTTTAAATTGCTGTAGTAAAAAATCGGTTTATTGAATTTGTTAGAAAACCTTTTCAGCATGTAATGACAATATTATCTGTAAAATAAAATCTATCCGAGGTCGATATTTTTATTCGTTCTCGAGATATGGTGGACGAAAAAAGTATCCCGAACATACGAACATACACACATACAGAAATCTTGCTAAAAACGACGGATTCTGATTCTTGAGACCTTTAACGTGAAGATAAGTTAAAATTTTCAAATCGACGAATCGCACCAATTACAATAACTTCCAATGGGAAGTTAAACATTTTTTTTCTTTTACCTGCCGCTGATTTTTAGAATTGTCATAAAATCTATGGGTTTTTCGGCAAGCTCGTTGTTAACTTTTATTTTCAGTATTGTTACATACATTCAAAAAAATTAATAAAACATCGTGTTGATTACGCATTTTTCGGAGAAAATTGACCCCAAAGTCAAAAAATTAGCATGGAATCATGCCCTAAAATACTATTGACAAATTAAGGGACACCCTGTATATTAAATGAAGGTTTTTCACAAGCTGCGTATCTTATCAATTTGTAAAGCATTATTTATATGAAAACAAAATATCTATCTATCTATAAGTCTCTTGACTTTAATTGCCTGATGAAGAGTGTATTCATGCTTGAAACGTGGCACACCATTTAAAACCGTGTTTTTTTGACCTGGAGCATATACTTAAACAATCTTTATTTGTATAATGTATAGTATGTTTGTAAGCTACGAACCTACCTATCCTCCTTTTTTGTAGAGATATACAGACACACTCTACTTCACTCGTTTAAATACAGATTTTTTTTTTAATAAAATTTCAACGATTTCTCCATAACCTTTTATATGTAATGTGACTAATATTTATTAAGTCTAATATGAGGACAAAGATTCAGGAAGAATTCTGAATCCTCCTAAACAATTGTAAGTGTTATGGCTCTTTGAACAATTTTAAACTATATAAAGCTATATAATTATATATATATAATTCAAATAAAAAGTACAAGTGACCTCAACTCCAGAAATTATTGTGTTTCGCCCAAGGGATAACAGTGGGCTCTTCAGTCAGTCTGTTATACCCTATTAAGACACAAATTTTGGTCGATGTTTACCGACTCTTATAAAAATCACAGCAAGAAGATACTGTGAACTTAATTATTCTAGGGGAATTTGTTTAAATTCGTGCACCCAGAAAATAATTACCCGTGGTCAGGTAAATAAAGAAAAAGAAATTTAATTATTAAAATATTAAAACTACTAATAAAATTCACAGTATCTTCTTGCTGTGATTTTTATAAGAGTCGGTAAACATCGACCAACATTTGTGTCTTAGTAGGGTATAACAGACTGACTGAAGAGCCCACTGTTATAGCTTGGGCGAAACACAATAATTTCTGGAGTTGAGGTCACTTGTACTTTTTATTTGAATTATATTCATTCACTCCACTTAAAACCAAAGTAGTTTTAATATTTTAATATTTAAATTTCTTTTTCTTTATTGTAATAATGTAATTTCGTGAACATTTTCGAAACTTTTAAATTCGCTACCAAAGTTGCTTAAAAAAATATATATATATTATAACTATATTTTATGATAGTTAAGGGTTCCAAGTACGTGTACAAAACTCAGTGCCAACTTAAGTGTCCTTCTTTGACCACAACAATGATGCAAACATTGCGTGTTGCATTTCGTCTTGTAATGCTCCAGACTATTTGATTCCAAATTTTAAGCAGAATTGGACAATTTTTGACCTATTTTTTGATTGCTTCAAAATTACTTTGTTTGCAGATTTATTTTTATTTCATAGTTAGATAGCAACACAAATATAACATGCATGAATTTAAAACTGATGTGGTCTTGTAAAAAAATTTATAACAAACAAGTTTATAATGGACGGTTTTTTTTCTTAGTTGCATATTTCCAAAGTTATAAAGGAAAATATCGGAAAAAATGGGCTGGTTTTAGCGTTTTTTTCACAGTTACATTTTTGCTGCAGCGAGCACAGGTTTTTTGAGCTGCAAACTTAGATACAGACTACTATAATATACCCTAACAACATATCAGAAATGCAGAACTATATCGCGCTTTGCGAATTTAATGTCGAATTGACTGGGCTATTTGCGAAATAAACATAAACAGTTGATTCATATTGAATGCTAAAAGTTCGAAATTAATTAATTATTTTGTATTTGCGTAGAGTTTAAATGTGAATAAATATCTATATTTGTGGATTGTGGTACTTTGAAATATGAGAGTGCGACATTGTTTTGTTTTGTTTTTTTTTTTTTTTTTTTTGAGAAGTAAATTCATATACCTATGCTAGAACCTAGAAATAATATTATTATAATAAAAAAGATCATAGTTAAATAATCGTAAATTTCTTTTGGCATAAAGTCGCCAGAAGTATCTACCTATTATCGTCTGACCGTTAACATGAAATAGATAGGTACATACATACCTTCATACATTAATGTGGGAAGGTAAGGTTAAATTTAAGATTTTTTGCAACATAAAATCATATAAATAAAGGATGCAGATATTTATATTTATATAATTGTTATATTATTGTTGTAGAAACTGACGATTTTTATGATAAAGTCATCGATAATTTTGTTTCCGTTGAACGACGAAGCGAATTTATGTATTAATAAATTTTTAAAATTTTATTTTATATTATTTATTAATGTTTTTTATTTATTGTCGTTATCAATTAAATTTAAAAAAAATTTGATTTTTTTTAAATCGCATCATTGTTTGTGTCTACTGCCCAAGCTTACTTTTTCTTTTCTCATATTATGTTAATAGAAGCTATTACCGCTGGGGCCATCCAAATTTCACTTAATTTTTTTAGCAAGGACCACCTGATGCCATTTTCTATCACACCGTATTTTGTATTAAGGGGCTGTTTAACTCAACTTTAAAAGCTCAGGAATCAGGTTTCTACCAGCCTAATTTCGGTGGTTCGTTTTTTATTTTCATTTTCCCGTCAATCTGATAAAAAGCATTTCTGGTGGCTTTGATTAGGATTTTACCATTCATTTTGCTAACTATTAAAGTAATAAGGTTGAATTGAGGACAAATTGCAAATAGACATAATGTCCGTTAGAGAAAGACATACTGTCCGTTTGGACATTATGTCCGTTTAAAAAAGACATAAAGTTCATTTGGACATTATGTCTATTTAAGAACTACGTAATGTCTATTTGGACATTATTTCCGTTGAAAGCAGGCTTATAGTCCATTTGAAAGAGATATAATGTCCAAATGGACATTATGTCTTTTTTAAACGGACATAATATCCAAACGGACAGTATGTCTTTCTCTAATGGACATAATGTCTATTTGCACTTTGCCCTGATGCAACCCATTGCCATGCCTCGCAAGAGGAGACCATACAGAAAATGGCATTAACATATAAAATAAAAAGTGAATGCAGCAAGGTATCCCTTAAGCGAAGTGCAACTTGAGAAATCTTTGACGAGCAGTGCTTAGAAAACAAAGAAAGCGCGAATTTAGTCCTCTATGGAAAAATGGCAAGACACTTAACGAGGATAAAAAATTAAAGTTTGCCAAAGAATCCTGCAACTCCCAAGCAAATTCAAGAAATGTTCGTAGATGAAGACATCCTTCAAAGTTTTGGGACATCTAAGTATGCCATAGACGAGAAGTTTTATGCGGGAACAATCATCGAAAAAAAATTCTCATATACTTTGTTCGTGTCGCCAACAATTGTAAAACTCATAAACACTTCTCCACAAATGAGATATGTGATGGATGGAACCTTCTCCGTTGTTCCTGCTTGTGGTTATAAGCAGCTTTTGATAGTTTATATTCAATATCAAGATCATGTAAGTGTTTCATAATAAAAGTCCAATTAAAAGTTTATTTTGTTACTCGGGATTTGAAGTAGATACACAAACATAAAGTCTACAAAATTTGATAGACGATTTTGTGATGCGTGATCACCGCGGGGGGGGGGGGGGCGGCGGTTCAGCGGCGCGGGTATGTAATGACACCATCGCGCAGCCCCCCCCTCCCCTCCGCACCGACGCCCACCCCCCGCGGTGATCACGCATCACAAAATCGTCTATAAAATTTATCTACTTCAAATCCCGAGTAACAAAATAAACTTTTAATTGGAGTTTTATTATGAGACACTTACATGATCTTGCCAGTAGTTTATTGTTTTTTTTATAGTTTTACCTATTTCCAAGGTAGCCGCATACTGAGTCCAAAAACTCATAGCGACTGCTATGACCATCGTCCTGATAGTCTCGAATTTGCGCCTTATTCTCTACGGTTAGAAGACTTCCTTTTGGGAAAATTGTTAAATTCATGAAAAAATGTCTTCAACTGTTTCTTGTTTGATATGTGGCATACTATTTTTAACTATATTCTGAGCTACTAGGTTATTTTTCAAGGTCAATTTTGTTAGTAAAATAGTCATAACACTTAGAGCTGGCCACGAGACGAGACTCTGCGAGAATTTTGTAAGTCTCGTCTCGGTCTCGTTAAAATCGAAAATTTTCAGTCTCGTCTCGGTCTCGTATAATTAAGTCTCCTCTCGGTCTCGTCTGCGAAAAATACGTTTTTCGGACAAACTGGTGACTATTGAAACGAAATATTTTCGATTATCGTTTAAATATGTGCAGAGGAAAATAAATATTTAACTGAAATTGGAATTTTTAATTTATAAGACACTCTGTATATTTCGTTCCAAATATACAGTCTCGTCTCGGTCTCGATTGCTTAAAAGGCAGTCTCGTCTCGAGACCGAGACTGCACTGAGAAAATTAATATTTTTTTTGCGTTTGCGAATTTCGTTTGCTGTCATTGTAATACATTTGCTGGAAATGTTATACAATCCCTGCAAACGTATTTCATTTGTAGCAAATGTATAACAGTCGCCACAGAAAGTAATTCCATTGCATCAAACATATAACAAATAACCCATTCGTTCGGAGCTCAATTTGTCTGGGTTGATTACGGTAAATGACAATGTTTCCCAAATTCAAACGACATGATGTTTGCAAGCAAGTGTAATTGTTTATGGCAAACGAATGAATCGATTGCGAATTAAGCTTTTGAAATGCAGTTTGCTGCAAAAAGTTTTACGTTTACTGTATAAATTACAATTGTTTGCAACTAATGAATCGAAAATTTGGGACGAATGGTTAATTCGTAGAAAGTAAACTTATTTGTAGCAAACGATTGAATGATTGCAGGGTTAAAATTTTTAAATCTTATTTTTACAAATTAACTTAATGCTTGTCGAAACATTTCATGCTTTTGAGGCGAAAGAATTTTTGATTTTAGGTTTCCTTAAAAGAATTTCGCTTGCAGCAATAAATTTCCTATTCGGAAAAAGTATTATATTTGTTTAATTCCTATCCAACCAATTTTAGGTAATCTATAGCGCAAGCATTGGGTACGTTTCAATACATGTTTTGCTTTATCAATTTGGTATTGTTCTGAAGTTCAGTACTACTTGTACAAAAATCAAATTTTAATTGAAAATATGTTGCATTTAAAAAGAATGCGATTCAAAATTGAAAATCTGTCGATTTAAAGAATAGCAAAGTCAAAATTCGAAAATATTTGCATTAAAGAATAAAATAAATGCTAGTTTAAAAATCTTTGCATTCAAAATAATTGTTAAAATAATTACATTCAAAATAAAAGTTCAATTTTAAAAATTAATAAAAATAACCTACATATCCGTTGTTCATTTCGAAAAACAATGGCGCAAAATTTTAGAGGATTAAGTACGATGTTAAATCAATTTAAGTATGATACTAGGTTAAAAATTGTGTTTTGCTAATTTTAAACAAGTATAGCATCGTACTATCCCCTTACATTTTACTAAAGTTAAAATCATATCTTTTTAGTATCGTACTAAATCCATATGACTGAAGAATGGAAAATTTTACTCCAGGTATAGCATAGACCCGAGGGTTGTCGGTTCGATCCCTGCTGGTGCCCAACTTGTTTTTTTTTTTTGTAATAATGAAGTTAAAATGATAAAAATATAAACATTGAATACTTATTTAAAGCACATGTTGGGTTTCCATCAATATTTAATTAATTTACAACAAAAATTATTGTGTTAAGCCAAACGATTTTCTTAAAAGTTTTGATTCAGTCCTAGGAGCACATCTACGTAGTAATAGTTTAAAACAAAAACTGACCCAATATTATAAATACTTCGGTAGTCCTCGTCATAGTTAAAATAATTAATCATAGTTAAAATAATTAAAATACATGAAATTGTGTAAGCCACATTTCTTAATCAGTACATTTCCTCTGCTCAACTAAATAAAAGGAAAATGTGTGAAGTTTTCAACTGATTAACATTTTGCCTGAGGATTTTATGTTGCAAATTAGATCGGTGGATGCATGCTCGCTCTCGACACGGAAGGATACCAGTTCAAGTCCCGGTAAGTAAAGCTTGACATTTTTTTCAATTAAAATAAAATAATATAATTTCAGAATTAAGGAAAAACCAGCAGTCACTGTGTTGGTTGTGACAAACGTACAAGTCCATTAGCAACAAACGTGTTATTCATTTGTCATACTCACTTTGATCTTCTATAACAATTAACCAATTCGCTTGTCGTTAAAGTATTAACGTTTACTCTAAAAGCACCTTTCGTTTGCCACAAACAGTAAACATGTTTACAAAACACCATTATTCGTCTGACAGAAACACTACATTCGTTTGAAACAAACGATAAAATTTTGCTACAACACTATGAATTGTTTGTCTCAAACGAATTTAAGAGTTTGCTGCAAACGAACTGTAAAAACTGGTTGGCAAACGAAAAAGTCGTTTGGGCAATTTTTACGTTTGCCGCAAACGATTCCTTCCCTCAGTGTGTTCTCGTCTCGTGACCAGCCCAACTAACACTTACAATTTTTTAGGAGGATTAACAATTCTTTCTGCGTCTTTGTCCTCATATTACACTAATAAAAATTTACCAAAATTTGACAGCTTTAACTAGGGCTGGCCACGAGACGAGAAAAGTCTCGGTCTCGATCTTGGTCTCGCATGACGAGACCGAGACCAGACGAGACGAGACTGCCTTTTAAGCAACCGAGATGAGAAGGAGACGAGACTGTATATTTGGACCGAAATTTACAGAGAGTCTAATAAATTAAGAAAATCCAATTTCAGTTATATATTTATTTTTTTCTGCACATATTCAAACGATAATCGAAAATATTCCGTTCCAATAATCAACAGTTTGTCCGGAAATCGTATTTTTCGGAGACGAGACCGAGACGAGACTTAATTATACGAGACCGACACGAGACCGAGACGAGACTGAACATTTTCGATTTTTACGAGACCGAGACGAGACTTACAAAAGTCTCGCAGAGTCTCGTCTCGTGGCCAGCTCTAGTTTTAACGACGTCTGCCGGCCACTTAGCCTCTCGCAAACCATCTGCCATTTGGTTTCACGTGTCTTGACGATGGACAGAACATATTAGCGTTATCAGAATCCATGTACCTTATAATTTTTTTTCACCAAAATTGACAACTTTGACCCCTCGCCCACCCCATTTATCCTCTGAATCGCGCTGGCAGACGTGCATTTTTGTGGTCAGCTACTCTGAATGATTCTCTCCATTAAAAATCAATCGTGTACCGATGTCTCATATTTTTTATGTAGCCAGCTCTCCGTCTATAAATGGATTATATAATTAAATTTGAAGAAATCGTTAAAAGTTTATTGAGTTTATTTCAACGAGTGAATTGGAGTGTATATAACGAAATACATAAACACTTATTTCACAACTACATTAATTGCCCAAGGATTTCAAGAATTGAACAGTTCCGAATTCCTCATTAATCAAAGGTAACTACTTGGATTCTCGTATTTGTATTTCAAATTCCTACCACAAAAATAAACATGACCTATAAATTTTTTAAACTCTCTTCAGTCTTAAAAAAATGCTATGTTGACGAACTGTACTTCTCTCCACTACTATATAATTTATATTCAAATTTATGTTTTAATTTTAATTTTAATTTTATTTTAATTTTTTTAGCAGAAAATAAAAATGACATCAACTCATCCATCTCCCAAAAACAACACCTTCACATTCGATCAAAATGCTGCAATTGTTTACGAAAACTCCAAGGTTTTTTGAAAGAATTCTTCGACACTGTTCTGATAGCAGGAAGCAATAGCGTCAGTATTCAAGCCCATCGCGTTGTTCTGTGTGAACTAAATGAATACTTCTTGGAAGTATTCCGTGACAGTCAAAGTGAAACAGCTTCGAAGGAGAATGTATTGGACATCAAAGAAATCGAAGCATCACAACTGAAAATTATAATCGATTTCTGGTATACCGGTGTGATTGAGCTGAGTCTAGAAACAGTCGGGGGAATTCTTCGATCTACTGCATTTCTTAAAATAAAATCTCTAGTCGATGGTTGTTGTGAATTGATAGGGGAAAATATGAATTCAAGCAAAACTGTGAGTTGGTTTCGATTGGCCCATGAGCTGAACCTACCCACACTGAAGGCGACGGCCCTTGAATGTACTTAACTTCAAGGATATTTCGACGCAGAAGGAACTTCTGATGCTAAGTGAAAATGAACTGAAGGATTTGCTATTCAACGATAATCCCCATAGAGACTTTGAAGAAGTTTTATAAGATACTTGTTTTTTTTTAAATTTTACAAGTAGATATTCTTTGTAAAAAATAAAATGAAATAAAATTGAATAGTTTTAAAAACGTTGTCCGATATTTTTTATAATCAATGAAAAAACACGCACGCTCACTTCCGTCATTTCATTTGATTTCATGTTTTTTTTTTTCATTTTGTAATGATTTTTCACAATTTTTCAGTTTGTTTCGTGCACGCCCATATTTCAAATTTCTTTTAAATTTTAATAAAAAAAAAATAAAGAAAAAGTTTGTTAAAGTAGATTTAAATAACAGAAATTTAATTAAAATACCAATGGAATGCATATATGTATATTTTAAAATTTAATTCAAATAAAATAAAAACAATTATAAATAAAATCCAGCTCAAGTTTATTTGTCTTTTTTAAGAAAAAAAAAAACAAATTCCTGCAATTCGCAGAAGCTTGCTTTAACAAATTCATTGGTTCAAAATAATGTTGTTTTGCTAAATGTGAATTCACTGACCACCCCTACCCCACCCCTACTAATAGTACATTTACTCATAAAAATCAACATACATGCATAATTATAGAGTGACGCCAAGTAGTAGGACGCTATTACGAAATTTTGACTGGGAGATGAAATTGAACTGGACAGAGTTGCACAATGTGCAGTTCCGCTGCCGCTGTGACGCAGTTCCGCTGCCGTCAAAAAAAAAATTGACGCCCGAGCGTCAAAAATGGGCGTCAAAAATAAACTGACGCCCAGGGGTCAAAAAAAAATGACACCCGGGCGTCAAAAAAATGACGCCCGGGTGTCAAAAACAAAATGACGCCCGGGCGTCAGTGTTGTAAAGTACGCACTTCACAACCTCCAACGGTCATTTCTCATGCCCTTTCATGACCCCATCCATCCATTCAACTCCACTTCAAATTCCCATGGTCATCATTTCCTTTGATTGACCAATATCAATCCCACTTCAAATTCCCATGGTCATCATTTCTTTTGATTTACCAATATCCGACCTACTTAAAATTCCCATATCATCATTTCCTTTTAATTACTCACAAATTTTATCACACTCCAAAGTCGTCAACCACGCAGTCAACGATCACTCAACTTAAACCCATTCACTTTTCCAATCCGTTAAACTTCTCCAATTTCATTGCCTGCTCCATTGAAATAAAACCCATAATTCCCAGATCATCATTTTTCCATTTTTCTATATCCAACAATCAATGCACTCCCTTTCCAATACACACTCTTCAAACCCATTAAACGTGCATTGATCCCAAATTTAGTATCGCAACTACACACAGGCACACTTGTGCTGATGTTGCATCTTTTTCCTTTTTTCTTCGTGTCGGGTGACGAGCTATCAAGGCGACACTCTGTTTCTTGATTTCGAACCAGTCGGACGGTTTCTTTAAAATATTTTATATTCTATTTCTTTACTAAATCTCTTTAATTGTAAAATTAATTGTTAAGAATAACCATAAGACCTAAATATAAGCTTTTCAAAAATAAAATAAAACTTAAAGGTACAATTCAGTTACCGAAAGAAACTATTTACTTTTATTCTTTTTTTCACTAGACACTAAAGAAAAATACAGGTAAAAACCCAACTGAGAATCGTGCTTCTCAGGTAATAAAATATAGCACAACAAAAATTGGTGTCAGATGTGGGGTTTGCCTGAAAAGTGACAAGTGCAAAGTGTTAAAAAAGAAAAACAACAAGAAGTGAAACAAAATAATAACTAGAAGTGGAAACAAAAAAATAACTAATAAATAAATAAGTGATACCTTCCTTCTGCAAATCGAAAAAAAAAAAAAAACAAATCAAGCAAAAGAAACTCAAAACCAAGTGAAAAAAAAAATATATATTACAAACAAAAAAAAAAAAACTACAATCAGTGATAAAAAAAAACCCATAACAAAACAACAATCAGTGAAAAACAAAATCTGAGAGAACTAAGGACTACACATTCATCTGTAACCCTCCGCATTCATCTTTAACCCGCTGCATCCACCAACAACCTATTATCATCATTTTACAAAGCAGAATTTTCAAATACAATTTTTTTTTACTAGTAAGCTATCTTTTAATTATTTTTCTTTACTATTTTCTTATCATTAATTTAATTCTTGCGTAGCCCTAAGATTTTTTTTTTTATATATATACATATATGTAAGTAATTATTGTATACATGTCTCAAGGTGAAATAAATAAAACCGACGAATCCGAATCAACGTTAAACTCGTCCGAAACAGATAGTGATACAGAATCCGACACCCCTTACAATACTTCTCCTTCCTCTCATTCTACTCCCAATAAATTACTGAATATGGCTCCTAAGTTAGATAGGTCTTTTGCGTTCAAGCTCATCCCGGAGTTTGACGGGGACAGTTGATCCTACATAAATGCCTGCGACTTAATCGCAGAAGAGACCTCTTCTTCAGATCTACCCATTCTTCTTCTTATAATAAAAACGAAATTGTCTGGAAGCGCATATAATGTAGTTAAGTACACTGACTTCGAAGATTGGAAGCCCCTTAAAGAAAAGCTACTCCAGCAATTCCTAGAGTTTAAATCTCTATCTCAATTACAGGTGGATCTCATCCAAATGAAACAGCGAACGAACGAATCTGTTCGTCAGTTTTCAAACAGATTAGAAAAAACTTTATCCCATCTGAATGATGCTTGCATCGCAAGTGAAGGCTCAGATAAAGCTGACACGATCATAAGTCTTAATCGTAAGACTGCGTTGAAAGCGTTCGAAAAAGGGCTTAATTATCGAGTAGGTCTTATTATAAAAGCATCAAGATTTAATACATTGACGGATGCTATTGAAGCAGCCGTCCTAGAAGAGAAAACTAGTTCGTCACATCCTACACATTTTTCTACTAGCTCATCACAACCCAAACCCAGAAATCCTACCTCTTGCAATTTTTGTAAAAAACCTGGACATAGCATCGAACAATGCTACTTAAGGAAAAGTAAGGAACAGCTTCCTTCTTTCAAAAGTGAAGTTAAGAAAGTAACTATTACTTGTAGTTACTGTAAGAACCTTGGGCATCATATAAATGAATGTCGAAAAAGGGAGTATAATAATAATAAAAAAAACAATACTAATTCCCCTTCGACTGTAAATAAACATTCGGAAAACCGTTCAGAGGCCGAAACCAGTGGCAGGCTTCGGACCCAAACCTAATATCTTCTCGCCACATCTTTCATATAAACTTAAAGAATAAAATTTCGAGAGTAGATTCTATAAAAATTTCATCCGAAACTTTGCTAAATCCTCAACCTTCGAAATTTCTCATTGATGGTGGCAGTGAAATTAGTCTGATTAAAATAGATAAATTAAAACCAGGACTACCCATTGACTCAAACATTATTCATTCATTATCTGGTATTACTGATTCCGTGATTCGTACTAAGGGTGTTATATACTTACGCATAAATTTACCCAAAAATATTACTATTTCTTATCCTTTTCACGTTGTAGATAAAAACTTCCCTATAAGCACTGACGGAATCATAGGTAACAATTTTCTAGATGATCATAAAGCTCAAATCGACTATAGGACTAAAATGCTAACATTCTCTTTTCAAAAATTCATTATCGAATATGATTTAATCCCTTCACATTTAGTCACTATCCCACCAAGATCGGAAGTCGTAGTCCCTGTTCTTAAAGAAGTTAATGTGGACAGTATATGTCTCTCCCAACAGTTTCCCAATGGATTATATATTGGCAATAGTATTACACCTGCCAATAGTTCTATCTCTTACATATCTGTCGTTAGTTCTTCAGAATCTCCTATTGAACTTAATACCGAAGACCTTATATTCGATGAAGTCTGCAACTACAACATTTTACGAATTAAAAATTATCTTGAATCATATGATAGAATCCAAGCTATAAAAGACCTAGTGGTGACAGATCACATGTCGAAGAACGAAAAAGAATCGATATTAAATCTGTGTATCTTGTATAGCGAACTCTTCTATCTAAAAGGAGACAAATTAACTCATACCTCTTCTGTACAACATCCAATCCTTACTCCTGATGCTTCACCTACATATATTAAACCCTACAGGTTGCCGGAAGCTCAAAGACAAGAGGTTGACAAACAAATCCATGAGATGATGGACGATAACATAATCCAACCATCGAATAGTCCTTGGAATTTCCCTCTTATCGTTGTTCCAAAAAAACCTGATAAGGACGGTAATAAGAAATGGAGAATCGTCGTCGATTTTCGCAAACTCAACGACAAAACTGTCGGTGATGCATTTCCATTACCCAACATAACTGATATTCTAGACCAGTTAGGAAGCTCTAAATTTTTTTCCACCTTAGATCTCGCGAGTGGATTCCATCAAATCCAAGTTAGACCGGAAGATAGAGAGAAGACCGCCTTTTCCTCACCATTTGGTCATTACGAATTCATTAGAATGCCTTACGGATTTAAAGGTGCCCCAGCCACCTTCCAAAGGTTAATGAATAATGTATTGACTGGTCTTCAAGGTATAAAAACTTTTGTATATATGGATGACATAGTGGTCTATGGTAAGACTTTAGAAGAGCACAATTCAAAACTAAGAGAAATCTTTGAACGCCTTAAAATGCATAACCTAAAATTGCAACCCGATAAATGCCAGTTTTTGCGAACAGAACTCACATACCTAGGACACGTGATAAATGAATCAGGTATCAAACCCGATCCACAAAAAATCGAATGTGTAAAGAATTTCGCTCAACCCAAAAACGCCAAAGACATAAAAAGTTTTCTGGGACTCGCTGGATATTATCGCCGTTTCATAAAAGATTTTGCAAAAATCTCCAAACCTCTTACTAATCTTTTACGCAAGGATGTTCGTTTTGACTGGACTCCTCTTTGTTCAAATTCCTTTCATGGATTAAAAGAAAAACTAATAAATCCACCCCTTCTTCAATATCCTGATTTCACTAAAAATGTTATCTTAACAACAGATGCTAGCGATGTTGCAATTGGAAGCGTCCTTTCCCAAGGTGAAATTGGTAATGACCTTCCTATCTCGTATGCATCAAGAACTCTCAATAAAAGTGAAAAAAATTATTCTACTACAGATAAGGAACTTTTGGCTATCGTTTGGTCAGTTAAACATTTCCGACCATATCTGTATGGAAGAAAATTTCAACTTTACACGGATCATAAACCTCTAGTTTATATCCATAATTGTAAAGATACAAATTCTAGAATGATGAGATATCGTTTACAGCTCGAAGAGTTTGAATATGAAATCATTCACAAAAAAGGTGAACAAAATACAAATGCTGATTGCCTAAGCAGAATTGCAAAAATGACTCTTCGTTCAGACACAAAATCTCCTTCTACTTCTTCTCAAAATTCATCTTCTGAATCATCCCCAAAGTCGTCTTCTATCTCAGCTACTACATCGTCAATTACTAATTATTGTTCTACACCTTCAAAAACAAATCCTTGTACTATATCGTCGAATACTAACTCTTGTTCTACATCTTCAAATACAAATCCTTGTACTACATCGTCTAATACTAACCCTTGTCCTACATCTCCAATTCCTAAATCTAGTTCTCATCCTATATCTTCAAATAAAAGTTCTAATTCTTGCTCTACTACTTTGAATACAAACCTTAGTCCTTCATATTCAGACATGAATTCTAATTCTTCTTCTAACCCTTCAACAAGACGAGAACTACCTCAAAATGAAATTAAAACTATACTCAAAGAATTTCATTTAAACCCTATCGGAGGACACTGTGGTGTCAACCGTACTTTTAAACGCATACGACTTTATCATAAGTGGAAAAATATGTTCCAGGATATAAAAAACTTTATAAAAAATTGCGAACTCTGTCAAAAGAACAAAATTACTAAGTACACAATGGAACCAATGGTCATTACTTCTACTGCTAAGGAACCCTTTGTCCATATCCTATCACTAACAATCATAACAAATAACTTTTAACCTTCATTGACGACCTTACAAAATATACTGATGCAATACCTTTACCAAATCAAGAGGCTAATACAATCGCAGAAGCATTTGTCAAAGAAATAATATTTCGTTATGGCACACCCAAATACGTTTTGTCAGATCAAGGACAAAATTTTCTTAGCGACATATTTAAAAATGTATGTAAACTTCTCAGGTTAACTAAACTACAAACCACTGCATACCGACCACAGTCAAATGGATCTTGCGAACGAAGCCACAGAAACTTTGTAGAATATTTGCGTTGTTTTATCAATAAATCTCAAGATGATTGGGATAATTGGATAAAATATGCCGTTTTCGTCCATAACACGACCCCGAACACTTCAACGTCATTTACACCGTTCGAACTCATGTATGGTAGACAGGTTGAACTTCCTTCAAGCGTAACAAAAAATCGAGAAATTTGTTACAATTACGACCTTTATGCCAATGAACTTAAATCAAGACTTCAACACTGCCATCAGATAGCAAGAGATAATCTCATCAAGAGTAAAGAATCCTCAAAACAGCAATACGATAAGAGACTAAACCCTGTTGATTTTCAAATAGGAAACCTAGTTTTACTCAAAAATGAAAGCAATCCCAAAAATACAAATAAAAAATTACTTCCCCTTTGGTCAGGACCATACGAAATCATATCTACGTCAGGAGTAAACTCAAACATTAAAATAAAGAACAAAATAACAAAAGTTCATAACAACAGACTAAAAATTTATTCAACCTAACTAATTTACCCCAACTTCAATATTCTTCCCAGAAATGGATAAACTACTAATCCTCATCTTTATAAGCAACATGGTTTTAACCTCCCAAATGGCTATAAACACCGAAACCCAACTACACGAAATCATCGATCTACATAACAAATCAGGACTATACTACGAAAACGTTGGTAACCTAAAATTATTTTCTAAGCAATGGAATTTAGTCATATACACTAATCTCACTAAGTTAGACTCACAATATAAATCTATTTTACTGACCTATGAACAAATTTTATCTACATGCCAAAAACTTCTTTCCTCTAACGAATACCTTAGTCAATGCGAATCCCTTCCTACCCTAACTACCATGTTACTAGATCGAATAAAATCCCAAGATATAATTATTAATAAGTACTTAGGAACTACTATAAAACCGAGGATACAAAAGAGAGGACTAATAAATGCTATTGGCTCTATTTCAAAACAACTATTCGGCACCCTCGACGACGAAGATGCCAAAATCTTTTCACAACATATCGATAAACTTAAGCAACAACAAGATTATGCATCCCATTTACACGATAAACAAATTTCCATATCAAAAAACATTATACATCAATTAAACCTTACAAACGACCAAATTATTAAAATAGAAGACAAAATTAAAGAAACCGATAAAATCATTAATCAGATAAGCAAAAACACAAATAATGACAACATAATAAATAAATCATTTCTTCAACTAAACGAACTTTTCACGATGTTTAACTCCTTATCAGAATATTATTATTCGACCAAAGATCACCTCCTTGATGCTATTTACTCCGCAGCTCATGGAAAACTTCATCCATACCTTATTGATCCTTCTAAACTCACCGAGGAAATTAAAAAGATACAATTACTTCTTCCAGAAGAAAATCGCCTACCACTACCTTTACAAGAAAAATATATATATACACTTTTCAATCTCTTAGAAACTCATGTTTACTACATTGACAACCAAATTAATTTTGTATTAAAGATTCCTTTAACTTCTTCTAAAAACTATAACATTTATAAAATGACTAGCATACCAAATCTCCTTGAAAACAAAACCTATACAATCATAATCCCCGAAAAACCTTTTCTTGTAGTAGACTCAGAAAAACAATCATATTTTCTCTTTGATAAACATGACTTGGATAAATGCCAAAGAACAATAAAAAATAACTATCTTTGCGAACGAAACGCGCCAATTCTTTTCACACATTCTAGTAGCGCTTGCGAATTGAATTTACTTTCAATTTTACCAAGTGAAATCAGCAATTGCAATATTCAGTTAATACAAATATACCACCCAATTTTTCTGCAGTTAGCTGACACTAACTCTTGGATTTTTGTTTCTCCAAATCCAGAAAACCTTATGATTAAATGCAAAAACTTTAACTCTCACATACAAATGAATGCAACTGGTATTCTTAAAATCCAACAAAACTGCGTAGCAAATACAAAATACCAATCCTTAAACTCTAAAACAAACTTCGAAACAAAAACCAATTTGAACTTTATTTCACCAAATCCAAATCTTCCCTTAAATATAACACTGCCACAATTTGAGAAAATTCCTAACTACGCGACAAAGTCCTTTAACATACATGATCAAATTGATGAACTTAATTCTATAAGTAAAGATATAGAAAACATAAAAAAATCACGGTTCATATATTCTAAAGTCGACCAAGAAAATAAAAATATGGTAGTCGTGTTCCTTCTTGCAATGTTCTCCGCCATACTTATGGTTATAATCAAATTACTCATGCGACATAAAAGTAAAACCTTCGTAAACACAAACAAAATATCGAATTGCTTACCATTAAAAGAAATAAAAACCTCAGATCCAGTTCAAACCATCAACGTAAAAACTCAAGAACCATAACCAATACCCACACCTCGTCTAGCTCCATCTAATCTTTCTCGTTCACTTCCGATCCCATCTTCTAAAGCCGAAACTCGCACCATTCCAAGGTACAAGTTTCGTTCTTAAGGGGGGAGGTGTTGTAAAGTACGCACTTCACAACCTCCAACGGTCATTTCTCATGCCCTTTCATGACCCCATCCATCCATTCAACTCCACTTCAAATTCCCATGGTCATCATTTCCTTTGATTGACCAATATCAATCCCACTTCAAATTCCCATGGTCATCATTTCTTTTGATTTACCAATATCCGACCTACTTAAAATTCCCATATCATCATTTCCTTTTAATTACTCACAAATTTTATCACACTCCAAAGTCGTCAACCACGCAGTCAACGATCACTCAACTTAAACCCATTCACTTTTCCAATCCGTTAAACTTCTCCAATTTCATTGCCTGCTCCATTGAAATAAAACCCATAATTCCCAGATCATCATTTTTCCATTTTTCTATATCCAACAATCAATGCACTCCCTTTCCAATACACACTCTTCAAACCCATTAAACGTGCATTGATCCCAAATTTAGTATCGCAACTACACACAGGCACACTTGTGCTGATGTTGCATCTTTTTCCTTTTTTCTTCGTGTCGGGTGACGAGCTATCAAGGCGACACTCTGTTTCTTGATTTCGAACCAGTCGGACGGTTTCTTTAAAATATTTTATATTCTATTTCTTTACTAAATCTCTTTAATTGTAAAATTAATTGTTAAGAATAACCATAAGACCTAAATATAAGCTTTTCAAAAATAAAATAAAACTTAAAGGTACAATTCAGTTACCGAAAGAAACTATTTACTTTTATTCTTTTTTTTCACTAGACACTAAAGAAAAATACACGAAAATACAGGTAAAAACCCAACTGAGAATCGTGCTTCTCAGGTAATAAAATATAGCACAACATCAGAAATAAAATAAAATAAAATGACGCCCGGGCGTCAAAAAAAATGACGCCCAGGCGTCAGAAATAAAATGACGCCCAGGCGTCAGAAATAAAATGACACCCAGGCGTCAAAAAAAAATTGACGCCCGGGCGTCAAAAATAAAATGACGCCCGGGCGTCAAAAATAAATTGACGCCCAGGCGTCAGAAATAAATTGACGCCCGGGCGTGAAAAAAAATGACGCCCGGGCGTCAAAAATAAAATGACGCCCGGGCGTCAGAAATAAATTGACGCCCAGGCGTCAAAAAAAATGACGCCCGGGCGTCAAAAATAAAATGACGCCCGGGCATCAAAAATAAAATGACGCCCAGGCGTCAAAAAAAAAGACGCCCGGGCGTCATTTTTTTTCACGCCCGGGCGTCAATTCATTTCTGACGCCTGGGCGTCATTTTATTTCTGACGCCTGGGCGTCATTTTTTTTCACGCCCGGGTGTCAATTTATTTCTGACGCCCGGGCGTCATTTTTTTTTCACGCCCGGGCGTCATTTTATTTCTGACGCCTGGGCGTCATTTTTTTTCACGCCCGGGTGTCAATTTATTTCTGACGCCTGGGCGTCATTTTTTTTTGACGCCAGGGTGTCAATTTATTTTTGACGCCCGGGCGTCGAAAATAAAATGCCGCCCAGGCGTCAGAAATAAAATAAAATAAAATGACGCCCGGGCGTCAAAAAAAATGACGCCCAGGCGTCAGAAATAAATTGACGCCCGGGCGTCAAAAAAAAAAATTGACGCCCGGGCGTCATTTTATTTCAACGCCCGGGCGTCATTTTATTTTTGACGCCCGGGCGTCATTTTTTTGACGCCTGTGCGTCAATTTATTTCTGACGCCCGGGCGTCATTTTATTTTTGACGCCCGGGCGTCATTTTTTTTTGACGCCCGGGCGTCAGAAATAAAATAAAATAAAATGATGCCCGGGCGTCAAAAAAGATGACGCCCAGGCGTCAGAAATAAAATGACGCCCAGGCGTCAGAAATAAAATGACGCCCAGGCGTCAGAAATAAAATGACACCCAGGCGTCAAAAAAAAAATTGACGCCCGGGCGTCAAAAATAAAATGACGCCTGGGCGTCAGAAATAAAATGACGCCCGGGCGTCAAAAATAAATTGACGCCCAGGCGTCAAAAAAAATGACGCCCGGGCGTCAAAAATAAAATGACGCCCGGGCGTCAGAAATAAATTGACGCCCGGGCGTGAAAAAAAAATGACGCCCGGGCGTCAAAAATAAAATGACGCCCGGGCGCCAGAAATAAATTGACGCCCAGGCGTCAAAAATAAAATGACGCCCGGGCGTCAAAAATAAAATGACGCCGGGCGTCATTTTTTTTCACGCCCGGGCGTCAATTCATTTCTGACGCCTGGGCGTCATTTAATTTCTGACGCCTGGGCGTCATTTTTTTTGACGCTCGGGCGTCATTTTATTTTCGGCGCCCGGGCGTTATTTTATTTTTGACGCCCGGGCGTTATTTTTTTTCACGCCCGGGCGTCAATTTATTTCTGACGCCTGGGCGTCATTTTTTTTGACGCCCGGGCGTCATTTTATTTTATTTTATATCTGACGCCCGGGCGGCATTTTATTTTCGACGCCCGGGCGTCAAAAATAAATTGACACCCTGGCGTCAAAAATAAAATGACGCCCGGGCGTCATTTTTTTTGACGCTTGGGCGTCAATTTATTTTTGACGCCTGGGCGTCATTTTATTTCACGCCCGGGTGTCAATTTATTTCTGACGCCTGGGCGTCAATTTATTTTTGACGCCCGGGCGTCATTTTATTTCTGACGCCCGGGCAATTTTTTTTTTTTGACGGCAGCGGAACTGCGATTCATTATAATTTGTATAAAATTTTATGAAGTTCAGTTGCCGCTTAGTGCAATATAGCTCATACAATTTCATACAAATTTGCCACGTCGTTAAGTGTAGTTCCGCTGCAGTTGTGTGCGGTCTAACCTTTAAGCTAAATCAGTATTGAAATGTTTGGTGAATTTACGCGATAACTCTGCAATAACTAATAAGCACATGAATTAACACGATGACTCTGGAATCACTAATAATCGAAATCACTGTTAAGCTTAATCAGTATTGAAATTTTTGGTGAATTTACGCAATGTGTCTCAAATCAGTTATAAACACATAATTCCAAAAAAGCTAAACCATTAACCATTATAAATTTTCAGAAGTCAGAATTGAGCAATGTTTTAGGAATTGACACAATGCCTCTTCAATCACTTTTAAGCATAATCACAGTTTAGCAACAATATCAGTACCGAAGAAAATGTTTGTCTTGAATTTTCTTAAATTGTTTTGTGTCTTGATATAACCAATTCTGAAAAAAAAAATATCAATTTTATATGTTATTTCAGTAACAGGTATTTTTGTATTGCAGTATCAATACGTTATTGCTACTTTCCAATACCTGTTACTGTATACCTGTTACCGAAATAATGACACATCCCTATTGATTGATATGATGATATGAGTAAACATTGAGATTGAGTTCTTTTAGCACAGTGCACTGTGAATAATTACAAAAAAAGTGCTAAAAGCGCAATGTAGTTCTATATTTTGTATATGTTCTTGGGGCATGTTAGAGTTGTCTATAGCCAAGTTTACAACTTCGAAAAACTTGTCCTCGCTGCAGGAAAATTGCAACAGTGAAAAAAACGCTAAAGTCACCCCAATTTTCCGACCTTTTCCCTTATAACTTTAGAAATATGCAACTTAGGAAAAAAACGTCCACTATAAACTTGTTTGTTATAAAATTGTCTACAAAACAACATCAATTTTAAATTTATGCTTGTATATTTTTGTTGCTATCTAACCATGAATTAAAAAAAAAAAATCTGAAAAACTAAGTAATTTTGAAGCACTCAAAAAATAGGTTAAAAATTGTCCAATTCTGTTAAACATTTGGAATCAAATAGTCTAGAGTATTACAAGACGAAAATCGATCCAAATCGGTCAAATATTTTTGGCAAGAAACATGATGTTAACTACAAAGTGCAACACGTAATGTTTGCATCATTGCTGTGGTCAAAGTAGGACACTTCAGTTGGCACTGATTTTTGTACACGTACTCAGAACCCTTAAGTATCATAAAATATAGTTATAATATTTACATCTTTTTTTAAGCAAATTTGGTACTGAATTTAAAAGTTTCGAAATTGTTCACGAAAAAACATAACATGCCAAGTGAACAATTCTCGGAACTTTTAAATTAAGTACCAAAGTTGCTTAATAAAAGATTTAAATATAACTATATTTTATGATAGTCAAGGGAACGTGCCAACTTAAGTGTCCTACTTTGACCACAACAGAGTCATCGAAAATGTTGATTCCGTCGAACGACGAACCGAATTTATGTATCGATACATTTTTAAGCTTTTATTTTATATTATTTATTAACGTTTTTTTATTAATTTTCGTTATCAATAAAATTAAAAAAAAAATATGATTTTTTTTTTACTTTAACCTTCCCCAGACAACATAGCTAAACCAATACTAAGGACCAGGAATCGCCACTGCATCAAATCGCACACACACTATCAAGATTTGACATTTCCCATGCATAAAGATGGAATTAAATGTTCTCATTACAATTTCGTGACGAAGTTAAAAAAGAAAACAAATATTTAAGTGTTCTTAATTGTTTAATATTTCAGTGAATGATGAAAAAAAGTAAAGATAATTTTGCGTATCTTCAAGAAACAAAAAATCCCATTAAAATAACATACAATTCGCGAGGAAAACACGTTGCTGCAAAATTATTTTTCTTCGTCCCCTAGTGAAATATTCAGAATAGATCCTCGTTGCTGTGTGTGGATTAATTTTGGATTGTAATTTTTTTACTTGATTACGCGCACAATTGTTTTTGATGTTTTTCAATTATCAGACGAAATATATTTGCTTTCAAATTATCAAAACAACGCGAAAATAAAATACATTTTAATATTTGCTTAGCGCGCACTACTTCTTAGTTTTTGTGCGACAACAAAATTCCTGTCAAATTGCACTCACACAATCACAAAAAAAAATCGACTTTTTTATGAATTGCTTACAAAAAGAAAAAAATTTTAATGAAATCGACTTCAAATGGTTGTAAGGAATTCGACATTAGTCACTTAAATGAAGAGGTCGTTTTTTTATCATTTCTCCTGTTTAAGTTTTTGATGAGTACAGAGATGATCCGCAACAAAAATAAAGGTTAGCATGAACACACCCTTTATTAGATTTAGAAAGAACAAACGTTTCGCTTATTATGTTCGTTAGAGTGTGAAAACTATGAATTTTCATATAAATTTTTGTTTGATGTACCAGGCGCCCATGCTGTCGAAGCAGGTACCTTTATTGTCTACTTGTATAAACTCACTTCTGCTTCAACTACCACTACACCAAATGAACCACTGTAGTGGTAATTTCTGCTTTCTATTTTGCTCCTGAAACTTAATATAACTAATACCTTTGCTGATCCCTGAAAAAAAAAGATGTTGGCCTCATACTTTCGCCTAAGTGTATTTGGATAATGTGTAAAAGGAATAAAAACAAAAACTACGCGCCAATAAAAGAAGAATAACCACACCACTACAAAATTTTCATTAATGCACCATCCCAGCGGGAAAAAATCAAAAATTCATTGAGGAAAAATCAGCTTTTTCCTTGAGGAATGGAAGCTACACCGTCCACTTTTCAGCTGATTCCTTTGATGAAATTAACATGGGCATGTCCTAGGCGGGAAGCACATGCTGAAAATCCGATGAAAATTCACCAAGAAAATCACTGCTTCGTTGGAAGTTGTTTATTCACCAACCCAGGTGATGAAAAACATGGTGGTTGCATAATCTCTGAATTAACTAAATAAATGTATGTGGTTTATTCATCGGTTCAATATTTTCGATGAAAAAGGTAATGAAAATTCAGTTGTCAAATCACAAAATAAGTGGTAGTTGTTTATTCATCAAATAGTCCATTCAATATGAAAAATGTGAAGAAAATTATATAAATAATGAATTCATTAATTCTGTTGTGTTGTGAATTTGTGAATGGTTAATTAAAATATTGAAGTAAAACTTTAAATCAAAGTGAAATCACTAGTTCAGTTTGTTGGTTAATCACCACTTCACTTATTTGAAGTGGTGAATAACCAACAACCTGAAATACAATGAGACAATCTGATATTTCCTCATTTTCATGGAAATTCACAAGTCCTGTTATAAAATTTACTGTAGTAGACAATGTGAACACAGAGAACACAAAAAAAATCAATTTCGATCAAAACACACAATGGCGGTGCACACTTTACAAAGCATATGAGTGGACGTAGACGATGAACTGATGAACTTCTACATGACTTTTCAACAGTTTTTTCATCTTATAATTTTCCATATCAAAAGCGACGACAGAAAGGGTTGTTTTCTAAACACAAAGCAGAAAGTGGGTTCAAATCTATGATCTGAGGAAACTTTGCATGGCTGTTCACTTACTAAATCATTACATGTCGTTTCCTGTTATTATCTGGCTAGTGAATTGATTGCTGTTGTTTTGTTGTTTTCTACACACAAAACAAAAAGTGGGTTCAAATCTATGAACTGAGGAAACCTCGCATGACTCTTCACTCACTAAATCATTGCATGTCGTTTCCTTTTATAATGTGGCTAGTGAATTGATTGAAGAATTCAGCTATAAGATTCATTGGGGACGATATTTCCCGCTGGGAGGCGCCCATGCTGACAAAGAAAGCATATTTTCCTTCTACTGTTTTGCTTTAGGTTTCGTTTTGCAAACAATTGCCGATCTCTGTATATACCAACCAACCACTACGCACAAACAACGTAAAATTAGTCATTGGAATGTAGTGATAGTTTTTTTTTGTCTCTTTTACTGAAAGATCCGCAATTAATTTGTTGGGTATAGTAGTGTGGTTTTGTCTGCACTGTAACATTTTTGCTCTAGAGCTACAATGGAGTGCTTTTCTTTCTCCAGAATTTATGAATTTTTATAAAAATTTATGGTTGATGTACCAGCGTCCTTGCTGTTAAAGTAGGTATATTCTACTTTTTACTTCTAAAATCTTATTTCCTCTGCTACAACTAACCACTACACCAAACAAAATCACTTGTATTGGTAACTTGCTTTCTATTTTGATCTCCCAAAACTTATATAACTAATACTGAATCGCTAAAAAATAAGAACAGATGATGTTGGGGCTCACACACGCTTTTGTATATGGTCGTTATATTTATAAAAGCAATAGAAAATGAACACACCCAAGAAAAAAAAAGAAGTACTACCACACTTGTGGTTGCTGTATAGTAATGGCAATGAACGCACTTTTTCAACACGAAATTTAAGCAAATTAGTGGCAGAATATACGTGACTTACTTTGGTTTACATAAAACATTTTACATGTCAACTTCAATGTATGGTTGGTTCTTTTTTACTCGTGTTATCGAAGCTAAAATTTTATAGCAATTTTTTTTGGCGCACCAGGTGCGAAAGTTGAAAAGAAAGCATATTTTTCTCCTGCTATTTTGATTTAGATTTCATTTTTGATTGCCCATCTCTATATTGATGATATATGTATACCAATTCATTCTCCTGTTTTAGATTTTGATGAGTAAAGATCCAATGAACACACACTTTCTCAGATTTAGAAAGAACAAACCGCTTTGCGTTATCGATGTTGATTAAAGAATTGTCATACAAATTTTAGCTTGATGTATCAAGCGTTCATAATGTCGAAGCAGGTACATTATATTCTTCTTCTTTAAAATTCTTCTACTTCAACTAACCACTACACCAAACGAAACCACTTGCAGTGGTAATTTCTGCTTTCTATTTTGAGCTCCATCTCTTTAAACTTATACTAATACTAATACTTATACTAATGGTTATAAAACTAATTAATACTTCTTATGATATTTTTCTTTAGGTTTCGTTTTGATACCAACCAACAAACATAATCACTTGCAGGTAGTGAAAGTTTTTGTCGTCTTATTTCGTTTAAATTTCACCAGGCGCCCAGGAATCTCAGAAATTCAGCAAGTAGACAACCTCCAACCAAACGAAAGCTAAATGTGATACATCTGACGTTGTAAGCTTTGTGTGCACCCATGAATATGCAAATATGACGCAACAACAACCAAATGACAATCCAATCACTCAAAATGAAAGTGCACCAACAACAATGCACCAATATAATCTAAGAGAAAGAGTAACAAACAACACCCATCAAACGTCAGTCTAATCCCGTGATCAGGAACAGTGTAATTTCTTCGAAACGTCGGGAATAAGAAAATATAATACATATTTCTAAATATTTACGCGGTAAGTTCCAAAAATCTTAAAAAAGTTACAAATATAATCTAGAGCCCAAAAAATCAAAAAAATTTAAATTTCACCAAGTGCCCAGGAATATCAGAAATTCAGCAAGTCGACAATTCTCCAACCAACACAAAATATGATCAAGAGCCCAAAAAATCGAAAATTTCACCAGGCGCCCATCTCAGAAATTCAGCAAGTAGACAAACCAACCCTCCAACCAACACCAAATACCAACAAATTTTAAATTTCACCAGGCGCCGCCCAGAAATTCAGCAAGTAGACAACCTCCAACCTGCCCAGAATCTCAGAAATTCACCAGGCGCCCAGGAATCTCAGAAATTCAGCAAGTAGACAACCCTCCAACCAACACCAAATATGAACAAGAGCCCAAAAAAGCAAACATTTTTAAATTTTACCAGGCGCCCAGGAATCTCAACCTTCAACCAACACCAAATATAAAAAAATCAATAATCAAAAAATTTTAAATTTCACCAGGCGCCCAGGAATCTCAGAAATTCAGCAAATGAAAACCTTCCAACCAACACCAAATATGATCAAGAGCCCAAAAAATCAACCATTTTTAAAATTCACCAGGCGCACAGGAATCTCAGAAATTCAGCAAGTAGACAACATCCAACCAACACCAAATATAATCTAGAGCCAAAATGTCAAAAAAAAATTAATTTTCACCAGGCGCCCAGGAATCCAACCAACCCCAAATACATATTTCTAAATATTTACGCGGTAAGTTCCAAAAATCTTAAAAAAGTTACAAATATAATCTAGAGCCCAAAAAATCAAAAAAATTTAAATTTCACCAAGCGCCCAGGAATATCAGAAATTCAGCAAGTCGACAATTCTCCAACCAACACAAAATATGATCAAGAGCCCAAAAAATCGAAAATTTCACCAGGCGCCCATCTCAGAAATTCTAGGCGCCCAGGAATCTCAGGAAATCAGCAAGTAGACAACCCTCCAACCAACATCAAATATGATCAAGAGCCCAAAAAAGCAAAAAATTTTAAATTTCACCAGGCGCCCATGAATATCAGAAATTCAGCAAGTAGACAACCTCACCAAATATAATCTAGAGCCCAAAAAATCAAAAATTTTTTTATTTCACCAGCCGCCCAGGAATCTCAGAAATTCAGCAACACCAACTATGATCAAGAACCCACAAAATTTAAATTTTTTAAATATCACCAGGCGCCCAGGAATCTCAGAAATTCAGCAAGTAGAAAACCTTCAACCAACACCAAATATAATCTAGAGCCCAAAAAATCAAAAAAATTTAAATTTCACCAGCCGCCCAGGAATCTCAGAAATTCAGCAAGTAGACAACCCCCTCCAAACAACACCAAATATGATGAGAAGCCCATAAAAACAAAAGTTTTTAAATTTCACCAGGCGCCCAGGAATCTCAGAAATTCAGCAAGTAGACAACCTCCGACCAACACCAAATATGAACAAGAGCCCAAAAAAGCAAACATTTTTAAATTTTACCAGGCGCCCAGGAATCTCAACCTCCAACCAACACCAAATATAATCTAGAGCCCAAAAAATCAAAAAATTTTAAATTTCACCAGGCGCCCAGGAATCTCAGAAATTCAGCAAAAGAAAACCTTCCAACCAACACCAAATATGATCAAGAGCCCAAAAAATCATACATTTTTAAAATTCACCAGGCGCACAGGAATCTCAGAAATTCAGCAAGTAGACAACATCCAACCAACACCAAATATAATCTAGAGCCAAAATGTCAAAAAAATTTAATTTTCACCAGGCGCCCAGGAATCTAACCAACCCCAAATATGATCAAGATCCCAAAAAATTTTAAATTTCACCAGGCGCCCAAGAATCTCAGAAATTCAGCAAGAAGATAACCTCCAACCAACACCAAATATAATCTAGAGCCCAAGAAGTCAAACATTTTAAAATTTAACCAGGCGCCCAGGAATCTCAGGAAATCAGCAAGTAGACAACCCTCCAACCAACACCAAATATGATCAAGAGCCCAAAAAAGCAAAAAATTTTAAATTTCACCAGGCACCCATGAATCTCAGAAATTCAGCATGTAGACAACCTCACCAAATATAATCTAGAGCCCAAAAAATCAAAAATTTTTATATTTCACCAGGTGCCCAGGAATCTCAGAAATTCAGCATCACCAACACCAACTATGATCAAGAGCCCACAAAATTTAAATTTTTTAAATAATCTAGAGCCCAAAAAATCAAAAATTTTAAAATATAACCAGGCGCCCAGGAATCTCAGGAAATCAGCAAGTAGACAACCCTCCAACCAACCAACACCAAATATGATCAAGAGCAAAAAATCAAAAATTTTTAAATTTCACCAGGCGCCCAGGAATCTCAGAAATTCAGCAAGTACAACCCTACAACCAACACCAAATATAATCTTGAGCCCAAAAAATCAAAAATGTTTATATTTCACCAGACGCCTCCAACCAACACCAAATATGATGTAGAGCCCAAAAAATCAAAAATTTTAAAATTTAACCAGGCGCCCAGGAATCTGAGAAAAACAGCAAGTAGACAACCCTCCAACCAACTCCAAATTTGATCTATACCCCAAAAAAATCTAATATTTTTGATTTTCTACTTTTAACTTCTTAAAACTTATTTCCTCTGCTTCAACTAACCACTACACCAATCGAAATCACTTAGGTAGCTTTTGCTTTATGTTTTGAAAAGAAGTACGACCACACCCAAGAAAAGAAGTACAACTACACCACTACATGTATCTGTTTCTTTTGATTGCTGTATAGTGATGGACAATGAATGTCATTTTCAACACGAAATTTAAGGAAATTATTAGGGGAATATACTACCTGCTATGCCAGCTTGCTCGCCTGGTGGATCAGGGAATATTTAAATTCACTTTCATACAAAAATTCTTTTGTGAGGCTTGTTGGCTCAGATCTTAATTTTCGATATAATTGAGGCATCAAAATACAACAAATTTTCTTGCGTTTAATAAATTTTGTCTTTTGTTTGAAATACCTACTATTTTCATTATAAGTTAAAGCCTAGTACGCTGCTGATGTGAAACGAAATTTTCCTGTGGTCTCCAAAAAGACAACGAAAGCTTAAACACAGCATACAAATATTCAGGGAGAGTTTCACACATTGCAAATAAATAAAATAAAATTTAACGAAAAAATCAAAGGGAAGCCATGTTGTAATGAAAGAAACAAGAATTAAAACACACAAAGAAACCCCAATGTCATTTTCCGCGCACAATTAATGGTCCGGGCAATTAATTCTGTGCAAAAAGAGAGTGGAGACCATTTCGCTAAATCTAATTTATCAATTTACAACCATAATATTTAATTTAAAAACGTGCTTTTTTATTTTTCAAAGCCTATAACTCTATTAAATTATATGAACATCTAAAAATCTTTTATAAAAACATTTCAGTCTTTTAGATCGGAGCTTAATTTTCCGAGTTATAGACAAATTTGTGCAGTTCATTGGTCAATTTTTCAAAAAAATTTCATTTCTTTCACTAAACTGTATAATTTTCTAAGTGTCAACTATTCTGGTTATTGGTTTTTATATACAAAATGGGATGCTGCATTTGTTTTAGTTCGAAAAACTTGTGAGCCAATTTTCTTGTTTTCGCTCCGTTTAGGAGTTATAACGGTTTTTCTGATTAAAAGTCAAGTTGCATTTAACTGCCTCTATCTTCACTGAACCCCAACAGATTCTTGAAAAGTTTTGTTTATTCAATCTAGAATTCTTAACTGTTTAATCCTCGTCTATAACTTTTTGATCTGCGGTTATCTGTTTTCCCACAATTAATTAGCGAACGCAAGTTTCAAGTTTTTACAGCGTTTTTTTTTTCATTTCGATGCCATTTTATTCAAAAAAAAAAAAATTTTTTTAAAAAAAAAAGTTTCAGGGAAACTTGAAGATTAAAAAAAAAAACAGTTCTATGGAATGTTTACCGTTACAAACAGTTTTTTTGGAAAATAAGATGCACTACTGGATCGCACTTCAGACATAAGAAAGTACAAAATTAGCACAAAAATCCAATTGTTGAATAGTGTGAATGAAGTCAAAAATTATTTCTTCTCTTATTCACCTTTTTTATAAAAAATTTATTTTTGCAAAATATTTGGAATAAATTATATAGGTACCTACTTTTAAGAAGGACCTGTGTGCAAAATGATCTTAGACGTTTACGTGATAGCTATGCGGGAATAACCCAAAACTTCAACAAAAAAGACGCAAAAATCGTGTTTCCGTTCTGTTTTGAGTCAATTTCAAATTTTAACACCCAAAACCCCTACCTGCATTCGCGCCTGAATTAATGCTCTTTTTCCAAAACGTAAAAATGCAAAAAAAAGCTTGCTTTGTTGTTCACAGAACATTTATAGTTAGTTCCTACCGGTGACCGAAATTTCATTCAATATTTTTTTATGATGGACCGGCTGGGCGCCTGTTGCATCACAAAGAAAGCATATTCTCCATCTTCTATTTTGCATAAGGTCGAAATCTAAATCGAATTTTGTAGCCAATTTACACATCTCTATAAACCTTTGAGAATATATAATACGGAGTGCTCGTTTACATTCCAAAAACGTAACCATCATAGGGGGCGCGGTAATCTAGGCGGTAATTCAATTTTCAATATATGTATAGAGGGTTTTTACAACAACACCGTCATGGCTGCTAGCTGTCAAAATACCCTCTCTATGTTGAATCGCCCCTATCACAGGCTTAAGTAACTACAGTCACAATGCATTATAGGCCAGTCGAATTGTAATTTGAAATACAAACAATTAAATAGTGTATTTTTTTTCTTTTAATCGTTAGAGGGGTTCGAAGGAGTGTTCAGTACGGTTTTCGACCGCCTAGCTCTTTTGCGTTAGCCGCCATTTTGAATTTTCGGAAAATCGGTTTTTGTTAAATAACTTGCTTATTTTCAACTTTTGAATAAAAATGCGCTTAACAAAAGTTGTTTCAAATTTAATTATCTACAACTTTGGTGAAAACAATTATTTGTCTAAGATTGATAGTTTTCGATATAATCTGGAAATTGTGATTTCGATCGGTTATTTATAGGTTAAACGCAATAGAGGATATTTTTGTATAAAAACAAAAGGATAACATTTTTTTTTTTTTTATTTTCAATCATTCATCAATCAGTCTAAAAAAAAATTCGACCTCCTATCTCTTCAACTTTGTAGACCATTTTGAATTTAAAGCAAGTTGGTTTTTGCTAAACAAATCATTCACGAACTAGTTTTATGTTGTTATATGCGTAGTTATACTTTTGATTAAAATTGATAATTTTCTATTTCAGTCTGAAAATCAAGTTATCCGAACTAAGCCTAAGCGCTCACATGCAACTAATTTGGGGTGATCGTTTAGTTTGTGTCAAAACACAACTGTTCAGTTGCTTTAATCGGTGACTGAATAGTTTCTGCATGTGCGCGGACACTAATATAAGAGCATGGGATAGGTTAGGTTAGGTTAAAGTGGTCAGGAAAACGGCTGACACACTAAGACCATAATTAGGTCCGTTGTGATACCACATGATAGGAATGAGGAGATTATCCACATTACGAAAACCATTCGGAGCTTTTTATGAAGCGAGAGAGACAGTGTATGTCTGTATTAGCCAGATCGCTTGGATCATTGAAAAAGTAGTCCCCCAGAAGGAGTCTGCGCCTCTGTGAAAGAGCAGGACATGTGCAGAGGAGGTGAGGAATTGTTTCCTCCTCCTCTTCGTCCATGCAACTTCTACAGAAGTCATTTGAGAAAACGCCAAGTCTTGTGGCGTCTTTTCCTATAAGGCAGTGTCCTGTTATGACACCTATTACGGAGCTAATTTGTGATCTGCTAAGTGATAGCAAACTTTTAGAGCGCCTAGGGTCTAGCGATGGCCAGATTTCTTTTGTGGCCAGACATGTAGTAAGGTTTGTCCATCTAGAGTTTGCTTTCCTTGCAGAGTTTTGTTTTAGCAAAAGTTTACACGTAGCGATCGGTATACCTATGTTCCACCTGTTAGGCAAAACGGGAATTAGAGTTCCATTTCTGGCAAGTTCATCGGCTTTACAATTTCCCGGAATATCTCTATGGCCCGGCACCCAAAGAAGGTGAATATTAAACTGTTCCGTCATCTCTTCAAGAGACGATCGACAGTTTTGGGCCGTAACGGAGTTGGTAGAGACAGAGTTGAGAGATTTAAGTGCTGCTTGACTATCTGAGAAGATGCGTATATCCGATGTTGATATCACGTTTTCTCTCAGCCAAGACAGAGCTTCTTTAATTGCCAGGATTTCCGCTTGGAATACGCTACAGTGGTTAGGGAGCCGGAAGGAGAGACTTAAATTAAGTCTGTCTGAGTACACTCCGCCACCCACTCCTTCCTCAGTTTTCGACCCATCAGTATAAAAATGAACTGAATCACCTTTGAGAGGGTCCCCAACGTCCCAAGATTCTCTTGAGGGTATAGTGACCTGGAAACTTTTGTCGAAATTTAGTTTGGATGTGGTGTAGTCGGAATGACAAGGAATAGATTCATATAAGTCTAGAATTTTAGTATGACCGATAGAGTTGTTGGTCCATTGAGAAATGGCTTTAAGGCGGACGGCTGTGTTTGCAGCCATATGCTTGCCATATATATCGAGGGGTGTGAGCCTGAGGAGTATGTCTAGTGCAGCTGGTGTCGAGCGGAGAGCTCCACTTATGCACATACTTGCTGATCTCTGGACCTTGCTCAGCTGGTCACAGTACGTAACTTTATCTAGAGCAGTCCACCAAATTGTTACCCCATAAGTGAGAATCGGTCTTACGACCGCAGTGTAGAGCCAGTGAGTTATGGCAGGGGATAGACCCCATTTAGTACCTATAGCTTTTTTACAGGAGAATAAAGCAACAGTGACTTTTTTAATTCTCTCTTGAATATTAGGTTTCCAACTTAGTTTTTTATCCAGTATGAGACCTAAATATTTGGCTTCATCTGAAAAGGAAAGTGGAACACCATTAATTGTTGGAGGATTTATCTGTGGAATTTTATATTTCCTTGTGAAGAGGACAAGTTCTGTTTTGCGGGGGTTTACACCTAGCTCACAACGTTCTGCCTATTTTATTAGCTTGTTAAGAGCGGTTTGAAGAAGTTCTGTAAGAACCTGGGGGTGTTTCCCTGATATAGCTATTGCAACATCATCGGCATACGCAATCACTTTGAATCCTTCACCCTCCAGGACAGTCAGTAAGTCATTTATGACCAAGTTCCATAGAAGTGGTGAAAGGACCCCACCTTGTGGTGTGCCTCTAGTGACAGATCTTCTAGTGGAATAGCCTCCCAATGCAGAGTTGATGACCCTACTTCCCAACATATGGTCTATCAACTTAATCAGTAGGCCGTCCACCTTCAAATTTTCCAGTGCTCCTACTATTGCACGGCCGCTGACGTTGTTAAAGGCGCCTTCTTTATCAAGGAAAGCCGCAAGCGTGTACTCCTTATGGTGCAGGGAGTATTCGATAGATCTAACTAAGGTGTGAAGAGCAGTTTCCACCGATTTTCCCTTACAGTAAGCGTGTTGTGCTTTAGAGATAAGGTTAAGCTCTATAGTGTCACGCAGGTGGATATCAATCAGACGTTCGAAAGTTTTAAGAATGAATGATGATAAGCTAATTGGTCTCAGGTCTTTTGGATTAATTTGGGAGTATTTTCCAGCTTTGGGTATGAAGACAACTTTTACCTCTCTCCATAATGAAGGAATATGAATGAAATTCAGACACCCATTCAGTATAGTTTCCAGTATAGGAATTATGATATCTGAGGATCTCTGAAGTTCAGCAGGTATAATGCCGTCTGGTCCCGCGGATTTATAAGGTTGGAAGCTGTCTATAGCCCATTGGAGCTTGTCCCTTGTAATCAGACCTGGTATTTGATTGACCAAGTCATGTGACTGAGTGAATTCAGTATTTGAGACAAATTGTGAGCTACCTGGGAAGTGAGTATCAAGTAGCAAATTTAGTGATTCCTCACAGGATTTGGTCCAGGAGCCATCTGCTGTTTTAAGAGAGCTTGGCATCCTTGGATTGGTAGAGAGGACTTTCCTAAGTCTGGATGCTTCTGAAGAATCTTCTATTTTGTCACAGAAGTTCCTCCAAGAAGTTCTTTTAGTTATCCTCATTTGTTTTTTATACACTTTCAGCGAGTTCTTATATACATCCCAATCTAAACTTTCTCTGGTGTATTTAGCTCTGTTGAAAAGTTTCCTACATTCTTTTCTGAGCGGTTCGAGCCCTGGCTTCCACCAATGAGGTTTCTTTTTGCCCCTAATTTTAGTAAGAGGACAGGAAGTGATCATTGATTTGTTGAGTGCATTTGTTAGATCTTGGACTTTATTATCGAGATCAGTTTTGTTCAGGGGAGGATTGAAAAGATCAGGTTTGAGTACCTTTTTAAGAGTTTCCCTATATAGGAGCCAATTTGTTTTCCGGTAGTTCCGGAAGGTAGGAGGCTTTCCAGTTTCATCATTTAGACTGAATTGAATGTATCTATGGTCTGAGAACGAGTGCTCAGAAGATACTTTCCAATCCAATATCGATTGATGAACCATATCTGAGACAAGAGTGATATCTAAGACTTCTTGTCTATTTCTAGTTACAAAAGTTGGTACGTTTCCAACATTACTCAGAAGTAGGTTAGTAGTAAGAATATAATCGAAAAGAGACTCACCTCTGTCGTTAATATCTGAACTCCCCCATACTGTATGGTGCGCGTTTGCGTCGCACCCGATAATTAGGCGTATATTCTGCCGTTCTGCATCAGCGATCAGTCTCCTTAGCTTTACACTGGGGAGAGGGCCAAGATCGTCATGGCCAAGATAGGCGGACACTATCCAGTACAACCCTTTTTCGGTTTGTAATCTGACGGCCGTTACATCTCGATCGCTATATTCAGGGAATAAAAATACATTAGTATTACATTTAGGTACTATGCAAGATCTAGGTTCACCTTTATCTGGCGCATGCAGCGTGTAATAGCCCGGAGTCCTGAGTCCTTGAACACTGGAGTTAGCAATCCATGGTTCCTGGATCAGGACAATATCTTCCCCGTTTGTGTTCAGACGCAGAAAAAGGGAGGCCGAAGCCATAATACAGTGTTGGAGATTAATCTGAATCAGCTGCAGCATTGTTACCACAGTCGGTCAGATCAACCTCCAACACCGTTTGGTCAGCGTCTTCGGCTTCAGAGGAAAATCTTAAAAGTTCTTCCTCGCTTAGAAGAACGTTGATAGGGGAGTCCACGCTCTCCATGTCGGAGAGGTCGTCGACGGAAGGAGCCTTCCTTCGGTTGGCGGATTGGGCAATACCATAGCCGGAGAAGTGTCAATGTCATCTATCTCCATCTCTGGAGTTTCGATGCCGACGACAGGATCTTCGTCTATGGCCATGTCCTGGGGGTTTTGTGGAGGGGCTTCTTGTGCAACTTCCTCATCTCTTTTATATACCTTCAAGGCGATTTTGTGGAAGCCATACCTAATCACATTTTCGGTCGACACCAGAGGAGCCAGAGATTCCTTGTTGATTACTATGATAGCAGATCTAAAGGAACCCCTGATCTCTTCTAGCTTCATGACTACCCAAATTTTTGTAGGTAGGCTAGGATTGCTGTACTGCAGCATCTGGAGTATTTCATCCTTGCTGGCTGGTTCGATCGGGATCCGGGCACGAGCTCTATGCCTGCAGGGGATATCATCCCTAATAACAGCCTCGAGACTAGCACCTGGCCAGACCTCTCCCAGTCTGCTAACAGCAAGCGTAAACAGATCACATGATCTCTGATCTGCACAGGCGATGAGCTTAACACGTCCTTGGTGCCAGCCTCCATTGTCTGTGATTGGTTGAGGTCCGGGATGCTCCCTCACTAAACTCATGAAGCCAGCTGAGAGCTTCACTATGACCTTCAACCAATTCTCAGGAGAGATCCTGCCATCTGCATTACTTCTGTCGATGACTGCAATGACAATTTTGTCCTTTAGTACGTCACTAAAGGGCAGACCTTTATTCACGTTAAGTGATTTGTCGGTGCCTTGCACCTTGGGTCGTTTAGGATCGGGGATGGTACTCCCGATGGACCGTTGACGCTTTGACGTGTAGTCTCCGCTGGTCTTTCTGAGAGCCATAATGTTCATGGCCCATTGGAGTTTGGCAGTTTGTCGCGAGTCACGATCAGCTACCGGAATGTCACCGATAGCTTTCACGATCCTCTCGGCATTCCGCCTATCTTTATGGTTGGTTTGGTTCCACCCCAACTCGGTGGAAGCAGAGCCATTTTTCATGACCCTACCACCAACGGGTTGTGGTATCTTCTTTGAGCCCAGGGGCGGTATACTTCGGCCAGCAGTGGAGGATCCGTAAGTCACGGACGCGCTGCTGGCAGAAGTACCCGCCCCTGGGTCCAAAACGTGGGAGGGGGGGTGTTGAGCTCCATCCCGTTGGAGGCAGGACCGTTGTCAGCGGCCGTGCTTCCATCGGGTTGGGGGTTTCTGTGAATACGGAGGCGGCTTAAGCAACCCAGCAGTGTTGGATCCGTAAGTCACGGACGCGCTGCCGGATGTGATATCCGTCTCCGAGCTCATCAGCGGGGGAGTGGCTTTGTTGAGCCCCATCCCAATGGAAGCAGAACTATTATTCATAGCCCCACTTCCATTGGGCTGGAGCACTTTCTTTGCAACGGGGGTCGGTATGTTCCTACCAGTAGTAAAGCTTTTAACGGCTGTAACACTGGGCGAGACACCCGACTCGAGGTTTAGCACATGTTCATTTTTTCGCCCCGATCCGGTGGAGGTAGAACCTAGCAAACGCACGCAGACCTCCAACAAATTGGAGTCTCTTCTGCGAACTCTTTTGCGGTCTGCCTCTACTACTACCACTACGGTGGGCATTTGCCAACGTACCCGAAGAGAGACCCCCACGGCCAACGGCAGTGGAGCTGCATTTTCGCAGCAGCACTGCCAATGGTCGCGGGGGGTCCCCCCAAGCACGAAGGATTTGTACTACTGGCGGGGAGGACAAAGCCCTCTTCGCCAGCAGTAGCGTCTAGCTCACGAGTCGATTCACCCCCCACGGATGACTTATCAGTCTTTCCGTGGATTGTGGTCGGCTCGCAAGACCTTCCGCACTTCGTTATACCAGGTGTACTAAGCATGGGATTCATTTAAGCAACCAAACTGTTTCGTGACTGAAAGTTGCATGTGTCCGATTAGACTAAAAGTTGCATGTGGGCGCTAAGCCTAAGAAAAGAATTCTTTTCCGCATCACCGTTGGGTTTTTATGGTGATATTCCTAGTTTTAGTATTAGTTTTTTTTTTTTGTTTGTTATTTTTTTGCTAGATTGTAATCGCGCGATTTTTTTGCAGCTATTCTTTTACTAACTAATGCTTTTAAATGTAAATATCGTGCTGCCAACCATCAGGGATTAACAGAATAGCTGCAAAAAATTCAAGTATTTGTTTAACAGTTTGTGGTACTTTACCAGATCTGGGGCCCCGATTAGTGGATTTTCACACATATTTTTTTTGTGAATGAGAATGTTATATAAGCATTTTCACGTAAATTATGAAAAATGAAATAAGGCCAGAATAGCTGCAAAAAATCGCGCGATACAATTCAAGTATTTTTTTAACAGTTTGGGGTGTTATTTCATTTACTAAAATAAAGTTTAATATGAAAAAGAAAAATTGGGGTTTTATTTCATTATTCCAAATAAAAGTCAAAACAAGTTGGGGCCTTATTTCATTTATTTTTGGGCCATTTTTTCATTTCAGTGGGTTATTATTTCATTGGGGCGTATATTAATTATGAAAAAATGAGTCTGGGGTCGACGCACACTAGTAACTTCCCATTGGTGCACTTGAAAACCATATACATATTTACCTAAGTGGTGGGTGATAGAGTATATATTATATAGTGTCATAACTTTGGGTTTTTGGATAATCAGTATATAGGTAGGTTTAGATATAGAGATACAGGGCAAAATGTGACATTGCCTATATTTTGTCCTTTTTTTCCTAACTCTTCTCGGTAAAGAGGTAGATATTAATTATATTTATTTAAGCCAATTATTTCAAAACAGACTATTGGCTAAAAAAAATACGAAAATCAGGGAAGTATACTTAAAAAAAAATAAAAAAACATGGTTTTAAAGAATATAAAAAGGCAAATTAGGTGTCATATACAAAATTTCTATTTTGTAGCGATTTTGAGTGTAAGAATTTTTCGAATTAAAACATTTTTGAAAAGTTGTTTCTTGCATCATTTTGATTTTTAGCTTTTTTAATGGTGGTTTTAAAAATCTCAACATTACACAACATTTAGGTGGTATAGGTATATATTTTTGGCAGAATTTTGAAACCGTTATCTTGGTTTGTTTTCCAAATATTTCAGTTGAAAAAAAAATTAAGAATTTTTAATAGTTTTTGTTCCAGTTTTTTTGTTCTAAAAAAACTGTTTCTTGAATTTTTTTTAAATAATTATCAGTTATTGACAACGTCACTATATGTAAAAAAAAAACAGACAGGGTTCGGAATCATTTTTTGTTCTTGATATATTTGAGACGAAAATTATTTTTCAACTGTTTTTCTTAGTTTAAAAAAAAAAATGTCTGTTGAATTTTTTTTTATTACCAATTTGGTATTGTGTAATTATGTGTAAATTAAAAAAAGCCTGAAGTGAATATCTTATTCCGTTCTCGAGATATTCCAGATAAATGACACTTAACAGCTCCTTTTTAAATTGCTGTAGTAAAAAAAACAGTTTATTGAATTCGTTAGAAAACCTTTTCAGCAAGTTATTACAATATTATCTGTAAAATAAAATTTATCCGAGGTCGATATCTTTATTCATTCTCGAGATATAGTGGACGAAAAAAGTACCCCGAACGTACGTACATACACACATACAGACATCTTGCTAAAAACGACGAATTCTGATTCTAGAGACCTCAAAACGTGAAGATATGACAAAATTTTCATTTCGACAAATCGCACCAATTACAATAACTTCCAATGGGAAGTTAAAAATACCCCAATTTGCGGCCTTATTTCATTTTTTATTTTGGGTCCTTATTTCCTGGGGCCTAATTCCGCGGAGCTGATCTTCTTTTTTTTTTTGAAGTTGGACCTAGGTGGTATGTGTGTCAGAAGTTGATCCCATAAAATCGTGCACTTGCAAATAAAATTATTCTATTCAAAATAAAACTCACCTCCATAAACCAACGTACGAAATGAGCTGCTCCACCATCGTTATATTAAGTTAAACCCCTAAACATTTTCACTGCAAACTAAATTTTACTTTTACGACGAAAAATATCTGATAAGAGGTCGAATTTTTTTTATTTAGACTCCTTATGGCCTCCTAAATGATTGAAAAAATATTGTATCCTTTTGTTTTTATACAAAAATATCCTTTATTGCGTCTAACCTATAAATAACCGATCGAAATCATAATTTCCGGATTATATCGAAAACTATCAATCTTAGACAAAAAATTGTTTTCACTTAAGTTGTACATAACTAAATTTTAAACAACTTTTGTTAAGTACATTTTTATTCAAAAGTTGAAAATAAACGAGTTATTTAACAAAAACCGATTTTCCGAAAATTCAAAATGGCGGCTAACGCGAAAGAGCTAGGCGGTCGAAAACCGTACTGAACACTCCTTATAAACCCCTCTAACGATTATAAGAAAAAAAAAATTCACTATTTAATTTTTTACATTTCAGCATTTATTTTTGTTTAATTTGACTGGGCTATTAGGGATAGGAGCGAGCACTCCATATTATATATACTCAAAGCTATATACCTACCAATACACAAACATAAACAAGATAAAAGAAAGCATATTTTCCTTCTACTATTTTTCTTCTGGTTTCGCCTTGCTACCAATTACCTATCTCTAAGCGTTCAATACACGATACAATTACTGTACCGATTATCGTACAAAAGTTGAATCGCATGCGACGATTGTATCGTGTGTGTAAACGAAAGTATCCGCTGTACCGAAATCGCATAACGAGAGAAAACAAGAGGTAGCGTGCGACTGCTGTGATGAGGATTGTACCGTTTGCTTACGTTTGTACGACCGTTGAAGCCGATGCTTCTGTTTTCGCTGCTAGTAAGTAAACAAATATGAATGAGAAAAATGGTTTCAATAGAAGACAAAGAATTCTGGTTGAGATGTATTGAAATTTACAGGTCGATATCTTGCTTGTGGAATGTGTACATCCCCGAATATAGGAACAACTTTTTTGACAGTTGATGGAATCGCGAGTTAATCGTAAGGTGTGTGTGCTCACGTGCGATATCGCTACCGATATCCGTACAACTCAAATCGGTACGATGGGTTGTATCGTGTATTGAACGCTTATAATGATGATATATACCAACCACTACACACAAACAACATAATTTTATGTTCAAATGAAGGGTGGCGTAACGACTACAATTATTGGCACCCCAAATTTTTGACCCAACTATTGGCACCCCATGATTCAACAGTTATTTTCTCAGTAACCCGTTGTCGAAATAAGTCAATTTATTTTATATTTTGAATTCAAACATTTTTCTCATATTTCTCTGTTTTTAGTTTGAAGACATTTTTTTTAAACTCTAAGTGAAACTTTAAGTGAAAGTAAAAACGCATTGAAAAAAAAATTAAAAATCTTCGAAATTTCCATTGTTTTGGTTAAGGACATACAATTTTGTAAGTGTTATTTTAACTGCTAACTTTTATATTTTGTAATTATTTCTTTTTTTAATTTATTAATAATACATTAAATAAGCCGTTTTGAAATATAACTTGCTAAAAAAGTAATTGTTTTATTAATAAAAATGGTGCCAATAATTAGATCAAAAAAAAACTAGGGTTCAATTATTGGCAGGGGGTGCCGATAATTACATCGTATGCAGCTACAATGATTGGCACTGCCAATAATTGTACTTATATGAGTGTCAATAGTTGTCTAATTCAACCGTTATTGATTTCAGTTTGATTAAAATGCCGGAATACCATATTAAATGTTTAAAAGCACTCATTGTAACGTATCTTCCAAATTCTTCTTGTAAGGTTTGTTTGAAAAAAAAGACAGCAGCGTGTTAAATGCTATAATATTGGTTGACGAAAAATTCAGTTCATCTTTTAAAAAATAGGTACATATATTTTACTTAACTTGATTTACTTAATCAGCAATAAATTAAAAACTAAAATTAGTTTGTTTCCATTAAAAATAGGTAGGTACCTACTATATGAAAGTAATTATTCAATTATTTCAATTAATTTAATTTTCAAAAATAAGTTAAAAACTAATTTTGGTCCATTCCTTTAAAATAAATAATTTATTTAGCAGTGTTTCCCCACCCTATAACTTTTTTTATGCCGATAGCGGGTTTTCCGCAATTTATTTTGACTTTGATATCATTTTTTTTTTGTAACAAAAACAATGATATCGTTACTAATTATCTCTTTTTCCTTTTCTTGTGATCCCCAATTCGTTTTCTAAACGACAACTTATATTTTGTTGACAAAAAATAAATTTAAAATTATCAACAAAATAAAACGAAAAAAAGGAAATGCAGAAAAGTTTGAAAATTTGCTAACGGAATAAAAGCTACGTCTAAGCTACTGAGTGCTTAAAAGATCTAACGTTTATAAGAAATAGTTAACTGTTAAGAATCCTTTTTTATCCAACATTAAAATTTTATTGAATTTCCTTTTTTTTTTCAATTTTAATAATTTTAAATGTTTTTTTTTTTGCTAAAAAAAATATAAGGTAGCCTAAAGATTACAAATTGGGATTTAATAAAAAAAAGAAAAAAATAACGAGTTTTTGTAAAAAACTGTACCTATAAAATACAAAAAACGGCCTGAAAATACAGATAAAACGGGTTTAAATTAATTGCGCCGTACGGTGAGCAAAAGCTACTAACTGTTCTTGTTCAAATACAATGGTTGGTTTCAAGACTGAAGTTCGTAAAATAAATGCTGGTGTCCCCCAAGGCTCTGTTTTGTCTCCAACTCTTTTTTTCATTTTTATCAATGATCTTTTTTTTCCGAAACCACTAATCCACTTAACTGTTTTGCTGATGATAGCGCCCTCAGCTTTTCCTATTCATTTCCTGATTAAATTCCTTGTTCTTCGAATATGGAATAACAACGGCAATATTAGGGTGTTTCATTTTGTAAGGAAAAAAATAAGATGTAGTTTCTTTGCCGAAGTCGCCTACGCCCTGAGTCTTTACGATGAAAAAGATATTTCAGCCAAATTTCAAGAACATTGGTTGATGTTTAGAGGTTGCACACTTTGATCATTTTTCTAAAAGAGGCAAAAAAACGATTTTACAATGTTAATCGCTTTTATTGGGAGAACTAAATTCACAAAATTGAAAAATATTGAAACTTTACACCATGAGCATAACATTTGTATGATGAGAATAAACATTTTGTTTATATTAATCAAATTTGAACTAGGAAATACCGTTTTTGTTCGCTTGGTGAAGACTTTCTTGTGATACTCTACTTTCATCAATAATATTTGTTTTTGTTTTTCGTCCCTGGCTGGTTTGTTAAACTTTGTATGCAATTACTATTTCTGTGGTATCATTTACCACTTTTAAAGCGTCACATGTTTCGTTGAAGAATCACTTCCATATTATTTAACTTAATGGAGTCCAAACAATGGTTTGTAACGAAATTGATCATGTATTTTCTATTTAAAACTATTTCTTACCCTTTAATAGTTTCACTTCCTTTTTCCTTGCAGGTTTGATTTCTAAAATTTTAGTCATATTCCCATTATCATCAGCTTAATGATGATGCACCGTTTTGATCTGACAGATATCAAACGGAAAGCAAACAATAAAAACGTTTTTCCGTCCCCTTTAGATAAGTCGTATATTTTAGATGATGTAGTATCAAAAGGCATACCCAACCCATGACATTGTCATGTACCCCAGGTCAGTTCATATTACTACTTCTGCCATCTGCTCACACCAGTGCATTTCAGGGCAACAAGGAGTATGCCAAGCTAATAATGTTCAAAATCTTAGCGAGTCACTATAGAAATTTAACTCTTTATTAAACACAATTCTGACAGACCCTCTCTCATTGGCCACTGAGGGCACCAATTTACTATCCCAAAGCAAGGATAAATGAGAAGGATTTTTAAAAACTGAGATTTAGTTTTTCCTTTCCATTTTCCTTCTATTGATCATGAAAAACGAATAAGTACAAAAAACTACATTATTTCATATTCCACTAGTTTTATAAAAAAGTGATCAAAATGTGCAACCTCTAAACATTACCCAATCTTCATGAAATTTGGTATATATTTCTTTTACATCGCTTAGACTCGGGGCGTGAGCGAATTCATATGAAAATCACAACTTTGGAAAAATGAAACACCCTAGGCAATATATGTTGAGCTCATTAAATTCCGACCTAAATAGCATCGTCAGGGTATTAATAATCGTGTTGGATTTAATTTTTATTAAACCCAGAGCTGTTTTTTGTCTTTAAAGCGGAATATTCCCCCTATGCCACTGTTCATCATGGATGGCAGAAACTGAAATGCTGTCAATTCTTGGTATGTGTATTACTGACCACCTTTTGTGGAATGACCACATATTCAATATTGCTAACATAATATGTCCTAAACTAGAATACAATTCTTATATATGGTTTGGTGTATCAAAAACATCTTTGCTCCTACTAGACAGAATCCAGACTAGAGCTTTAAGGCTGATAAGTGCCAGAGCAATTTTCTAAACAATTGTTTCTTTGGAACATCGTCGAAACGTCTCTTACCTATCACTGTTTTATCGTTACTTCTTTAAACAATGTTCTAGTGAAATAGCTAGTTCCTTTCCCCCATACAAAAATTTCACCGTAGTACTCGTGCCACGTGGAATGCTTATCAGTATACTCCTGAGTCAAAATTCGAACGTACAGTTAAGTACAGAGATTCATTCTTAAGCCGAATGACACGAATGTGGAATTCCTTAGCCGACTCTATTTTTCCTCCCCATTTCAATGTCCAGACATTTAAGATGAATCTATGTACATCGGTTTCTCCTACGCAATCCTCGCACTGTGGTAAACCAACATTTGGTAGTCATAATCCCCTGAGTGCGCGTTAATTTATAAAAAAAAAAGTTGTGCAAAGTTTAATCCGGTTAAAAGAAAGAAGACCAAAAATAATAAAAACTGTTATAAGTCGAAAAGGTAGAGAAAACGAGAAAATTTACTCTTAATTTTGTCGACTTTAAATGACCTCAAAAACCCATAATTTTCGTCTAGGCCGGTGACTGTGGAAAACCCTGTAAATTTATTTATTAACTTATAAATACTTTATTTATTTCTTATTTTTAATTTAAAATAAATTGTTCTTAAATCATAAAAATGAAATTATAAACCATTTATTAAAACATCATATTCTTGTATTTTAAAGAGTGCCAATAATTGTAGTGCCTGGGTACCAATAATTATATCCGGGTGCCAATAATTGTAGTTTTTGGTAAGCTTTTTTTAAATTGGCATTATAAATATATTTCAAATAATTAAATCTGTATTTATAAAACTTAATCAATGCGGAATTTAATAAAGAATACTATAGTATAAAACATACTCAAATTACTCTACAAATAAATATGTTATAGTTGATCAAAGTTGAAATTTCCCTAGGGGTGCCAATAATTGTAGTCGTTACGCAAGTTTTTTTTTTTTTTTTTCTCCTGTTCAAGTTTTTGATGAGTACAGATGATCCGCAACAAAAACAAAGGTTAACACGAACACACCCTTTTTCAGATTTAGCAAACTCCGCTTATTATAGGCGTTTTTCTTTTTTAGTTTAGAGCAGAGCCTGAACTGTCAAACAAAAAATTGTGTTTCTTTTTTACCTCTGACCGTTCAGAGCTTCAAATTTGTGTTTCTTTTTTAGTTCTGAACGTGTTCTGAGCTTGTTCAGAGTGCGCTCTATGAGCTCAGAATAAAATAACTGAGCAGACCCAGTTGAATGCTGAACACAAGCATTTGATAGGTGAAATTGAAAAAAAAAAAAAGTGACAGTTTAGTGTTCAGGTGTGTTTCAAAAATAATTCTGAGCGCTCAGAACCAGAACACGCTTTGTTCAGAGGATGTTCAGAGCATGCTCGATATGCTCGGACTCTGTTCAGAACTCTTTTCTGAGCTAAAAAAGAAAAACGTCTTATGTTCTTCAGTGGGTGAAAATTATGAATTTTCATATAAATTTTTTGTTTGATGTACCAGGCGCCCATGCTGTCGAAGCAGGTATATTGTCTACTTGTATAAACTGATTTCTGCTTCAACTAAACAATACACTAAACGAACGAAAAAAAAAGATGTTGGCCTCCCACTCTCGCCTTAGTATTTGAATAATGTGTAGAAGGAATAAAAACAAAAACTACGCGCCAATAAAAAAAGAATAACCACACCACCACAATTTTTTTTTAATGCACCAGGCGCCCATGCTGACAAAGAAAGCATATTTTCCTTCTATTGTTTTGCTTTAGATTTCGTTTTGCAAACAATTGCCGATCTCTCTATATACCAACCAACCACTACGCATAAACAACGTAAAATATTAGTCATTCGAATGTGTGATAGTGTTTTTTGTCTCTTTTACTTTCTGATGATCACAATGATTGATCCGCAATTAATTTGTTGGGTATAGTGGTGTCGGTGTGGTCTCGTCTACACTGTACAATTTTTGCTCTAGAGCTTCAATGGGGTGCTTTTTTTTCTTCCGAACTTATGCATTTTCATACAAATTTATGGTTGATGTACCAGTCGCCCATGCTGTTAAAGTAGGTATGTTCTACTTCTTACTCCTTAAATCTTATTTCCTCTGCTTCAACTAACCACTACACCAATCGAAATCACTTGGGTAACTTTTGCTTTGTTTTGAAAAGAAGTACAACCACACCCAAGAAAAGAAGTACAACTACACCACTACATGCATCTGTTTCTTTTGATTGCTGTATCGTGATGGACAATGAATGTACTTTTTCAACACGAAATTTAAGCAAATTATTAGAAGAAAATACCTGCTATGACAGCATGGTCACCTGGTAGATCAGTGGCCTGATTAAGGAATACGAAGCGAATCATTTTAGGTGGCGAAAATGAGATTTGGTATGACTGCTTTCGCTTTCGTCGCTGTCGTTTAACATTCGCCCCATTTTCGAAATCGAAAACAAGTGTGAAAAGGCATTTCAATTTTTAACGCGTCAATTTCCGATAGGTTTTTTCTGGCGGATTGGTGTATCGACACTGTCGAAAGTGGTATTTTGTTGTTTTCATTAAAATAAACAAAAATGGGAGTTTTACTATTATTTTTTAATTAAAACAAAGTAACGAAATAAACAATAATATTTTTCTAGATAAACTTGCAGGAACCAAAGTCAGCAACACACAAACCAGCAACAATTTTCCACGGTCATTGAATTTACAGGAGAAAATGAAGGAGCACTCAATGCGCCCACACAACGCAGCTTTGGGAAAATATCACTGCAGTTTTATATGGTCACGGGCCTCCTACACAAAATGCATCAATGTTTTTTTGTTTGTAAAATAAAGAATAGCCCAAAGAACTTAAGTGAATGAATTGATCAACAAAATAATCAAAAAAAGACTGGGAAGTTCAAGCGGTGAAGAAGAACTTTGCAAGAATTTTCTTTTAACTCACAGATTCGAGGATTTTTATATTTCCTTAACTAAGCGTTTTATGCAAAGAATTAAAATACCTACAATATTTCGAATTTAATTTTGCATTTATACATTTAACTTCAAAGCTAAAGACAAAAAAATATGAAATCTCACAATACATGGCTGCAATAAAAAAATATTTCCTGGAAACCAGCTGTCAATTATCTGGAAATCTTGGAAGTATAATTTACGACTCGCTTCGAATTCGATAATTTATCAATACGAAGCGAGTCGAAAAGGAGATATCGAATTGAAAACGATTCGCTTCGTATTCCCTAATCAGGCCACAGGGAATTTTTAATTCACTTTTTTCATTTAAATAATTCTTTTGTGAGGCTCGTTGGCTCGCATCTTAATTTTCGACATCAATGTGAGGTATCAAAATTCGACAATGTTTCTTGTGATTTATGAATTTTGTCTTTTATTTGAAATATGTACCTGCTATTTTCATTATAAGGTAGGTATAATTTGAGTTAAATTGTAAAATGTAAATTCAAATTCAAAACAACGAACAGGAAAATATTTAAAATCAACAAAATAGCTTAATTAAATAATTTTTCTAAGAACTTTAAGACTGCTTTCACACAAGGACAATGAGTGGCCGGCAACTGAGAGTTTGTAGACGAGAAGGGCGTAAGGGAATGAAAAAAATCTCGCCTCTCACCCTTCTCGCATACAAACTAGCTAGTTTCTGGCAACTCAGTTTCCTTGTGTGAAAGCTGTCTGAGCTTTCCACTATATGAAATCATTTTAAGGTGTTGCCATTCGGAAAGTACCTATTTGATTATTATATTTATTGTTTTGCAAGAATTTTCTTTTAACTCACAGATTCGAGGATTTTTATATTTCCTTAACTAAGCATTTTATGCAAAGAATTAAAATACACTATTTCGAATTTAATTTTGCATTTATACATTTAATTTCAAAGCTAAAGACAAAAATATGAAATCTCACAATACATGTCTGCAATAAAAAAATATTTCCTGGAAACCAGCTGTCAATTATCTGGAAATCTTGGAAGTATAACTTACGACTCGCTTCGAATTCGATAATTTATCAATACGAAGCGAGTCGAAAAGGAGATATCGAATTGAAAACGATTCGCTTCGTATTCCCTAATCAGGCCACAGGGAATTTTTAATTCACTTTTTTCATTTAAATAATTCTTTTGTGAAAAGGAGATATCGAATTGAAAACGATTCGCTTCGTATTCCCTAACCAGGCCACAGGGAATTTTTAATTCACTTTTTTCATTTAAATAATTCTTTTGTGAGGCTCGTTGGCTCGCATCTTAATTTTCGATATCAATGTGAGGTATCAAAATTCGACAATGTTTCTTGTGATTTATGAATTTTGTCTTTAATTTGAAATATGTACCTGCTATTTTCATTATAAGGTAGGTATATTTTGAGTTTAATTGTAAAATGTAAATTCAAATTCAAAACAACGAACAGGAAAATATTAAAAATCAACAAAATAGCTTAGTTAAATAATTTTTCTAAGAACTTTAAGACTGCTTTCACACAAGGACAATGAGTGGCTGGCAACTGAGAGTTTTTAGGCGAGAAGGGCGTAAGGGAATGAAAAAAATCTCGCCTTTCACCCTCTTCGCATACAAACTAGCTAGTTTCTGGCAACTCAGTTTCCTTGTGTGAAAGCTGTCTGAGCTTTCCACTATATGAAATCATTTTAAGGTGTTGCCATTCGGAAAGTACCTATTTGATTATTATATTTATTGTATAAGCTTTATTATTTAACGAAACGTAATTTTGCTCCATAGGTTCATAGTGGTCTAATTAAAACACATTTTTTCAAAAGCATTCTCAATGTAAAAGCTGTGGTACACAAAAAATCGAAAGAAAAAGATTTATGAATCTGCTTAAATTTGTTGAACTTTCGATTAGAAGGCCTTTCCATGTTATAAAAGGTTTGCAAAAAATTTGTCTTGCAAAGTATGTATTCTTAGCAGAGCGGAGTCGAAAGTTTTTTTCATTTTAAAAAACATATTCATTTTATAATAGGAAGATGAAGAAATTTAAATATTAAAATATTGAAATTACTTCTGTTTTAAGTGGAGGGAATGTACTTTTTAATTGAATCATATTCATTTTATTTTGAATTGACCGTTAATCGTTTCTTTTTATATGCACAGCACATCGAATTTTGAAATTTCAGCATACAAAAGCTTTGCACAGCTTTTTAAGTTTAAATGAATTCCAATTTGTATGTTCGTTAGCCTATCTCATGATATCCAATCGCATTTCGTGCAAATTTGGTTGAAATTATTCACTCAGAAATGTGATTTTGTATGGATGGAAAATTGTATTTTTTGCAAACAAACTTTTAAATAAAGTTTCTTTGTACTTACCAATTTGTGGCCGGCTCCCTTTAAATTAACTTTTCCTCTGGGGATGCTGGGTGTTCTGAAGAGTAAAAAGCTTATTCCTTGGGAATGAACTCTCTTTATGATTTTCATTTGATTTTTTTCTAAGGGATGAATATTTTGTATTGCAAACTACGCACAAACAACGTACAATTAGTCATTCGAATGTGTGATAGTGTTTTTTGTCTCTTTTGCTTTCTGATTATCGCAATGAATGATCCGCAATTAATTTGTTGTGTATAGTGGTGTCGCTGTGATCTCGTCTACACTATACATTTTTTGCTCTAGAGCTTCAATGGGGTGCTTTTTTTTCTCCCGAACTTAGGCATTTTCATACAAATTTATGGTTGATGTACCAGTCGCCCATGCTGTTAAAGTAGGTATGTTCTACTTCTTACTTCTTAAATCTTATTTCCTCTGCTTCAACTAACCACTACACCAATCGAAATCACTTGGGTAACTTTTGCTTTGTTTTGAAAAGAAGTACAACCACACCCAAGAAAAGAAGTACAACTACACCACTACATGCATCTGTTTCTTTTGATTGCTGTATCGTGATGGACAATGAATGTACTTTTTCAACACGAAATTTAAGCAAATTATTAGGATAAAATACCTGCTATGACAGCATGGTCGCCTGGTAGATCAGTGGCCTGATTAGGGAATACGAAGCGAATCATTTTAGGTGGCGAAAATGAGATTTGGTATTACTGCTTTCGCTTTCGTCGCTGTCGTTTAACATTCGCCCTATTTTCGAAATCGAAAGCAAGTGTGAAAAGGCATTTCAATTTTTAACGCGTCAATTTCCGATAGGTTTTTTCTGGCGGATTGGTGTTTCGACACTGTCGAAAGTGGTATTTTGTTGTTTTCATTAAAATAAACAAAAATGGGAGTTTTACTATTATTTTTTAATTAAAACAAAGTAACGAAATAAACAATAATATTTTTCTAGATAAACTTGCAGGAACCAAAGTCAGCAACACACAAACCAGCAACAATTTTCCACGGTCTTTGAATTTACAGGAGAAAATGAAGGAGCACTCAATGCGCCCGCACAACGCAACTTTGGGAAAATATCACTGCAGTTTTATATGGTCACGGCCCTCCTACACAAAATGCATCAATGTTTTTTTGTTTGTAAAATAAAGAATAGCCCAAAGAACTTAAGTGAATGAATTGATCAACAAAATAATCAAAAAAAGACTGGGAAGTTCAAGCGGTGAAGAAGAACTTTGCAAGAATTTTCTTTTAACTCACAGATTCGAGGATTTTTATATTTCCTTAACTAAGCGTTTTGTGTAAAGAATTAAAATACCTACACTATTTCGAATTTAATTTTGCATTTATACATTTAATTTGAAAGCTAAAGACAAAAAAATATGAAATCTCACAATACATGGCTGCAATAAAAAAATATTTCCTGGAAACCAGCTGTCAATTATCTGGAAATCTTGGAAGTATAATTTACGACTCGCTTCGAATTCGATAATTTATCAATACGAAGCGAGTCGAAAAGGAGATATCGAATTGAAAACGATTCGCTTCGTATTCCCTAATCAGGCCACAGGGAATTTTTAATTCACTTTTTTCATTTAAATAATTCTTTTGTGAGGCTCGTTGGCTCGCATCTTAATTTTCGACATCAATGTGAGGTATCAAAATTCGACAATGTTTCTTGTGATTTATGAATTTTGTCTTTTATTTGAAATATGTACCTGCTATTTTCATTATAAGGAATGTATAATTTGAGTTAAATTGTAAAATGTAAATTCAAATTCAAAACAACGAACAGGAAAATATTTAAAATCAACAAAATAGCTTAATTAAATAATTTTTCTAAGAACTTTAAGACTGCTTTCACACAAGGAAAATGAGTGGCCGGCAACTGAGAGTTTGTAGACGAGAAGGGCGTAAGGGAATGAAAAAAATCTCGCCTCTCACCCTTCTCGCATACAAACTAGCTAGTTTCTGGCAACTCCTTGTGTGAAAGCTGTCTGAGCTTTCCACTATATGAAATCATTTTAAGGTGTTGCCATTCGGAAAGTACCTATTTGATTATTATATTTATTTTATAAGCTTTATTATTTAACGAAACGTAATTTTGCTCCATAGGTCCATAGTGGTCTAATTAAAACACATTTTTTTCAAAAGCATTCTCAATGTAAAAGCTGTAGTACACAAAAAATCGAAAGAAAAAGATTTATGAATCTGCTTGAATTTGTTGAACTTTCGATAAGACGGCCTTTCCATGTTATAAAAGGTTTGCAAAAAATTTGTCTTGCAAAGTATGTATTCTGAGCAGAGCGGAGTCAAAAGTTTTTTTCATTTTAAAAAACATATTCATTTTATAATAAGAAGATGAAGAAATTTAAATATTAAAATATTGAAATTACTTCTGTTTTAAGTGGAGGGAATGTACTTTTTAATTGAATCATATTCATTTTATTTTGAATTGACCGTTAATCGTTTCTTTTTATATGAACAGCACATCGAATTTTGAAATTTCAGCATACAAAAGCTTTGCACAGCTTTTTAAGTTTAAATGAATTCCAATTTGTATGTTCGTTAGCCTATCTCATGATATCCAATCGCATTTCGTGCAAATTTGGTTGAAATTATCTCACTCAGAAATGTGATTTTGTATGGATGGAAAATTGTATTTTTTGCAAACAAACTTTTGAATAAAGTTTCTTTGTACTTACCAATTTGTGGCCGGCTCCCTTTAAATTAACTTTTCCTCTGGGGATGCTGGGTGTTCTGAAGAGTAAAAAGCTTATTCCTTGCGAATGAACTCTCTTTATGATTTTCATTTGATTTTTTTTTTAGGGATGAATATTTTATATTGCAAATTGCAAGTTATAATAACATCAGATAAAGAGATAGGTACATATATGAAGGTACATACATACTTACGAACAAACGCATGTTTAGTTAGATGTGAAAATTTCTAGGAATACTCGTAGCTATGAATAATTAAATGTTTGTAATTTATTTGCTTTCATTCAAATATAACTTTGTAAAATTGTTCTTAAAAATAAATTCAAAGTAGTTTCATAGCTTTTTTATTTTTTTTTTTTATAGGTAGATACATATAATCATATTTACATAAAAAAATACCACTTCTTGTAGGTAGGTATATTTTAAACATCACACAACAGAAATTCCATCACACAAAATTGAATCCCTTGATAAACTTACTCATCTTTATTTATAAAATTATAAATTTAAAAAAAAACTAAAATAACAAAAAAAAAAGAAAAAGTTATAAATAAAAATAAATAAAAGAAATGATAGGTATAGGTAAATAATTAAAAATAGTTTTCCATCATGATAAATATTTTATACACAGTTTTTATATAATATAGATAACATTATTTTTTTTACAATAATTTTAAGTATAATAATAATTAAAAATAAATATATTTTTGTCAATATAAAAATAATTCTGTTCGAAAATCCTTATATTTTTATTGTTTCCTTTTTATTTCTTTTTTCTTTGGTTCAGTTTTTTTTTTTTATATAATTATTATGTATAACAGTTAATTGTATACATATGTTTTTTGTTACACGAACACACAAATAATATACACATATATAGCTTCTTGTGAGAGATACATTCAAAGTTTTTTTTTTTTTATTTTTTTATGAAATTCTTTTAAAAGTTTCAATTGGACAAGGATACAATTATTATAAATGAGGTTCTTTTTTCATAGTTTTACGAATATTTTATTTTTATATTCAATTAGTAGTTAAAATTTTAGCTAAATGGTCATTTTTGTATTTTGTTGATATTTTTTTTTACCAAACTTCACATTTTTTCTTTGGATTCATTCGTGATCCTAATGGACAGTTAAATTCCTTGGAAAATTCTTTTAAATTCGATAAAGGACCAATGACACGATATTCTGGTGGAGCATGTGGATCCTTTTCAATTTGTAAAGTTGCTGCTTCGTCTGTAACCGCTGAGCACCAAACCTTTTTTTTGAGGAATATTTTTAATTTTATTTTTAAATCTTCATTGAATGAGGCATAAAGAAAAAATGTTGTGTCATTGAGATCCAAGTTTAACCAACACCCAGCTATAAACATAAACCTATTGTGTCCTTACGAAAAATAACACAAAAACAACCTGCATTATCATACTTTTGTTTGTAATAAGAAGTTCTCAAACAAATTAAATAAAGGTTTATAGGTCGCTCATTAGTAATCTATCGAAGATCAGAACATTAAAAATATGTGACTTTCTGATGGTTTCAGATGGTAGGGTCAAAGGGGGTAATTGAGAACGTATTGCGTTTTAGGTATTTTATTAATTTTGAATATCACACATTTATTAAAAAAAAATTGTTCGTGGGATAATGTTTGCAGTTTTTAAACTATTTAAACTTCAGGGAGAAGCTTAATCAAGCTCTTAACACAATTTTCAACTTTTCGGTGCAGCCAGATTGTTTCGATGATGCTCTTATACTTTTAATTTATAAAAAATGTTACCCATGCGATCCCGGTAATTATGGAGGCATTTCGTTCCTGAACGCCAGCTTTAAAATGTATGCGTCACTCTCAAATAATAGGCTCAGTAAGTGGGTCGATGCAAACAACAAGTTAAGTGAGTTTCAGTCTGGGTTTCGTAAAGGGTATTCAACAATGGATAATATATTTGTTCTCGGATGCCTAGCGTGGACAAAAATGGGACAAAACAAAAAATTGTATACTTTTTTCGTTGATTTAAAAGCGGCTTTCGATACAATTGATAGATATGCACTGTTTTATAAACTTTATACATGTACAACCTTGGAATTTCATTTAAATTTGGAAAAGCTTTGGAAAAACTATATCGGAACACAAATGGTATAATAACAAATGGTGCCGAAATATCTGCTAATTAATCGCGGGGTGCAAGGGTGCTATTTCTTGATAACATCGTTGAATGGCTTCCTTGTGGTGTGATGTACGGATATTTAAATATTAAGGCAATTATGTATGCAGACGATATATTTCTGTTAGCAGAGTCCCCTTCTTCTCTTCAACTCATGATAAACAGGTTATTAGACTACTGTGAAAAATGGAACTTGGAGGTTAATACTCAAAAATCTAAAGTTATGATTTTTCAAAATGGCTCAGGAAGGATTTCACGAGATGATTATTGGAGGTATGGCAATACAAAATCGGAAGTTGTTAAGGAGTATAACTATCTAGGAATGCTAATAACCTTTAATTTGAATATGGATAAACATCTGCAAGTAAAATCTGATGCAGCCAGAACGGCCATCTATACAAACTGGAAGAAGATCTTCAATAACAAATGCATTTCAATTAGTGCTAAATATGAATTATTTAATGCAACATCAAAAGCAATTCTTTTTTATGGTGCAGAAGTCTGGGGCATTAAGAGGTATGAGAAGGTAAAAAATATGCTGCGCTTTTTCATAAGAAAAATATTCTTGTTACCAATAAATAGATAAACAGAGCGTAATTATTTCAAAGAAGATTACTCCACAAAAATTATTAGTTCGATTTTCAAAGTCAGAGGAGAGCTGTTATATCTCAATCACATGCCACACAGGAATGATTTAGTTGATATCTGCACTTTATGCAACATGTGTGTCCAGGAGAATACCAACCACTTCCTCGGGAGTTGTCCGATTTTAAAGGAGCACAGAAGGCTTTATTTTGGGAAGAACGTCTTGCAAGAAGAAGAGGTGAAAGGTTTTCTTAATGGAAAATGACTGGAAACGACTTTTTGAGTACACCAACGAAGCTATGGCCTATAGAACAAAAATTATAAAGGAGAGCAGAACAATTTCTCTTAAAGTTTTAAGTTTATTAAGATATCAGTAAAATTTGTTTTTCCTATAACAAGCAAAAAAAAAAAAAAAAAAAACTAAATTTTGTGTTTTAACTAAACTAATAGTTACCAAAAGTAAAAAAAAAAAACAAAAAAAAAAAATTGTAAATGTTGTTTTTCGAATATGTTCAAGTTATAATTTAAATAAGAACATAATATTATGTATTTATAATGATGAAGCGAGAAAACGAGAGGAAACTTAACTAAAACTTAAATTGTCACTCGGGCTGATGGCAGGAATGCCATGCCCTAAATTATTCAAAAAGAAGCTATATTGTAAAGCGTAATTTAATTTGATGAATAAAAACTATCTATCTATTAAAAAAATTACAAATTAAAATTCGTAGCATTAATACTTTTTAAAAAAATTGGGTGTTTACATTTACCCCGTCTTTTTTAAGAAAATTAAAAAAAATGGGGTAGATAAAAATGAGGAACTCAGGTTCTTAAGAGCCCTAGAACTAAAATATGTATATGGGATAGCTATATCCAAAATAATATGACATTTTTAAAAAGATATAATAAATCACTTGTTTTTCCACAATTTAAATTATTTTGTTTTTTATTTATTTAAAACTTTGGTAGGCTTCTTTTTAAAAATGTCAAAGATTAATTTCCACCAAGTGTTAAACTCTCAATCTATTGATTACACGAAATAATATATTACAAAATACTAAAACAATGCTCGTTGAAGAAAAGAAACTTTATTCTGGAAATATTTTGTATTTTATTGGGAAATAAGTTGTGTTTTTTTATATTGGGTTTATTGGTTTTTGAGTCACGACGCGACGTTTCGTCCATGACTATATCGACATCATCAGGTGAAACAATGATTTATTTGTTACATTTATATTGCACTTTAAAACAAAAATTATTTCGACTCTACAGTATAAAGTGGAACTGACAAGTGACTGTAGAGTCGAAGAAATATTTGTTTTAAAGTGCAATATAAATGTAACAAAGAAAGATGCAGGTCAGGCGGTGATGAAGGGAAATCAATAGGCGGAAAAATGAGGGATAAATGGACGAAACAGGGAGGGGTGAAGAGTGGATAAAGGAACTAGAGCTAGAGGAGGTGAGAAAAGATAAGTCGAGCGAGAGCGGAGAAGAGGAGGACAAGTAAGGAGAGTAAGGAGAAGGACAACTTGTAACCCTTAGGGGAATCAATACAATTTAATACAATTTAAATCTAAGAAATAAATCATTGTTTCATCTGATGATGTCCATAGTCAAGGACGGAACGTCGCGTCGTAACATCAAAAATAGTTTGTTTCATTTGACCTAAGGCCCATTTAAAAAACACAAATTATCAAAAAAAAAAAAAAGGTCACAATAGTATAACAAAGTATAATTGAGAAATATGTTATTGAAAATCTGTTCAAAATCAAATATCTCGATGAATTAAACCTATCCTACTGGAGCAAACATTAATCGTGAAATACATAAATGTACGTTTACAATAATCCCAAATTGTTGACTTTCACCCCATTTTACTGTTAACATTTACTTATTCATGAGAGATAAAAGGGGTAAATATAAACAGCCATAAAAATACGACATGTAGGTACTCACAGACTTTTTTAAATTAAGTACTGATAAGTTTGTACTTGGTTTGATCGTTTGATATTTTTTTTTGAAACAACATATTTTGAAACTCAAAATTAAAAAAAAAACACGCAAAAAATTAATAATTAAAGTTCACGTAAAAATTTTAATTAACTCATTGGTATATTATATTTTTCACCTGTCAGAATACCGGTAATAGGTATAATGGTTTTCAAAATATTAGCAAGCCATGTCGCCTCGAATGTCCGGTTTCAGCACAAAAAAGTTTGTTTACACCCCCATTTACAATTACCCCGCTTGACACTATCTATTTGAATTAGTAGATTTCAGTTCCATGGCACCCAATGTTGGTGTATTTAAAGAAATATGTAATTGCTTCCAAATTTGCTGTGCCCCCTCGAAATTTGTATAACGCCCCTTGGCCTCGACACACCACGCTCTTTTGCCATGTCTATGAGATAGTTTTATAGTTTATTGGAGGACTTTTCGAACTAGGAAGTTTGTTCTTAGGTAAGTTATTCATTTTTGGAAATCCCATATACATACATACCTAACTTTTTCAAAACGGTTTTTTTTCTTTGAAATGGGGATAACATACAAAATAAATTATAAAAAGAAAAAAGTAGTGGTTATTTTTATTCTGGTGCATCTGCTGTTGAAAACTGGGATTGTCTGAGCTTTATTTTGGCAAAAATTAAAAAACATCTACTCATAGGAAGCAGCGTGATTTAATAAATATATTTTACTTTCCTAACTCTCGAACTGTGTCAAAACAAAACACCATTTAATGCGCGCAGAATTTAAAAAAAAAAAAAATATTCCTATGAATTAGGTAATGAAATTCAAACAAACTTACTTGAGCAAATGAAACAAAAAATAGCTGTCGGTGGGTAAGATTCAAGCCCGGCAAAGATAAGTAATCAGCTTCCTTTTCATTTTTGGAATTAACATAGGCATTGAAAGCAGCCTTCAGACCACCATTGTCAGCTATGTTTTCTCCTAAAAAAAATCATTTTATGTGGAAATTTGCTAATTAATTTGGATACCATAGCCTTTAATTAAGAGGAAGTATACATGAATGAGCTGTTTGTATTTTTTGTAAAAAGAACCATCATCCAAGTTATCTTCTACTTACCCACAGTCTGTTTGCCATTCAAATTCATTCCGATAACTTCAAAGTCCCCATACTGCTTGATTATACAATCGGTCTGTTCGACAAAACTTTCAATACTCTTTGGCTCCCACCATTTATTCAAATTTCCAAACTTATCATACTCCCTGCCTTGATCGTCGAATGCGTGTGTCAGCTCATGTCCCATCACCACCCCCATAGCTCCGTAATTGAAACTCTTTGGATTATTCACATCGTAAAATGGTTTCTGCAGAATTCCAGCCGGAAAGACAATTTGATTTTTAGTTGGAGTGTAATATGCATTCACTGTCGACGGAGTCATCCCCCAACCACTCTTATTCACCGGTGTATCTAACTTTTCGAGATTCTTCTTCAAATTAAATTGATTTATTCGCAAATTATTATTAAAGTATTCTGTGGCATTCAAATGCAAATCCTTGTACTTCTCATCCAGTTGGGTGGTGTTTAAAATATATTCTGGAAAACCAATCATATCGGTTATTGCATCAGCTTTTTCTTCGGCTTTTTCTCGAGTCTTTACATCCATCCATGGGATATTGCGGAGATTTTTCTTGAAAGCGTCACGAACTTCTTCGATCATTTTTTCAGCCTGGGGTTTAGCGTTACCTTGAAATGTTTCTCGCACAAAAATTGCCCCGACGGCAAAACCAATCACGTTGTTCGTATCACTTACACAATAGCGCCAAGTTTCTTCGGTTCCATCTGAACCGAGCAATGCCTTGCGGACACCCTTGTAGGCATCACGAAAAGGTTTTGACAAGCAGGTTGTAAGGGTGCGGACTCCTTGCCAGACTAGGTAATTGTTGAGGGCTCTGGGAATTATAAACAATAGAACAAGCATGGAATTTTGAATTTTCAAGAATTTTAAAAGAAGGGAATGAATTTGAATTCTAGTTGATTTGGTAAGTTTTTTCTTTGAAATTATAAAATTTGTTAGAAGAAAATCTTGTTTTGCAGTTTTGAAAAAAAGCTTACATGCGTCCTTTTTCAGTTTTTTGATATTCCTGAACAAGGGTTGACAGATTTTTCAAAAATTCTGGGGCATAAACAATAACACGCTCGTCTTGAGTTATTTTTTTGCCTATTGTTTGTAGAGCATCAGCAAAATGTGCCGTAAAATTCATAAACGGAACCATTGCATCGACATCACGTAGGGACATAAAATGGTACATGGCTTCTTCATTTCGCCGTTCTTCGGCTGGAGCTAATTATCAATAAATAAACAAAATAGGAACGATAAGTATTGAAAAAAGGAACTTCATTTAACAGAAATGATTCTTCGTTTTTATTTTTTAGCAATCTTCATGTCTACCACCTGCAACACACCTGTTATACTTGCAATTTTTGTTTCAAACTCAAGGACATCTCGCATTTGTCGTCTTATGTCAGTCTCATTGCCACCCAAAAGGACGCCTGTTTTTGTCATGTATTCGAGGTAAGCTGTACGAACTTTTTCGTGAATTGTTGTATTTAAATAATGTTCTCGAGTCGGTAAAGCTAAGCCACCTTGATCAATTTGAATGACATGATTGGATGAATTTTTGTCATCCTCACCGATGGCCCAGGAAAAGAATCCACCCATATTGTATCTGGACACACATTAAAATAAAAAAAAAGATGCTGTTACATATAAGCGTAAAACATTTAATTTTTAGAGATCTGTTGTACACCATTTTTCGGAAAGGTGCTACCTTTATAGGTATATGAAAACTATAGTATTATCATGGTGCCCAGCCCACTATTTTAGTAGCGACCAGTGTTACCACTGGGACTCATATGAGTCAAAAGGGACCCATTTTTTAAACTTGGCTCAGGGACTCATCTTTTTTAGATTTGGCTCATTTTTTTTAAGAGTAAAAATAAACACTTTGGGCCTTAGAAAAAATCAAATTTAGTGACGACTTAAATATTTACCATAATGGTATGGAATCTAACTAACTAACTGTACATGGTACGACCTTAATATTAATGTTAACTCTAAATAGTGAATCAAATATGGGATTGACTTCAAAAAATTAAACATTCCATAAATAGTACATTATTTGTGATCAATACAAATTAGGTTAATTCACTGGAATATTTAAATCCTTACTAAATATGATTATTGGTAAGGCCCTTTATATAATCCGCTTAAGCCAATTTTTAAGTTCAAGCGCTTTCGTTATTTCGTTCGTTATTTCGTTTGCTGAAAAAAATGTATGTTAAATAAGTTAGTTTAATAATATTTATGAATTAAATATATTGTTTTATGATTTCAAAGTAATTATTTTTATTATTAAAAAATGAAAAAAGTCTTATCATAGGTACACCTTGAACAGATTTTTTATTGGGATTCATTTATTTTGAAAATGACTCATTTTTCAGCGTCCAGGACTCATTAAAAATTAAACCTGCGGTAACACTGGTAGCGACCATAGCCTGTAGTGGGCGAAGTATCTTCTCCAATTAATTCACCTTGTAAAATATAGGGTCGGACATGTATTCTAGATTCCGCCACCTATTTTCCTGTACTGTAGTTTTCATATATAAATGTGCTACTGACTAGACCAATGTTTTAAATGTAGAAGGCAATTTTTAAAGGTTTAGTGAAGTGCACTTTAAAGTGAAAACTAAAATTTAGCTAAGCGGTATTGACTGCTGAAATAACAAACATTTTCAAATGAAAACTTTACCTATTCTGCAATACTTTTAATGTTAACTCCAACGACCATTTATCAATACGAAAACCAACCGTTGAAATATTCCAACCACCAACTTTCTGTATAAATTCCAGCATTGGTTGTCCACCTAGCTTGTCCATAGTTTCATCTTCATCCATACACGATTGATAGTAAAGTTTTGCTTTTTTTTCGGCTTCTGATTTAAAATAACTAAATGGTTTTTCTGTTTATAAGACAAATGAGATTAAATTTAATTTATGATTTAATTAATATTAATAACCTACCTAAAATATTCCTTATAACCAATTGGTTGTGCATTTCTAATTTGCCAAATGTACCCCAAACAGATTTTCCATCTGGCAGTGGATTTTCTCGTATCCATTGATTACTAAATTTCACGATTTAAGGTGAGTTTTCGAAAATCATATAACAAAAATAAAAAAAAAATTATTCAATTGTCCAAAAAATTTATAAACACAATTAATGATTTTTATTTTTTGTAACAGAAATAGGAACCTACCTATACCTGCTTACCTACCAAACAAAAGAAATAGTGTTCCTTAAACATCGATAGTCTATCGATAGTAATCGATAGTTTAAACTATCGAAAAACATCGATGTTTTCAAAACTATCGCAAGTGCCAAAAATGAGAGCTGAAAAAAGTTGTAACGTATAAATTCATAATTTCCCACAAAAAAGAACATTTTTTCACGCTGAGTGCATTCAACAAATTCTGAAATTTCGTTGCAATTTGTATTGTGCATTTAAGATTATTCTCTTTCTATTATGGGGTAAGTGAATCTACAACAAAAATAAGGGGGAATTCTTTGCTTCTGGCTTGCTATATTGATAACCATATATACTATATGGGGAAACCAGTTGCTGAAGTTTTTTTTTTGGCGTTTTTCTTAAATTGTCTTGTACTTTTCATACGAAGAAACAAAATTTCCAGAGATTTTTGCTTGTGCCCTTTTAAAATCTATTGGTTGAACGCACATAACGGACAGTGTAAGAAGGAATGTGATAAAAATCTTTTTTTTCAATTTTTTCCAGCCCCTTACTTCCTGCCTTTCTCACCTATAAATTTCCAGTTGCTGGCAACTCAGTTTCCTTGTGTGAAAGAGGACGTACCTAAGGAGTCGGTTATAGCGATCAGGAAAAACTTTTAAATGCGTTTTCCTATTTTCATTCGATTTGCAACACAAATGCTACATTAATCGATGACAAATAACTCAGAGAATTTGTTGATCAAATAAAATTTACAATTAAAGCCTAGTACGCAGATCGCGCTAAATTTTAGCTCTAATACAAAATTCTTTACCCAAGCTAAATTTTTGATAGAATTTTGTATGGGAGCTAAAATTTAGCGTGATCTGCGTACTAGGCATAAGCAATTATCTTTTGTTAAAAATGTATTTTTTTTATCTTCCTGATGCAAATTCATTTTTCGTGCCAGCTGATCGTTATTTTCCACAAAATGGAACAAAAAAATCCAATATTTTGAGTTCTAAATTTCACTTATTCCACTGACAGAATTGCGGACGAAAAAGTTTTTCGTGTGCATTTCAATTAGGAAAACTTGGTGGTAAGCTGCCCAAATATTTGTCATCGGTTGTGTTTCAAATTGAATGAAAATAGTGCAAGAAATAAAGAAAGAAAAAACGTAAACAATGGAAGTTACATTGTTATTGTTTTTATTTTAGTGGACTGTATGGAATGAAATTCAATAAAAAGTATTTAAGCGACCTTTAGTCCAATGCGATTGGACATTGGACTAAAGGTCGCTTAAATACTTTTTATTGGATAGTGCAAGAAATCCATTTGAAAGTTTTTCATAACTCCTAAGCGAGAGGCAGAATATTCTTTTTTAAGACTTTTTTAGAAGCGGAAGCCAGATAATGAATGAACGCCAGAACAGATTCAAGCCGAAAGCAATATATTAACTTCAATTAAAAAGTACAAGTGACCTGAACTCCAGAAATAATTGTGTTTCGCCCAAGGTATAACAGTGGGCTCTTCAGTCAGTCTGTTATACCCTACTAAGACACAAATTTTGGTCGATGTTTACCGACTCTTATATAAATCAGAAGTAATTTCAATATTTTAATATTTAAATTTCTTCATCTTCTTATTGCAATAAATTAACTTTTAACCTTAAAAAAAAATGAAATATTTGGTTAAAAATGAATCATGGTTTAAAATTGAAACTGAAATCTCTGGTTAAATATTGTAAAAAATTGTACTTACTCGTACATTCCTTCTTAGTCATATATGTAGTCATATATTCCGATTTAAATTGTTTTTTTTTTTTTTTTTTTTGCAAACTATCTATAACTATCGATACTATCGGGAATTTTTCGAAAACTATCGATTACTATCGCAAGTGCCGACTATCGATATTTAAGGAACACGCAAGTGCCGACTATCGATATTTAAGGAACACTAAAAAGAAACAAAACCAAAACCAATGCTGAGGGAGAGAGAATATTATGTGTGATCTCAAACTCTCGCCTATGCCTATGCAGGCATCAATCATGATGTTAGATGCAGAGCACCAACACAAATGAATTCTTCCCCTGCGCATGCGCATGAAAGAATGAGTGGTCAGTGGTACCTGACCTGAGTAGCGCGTTCAAGTAAGACTGCTTTCACATAAGGAAACTGAGTTGCCGGCAACTGGGATTTTGTTGGTGAGAAGGACAAGAAGTAAGGGGATTGAAAAAAAATCTCCCCGGTCAATGTTTGAGGAGATTTTTATCACTTTCATTCTCACACTGTCCGTAATGTGCGTTCAGTTTCCTTGTGTGAAAGGTACAAGGCAATTAAAGGAAACGTCAAAGAAATCTCCAGCAACTGGTTTCCCTGTATGAAAACTCATATCAATATCAAGACAGGAAAAGAGAAGAGAAGAACACGAAAACGAAATACACAAAATGCTGATTTTATGTTGTTATGTGTGTAGTGGTTGGTACATAGTGATGGGCAATATTTTGCTAAGCCACACAAAACTTAGAAAAAAAGTGGGAGCATATACCTATCTGCTTTTACATCATGGTGGCCTGGTGCATTTAAAAGAATTTTGAATGAAAATTCATAGATTGGGGTTTCGGTCGTAATTTTTTGGATCCAAAAATACTGAACTTTTACTGTCTATAATAAGCGCATTACTGGCTGAACACAATGACGACGTACATAGCTGCATTTGCAATCAATGCTGCAGTATTTGTAAAAATATTGAATACACACAAATTCAATGTTGCGCACACAATGCGACGCAGCTGCTATCGCATCATCGCACAAGTTGGTCAACTTTTAACTTTTTCTGCATGCTTTCGCACATTCTCAATAGACAAAAAAAAAAACAAGGTACTGCGCGGAAAAAAAATTATTTCTGTTTTCAGTGTTTTTGTGTTGTGTTTGATTAAAATAGTTTTTTTTTTTACAAAAAAAATAGTGAATGAATGTGAAACAATTATTTTGCAGTTAATAAGAGGGATATATTTTGGAATGTATCAACAGAAATTATAAAGCTGTACAGCTCCATTGTGGGCACATAGAAAATAGTGCGTACGATACTTTTTGACGACTGGTCTACTTGCGACTGCAGTTCTTGTTGCGGCACTCTATTGTGTTCAGCCAGTAAATCTCTATAAAAGTGAAGTAAATAAATACAAACAAATAAAGTTTGGAATGGAAGCTAAGCTAGCTAGTTTAAAGCGGAATACATAAAACATCAAACAGTATCAAACAAATTTGTGAACAAAGAACATGATGGTCAAACAGATAGTACAAACTATCAAACGTGAACAGATTGGTTAAACTGATTTAATAATGTGTAGATGTGTACCCCGCTTTATTGCCATCAAAAACATATAGAACATTTGTGAAAGCTACGTGTAAGAGATGAATTGAAGCACCTACACAGAAATGAAAAGTGTCGGTATACACATACAGGTGTGGTTTCATGATGACAAAGTTAAATAAAGTAGTTGTAGTAATAACCTCATGAGATTAATGCCAGTTTGATTCAAATATTCAAATTTAGCGAAGGCCATATTAACAATTAAGTTAGAATACAATTTTACAGGAACAAACTGGCAAGTTAAGGATATGTGGATAGGGCTAAAAAATTTGTAAACAAAAATCAAGCTCTCATCCGTCACACCCGCAGTTCATTGAACCTATTATGATTTGTTTGATATGCAAAATACATAATTTAAGCTAATTAAGCATTTTGGGAAAACAGAATTTGACACTCAGTTCGAATAGGTAGGTTCATATATAGAGTTTTGAAATATAGAAAAACTGAATTTTAGTCATACAAAATTTTAAAACCCAGAATTCTGACCCACTCCCGCAAAGGTCAATATAACATTTCAATGGACAAACAGTATTTTAAAATTTTGAATTAAATTTTTTTAAATAATATAAACGGCGAACAATACAAGGGAAGTTTAAGGCCACAGAAAATCAATAGAAAAAGGTACATAAATGCAGCGAGCCGAAAAAAATAAGCTAATTGAAGCTAGTAGTAGCTAATAGTAGTAGTAGTAGTAGCTAATTGAAGTTTTATATTCCAAAATGAAGGATACCATCAAAAAACATGCATTTCAACAACAACGCGAGATACCACGCTTTATCATGATCCCGTTTCATGAGCCAAACATTTGAGCTTAATCTCTCTGTGGCGGGTAGGAGACTGTCAGAAATTAACATGAGGAAAAAAGAGACGGATGTACACTACTGATACACATTATTTTATTTTCATGGGATGATCTAGAGGTATGTATATGGATCATTAGCGATAATTAAATACAGCATTAGTTTGAGAGCTCATTTCATTTAAAAACAATTACCTAATAGTCCAGTAAGAATAGACAACAAAATGCCTAGGAAAGGAAAAAATTAGTTCGAGGCACGGGTCGTAAAATTAATTAATTTTAATTTTTGGACCCAAAGTCGGCCATGAAGATGTGTTTTCTTAAAATAACTCAAAAACGGTTTGATTTAGAGAAAAAATTTGGTAAACAAAATTGTAGCTGAGGCAATTTTCCCCCTGATTTGGTCAAAGCAATCTTGTTTAAAAGTTAAGTACAGCAAACCAAAGAATCGTAAGTATTGCACGCCAATTTATTTAATTTTAATTTTTGGGGGCAAAATATTTTGAACGTATAAGAAAAGGTGATGAGAAATTTTAACCCAAGACCGTTTTTTCGCTTACCACTAAGTTTAAAGCAACCGTTGGTAAAGCATCTGCGTATTTTTTTTTTGGCATTAAACTTTTTTAACGGAAATATTAAGAAAACAAGTAAAATGGAGGCTAGCCAAACATGAAGCTGATGTTTTGATTATCTATCGAACCGGCCATAGAGAGTGCTGAGAAACGCATGAGTATTGATGTAGGAGAGGATGTCGATTTGATAGCAATACTTATAGCACGGGCTCCTGGAGACAAAAGGATTTACTTTCAAAAACCAGGTTAAGGTTAAATTGAATCTAAATTAAATTGTACTCAAAGTTTAGCCACTTACACAAAATGTCAAGCCCTCTTCTTGTTTTTGCATGCATTTACTGGTCTTATTCAACTTCTGCTCTCTACAACAAAGTCAAATTAAAATTTTCCAAGCTTTTCGAAAAGAGTGACGATCTCGTAAAATATGCCAAAGTGTTTTCCAGAGGCAATTATCCTCCCAATATTATTTTTGAAAAAGGTATACCTCTACTTCTAGCATTTTTTAAAGCACCTGAGAAAAAAGTTAGTATCAATACACTAAGATATTCCACATTTATCTGATTGACCAGGCTCAACAGGGCTGTATAATTATCTGCCCTTCCTCCATCATCTGCTGTTGCTCAAACACACATTTATAAAGTTTACTATCAAGTTCAAACTTGGCTGAAAGCTTGGGATGGGTATTGAGAAATAATGTTATGGAGTCTATTAACACTACTCCAACCAGCACCTGATAGACTTCTTACAACTAATTTTTTTAATTGTAATTAAGGTTGCGGTTCTAATTGTGGTTGTCGAAAAGCGAGGTTAAAATGTTCTATAGTTTGTGGTCAATGTCATGCACAGACATGCACAAACTCAATTCAATTTGAACCGTATGAAGGGAACATTAATGATGAGCCATTTCTTACCACGCCGCCGCCGTAACACAAACCGAAACAATCACTTTCAAATTCAAACATTGATTATTAATGTTGAGTACATTTCGTTTGCTAAGCACAGTGGAATAGGTCTACTGGGGATAGACAAAAAAAAAATCGGCTGGCACAACGGCTCATGAAGAACCAGGGCCTGGTGACTAACAACTCGCAACCATTCCTGTGTGCGCCTATCGACAGGAATGGAAGGGACCTACAATTTTATGCTGAATCCAAACGGCTAGACGAGAAGCACTTATTCGTGACAAGTGATACTCTTGGAGGATTTGTCAATTCCTCGCATGAGGCAGTAGCCCTGAAAAAAAAACTTTTTAGTTTTAAGGTGGACGAGGCTGGGAAGCGAACCCAGACCTCCAGCGTGTATCTACGGGGATACCACATACAAAAACGAACGCGTGCCTAGGCACTTGACCTCTATGGTGGTGTGGAAGAAATTGCAAAAAGGGCTAATTTAGCGAAACTTGCGATTGTTTGAACTGCTATAACTTCTAAACGATAAATGCTACGAACAAATGTATACAACCATTTTTTTTTGGGAAATTGCCTCAGCTACAAGTTTGTAGTACAAATTTTATTTCTAAACCAAACCGTTTTCGAGTAATTTTCAAAAAAATCATTTTCATAACCTTTGACCCTTTGTAACTGACCTAGCGGTCCTCGGAACTTTCTCAGTCTATAAAGAGTCCCATTGCCAATGTTCATACCAAATTTCAGCCTCGAACTAATTTTTTCCTTGAAAAAGCTAATTTGCCTAAACTATAAAACAAAAATGAAAATGACAATTTATGGTCAATATTTGTGTGTATAATAAAAGTGCCAAGTTGCAACATAGAGAAAATATACATATTGTTATGGTGGAAATTTTGAACAAACAAAAAAAAACAAACACATTAAAAAACTAATTACCATGCGAATCCATAAAAATCCTCACAGGGATCAATGTTCATGTCCAACGATTTAAGTATCTCGCTTGCCGCAAAAATGCAATACTTGTTGAGGCAGGGTCCTGCTGATGAAGATGACGACGAAATTATCGGTGGTGTATCTGTATCATCTAACTGCTGGTTTTCCGCAATCGTTTTATTTGTATGTGATGACGATTTCATATTTTCAACAACTACTGGAAGTTGCCTATATTTCGGTGGTGATGATGTTTGTGGCACTGTTTTGAAAATATGTTAATGTAGTCCAGTCAAATCGTCTCTGGGAGTGACAGTTTCAGGGAACAATATAGAAGTTTTTTTCTCACTCGTATTTTATGTTCGTTTGTTTGTTTAATGTTTTTATGTGAATCCAAATTTCAATTTTGCTACTTCCTACGGATATGGCTCCACAGCGAAAATCGCAAAAAAAAACTCCAAATTTTCGACCTTTTTTCAGTTTTTTGCCAAAAAATCAACAAAACATACACTTTTTGGATAAAATTACCTTCTACACTTTATAGAGCATACAATTTCCTACAAAAATTGTCTAAATTTTTTTTTGTAGAATTAACTGTTTGCTCACTAGAGTACGGTGAAAAAAGACCAAAATTTCGTACTTTTTAGAAAACACAGTTCTCTCGTTAGATTTTAGCTTGTTACTCAAAAATCATGCTTGTAATTATAAAAATCCTAAGCTTCTGCTTAAACAACATTAAATACTTTACAAGTTTGTAATCGTCATCACCTAAATTGGCGAAAAACTGCGGCGGCTAGAGCGCGATGAAATTTTATATCATACTACGGGAAGCCACTAATAGGCTATTGATTATGTCATATAGAATGGAACTAATGCGTCCAAGGGTTTTTATTGTAAAAATCATTCAATGGCTCATTAAGCATCCACATTCCACATGCCATTTTTTCAGCAAAATATTTGGTGACGGAGCTTGATTCATGGTTTTAGGTATCGATCCATATTCAGATATTTTCCAACTCTATTCGAGAGGATTCAAATTTTGTCCACCCCATTCCACTTCTTTATTTAGAAATAAGTCCTTATCCTCTAGGTATCAATCTAAATATGGATTAATACCTTATGCTGATTCGGAAGCTGTAGTTGTAGAAAATTAGGACTTACGTGTTCTATGTTTTGAAAGAATTGCATGAGTGGGTAAAAACTGCAACAATTTACCAAGAAACGCCCATTCAAAAACGAAATTCAAAAAAACAAAAAGCTTGCAATTACTCCCCCTCCTCAAAATTGCACCTTCTTAATATAAAAACGCTTAGCGGTTTTCTTATCTTCAATGACCCATTGAATGATTTTTACAATAAAAACAATTGGACGCCTTAGTTCCATTCTATATGACATAATCAATAGCCTATTAGTGGCTTCCCGTAGTAAGATATTTAATTTCATCGCGAAATTTAAGTGATTACGGTGACAAACTTGTAGAGTATTTAATGCTGTTTAAGCAGAAGCTTAGGTTTTTACAACTACATGCATGATTTTTGAGTTACAAGCAAAAATCTAACGAGAGAACTGTGTTTTCTAAAAAGTGTGAAATGTTGATCTTTTTTCACCGTACTCTAGTGGCCAAACCGCTAATTCTACAAAAAAAAATTTAGACCATTTTTGTAGGAAATTGTATGCTCTATAAAGTGTTGAAGGTAATTTTATCCAAAAAGTGTATATTTTGTTGACTTTTTGGCAGAAAAAAACTGAAAAAAGGTTGAAGATTTGTTTTTTTTTGCTATTCTCGCTGTGAAGCCATATCCGTAGGAAGTAGCAAATTTGAAATTCAAATTCAGCGACCCCTAAAACATAAAAGACGAGTGAGAAAAAAACTTCTAAATTTTGTTCCTATGGTCAAAACACCATTTGACGGGACTAATATTTGTGTTTTGTTTTAAGAAGATAATATTCCTTACTTTTTGTATTGTGCGGTTGGAAGTGAAGAATGCGGGTTGTATTGTCATGCGAATGGGCTGCTATCAGTGTTATGAGAACAACAATTGTCGCTGCCATGAGACCTGTTGTTACAATAAGACATCGTTCTAGTTTGTTTCGAGACCGCCATTTTGACGTTGCCTTGAGGATTAAAAAAATTGTTTTTTTTTTTTTAATATGTTAAAAAAGTCAGCTTCACTCGTCAAGATTAAAAGGCGTACAAATTCGATTAAATGATGTTGCGATAGAAATTATGGTGGAGACAAATAAATATTATTACAAGACCCCATCGCCGCGCACTTCCGGTTTTCAGTCGCGAAGTTATTGAATGCAAAATATCATAAAAACAATTTCGGATATGGTTCAGCTGACGATAGATGCGATAGTGTTTACAATTATGTAGCTGATTCGCGAGAGTTTAACTTACTGACAGCAAAACTTAGGTCGTACTTAGACCAGAAACGCATCACACATGCGATTTTCTGTCGCAGTTAAGCTTATGGATTTTTTTGTCTGCAATCGCATGTTATTTCTTATCCTAGAATTTATTTGAGGAAAAAAAAATACAAACAAATGTGCGTTAAGTGCCTTTCACATGAGTGGCGAACTGCGAATAAGGCTTTTTATTTGAACTTTTAGATAAAGTGGATAAATGATCTACTCATTTACAAAATTAAAAAGAAAAACTATAAAAAACGTATTGAAATAACAAAAAACTACATTTGCATATTTTGTATGCGACCAACAGCTTGCGAATAAATAATCCGCTCGAATTTAACCTCAATTACGGTTTTACTTGTTTATGTTGCATCAGAAGCAAGAGAATACGAGGAAGCCGACACGTTAAAAATACCATCTTGGACAAAATACAGCATGACCAACTTAACTGGTACTGTCATGTACAAAGAAGATGCTATGAGAACCCCGTTGAAAAGGCAATAGCACAAGACGTTCCAACACCATCGCAGACGAAAGGCAGGCGCAAAAACTCCTGGATGAAACAAATGCGACGACACCTGCATTTAGTTGGCCTCAGACATGGAACAATCCAAAAACGGGAGGCCTGTCGACGTTTTCTGAGGTCAACCCGGCGAACCGCACAAGTGGAACCTTATGTGAAGCAGATGAGTGGGAGAGTTGCGGTCCCCCTCGAGATCATGACAATCGCCGCCGGTTAAATGAAGAAGAAGATGTTGCATCAAAATTCGTAGCAGCATTATAGTTCGTATGAAGAACCAGACCTCGTGTGGAATGATTCCCGTGTGTGTGTGCGTGTTGTTATTCGATATTAACTGGACTGAAGGGGTCATGTAATTTTCTTTCATCACGGCTAAGCTAAGAGGGGCACGCACTTTAACTTTGGAAGTAGAAGGGGAAAGTGGCCTTAGATGACCACAAATTTTTTGCTTTTCAGCTGCAGAATTTAACTGAATTACTTTGTTGCAAAGGTTATGTTGAGAGAAGTTACATTGACATTTTCTTTTTCAGGCGTTAACATTGGGAGACTTAAATGCCAAGGTTGGCAATGACAACACTGGGCTAAGGCATGTCATGGGAAAACATGGTGTTGGTAACCGAAACGACAATGGCGAACGATTTGTCGATTTCTGCAACGCCAACGGCCTTGTTATTGGAGGGACCATGTTCGAGCATAAGACGTGCCACAAAGTCAGTTGGGTGTCGACTGACAGACAAGCAACTTCCAACCAAATTGACCACTTCGCGATCAGCCGGCGTTTTAGAAGCAGTCTCCAGGACGTCCGTAACAGAAGAGGTGCTGACATGGGAATGGCCCGGGACCACCATCTGATGGTTGCTACCATAAGATTGCGTACAGCTGCAGTTCGGAGATCCCAAGGAAACACTCGAATGCCCAAGTTTAATACAGATAGACTAAAGGATCCTGCAGTGCGCCAACAACTAGGGGACCACCTTTCACAAGGATTGAACGCAATCAGCAGCACGGAAACCACATCCATCGAAAATCATTGGTGTGCTGTGAAAAATGTGTTCATATCCGGTGCTGAAAGTATAGTCGGCCGGGCGCAAGGAAGAAATAGTGCTTGGCTTTCCGACGAAACTTGGGCAAGGATCCAAGAAAGGAAACACCTTAAAGCTCGCATCGCAGCTACCCCAGCAGCAGGGAGAAACGAGCTTGAGTCTACGTACCGCATGAAGATGAGGGAAGTTCACCGTAGTGTGCGACGTGATAAGCGTAACTACATCAACGCACTGGCTACAGAAGCAGAAGAAGCCGCTAGTAGGTGTGACAGTAGGACCGTCTACAGAATTACCAAAGAGCTCACTGGTGTCCAGAGCTCTAAACAACACCTGGTTAAAGACACAAACGGATCCCTACTAATTTCGGATGAGGACCAGCTCATAAGGTGGAGGGAACACTTTTCTGCGGTTTTAAACCGCGTTTTCGCAAGTGAAGTGAACCCTATTCCCACTGAGCTACCCGAAGTAACAATTTCCCGAATACGCACCGTACCCCCCAGTAAAGAAGAAATTATCACCGCCATCAAAGCACTGAAGAACAACAAAGCGGTTGGACTTGACGGTATTCCTGCAGAGCTCTTAGGAGCAGCCCCAACGACATCGAGCGAGCTACTGCACCCACTTATTAAGAGAGCTTGGGAAACAGAGAGCTTTCCTGAAGAGTGGAAAAAGGGAATGATTGTCAAGCTCCCAAAGAAAGGAGATCTCACACAGTGCGAAAACTGGAGAGGAATATGCGTTCTGCCTGCAGTAGCCAAGATAATAGCAAGGATAATATTGGACCGAATTAAAGACCACCTCGAAGACACACTCGACGCCGAACAAGCAGGTTTCCGCACTGGATCTTCCTGTGTGGATCACATCAACACCACTTCACCTGCTGTTCATCGATTTTGAAAAGGCGTTCGACAGTGTCAATAGAGAATTTATTTGGTTTGCTTTGCACAGGAGGGGAATCCCAGATAAATTGATTGCTATTATCAAGGCTACATATGATGGATCCAGGTGTCACGTTTTGCACAAAGGTAGGCTGTCAGAGGAGTTTGAAATCCAAAGTGGAGTTAGGCAAGGCTGTATACTGTCACCAATACTGTTCCTGTTGGTGATAAGTGACGTACTGCACGCATCTTTGTCAAATGGAAATGGAGGAATTCAGTGGACTCTGCAATCTCACCTCAAACATCTGGACTACGCGGACGACGTATGCTTACTCTCTCATAGGATCATGGATCTCCATCAAATGACAACAAGGGTGGAGAGAGAAGCAGAAATCGTAGGGCTTAAGATCAACTCGGCAAAAACTAAAAGGATCAGCCTTGGAACTTCCTCATCAATCCAAGTAAATATTTCTGGACAACCGGTAGAGATGGTAGAGGATTTCCAATATCTTGGGAGTATTATCTCTACGGGTGGCGGAACTGAACTGGACGTAAACAGCCGAATCAGAAAAGCAAAGGCTGCGTTCGGAATGCTGTCCAAAATATGGAGAAACAACTCTTTTAGCTTAAAGACCAAGCTACGACTGTTCCGCTCCAATGTTGAATCCGTTCTGCTTTACGGCTGCAGCACTTGGAAAGTCACTGAAATTGTCACTAGAAAGCTGCAAACCTTCGTTAATAGATGTCTACGAAACATCTTGAGGATTTTCTGGCCCAACCGTATCTCCAATGCCGAACTTCATGCGAGAACGGGTCAGGAGCCCATAGACTCCATTATACGAAGAAGAAAGTGGCAGTGGATTGGCCATACGCTTCGAAAAGGCGATCGGTGCATTGCATCTCAAGCAATGCAGTGGAACCCGCTCACACAGGAGGGAAGACAAGTGGGCCGGCCTAGAAGTACATGGCGAAGAACGGTCGAACAGGAATCGGCACGACTGGGGAAAAGTTGGAGAGAGCTGAAATATATTTCAAGAAATCGTACACGATGGCGCGTAGGTGTAGTGGAGGCCCTATGTCCCGTAAGGGAAACATCACGGACGTAATAGGTCCGAGGACCTAAGTAAGTAAGTAAGTAAGGCGTTAACATTAAAAGTTCCTAGAATAAGTCCACGAAAAACCATCTTGTCTACCCGGTTTTGTAAAATGGCATAATAATTATATTATTTTATTTTAATAAGATTGTAAGAATTTATAAATAAGAACTAATCAATGATTTTCTTAAGATTTAAGAAAAATAAAAATAAGTACCAAGGTAATATAAGAATTAACCACACTAAATAATAATGTAATAATGAATAACTTAACTCAAATTAATTGAAAGCTTCACCAGAAAAACTTGTAGATGATTTTCTTAAGCTTTCTCTAGTAAAGGAGAAAACGCATTTTTGTATTAATTGCTAATTTCCCAAATATGGAGAATGTACCAATTTTGCAAAATTTTGACACGAAAAAAAATGTTGGCTTAGAAACAGCTCAATGCAATATAAGCATGTAACATCGTGCTCGTTTTCTTCCGTTACAAAATAGATAAATCATTGCGTAGCAAAATGACAAATGCAATTATTATTAGGGACTGCACGAATGTGCAGTGTGCCGATCTGCCTATTGCCATGATATGCCATCTTGATCTTGCCCTTTTTGATTTGGAATGTTTTCGGGGAATGCAATTTTACACAGACATTCCGTATAACACTTTGATTATTAAAAATAATATTTTTTGGCACTAACCATTGACATAATTTCTTAACAGTCGATCAGAACATGCTAATAATGAGAATTAAATTTGTTTCACTTCATTTTTTTCTCTGATTTTCAAAACTAACACAAAGCTCTTAAACAAACGACCAAAAAACAATCAAAAAACAAATAAAACAATCAAAAAAGTGCCATCCTAGACACCAAGCCATCTTAGGCCACTTTCCCGACTATAGGGATTTATCACAATATGGTACTCAAAAAAAAAAGTTAATTTCGATGGAAAAGGTCGGATTCGTATCTAGAATCCGAAGCTCTAACTAAACCATCGTATGTAATATCTCCCGACTTAAAAATCATATACGACTGAAAATTTCCGTAGGACGTAAATTGTCACAGCTTGTTGCGCCTTTGATTTTTGAAACGTAAATATTAATTACCTGTAAAGCACAAGTTCACAAAAGTCTGTCGGCTGAACATTTATAAAAAAAAATAAAAAATAAAACACTTACCCTGGAAGTATGATAACGCAAATGATACCCAGAACTAGAATTAGTTTCGGTCAGTTGAATTGCTCCGGTTGAGCTTGTATCATCATCTTGAAAATCTGCATGTTTGTAACGAGTCATCTGGAAAAAATAGAATACCGACAAAGTATTTAATTTAAAAATTACTAATAGGTTTCAACATTGAAAACTAAAACTTTTTGCAAGCCATTTACGGTGAACATTTTTGTCCTCCTTAAAACCTCTCGGTTTTTTTTTCAATTGTCCTAGTTAACTCATATTTTTACAGAACAGACAACCAAAAGCAAACTTCAGCCTGCCTACTCACTGTCACTTGGACCCTGTACCGGATCTAAGATTTGTTGGCTGCGGGGGGGGGGGAGTAAGGAAAAATCTTTTGTAAGTGAAAAAACTCAGTTTTAACTAAAATATCCCGAAAATTTCCCTTTTCTACATCGGTGAAACTGAACAAAATTTAATGGTCTATTATATATAATTTAAAATGAGTTTAGATAAAAGAAATTTTAGTGAATGTTTATGAAATTGGCAATAAGTGATTTAAATTGTTTGTCCTCAAATTAATTTTATAATTTATAACAAATAATAAAGTTTTAGTTTAAGGTTTAATTTTTTTTTGTGAAAAATATACAAAGTTATACAGGGTGTCCGGTAATTCGTGTGCCATACTTTTGGATGTGATTCTTGGTCATATTCTAAGAAAAAAATTGTTTCACAGTAAAGTCTGATTTTCAACTTTGACATCACTTTTTGACGATTTAAGAAAAGGCTAACTTTGGTGTACCCTCACCCATGTTAAGGTCAATTTCTCTGTCAGTACTATAATATTAGGGACCTCATTTTAGACTTTTTTGTAGTAAAAATACCAACCGTTAAAACTACGTTTAAATTGAGCTGATGTGTTTTTAGGGTTGCCAGATATTTAATTTTAATTGGTGTTCAATTTTTCTTGCCCGGGCAAAATTTTGACTTTGAGTTCAATTTTTTTCAGAAAATGCGTGTTAAACATAAAGTTTTATTATTTTTACCTGATGAACAAAACAATAATAAAAAAAACTCATTCATAAGCGTACCGAAAAACTCATACATTTTATGATACTTGGGGAAAATCTAAAACTGGTAAAAAATCGAACTTTGGGCGTTTTACCTACTTTTACTGCAATTTACTTGGCAATTGAAGTGGTTTTCCAAGAATTGATAGTTTTAAGGTAATTTTTAAGACCTTGGACTCATGAAAGGGGTTAAAAGTGTACTTATGCCTTCTTGACTTGCTGTCAAACCCTAACTTCTCAGGGAGAGTTAAATTTGGGGTACGAATGTTTAATGGATAAATTAACTCAATAAGTGGTATAAAAGAACAGAAAAACAAATAAATTTGTCAGATTATCAAGTCAACTCACAATTACAGTTGGATAAGAGCGCTTTTTGAAAAGAGACTCAAATTTTGTAACTGGTTGCTAGAGAGAAGCTGTATACAAATTAAAACATGCAATTAACTTTTTTCGCATAAACGAATGATTTTAATTAAACAAATGTACTTTTAACAAATTTGCAAAATTATTCAAAGACAAGATGTGATGTGATGTGATCGCGGTGATGGTCAAACAGCAAAGAGAATGAGTCTTGTTTGCAAAATAGAAAAGACATGTTACGTTTTATGTACATACATAGCTGTGTTAAATGCAAGAGAATAAATCAAATATTTTCCGTTAGTTAGAATGCAAATACAATACATAAGTTAAATAAAATGAAATTGAAACATAAATATAGGGTGATTTGGTTTTTATGGTGATATTTTGCTGACTTCGGTTTTGTTTTGCAGCACATTTCAAAACATTCAGCCCCCCTCCTGGAAGACTCCGGTCTTTCAGCAATTGGAAGTGGGGCAACCAACAAGTGTAGTTTCCAAACTTCGTACGGACAGTAATGACTCTGACTTGCCCATCTTTTCCAGGATGTATTTCTAAGATACGGCCGATGATCTATTTTGAGGGTGGTAAGTTCGGTTCCTTGATTGGAACTACGTCATCTACATGAAGATTTGGTTGAATCTTTTGGCACTTTGGTCGATGTTGAAGATCGCTTCCAGAAGCTTTGGAGGAGTGTCTGTAAAGCAAACCAATTAGTTTTTATGCAATTATTTGAAATGTTTGATTGAGGAACTGCGACATATGGTTCCCCAATCATAAAATGGGAAGGAGTTAATGCAGCTGGTTCGCCATCTGAAACCTGCCACATTGGACGCGAATTCAATAGAGCCTCGATTTTAGCTAATAAGGTGTACATCTCTTCGTATGTCAATTTGTTGTCACCAATAACACGTTTGAGGTGGGTTTTGACAGATTTTACACCTGCCTTCCACAATCCTCCGAAAAGAGGTCAGAAGGGGGTATAAATTTCCATGAGATATTGTCCTTTGACAGATGATCAGCCACAATGGTGTTATGATGTTGACTCCGAAGTTGATTATACATTTCGTCAAGTGTACGTTTCGCGCCATGAAAGTTTGTGCCGTTATCACTCCAAATTTCGCTTGGTTTTCAGCAACGAATCGGCCTAAGGCTAGCAAAAATGCATTTGTTGAGAGGTCTCCGACTAGTTCAAGATGGATTCCTTTTGTTACAAAGCAAACAAATAACGCTATGTATGATCTGACAATTTAAGGATTTCGCAAGCCAGTTGAACGTACTGTGATTGGACCGGCGTAATCACAGCCCACCTTACTGAATGGTCGGGAATAAACTACGCGTTCCATTGGAAGATTACCCATTAGCTGTTGTGACGTTGTAATACGCTGACGAAAACAAACGATACATTTGTGAGCTATTTTACGAATTAGATTTCTACAGCCTAGTATATAAAAGTTTGCTTTTATTAACGAAAATGTTAATGTAACTCCCGAATGTAAATATTGTTCGTATTTGTAGGTAACTAAAAGTGCCGAAAAGGGATGAGTTTTACACAAAATTATAGGGGGCCTTTGGTCATAACTCAGGTTTGACTCCTGAATACGTCCTCCAACGCGAAGCACTCCGAATGAATCAATTTCTTTTTGGCAAAGGTTTGTTTTTCTTAAGTAGTCCGATTTCAAACGAAAATAACAAGTTTTGCACCTTTTTAATTATTAAAATTTTTGAAAAGAGAAGTTCTTTGGTAGACAGGGGTTGAAAATTGCGATTAGAATGTTCTCGAACATAGTTATAAAAGAAACGGCGTACGTATGCGACTACTCGAATAAGTTTTATCCAGTTAGATGAATTTTTAATAAGTAAATCCAGATCAAGATTGTTAGTTTCTAAATTTGATACAAATACCTTTGTCTTTGCTGTGGGTATACTTCTCTCTTCCAACTCTTCTTTCGAAAATTCTTCAGGAACTGAGGTAGATGCAGGCCAAAGATTTCTATCCAAGCTTAGCCAATGAGGTCCTTTCCACCACATCTCATTTACACATAAATGCGATGGTGAAATGCCACGAAAAGCAATATCTGTTGGTTTTCTGGCTGAGCGTATATGATTCCACATCTTACGAGGCACTGAAGATAGTATCTCTAATGTACGGTTGCCAATAAATACCGACCCCCTTTTTGGTATTGCTGACAACCAATGGAGAACTATAGATGAATCCGTCCAAGCAAAAGTTTGAATGTCTTTCTCCAGTAAAGAAATCTGAATTTTACTTATTAGCCGTGTTAAAAGAAGAGCTCCACAGAGTTCAAGTCTGGGGAGTGAGAGTATTTGTATGGGTGCAATTTTACTTTTAGCTGCCACCAGAGAAACCGATACACTTTTATTTGGGTTAACGCTTCTGCAATAAACGACAGCTGCATAGGCGTCTAATGATGCGTCACAGAATCCATGAAGCTCCCAATTTGTTCTGTTAGACCACATCGTTCTCGGTATGCTCAGCGTTTCAAGTTGGTTAAGTTCTTGATGAATTAAGGTCCAACGATCAGCAAGGTTCTCTGGAACTACTTCGTCCCAAGATAACTTTTCTTTCCAGAGCTCCTGCATAATTATTTTCACCCCAACTACTACTGGAGCCAAAATTCCGATTGGGCCAAAAATTCTGGAGGATTCCGAAAGTATTTGACGTTTGGTGATTGTTTAAGATGTATCCAGGCGAACTTTATAAGAAAAACAATCCTTCGGTGGGCACCATTGCAACCCTAAAACCTTGACTGAATTTGAGTCCTCAAAATCCACTGAAGAAAGTTCTCTCTAATCCTCTGGCAGAGACAAAAGCAAGGGCCAGCAGTTAGTTGTCCATTTACGGAGATGAAAGCCAGCTGATTTCAATAGTTCTACTAGGTTAGGTTAGGTTAAAAGGGGTGATGAAGCGGCAAGCCAAATCATACCACTCGGATCTCAGTGGATCCATTGTGCTCCCCGGGAGTTGACTTGGGTAGGAGTGGGTGAGGAGAGGACATGGTGGGTATCAGGTAGGGCTTATTGTGGAAGGAGCCTCCCTGAACCATCTGAAATCCGAATAAATTTCATGATGTTTGCAGGTGGCAAAAAAGAGACGCTGTCTAATTCGTCGAAGAAGTATTCTCCGAGAGTTGCTCTTCTGTTTCTAGCTAGGCTGGGGCATTTGCAAAGGAAGTGGTATGAGCCCTCCACCGCCTCCTCGTCTTGACACCCTCTACATAGGTCAGATGAGTTGATGCCCATTCTGCTCAAGTGGGTTCCCATGTAGTTGTGACCCGTGAGTATACCAACTAAAAGGGATAATTGGGGCCTGCTTAGCTTTAGTAAATAGTCTGTCTTGTTCTTAGAGAACAACGGCCACAAAGTCCTTGAAATTCGACAGGACTCCAGTGTTGACCATCGGTCGTTAGTAGCTTTTAAGAAACTATGGTGAATTCTACATTTTTCTTGTTCAAGAGGCATAAGTACCCAGGGTATGATTTGGCTCGGTTCAAGTGTTGCCCCGTTTTTGGCCAGTTCGTCTGCCCTTTCATTACCAAAAATGTCACGATGTCCTGGGACCCATTAAAGGGTAACTGTGTTTGCTGCGCCCAACGATTTTAGTTCGCTGCGACAGCAATCAATCAGTTTGGATTTAGTGACGATTGATGATATGGCTTTGATTGCAGATTGACTATCTATGAAGAAATCAATGTTCTTTCCCGTCAATTCAAGCGGAGAGAGATGCTTTGCAGCTTCACAAACTGCAAGGACCTCTGCTTGAAAGACGCTAGAGAAGTTCGGTAGTTTTATCGATTTGCTTATGGGTGGGTTTTCTGAAAAGATGCCGGACCCTACCCCCTCGTCTGATTTGGACCCGTCAGTGAATACCGAGATATGATCTTCGTTAGTGACCCAGTTTTCCTTCCAGAGTTCTCTTGATGGAAAGTCTGTAAGTACAACTGGGTTGAAATCAATATGCGGTAAAATGTAATCCGTTTGAATATTAATATCAGTGAAATTAATTATCGTCTTGTGACCATACTGGCCCCCTTTCCAATAATTGCACTCTTTTAATCGAAGAGCGCTCTTGGCCGCCAGCTCTTTTGTAAAAAGATCAAGTGGGGCAAGCGAAAGGAAAGCTTCTAGGGCTGGGGTTGGTGTGGTTCTCATGGCACTTGTTGTACCTATACACGCGAGTCCTTGGATTTTTGTCATGGTTTGAGATTGGTGGCTTTGTCGAGTGCTGGCCACCAAACCAAACATGCATATGTTAGTATTGGTCGTATGATGGCTGTGTACATCCAATGGATGGTTTCCATGGCCTCCATCTCCTACCAAAAATTCTACTGCAAGTGTAGAATGCTATCGATGCTTTTTTCTCACGTTCTTTAATGTTTTCTTTCCAGTTTAGTTTACGATCAATTATCAGTCCAAGATATTTTGCAGTACCCGTAATATGGAGCGGTGTCCCATTTATAGTGGGAGGGTTAATAGTTGGAATATTATGTTTTCTCGTAAACAAAACTAGTTCAGTTTTAAGTGGGTTGACATTAAGTCAACAGCTATTGGCCCAATTACTGAGCTTGTCAAGGGCTGTTTGCAAGAGATCACGAAACGTGGAAACAAATTTTCCAGAGGTCATTATCACGATGTCGTCTGCATATGCCACGACTTTGACTCCACTTTGGGTTAGATCGACCAAAACCTGATTAACAACCAGGAGCCAGAGTAGCGGTGATAATACCCCACCCTGCTGTGTACCTCTACATGTTCTGACTTTTAGCTTGCTATCACCCAATTCCGCATTTACAAGTCTAGTTTGAAGCATATAGTCGATCCAGTTTGATAACAAAGGGTCAATACCGGTAGAGTCTAGGGCTTCCTGATTGATTTACTTTCGACATTATTGAAAGCCCCTTCTATGTCTAGCAAAGCTCCTAGAGTGAATTCTTTATAATGGATATTCTACTAGATCGGATCGAAGTTTGATCACATCATCGATGGAATCCGTCCCAGTCATCACATCGTCCACATAAAAATTGTTAAGAATAACTGACGAAGCTAGAGGATGTGATACAGTTGATTTAATTCCTACTTGTTTGAGGGAACGAACTGCGAGAAAGGGTGCCGAAGCGGTGCCATAGGTGACCCTGAGAAGACGATAATATTCAACTGGATTATCAGGTGTTTCACGCCATAATATTCTTTGAAAGTCAGTGTGTTTGGGTGAAACCCATATCTGACGATACATTTTTTCGATATCCCCCGAAATTGTATATTTATGCCGGCGAAATCTAATGCATATTGAAATTATGTCGCGTTGAATTGTGGGGCCTGCGAGAAGACATTCGTTTAAGGATTTACTAGTGTAGCTTTTCGCAGAACCGTCGAAAACTACCCTTATTTTAGTTGTACTACTGTCATTTTTGAAAATTGCGTGATGAGGTAGGTAGTAACACTTTTTATTATCTATTTCATTCAGAGCCACGTCTTCGATATGACCTAATGATAAATATTCGTTTATGAAGGTTGTATATTGTTCTTTTAAATCGAGATTCGTAGCGAATCTTCTTTCGATTGACTGCAGGCGTTTGAAAGCAATTGAAAAGGAGTTTCCGAAATTTCTATTTGTATCTGACTTAAAAGGTAACTCTACCATAAATTTTCGATCAGAATGGCGAATGTGAGCATTCACAAAACTATCCTTAGCTTGTTGTTCTTCTATGGACAGAACAGGTATGTAAGATACTTCTTCTAACCTCCAGAACCTTTCGAGGTCAAAGTCTTGACTAAAATCTAAGCTAGTGCAGAATGTTACTAGCCCAGAATAATTTTGTTTAAATTGGCCAACTACAACCCAGCCAAAAATAGTTGGAATCCTTTCTGGAGTTTGATCCTTTGCTGGAGTTGCAGGTCCACTTATGATGCTAAACACCCTATCTGAACCAATTAAAATATCAATCTCACCAGGTTCATTGAAGCTTGGATCAGCTAGCTCGAGAGAAAATAGGTTGGAATCATTATCAACGATCGAAAACGATGGCAATACTGAAGTTAGTTTTGAAATTATGAAACAATCAACTTCAACGAAACAAGAATTAAATCGAGAATGGAGATTGGTTGTGACCAACCCATTTGTTACTCCAACTGAAGTTGATGCAATTCCTGTAATTGGAATTCGAACGCGATTTATTTATTTTCGTGATCCGAAAGTTTTTTTAACAAATAAAATATCAAAACAAAAATTCAATTTATTAAGCGTAAACTGTTTTTATTATTAAACACGTCTTAACGTTGCAACGGATACAAATCAACTCCACTTAATAACTATAGAGATCTTCCAAAAGACTCTGTCTATGAATATGTTGCATTTAATTCAGATTCATGTTACAGTCTGCTCCGTGAAGGAATGTGCATACTGTAGCATTTTGTATGGGAACATACAATTGCTAAGAGAATATTCCCATGCAAAGATTTAAAGGTATCTGCTAACCGGATATCTAGCATTGATGGTGAGGAATGTGTCATATACATAACTCGCGTTTACGTTTAAGCCCCAGGCGTTGAACAGCATGTTCAGTTATGAACAAGACCTGAGAACCTGTGTCAAGTAAAATACGGATGTGATGAAAAGATCCCTGGTTATCTTGAATCTTAACAATTGCTGTTGGAATAATTGTTTGAGAATTATGAGAAGATTCAATCGAATGATTGGAAACAATCGGAGGATCTGGCGACGATAATGAGTTCGTAGATTGAACGTTATTTGAAATAGGAGTTTGAGTTGTAGGATTTTGTGTAGGATGTACAAGAGAATGATGACGCGCTTAACACGTCTTACACCGAAAGTTTCACCGACATTTATATGAACCATGACCTTGACGAAGGCAGTTAAAATAAATTGATTCTTTTTTAACGAAATCACGACGAGACACGACATCAAGCTTAACAAAATCTGTAAATTGTGGCAAAATGTGATCACCATTACATTTAGGGCAAGTTTGTGTTGATTCTACAAGGTGCGACCGAACTGATGGGGCTATGGTTTTCTTACGTATTGGGACAAGTGAACTGCATGCCTCCAAGCTACTAAACCGAGTCTGCAGAAAATTCAGGAGCTGATCTATTGTTACACCTTCACGAGGCCCTGTTATGATCAGCCCATGCCTGACGTGTATCAGGATCGACCTTTTGTAATAGCAAATATATCAAATATATAAGCCATGGATCGCGATTATTTGATTCTAAGGCGTTGAGTCCGCGGATGAACTCGTCTGCTCCATCAGTTATTTTGCGAAGTGTTTGAATATTTTCTGTATTAGACGACGGTAACGAAAGAAAGGATTCCACAATAGCCTGAATAATAAGATTGTTTTTCCCGTATCTTGTCTCTAACCTATCCCACGCTTCAATATAATTTTGTTTTGAACATCGCATATGTTTTAACAAACCCGCGGCACTACCCCGTAAAAATGATTTCAGGTATTGAAATTTTTGTGAACCGCTCAAGTTTGTATATTCACGTCAAACGAACTCAAAAAAAGATTTTTAAACTCTGGCCAATCTTGATATTTCCCTTCGAATATAGGAATATTAGCAGTAGGTAGCTTCACCGACGATTTGTGTGCAGCGGAGTTTAAAGTTTTTAGGAAAGAAGTTTGTTGATTAGCTAATTTTTGCTATAACTCAATCATCAGCTTTGGAATTTTGAGAATTTAATTCACGAATTCGATTTGTAAAGATTGAATGAGATTTTAAATATTTTTCCTCATACTCTTCAAACTCTAGACTCAGGTCAACAAAGTTATCATCATCACAAAATTCGCATAATTCTTGATTTAGGGCTAAAAATTCTAACCACGCTTGGTACAGCCTTTCCAACCGAATCTGAAGCTCTGAAAGAGTAATGTCTTCTGGCAACTACTCTGCGAAACCTGCTGCCCGAGTTAAAGACCCTTTTGAGTAACCCCGTTTAATTTTACTTGCATTCATGATTGAATCAATTTAAGGAGAAAGGAAAAAAAAAATTTCCAACAAAAAACCACGTACCGCGATATCACTTTTTTGTTTAATTTGTGTAACATGCAATCAACTTTTTTTGAATAAACGAATGATTTTAATTAAACATATGTACTTTTAACAAATTAGCAAAATTATTCAAAGACAATATGTGATGTGATCGCGGTGATGGTCAAATAGCAAAGAGAATGAGTCTAGTTTGCCAAATAGAAAAGACATGTTACGTTTTTATGTACATACATAGCTGTGTTAAATGCAAGAGAAGAAATCAAATATTTTCCGTTAGTTAGAATGCAAATACAATACATAAGTTAAATAAAATGAAATTGAAACATAAATATAGGGTGATTCGGTTTTAATGGTGATATTTTGCTGACTTGGGTTTTGTTTTGCAGCACATTTAAAAACAGAAGCTTTTAGATGACAACCAGCATATAAACAGAATTCTTTGGACAGACGAATCTCAATTCACAAGAGATGGTATTACGAATGTGCATAATCTCCATACATGTGGGCTTCGATTAATTCACATTGAAGGCGGTTAAGATCATTTTAGCACAGATTCAGTGTCAATATGTGGGCAGGTGTAATTGGAAATAAATTAATTGGGAAATTACCACCCCGACTTTATTCTACTAACAATCTGGAGTTTTTACAAAATAATCTAGCACACCTATTGGAAGATGTTCCACTGCTTCAACCAGCTTTATCATATTTCCAACAAGATGGTTCTCCGGCCCACTATGGTCGTGAAGTTAAGGATAAGCAGAAATGGACCAATTCACTGGCCTGCAAGATCTCCCGATATCTTTCTACTGGAATTTTTTGTATGGGGACGAATGAAAGAAATTGTTTACTCATATGAAGTTACAACTTTAACTGCGTTAGAACAACGTACTTCCGAAGGATCACTAAAAGTAAGGCAAGAGTTATCGAGAATAAGCATTCAAAATGAAAACCAAAAACGGGCTCTAGCATGCATTCAAAACGCAGGAGTACTTCTTATGACTGTATTTGTGTGTACATAGAATAAAAAATTACTTAAAACTACGCAAATTATTGTTTTATTCAAGCCCTTTACACCTCAGGGCAAAAAATCATTTGTTTTTAATTTTACTTGTTTAAGATTTTCCCAAGTATCAAGAAATGTATGGGTTTTGTTTGTTTTCTTTATGTGCACTTTTTTTATCATTGTTTTGTTCATCAGATAAAAATAAGAGCATTTTATGTTTATTACGCATTACGGCAAGAAAAATTGAATATCTGGCAACCTTAAAAACATATGAGCTCAATTTAAACGTAGTTTTGACGGCTAGTATTTTTACTACTAAAATGAGGCCCCTACTATTAGTACTGACAGAGAAATTGACCTTAACATGGGTCAGGATACACCAAAGTTAGCCTTTCTTTATATCGTCAAAAAGTGATGTCAAAGTTTAAAATCAGACTTTACAATTTTTTCAGAGAACAATTTTTTTGTCATTAGAATATGACCAAGAATCACATCCCAAAGTATGGCACCGGACACCCTGTGTCATCGAAAACGTATTTTGACGTTTCCACTTTTCTTTTTACAAAGCCGTGTTATTTGTGCATTTATATCAGCTTAATTCAATTAAAAAGCACAGGTGACTTCAAATTTTAATTGAATTATATTCATTCACTCCACTTAAAACAGAAGTAATTTTAATATTTAAATTTTTAAATTTCTTCATCTTCTTATCAATATTACAATAACATCGCTGGTATTTAACATTTAAGATATTTTTAAGCGGAGATAGAATATAAAGGCTCAGCTGGATTTATAGATTTATAATGTTAACTTATTATATACCTTCAATTTTCAGCCACTTCAAACTTGAAACCACAAGAAGAAAAATTATGTCAATAACTTTGCACGTCAGTCTAGACTAGAGGGATCGCAAATATTCATATGCACTTGCACGATTTTCTGAGTGCACAGAGAAAAAAAAGCCCCAATTGTTTTTTTTCGCAAAATTAGCTAAGTTCTTATGGAACATTGTTTTTTTTTTTTATTTGGCATGTTTATTTTTAACCCCCCACCCCGCTTTACAGTTATCTCTTCAAGCTTTAGCCCCAACTTGGACTTGACAGTCCCTAGAGTCAATCCCCAAAACTTCTCCGACCCCGTTTCTTTTTGTCATACTCTTGTCAAGCCCTAGTCCCGAGCTGTTTTTTTTTTCGTTCCAATTTTCTGTCCTTGTCAATTTGGTTTCAGGCTTTAGCCCCAACCTAATTCATTTGGGGCTTAGAAAAAAAATACATAACATGTAAATTGCTAAGCCCCAGCCTCGTTTTTTTGTCTCAACCCCATCAAACTTCACTGCTTAGTAATATTTTAGACGAATATAAAACTATTCACGTTGCAATGTATTGATTTCTACAATTCAATCAGTTTTAAGAAGCGGCTGTGGGGGCCATCCCCTTGGATCCACCACTCTGCTTGGACCAAGCAAACAGGATAATGAAAATCATCACTCCAGCCTCAAAGTTTGCCTTGAGTTTGTTTTCTTATAAAGTTCTTATAAGAACTAAAATTATTTCATAGAAATGAACTTTAATTTCAAGTGGATAAGAAATATTGCTGGCGACTAAAACCTAAAAGTATGTTCATTTTAAAATGGAAACTTGTATTCTTGCACTTTTTAGGAATTCCTATTCTACCTATTATTTCACTTTATTTTGCTTTATCTTATATCGGCATCCTATTTTATTAACATTCCATTGGAAGTTATTGTAATTGGTGCGAATTGTCGAATTGAAAATTTTGACATATCTTCACGTTTTGAGGTCTCTAGAATCAGAATTCGTCGTTTTTTAGCAAGATGTCTGTATATGTGTATGTACGTATGTTCGGGATACTTTTTTCGTCGACCATATCTCGAGAATGAATAAAGATATCGACCTCGGATAGATTTTATTTTACAGATAATATTGTCATAACATGCCGAAAAGGTTTTCTAACAAATTCAATAAACCGTTCTCTTATTACAGCAATTTAAAAAAGAGCTGTAAAATGTCATTTATCTGGAATATCTCGAGAACGGATAAGATATTAACTTCAGACTAATTTTATTTTACACATAATAACATAATACCAAATTGCTAAATATTAGAAAAAAAATTCAACAGACACTTTTTTTTAAACTAAAAAAAAACAGTAATAAAATAATGTTCTTCTCAAATATTTGAAGAACAAAAAATGATTACGAACCCAGTCTATTTTTTTTTACATATAATGACGTAGTCAAGAACTGGTAATGTAAAAAAAAAATCCATAAACAGTTTTTTTTAAGAGCAAAACACTGGACAAATATTTAAAATTCTTAACAAATGTTTTTTAACTCAAATATTTTGAAAAAAAAAAAAAAAACAATGATATCGATTTCAAATTTTTCCCATAAATGTATACCTGTACCATCTAAATGTTGTGTAATTTTGAGATTTTTAAAACTACCCTTTATAAAGCTAAAAATCAAAATGTTGCAAGAAAAAACTTTTCAAAAATGTTTTAATTCGAACAATTCTTACCATACAAATCGCTCCAAAATCGAAATTTTGCATACCTATGACACCATGTTTTTTTTTTTTAGTACACTCCCCTGATTTTTGGTATTTTTTTTAGCCAATAGTCTGTTTTGAAATAATTGGCTTAAATAATTAATACCTACCTCTATACCGAGAAGAGTTACGAAAAAAAGTATAAAATATAGGTAATGTCACATTTTGCCCTGTATCTCTATATTATGTCTACACCTAGGTACCTATATACTGAAAATGAAAAAACCCAAAGTTATTACACTATAAAATATATAATTACCTAATATACTCTACCACCCACCACTTAGGTATATATGTACATATGCATATGGTTTTCAAATGCACCAATGATGGGAAGTTTCTAGTGTGAGTCGACCCCAGGCTAATTTTTTAAATTTTATTTACACATAAAACTAGGAAACATAAATCATCAATTTATCGAGAAGAACTCGACAAGACCCCAGCCCCAACCCAAAAAGATCAAAAGAAAGCTTACCATAAATTGAACACAAAACAATACGTCACTCTATCTTTGCCTCCACGCCTTTCGATTTTATTTATTTCGATTTATTTATAAAAAAAAAATCAAGAATCAACTGCATCTATATCAACTTAATTATGACGAACTTAAAATGGAAAGGAATAAAACTTCACAAATTCATTTCAATTATTTTATTTACAAACAAAAAACTTAAATTGCGCGCGCAAATGAATTCTTTTATGTCAATTAAAAAATCTCAAAAATATTCTCTTTTATCAATATGTTCTACCCCCGACAATGCGAAACAGATTATAAATTTGTAACAAGGAACACTAAAGATACAAAATTCATTATAGGGAGTAGATAGGTAGTATATGCTACAATCTCACTTCAAAAATAAGATAATTTCATTGAGAATGTTATTTTTTTTGTAATGTAAATATTTAGCTTATTTAACGAGTTGCCGATGAATTTCGCCGAAGAAGACGACCCAACGGACTAAGAATGAAAACAAAATCTAAATAAACATAAAAAAAAATACCGACAACTGCTCCCCTTAGTTATAAGAAGCTTTGCTTTGGATCCCCAAACGATAAAAAAGAGACACAATTGAATAAGAACCCGCGCATATATCAAATTTACATAAAGATATTTCTTAATTATTTTCTGTTGTGTATCCACCACCCTGATCTCATGTTTGTTGTATAGTCTCGGGGATAGAGTTGAACCTATTTTCCTCAGATTATTTTTTAAGTTTTATAAAGCAAATATTCACTGATGTTTGTTTTTTTAGAGGTGCCAAGAGCCAAGAGAATCTAATTGTTTAAATCGCAATATAAACGCATTTCGGAACAACTGCTTCCTTTCTTAAGGGCAGTTCTTACCATTGTTCCCAGATTGGCTATATTTCCGGCCAAAATGGTGGGAAAAAAAAAATTTGGGGGAAAAATAGTAAGAACAAAATAGTGGCGGGATTAAGGTGGAAAATAAATTGAAAGATTTTTTATGGGGGGACTTTTAGTTCAATTTTGAGGCACTTTTAAGTCTTCCTTTCTTCAAATGCTTCAGTGGAGAAATCATTTTCAATAGTAAAAATAGTGAAAAATAAGTTAAGAAATCGATTTAGCATTGAAACTGCCGATGCTGTTTTGGGAGTTCAGTACAGTTTTGGTACTCAAGGTTGTGTTGATTTCAAACCTCAAAAACAATGCTGAACAAGTGCAATTCGGAAATAATGTATACAGAAGGGACTGTTTTAAGTGGTAGTTGTTATGTTTTCTGGTAGTAGATATTTAAAATTGGTGGCTCTAAATACGTTTCTGGTAGTTGTTATATAACACTTTGCCCTTTCAGTTGAATACAAAGTACCTACTTCTACGAATGTAAATTTTCAATCGCAGTGTAGCCTCGAATATTTTCGGCCTATTTTAATTTTGAATGATCTATTACTATTAATATTTGTTACGATAATCTTAGTACACAAAAGATGTTCATCTTTTTATCTGATCTCAAGATTTTAAACGGATATACATATGTATCTAACCTTACATTATTACCCGTACAAAATTTCCGCACTTGGTTTTGTTGCCTCAACGACTTCACATGGAATTCCAATTGAAAGTCAAACTTCTCTTCCTACAATTTGAGGGATCATAAATATTTTCCACCTGTTTTTTTTAATTAATTGACTGCCACAAAAAATACGTAAGAAAGCAAATCAATCAAATTTCCTCAACAGCATTATAGAAAAAGATCAAATCTTAATTGCAAAAAATATGGATTTTGCATAACTTTTAGCTCCAATATTATGATTTGTGCGAGAACAAACTCATATTGAATCGCTTTTCCAAAAATTCATACTTGTCGCGTTTCATTGGAAAGTATTTCAGCCAGAGCGGTAATATTACCTTCGGTAAGAACAACAAAATTAAGAAAGTGTCGATTAAAAAGCCGACCGATGAACGGGCTACGTTTACGAAAAAGCAATTTAAATCGGAACGAAAATCTTCTGTTTCATTTAGTTCATTAATGATTTGTTGTAGTGCTGATCTTTTCTTAAAACAGTCTCTGGTATACAGTATACTTTGAACGACTCGGACGATAACACAGAAACTGTGGAGGCAGAGGCTATTAATTTAAATATATAAAAACAATGGCGCAAAATTTTAGACGATTTAATTTAGCTTAACAATTGTGTTTTGCTAATTTTAAACGAGTTTAGCGTCGTATATCACCTAACATTTTACTACAGTTAAAATCACCAACTGGCTATTTTAACTTTTTAGTATCGTACTAAATCCATATGAGAAAAACCGAATGTTCCAGGTTCGGGTCCTGCTGGTACCCAACTTTTTTTTCTTTTTTTTTTTTGTAAATAATGAAAGTAAAATGATAAAAATATAAATATCGGATAATTATTTCAAGCACATGATTGGTTTCCATCAATATATAATTAATTTGCAACGCATAAAAACAATAATTGTGTTCATCAAATTCAAACCCTACAAATGCAACTTACTAGTTAGCAAAAGGTTTAAAATTTTGAAATAGATAGTAAATTGCTCAATACTTAGGAAATTGTTAACTAGTAAAATGTTAAGCCCTTAACAATAGGTTTTTTAAAATGTTGTGCCAATGTTTTTTAAATAAAATGTATGTATTTCAAAATATTTTTTAAGAGAAATGTTATTTTTAAAAACTTGTGTTATATATATTTAATTTAGGTACCTTGAAACAAAAGTTTGATTGGAAAATTAAAAGCAAGTAGGTATCCATATTTTCCTCATATTCTATGAAGGTCTGTTGGTATTTATTCCATATTATTGTTATATTTTACCAAGGGTTCACAAATACCTAAAACTTATTTTCTTTTATTCAAACTGAACGACAATTATTACTTTACCAAATTAAAACACCTTTATTTCACTTCAAATACTTTACTTCTAATACTTTTATTATAAACAAGCACAAGTATGCAAATCTTAATTCACTATTTTTACACCGACGTCTATCCATTCGCTTTTAAAATCAAACTGCCGCTCTCGGACTAGAGTGGTCGGGTATTTATATCCCAGAAAACGCTACTAGAATCTTCTAAGGTTCTGGAATGTGCTTCTTCTCCACAAGTATCTCAAAAGCTTTCGACAGATTATAATTATAGCAGTTCCAGTGGTTTAGGTATTTGATAACGATGAGAGTGGTGTATGTATTGGATAACGAGGAGAGTGGTTTAGGTATTGGATTACATTAGTTAATCTTTGGTTCAAAGATGGCGCGCAACTCAGTACTAATTTATTCTGTTAAAGAAGAATAAAAGATTTCGTTGTTTGCATACATGGGCATATTCACTACATTATTGTCAAATAAATGAATATGGCTATTTTTTTCCTTCCCATACAAAAATGGGGGGAATTTTTTTTTCGCAATTGGGGGGACTTTGAAAATTTCATCTGGCAACAGATTACAATGTCTTAAATCAGAGTCAGTTAATCCTGCGTGTTAAATAAATGTGAATTAACTCGGTATCCAGTTTTTTCAATGATAATAATGATAATTGTAACTATAAGACCTAAGGTCTTTTAAATGCAATGCACGGCACTAGTAAGAAGGAAATGAAAGAATTTTGTTAATTTTTGTGCTGGAGATTGGGTAACATTAACTTCAAGCTACTACTACACACTGAACCGAAGGACTTTAGACCAATTAGCTTATCTTCATTTCTTCTCAAGACATAAGAGAGACTAATAGAAACGCATATTCGCCTTAAACTATGTGATGATGTTCTCTCACAGGCCCAACATGCGTATATGAAGGGCAAATCTGTTAAGACAGCTCTACATGAGGTGGTCGGATCAATCCATTATAAAGAATTCACTCTAGGAGCTTTCCTAAATATAGAAGGGGCCTTCAATAATGTCGAAAGTAAATCAATTCGGCAAACCCTAGACTCTACGGGCATTGACCCATTGCTGTCAAACTGGATTGATTCTAAGCTCCGAACAAGACTTGTAAATGCGGAAATGGGCGACAGTAAGCTAAAAGTCAGGACATGTAGGGGTACACCACAGGGAGGGGTATTGTCACCACTACTTTGGCTCCTAGCTGTTAATCGGTATTGGTCGATCTAAACCAAAGTGGTGTCAAAGTCGTGGCATACGCAGACGACATCGTGATAATAACCTCTGGAAAATCTGTTTTCACACTTCGTGATTGATCTCTAGCAAACCGCCCTTGACAAGCTCAGTATTTAGGCCAACAGCTGTGGACTTAATGTCAACCCACTTAAAACTGAACTGGTTTTGTTTAAGAGAAAGCATTATAATCCAACTATTAACCCTCCCACCATAAATGGGACACCGCTCCATATCACGGGCACGGCAAAATATCTTGGACGGATAATTGATCGTAAACTAAACTGGAGAGAAAACATTAAAGAACGTGTGAAAAAGGCGTCGATAGCATTCTATACTTGCAATAGAATTTTTGGTAGGAGATGGGGCCCTAGCCCTAAAACCATCCAGTGGATGTATACTGCCATTATACGGCCAATATTAACGTATGCCTGTTTGGCCTGGTGGCCAGCACTTGAAAAAGCCACCAATCTGAAGACCATGACTAAAATACAACGACTAGCATCACAAGTAGCACAGAATTACTTAAAGAAGGATTAAGGAATTCTAAATCTATACTTGCATGCTTCTTTAAAAAGGATATAAGTTCATATTAAATAGAGAAAAGGCGCAAGTGGGCGGTCCGATAGAACTAATTAAGAAACTAAATTGAATTATTGAAGCATTCTTTAATACTTCCGTGCTACTTCTTAAATAGGTATGCCATTTTCGAATAAAGGAGCTAAATTGAAACATTCTTCTTAAATACTTCCGTACTATTTCTTAAATAGGTATGACATTTTTACTAAATTTATCTATTGAAACATTCTTCTTAATAACTTCCGAACCCTTCTTAAATCGGTATGACATTTTCTTTGCCCTTCACAAGTCGTCTTTAATAATTCTTTACTCCTTCTTTAAGAGGTACATACATAACATATATGACATTTCTGAAAAAAAATTTGATTTATTATTCTTCTATTCAATTATTTTGGCAATTTTATTATCTTTTTTGTTTATTTATTTTCAACTATTTTATTTATTCCATTTTCCTGTAATTAAATTATTTTTGTATTAAATCTCAATTTTTTTTTTATTTACCTATGCTTCCACCCGCAATCGAACTCGAGTACTTCCGCATGCCGTTCGTGTGCGCTACCTACTCAGCCAATCTGATACTTGCCAGTTGAAAGAATTTTACATATTTCAGCAATTTGAGTTCGTTTGTGTTCCGATCTCTTTTTTTTTTACCCAACAGGTAATTATTCATTTTCTATGGGTGCTTCCGCTCAGAGCAAACACCAACAAATTTGGTACCAAATAATCAAATGTGAAAAAAAAACAAAAAATATAATGGTGGACGCGGCTGAGAATGGAACCCAAGACCTCCGGCGCGCCGTGGCAGTTGGATGCATTACCATTACGCTACGCGCTACTACCATCAAATCATGTGTCGCAAATCGCAATTCTAAATACTATTATAAGAAGATCGAAAGAACTATTTAAGAATCATAAAAATAACAGAGCCACGCCTTTCAAAATTAAGAACAGTTTTTGAAGGATTAGAGAAGTATTCAAGAAAGAAGGTAAACAAACATTTGAAAAAAGCAAATCGAGGAAGGATTTAAGAATACTTTAAGTAGAAGTGAACATAATAATTCAAGTCCTTGACGAAAATACCTAATAAAGAAGAAATACATATCAATTTAAGAAGTCGTAAACTGGCATACCAATTAAAGATTGAATAAAGTATGAATTAAGAAATGTCATACCGAAATTATACTATTTTGTGCTACTTGTGGCATGTATAGGTACAACAAGTGCCATGAGAACTACACCAACTGCACCCCTACAAACTTTCCTTTCGATTGCCCCACTTGATCTTTTTACAAAAGAGCTGGCGGCCAACAGTGCTCTTCGGTTAAAAGAGTGCAAACATTGGAAAATGGGCCACTATGGTCAGAAGACAATAATTAACTTTACCGACATCAATATACTGACTACATCTTACCGCACATTGATTTAAACCCAGTTGCACTTACAGACTTTCCATTAAGAGAACTCTGGAAGGAAAACCGGGTCACAAACGTAGATCATGTTTCGGTATTTAGACGAGTTATTCAGACGAGGGGGTAGGGTCTGGCATCTTTTCAGAAAATCCACCCATAAACAAGTCGATTAAACTTCCGAACTACTGTAGCGTTTTTCAAGCAGAGGTCCTTGCAGTATGTGAAGCTGCAAAGCATCTCTCCACGCTTGAATTGACGGGTAAGAACATTGATTTCTTCATAGATAGTCAGGCTGCAATCAAAGCCATATCATCAATTGTCACAAAATCCAAACTGATTGATTGCTGTCGCGAACTAAAATCGTTGGGCGCAACAAACACAGTTACCCTTCGTTAGGTCCTAGGACATTGTGACATTTTTGGTAATGAAAGGGCAGACAAACTGGCCAGAAACGGGGCAACATTTGAACCGAGCCAAGTCACACCGTGGGTATTTAGGCTTATAGAGCAAGAAAAATATAGAATTCACCAAAGCTTCTTAAAAGCCACAAACGATCGTTGGGCAACACTTGATGCCTGTCGGGTCTCAAGGACTTTATGGCCGTTAGTCTCTAAGAACAAAACAGACCATTCACTCAAGCTAAGCAGGCCCCCATTATCCCTTTTGGTTGGTGTACTCACGGGTCACAGCTCCATGGGTACCCATTTGAGCAGAATGGGTATCAGCTCATCTGATCTGTGTAGAGGGTGTCAAGACGAGGAGGCGGTGGAGGGCTCATACCACTGCCTTTGCGATTGCTTCAGCGTAGCTAGAAATAGAAGAGCAAGTCTCGGAGAATACTTCTTCGACGAATTATTAGATAGAGTCTTTATTTTGCCACCTGCAAACATCATGAAGTTCATTCGGATTTCGGGATGTATCAGGGAGGCTCCATCTACCATAACACCTACCTGATACCCACAATGTCCTCTCCTTACCCATCCTTTCTCCTACCCAAGTCAGCTCCCGGGGAGCACAATGGATCCACTGAGATCCGAGTGAGATCATTCGGCTTGCCGCTTCATCACCCCTTCTAACCTAACCTAACTTCAAGCTATCAAAAATCTGTAGAAATCGAAATGCAGCGTTATGTATGTACATACAAATCATAACGTCCATAGTGACGAAATTCGATTTTGACTTTTTTTGACACACTTCTATGATAAATATCTGTTTAGGAAGGCCTAACTCTGGTATTTTCAGTTCGTTCCAGAATTTAGCTTTTTTAATCGCGAAACTATGCTGATCTCTTACCGCAAAAACTGGGCATTAATCAGCAAAAAAATTCAAGAGTTTGTAATTTAAAAGTCCCTCTACTTATCCAATTAGAAACTATGTCAGAGCTGAACGCGATCCATCCACTATTATAGCCTCTTTTAACAATATAAGAAATATTATAGTATGTCTTAAATTTTCTGTTAAGTTATTTCAAATCAACGAATTATTAACTAAAAAAAGGATATGTCAGTGCCAGCGTTCAAGGAGGACCGAGAAATCTTGGACGAAACGCTGATTTTGTTTAAATGGAAAAATATACTGATCACCTGATAGCTGTCAAATTTACTGTACAGTGTTACCAATTTAAAAACCAAAAAACAACCTTTTTAATAAAGTGGAAGTGTAAATATAATAATTTGAAAACTCATCTTACATTTTAACATACATTAAATTTTGTCAAACATTTTTGGCATTTAAGAGTTTGATGCTATGTTAAAAAATCTGTCAAATGATATTGGGCGTTTTTTTTTTCGTCTATCCAGAGAAACAAACGGTCAATATAGAATTAAAATGTTTACGAGATCAAATTTTCTCCATTACTGACAGATTTGAAGAAGAAGACTTCGTGGATTTTACACGAACCATCTGAACTCGAATCCGAAATACAACAAATTATTTTTATTAACAGATGCCCGCTGCGCTGTGTGAGTTGAATCAATCGTGGAAGGACACAATTATAAATAGTTTTTAGCATTCTTAAATGAACTTAAAAAATGTCAAGTTTTTGTCTAAGGTAGAATCAAGTTTTTAATAGGGAAAATCTATAGAAGAGGAAAACTTGCAAGATTCTCGTGAAGCCCTAGCTAGTAAAAAGTTGTTGAATATGTTTCTGTATCCCATCAGAAATGTCTCTGGCACACCAAAAACAAAACTTTTCAAAAGGTGTGAGGCACCTGTATGATTATTATTTGTTATGTATAAAACATATTCACTTTCGATATTGTATTTCTGCATAGCGAGTTAACCCAGTTGATGCGTATTCGAATAACAAATAGAAGTCGCCAAGATCAAATCTCAGATAAAGTTAATTGTTTTGCCTGAGAAGGGCATAGTTCCAGTACTAACCCTTGCTGGATATGCAAAACTTAGATGTCTCGCCGAAAACTCGATTGTTTTTCCAGGCGGATATCTTTTGCAACACTACAATCCAGACTTTTTAAGTTCTAGTTTTTGCGAGCAATTATTATATTTCGCACCACATGAACAAAAAAAAAAATTGAAAAACAGAATTGTGAATTGAATTGGGGGTTGGGGCAAGTTGTGGAAAACAGGAAACGATATTTACAGATGTGCTTTTCTGAGACCTTAGGATAAATTGAATGAATTACTACGGGCGAAGATGATACCTACCCACGTGTCCATTCGAGTTCGAGGTTATAAGGTTGAAGATATTGATATAGGTATAAAAAAAATGCAAAAATGTAGGTATATGCATGATACCTTCCTATACTTACTACTTCGGTTGTGAAAGTACCTACATTTGTACCAAAGAGATAAAAGATGTTTTTTTTTCAGTAACATTATGTCACCCGCCCTCTCAGTTCCACCTTCCGACCTAAAAAAAATACAGGTTCCTAACCTACCTTATGTAAAATGGGACTGGGATGGGATCGAATCTGAGAAACTTCCTTACTCGGCAGCATATTTAGTTCTTCGTTTTTTTTTTATTTTTTATTTATTATAACGTTGATAAGCTTAACGGAAACTTAAATCAGAAATTTTGATTACAATGAAATAAATTTAAAAACTGGCTGAATTAATCGTCAAAATACAACTAAATATACTCATAGTAAGATTAAATTGTCTTGCATAAACAAAATTATAGAAACTATAATTTATATATTCAATCCAATTGTTAACTGTCAGCTAAAATTTGTATTCATTTCTTCATATACACAATGGCGCAAAATTTTAGACGATTTAGTGCGATGTTAAATCATTTTTAGTATTATACTAGGTTAAAAATTGTGTTTTGCTAATTTTAAACGAGTTTAGCATCGTACTATCACCTAACATTTTACTAAAGTTAAAATCACCAACTGGCAATTTTATCTTTTTAGTATCGTACTAAATCCATATGAGAAGACCCAAATGTTCCAGGTTCGAGTCCAGCTGGTGCCCAATTTTTTTTCTTTTTTTCAAAATGATAAAATATAAATATCGAATACTTATTTCAAGCACAAGATGGGTTTCCGTTAACATATAATTAATTTACAACGCATAAAAACAAAAATTGTGTTCATTAAATTCAAACCCTACAAATGCAATTTACTAGTTAGCAAAAGGTTTAAAATTTTGGAATAGATAGTTAATTGCTAAATACTTAGGAAATTGTTAACTAGTAAAATGTTAAGCCCTTAACAATAGGTTGTTTAAAATTTTGCGCCAATGATTTTTTAAACCCAGCATCAGCATTAAGATTCTTGGTATCGTAATTAAATACTCTTCAAGTATTTATGTTCACGATTTGTTTTTCTTTTGAAGTGGCTACTAAATCGCCTCACATTAAATTCCTCTGAATTTAATACCCCCTGTGGCTTTTGTTTATGCATTGCATTTCAATAGTAGATAAGAAAATGTATCCTCGAATAAGAGGGCATCAGAAGATCTTTCTCCTGGCATATAATTGTTAGTTCTAAGTCAAACTCATAATAAAGCAGTTAAAATTAAATTCTGTGTCCTCTCGTTTTTTGCGTCAGAACAATTTGGTGGCAGCGGTGAAATACCTACCATGAATAAAAAAAAATCTTTTAGTTAGTTCGCGAAGTTCTACTCTAAATTTCTCTGAGTGAACTTACAAATCGTGTAAAGAACTATACCTATACTTAAAATACGCAGTCGGGATATAACCCTAAAATCTTTGGGTATATCAATAAGTCGAAAAATAAAACACAAAAACGACGCGAGTTTTGTTTGAATAACCGAAGTGTGAAAAGTATGTTTGCCCATCATTTAATTGTGCAACTAAGAAGTAGCGAAAATTAATCGAATGTGAGTGTCAGGATTAATTAAAACCCCATTTCACTCGTCGTTGTGATATTGAATAAAAAAAATATATTCAAAATATTGACCGAATAATCTTAATCATAAGATATATAAAATAACCTAAAAACAAAAATATAAAAAAAAAAACAACAACAACAAAATTTACAACATAATTGAAGCCGAATTTAAAGCAGTTTTTATAGTGGACTTGCATCCTATGACTGGTGGATAATTGACTGTGTTCTACGTGTGTCGAAATCATCTGTTCCCATAAGTGTCAATTAAGATAATATTTTTTACAAAAGAAAAATGAAACTACTGTAAGTAATTATATAATCATAATCTATCTATTTATATATTATATACATTAAAAAAAAAATGCAAAAAGAAAAAAGAGATTTAACCAAGGAAGAAATAGAAAGCCAAAATAAAAATAGTGTACCAACATAAGTGTCAGTAACTAGAAACCAAAACCACTTGGTTAATAAAGCAAAGAAATCAAAGTTAATTCTCAAAGAGGCACAAAACGAAATGTATAATAATTTGTTCAATAAAAAAGAATAGCTCTCTGAAAAAAAGAAGAATTTTTGTTTATTATTATTAAACAAATTAAGGAAAAAGTATTTGTTTGTATTTAAAAAAAATATATAAATATTAGAAAAATGGCAAGTTCGGGTTCTGAATTTGAATTTAGTGAGGAACTTTTAAATAGGAAGTTTAGTTGCATAACTAAAGATAGTGGGACTATAGTTAATTTAACGTTAGCCCAAATTTTGGACAATTATAAAATTAATGAAACAGATGTTGAGGAAGATTATTTAGTTTTTCATGAAAACAGATCATTTAAAAGTGGTATATTTCTACAAGTATTAGAAGAAGAGGGTAAAGATAAAGAACAGTCATCGCAAACAATGGAATATGCTATAAAGAAACTAAGGGAAATTCAAATTTGTACAGGGGCAGTACCCAGTAGCGGATCTAGGATTTGGCTGTGCGGGGGGCTTGCAGTTTGGAGATCCATTTTGAGACCTTAAGTAATAAAATTTGCTTGTCCCAAGATAAATTTTATAATTTATAACAAATAATAGAGATCAGTTTAGTTTTAATGCAAGACCGTACTCAACTTCAGTCGAACTAAATTTCACGACAACGCGGCAAAACATTATTTTTTATGAAACTTAAGGAGCTATATCGCACTAAGCGGCAACTGAACTTCATACGAATTCGTGTGAAGTGTAGTTCCGATGCAGTGCAGTTCCGGCGAGTGCGGTCTAATCTTTAAGGCTCAAGTATTTTTTTCCTTTAATTATATCCGTTTTTTGTGTGCCTTTATATCCGCTCCTGTTGCGCTTCAAAATGTTTTCAATACAAAGTACAATAACAATTATTCATAATTGCTGTAGCGGAGATAGAAGCAAATTCAAAGGCGCACAATAATTTTTAGCCATATACATATGCTTGAACCACGCGTACAAATTCGTTTATTTATATTATTTAAAAATTGATTAGGTACTTACATTATGTACTTATATTTTTAAATTAGCTGTGGGTATGTTTTGAACTTCCCATTTTTGACAAGATTTGAAAACAATTTTTAATTGGCTAGTTCAGAAAAATTATATTTAAGTGTTCGTACTGGCAAAAGCTCATATAATATGTGCTTTGACACTGTATTAGTCCTCTAAGATATCATTTTTCCTGAATTATCTAAATCAAAGAGAAACTTTTTTGTTCAAACTGACACTTTACGACATAAGACAAAGCTGCTCTAAAAAATAAGCCGCGACCCAATTCTGCCAGCGTGAATGAGTTTTCGTGTATACGCTTTATAGGTATTCATGCTAAAAAAATATGTCGACAAATTTGCACGTCACTCTAGAGTCTAGAGGGATTGCAAATATTCATTTGCTTTTGCATGATTTTCTGAGCGCGCACAGAGAAAACTCACGCTTTTGGAATTTGGCTCCTTGACTAGAGAATTTCTATGTTTTGTATGTATGCCTTGGACCTTTCAAATTTTGAAAACGTAGACCCGAAAATTTCTAAGCCCAGCCAAGGCCGTAAGAAACAATTCCTGTTGTATTAAACATACACGAAACTTGACATCCCGTTGTTCTCCAACGGTTTAAGCCTCAAATGCGTTTCTTTCGCTTTGTTTTTAGTATATACAGTTGGGGCATTTGACACGTTAATGTAAAGCCCCGACCATTTTTATCTTTTTTTACTTATCTCTTCAAGCCTTAGCCCCAACTTCGGACTTTGACAGTCCCTAGACTTGAGCCCCCAAAACTCTCTGGAATAAGGTTAGTTTTTAGGAAGGAAGTTGCTTAACCCTGGCTAGTTTTTTTTTTTCCAATATTCTCAGACTTTATTGCGCCAAAGCTGTTTTTTTCGTCCCAATTTTCTGGGTTTAATTTTTAGGGAAAGATTGTCGTATCATTAAAAATATCCATATTCATAGCCCCCAACTAAGTTTTTGTCCAATTCGCTTCAGGCTTTAGCCCCAATCTTCGGGCTTAAAAAAAAATACATAACATGTATGCAAATAGTTCAGCCCCAACCACGTTCTTTTGTCCATCAAATTTCATATCTTAACAATATTTTAGACGGAATATAAAATTCTACACGTTGTAATGTATTGCTTTCTATATTTCAAATTATTTTATGATTCGGCTGTGGGGGGGGGCTTTAGCCCCTATAGCCACCCCCCTGGATCCGCTACTGCCAGTACCCAAACAAAAAAAATATGCAGTTGATGAAAGTTTCAAAAGCCCGATTGTAGGAAATAATTTAAAAAATAATACGTTTCCAAATCAAAATATAAATTATAATTTCCCTCCAAACCGTACTAATTCAGTACATGGTCAAATGAGTTAAGAGTTATTAAGTAAACTTATTACACCATTTGATAGTGATCCTTACAAGATCCATCACTTCCTTAATAATGTTGATAGTGCAATGTCGTTAGCTACTGTAGAACAGCAGCGCTATTTAGTCCCTTTAATTAAAAGTAAAATAACAGGGAATGCGGAAACCCTTCTGATGAATAAAAAGTTGGATACTTGGGTGGAATTAAAAATAGAGTTAAATAAGATGTTTAAGGAAACATATTCTCCTATGCAATTGCATATGGAGATGACGCGTCTTCAGCAGGGCAGAACGGAAACTGTCTTGCAATATACTCAAAAAGTTGAGACTTTACAAAGGCGCAGAATTCAAGACATATACTTGAATAATCAATGTGATAGGTTGTTCGAAGGACAACTATATATGATTGAGAAGGACATTCTGAATGCTTTCATTAATGGTCTAAAAGAAGAAAATGGCACCTTCGTAAATAGCCAAAGACCATCCACGTTAGCGGAAGCATCTTCTTTAGCCATTCAGGAAGAGACAAGGTTAATAGGGAAAAGAGCCTCTCAGACCTTCAGTAACAAGGACTATACGTTCAAAAATTTAATTAAAATTAATCATAACGTGATTAAGTGTTTTAATTGCAATAAAATAGGACATACGAGTAAGGATTGTTGGTCTCCCAAAAAACAATCAAATATGTATAATAACAAAGGAAAATATGAGAATTATAATAAAAACAGATTTTCTTATGCTAATAATAAAGAAAGAGAAAATGTTAGAAAAAATACTACATCGAGTAATAAGGAAGGAGAAAATATTAAGAAAAATGATAATTATAGAAATAAACGTATACATTTTCGACGAAAGGAACAATGAATGAGGCTAGATAACCTATAAATTTCTAGTTGATACAGGAGCGAGTATAAGTTTAATTAAAACAAATTGTATATTTGAAGAGGATGTCAATTTCTATGATACAACAAACTTTGTAGGAATTGGTAGATCAAATAGATCTAGCATTGGTAGTGCAAACATCACTCTAGAATATGACGATGAACATATACAGTTTTAATTGACATTCATTTTCACGTTATAACGGATAATGTCATTGGTCATTATGATGGAATACTGGGCATTGATTTCTTAAAAGAATCAGAGTTCAATATTAATTTAAAACGTAAAGTTATGTACAATGACCACATAATAATAAAATTATTTTAAAATGAGGGTAGTAGCTCGTAGCGTAATGGTTAGTGCGTTCGACTGTCACGCTGGAGGTCCCTCGTCCACCTAAAAACTAAAAAGTTTTTTTCAGGTCTACTGCCTCTTGCGATGAATTGACAAATCCTCCAAGAGTATCACTTGTCACGAATAAGTGCTTCTCGTCTAGCCGTTCGGATTCGGCATAAAATTGTAGGTCCCTTCCATTCCTGTCGAAAGGCGCACACAGGAATGGTTGCGAGTTGTTAGTCACTAGGCCCTGGTTCTTCATGAGCCATTGTGCCACCCGATTTATTTTTTTTTTATAGAATGGAAGTTTCAAACTGTAAGGGCCAACGGATTGAAGAAAAATCAACTTCAAGCGCACCTTTAGAGTCAATGAATTCCAACTATTTAGTTAATACGCACGAAAATAATAATAATCCTTTAAATGAGAAAGTAAATAAATTTGAAGTTTCACACTGTAAAGACCAAAGGATTGAAGAAAAAGTAACTTCAAGTGCACCTTTACTGTCAATGAATTCTAGTTATTTCGGAAGGAAAAACAAAAATATTAAAAGGAATAACTATTGGAATGGAAAGGATAATGATAAAAGATTCAATATATTGTGGAGTAAGCTAAGAATCGATCACATAAAAAGTGATTTAGAATTGAAAGGTCTTAGTGAATTGGTAAAAGAAAATGCGAATATTTTTAGCTTAGAAGATGAAAAATTAACAGAAACGTCTGTTATTGAACACCACATACGAACGATTAATGAAATACCAATAAACGCTAAAACGTATAGGTACCCGAAGGTACATAATGATGAGGTAAATAAACAATTAGAAAAACTCCTCGACGATGCAATCATAAGACAAAGTCAATCTCCTTGGTGCTGCCCTTTATTGGTTGTCCCAAAAAAATCACACCTTAACGGAAACCCTCAATGGAGGATGGTAATAGATTTTAGGAAGTTGAACGATATTACCGTTTCTGATTCCTACCCAATTCCAAATATCACTGATATTTTAGATCAACTTGGAGGTGCGAAGTATTTCACAACCTTAGATCTCAAATCGGGATTTCACCAGATACCCTTAAGTAAGGATAGTATCGAAAAAACTGCGTTTTCAACACCTTATGGCCACTTCGTATATACTCGAATGCCATTTGGTCTAAAGAATGCGCCTTCATGTTTCCAAAGAATGATGAAAACTGTTTTGTCAGATCTTTTGGGTAAGCAATGCTTTGTTTACATAGATGATATCGTTGTTTACGGTAGTAGTATAGAAGAGCATAATGAAAGGCTTAAGAATGTATTCCATAAATTGAAGGAAGCAAATCTCAAGATCCAGATAGATAAGTCTGAGTTTCTTAAAGAAGAAGTCCAATATTTAGGATATTTTATTACGAAAAGATTTTCGGGAAAAGATTTGCCTATTCATTTTATAAGTAGGACTTTAAATAAAGCTGAAGTTAATTATAGTACAACAGAGAAAGAATGCCTTGCAATTGTGTGGGCAATACAACAGTTTAGACCTTTTCTTTATGGACAAAAGTTCATTATTAAAACTCACCATTTTTTTTTTTTTTTATATTCCACGCGCGCAAAAGGGGTTATGGCTACCCTTAAAATATTTTTAACACAACACGAGCGATTAGGTAAGTAGGAGAGGATTTAGAAGGAGATACCGATGCACATTGGTTTTGAACGTTTGCACATCGAAATGGGAGGGGAAAGTCGAGTCAGGTAAAGCATTCCACATTCGTGTGGTGCGACTGAAGAAAGAATCTCTGTACATTACAGTACGTCCAAGTTGGGCTCGAGGGTGAACTGATGGGCATTCCTAGAAGCGCGAGTATTACGGTTGAATTTTTTAAGGGGAGGAATGCAACTGGCTATTTCACTAGAACACTGATTATAATAATAGCGATAAAATAGAGAAGGACACAAAACATTACGGCGGTGTTCGAGAGATGTAATTGTTTCTGTTATAGATCTTTCGCCTATCATTTTTAAAGCTCTCTTTTGAATTCTGTGCACACCAGCATTTATTTTGTGGATTTCAGACTTGAAACCGTCCAATACGACTTGTATTGAACGGTCCGAAAGGTAATTTCTAATCCAACGAAGAAGAGGTTCATCGAAACCAAATGCGCGCATTTTCGATAAGAGAGCTTGTTGCCAAACTCTATCAAACGCTTTTGAAATATCAAGTGCAATAATCTTACTTTCTCCAGAACGATGTAAAGATTTGTTCCACTGTTCGGTGAGATATACCATCAGATCACCAGTGGACCTATTGCTACGAAAGCCGTACTGCCGGTCATTAAGAAGCATTCGTTCCTCGAGATATTTCTTGAGCTGGAAATTAATCAGCGTTTACATGACCTTGGAAAGAAGGGACGTAAGTGCAATTGGTCGATAGTTAGAGGGTGAAGAAGATACGCCTTTTTTAGGGACAGGCTGGACAAATGCTGTTTTCCATCCACTCGGAAAGAGACCAGTAGAGTAGGACAGATGGAAAAGCTTACGCAGTGGTTTTGCCAGCGTTGAAGAACACCTCTTCAGAACGATGGGAGGGATACTATCCGGGCCAGAGGATTTGTGTACATCGAGATCCTTTAGAACTCTAGCAACTGGACGAGTGCGAAAGAAGATTTGTCCCATAAAACCATTTAATGTGTTAAGTACAGGAGGAGTCATAACACTTTCTGACAGCGTCGAATTAATAGCAAACTATGATGCAAGCAAATTGGCTTTATCTTGCGAGCTGACAAAAGGAGTATCATTGAAGACGAGCGTTGGAACCGAGGACGAGGTGGTATTTCGTATGTTTTTTACAAATGACCAGTATTTTTTGCCGTAACTTTTGATCATGGAAAAATTTGGTTCGTCGAATATGAACGTTACAGGTCTTTCTAGCTTGTTGAAACTTTTTCTGGTTTTCCTCCGTAGAGTTGGCTTTATAACATCGGAAGCTTACTTCTCTAACCCTAATAACCTCTTTACAGCTCGAATCAAACCATGAGTTTTCTTTGGGTTTGATAGATTTCACCCTATTCGGGATAAAATTTCTCATTTCACAAAGAATCAAGTTTGTAATCATATCTGCACTGGCGTCAACATCACTATCGAGGAAGCATAGTAACCAGTTAAAGCTCTTGAAGAAATTATTGAGACCGTCCCAGTTGGCTTTCTCGTATTGCCAAACGGTTCTGTTTGGAATTTTTCTTTAACTGTGATTTGGTGGCACGAGAAATTCGCAGATATGACACAATGGTCTGATGAGCCTAGAGGATATAATACACTAATAGTGTATTTATTAGGATCAGAGGTAAGGAACAAGTCTAGAGTGTTGGCGATTTGACCTGCAACGTCAGGAATCCGAGTAGGCTCGTCAACAAGCTGAGTCAGGTGATTTAACTCAGCAAAAATCTCGACATACCTTCCTTCGGGTGTTGTCTGACCAGAATAGCGTAGTCACGAAGAATTGTGTACATTGAAATCGCCCGTAACAACGATTTCACTGTGCGGATAATGGGAAACAATTCTCAGGATTGAATCGGACAGCGCATCGAATTTGTAAGAAGTCGAATTACTATCCAAAATTGGGCTACGATAAATGAAACATGTATGTATGATGTGCTTATTGACGGTGAATTTTAACCACATGAAGTTAAAGTTTGTATTTTAACAAGGGCCATATTGTGGTTGAAGCTGATAAGCCACATCATTATGTACATATAATGACCATGGTGTAGGAAAAATAAAGGCACTAAGCTATAACCAGGTAGGCTGAATTCGGAGTAATCAGAATTTTCACCTATCTGGGTTTCACTTAGTGCCAAGACTGCTGGCCTGTTTTTTACAGTATGTACGTACAATGCACAGAAATTTTTTCTCAGCCCCCGAATGTTGCTAATATCGACCCTAAATTCACCTACCATTACGAAAAAACAAACGTAAAAATCCAAATCAGACAGTTATCTATGCTGATATTGAGTTTGGGCCCCAATAAAACTTCACAATACAAAACACTACCAGTGTTATGCCTTAATAGTATGTATTGATCCGCCCCTGGAAACCCAAAAACAATAACAGCAATTTATCTGATATGCTTTGGCTTAATCAATTACAAGCTATGTATAAGATGATAAACATACTCATACTCTGCATGCAATGACGAAGCCAAAGCACTGTGAGAGATGTGGGAAGGAGAGATAGGAAAATTTACCGCTTTGCTATGGTGTATGCTGCTGCACCATCGTCTGAGTGCACTTATTTTTTGTTGTTGGTTTTTATATGGTTTTTTGTTGGATTTTGTTTGGCACTAGGTACTGGCACTTGCACTGTGATGTTGATTTGGGCTATTTTTTTTTTTATTTTTTAATTACTTGGCGCGACTATATATGTACATAGTTGGGTTTTTGTTTTTATTTGTAACTATTAGATTATTGGATTTATTATTAATTTTTTTCGAAAGGGGCAATTTGAGAAGCACAACTGAATATTTTTGTTGGATAAATTATTATTGAACTGGGGGTATTTGGCAGGTATTTCCATCACTTACGCACACGACCGCTCACAGAGGGCTGTAGATCGGAACTTGGTTAACTTGGTTATTTAATGTCAAAGATCCCGGCTCAAGATTGATTAGATGGAGACTTAAATTAGAAGAATATGACTATAAAATAACGTATAAAATAGGTGTAGATAATTTGGTTGCTGATGAGCTAAGCAGGAATATGGTTTTCCCAATATTTGAGAACCAAGAATCAAAAGCTCGTAACAGTGGTAACAAAACTAATTTAAATGAAAAACAAAAAGAAGCTGTAAAGGGAGTCTTTGGAGAAGACTTTTTAACAGATGAAGAATTAGAAGAAGACGAAAATGTGTTAAAACAAATTTACGAAGAAGAATGTGGATCGGAAGAACCGTGTTCTAGTAGAGTTGTTAGGGAAAAATTGAATAGAAACATATTACGTGAAAGGGAAATATCCGACAATCCAGTAGTAAGGAACAAGAAAAAGAACTTAATGACAATAGTTATAGCCATAACAATAGTGAGGTAGTTGAAGAAAATACCAATGAAGAAAATATAAACGAAGACTTTTTAGATAATATTCAAATTATAAATAATCAAGAAGAACGTAAATCAATTATAAAAGAAAGCCATGAAAGCGTTTTAGGAGGTCATGATGGACAAAGAGTAACAGTTTCGAGAATAAGAGATAGATTTAATTGGAAAGGAATAAATAAATAAGTTATCGAATGTATTTCTAAGTGTGTTCAGTGTCAAAAACAAAAAATTGATAGACACCCAGGCAAAAATCCTATAAGAATAACCCCCACTGCAAACTATGCTCTAGAAAAAGTTCTTAGATATGGACTTAACAGGACCATATAAAGAAGGAAATAAAACATTGTATATTCTAACAATACAAGATGATTTAAGTAAACACATAAAATTTATTCCAATAAAAGATAAGAAAAGTGAAACCATAGCATTAACAGATCATTGGATACTGTATTTTGGCATCCCAAAAATTATTTTAACAGATAATGGGGGTGAATTTGTTAAAGAGATTATGAAAGATTTATGCAAACTATTTAAAATAAAGCACTTGAGAACAAGTAGTGCTTATCCTCCACCTAGTGAATTTGGAAACTTAAATTAAAAAACACATACCGATTATACACAGGAACTTCAATTAAAGTTATGTAGGATACAAAAACAAGTAAAAGAAGCACAACTCAGTAATAAACTAAAATCTTAACAGAGGATAAGAATTTAGGAAGAAAGATTAAAGACTTTAAAGTAAAAGATTTAATTTTAGTAGAGAATGAGGAAAGGGATAAGTTTGGAGAAAAATTCTCTGGACCCTTTAAAATAATTAAAGTTGTTGGAGACTCTATAGTTATAAAAAGGAACAATCAATTTATTAAATATAATAAAAGCTAAATAAAACACTATAAAAACTGACAAGTTTTATTTACAGATTTTTATTGGTTTTAAACGGTGTTTTGGGAGAAATATGGTAAAACTTCCCATCAAACGGAATATAATATAAATATAAGAACATTGGACATCTAAGGCAACAAACAGGAAAGATTACAATAGTTACCAATATCGACTTTCGTCCAATAGCAGATCAAATTGATATAATCAATAATTTTGTAGCAAATATAAATGATGAATGTTTGATAGGAATTCCTGAATGTGTGGAATTCATTAAGAAATCAAAAAGGCAAATATTTACGTTAAGAAAAGACTTAGGAGGCATTTATCATTTATTAGGAGTTGACAAAAGATACAGAACAGGTCTAATAAATATTGTTGGATCAGGGTTAAAATTTTTGTTTGGAACTTTAGATTGTGAAGTTGCTAAACAATATGAAGAAGCAATAAGAATTACTAAAGAAAATAATGAATACGTACATAAAAGCCAACAGGAAGAAATAAAGGTTTTAGATAGCTTAAATAAACAAAATTTGGTTTTGAAAGGAGCATATTTTGAACTAGGAAATCTAACAAACACTCTGACCAATACATTAGAACAAATTTCAAACACAGTTCATAAAGATAGAAAACTATTTATTTTAAAAGATTATTTCACTGAATTTAAAACCAAAATATACTTTCTTATTAGTCAAACTAAATTAATGATAGATCAAATAACCGAAGCAATTCTTTTCTACATGATAATGTGGTCCATCCAGCTATAATTGAACTTAAACATTTTATAGAATTGTTGAAAAATAATGACCAAGAAAATAGAATGTTGTTTACACCAAGCTTAGAATCTTATAGTTTTATAATGAAAGAAGTAAAATTAGTATCTTACGTAAAATCAGAAAGGTTAGTAGTAGTTATATTGGTTTCTTTACTTGAAAATTCAAAATCCGAAGTATATAAAATGATTAATGTGCCATACTATAAAACAAAAGGAAATTTATATATTATTGAACAAAAATCGAAATATTTTGTAATTAAAGATAATAAAGAAGAATATATTTTGAGTAATGATCTCTTTAAGAGATGTAAGAAAATCGATAAATATTTTATATGTGAGCAATTAGAATTTAAAAATAGTGTTTTGAATAAAGATTGTGAACTTACAGTTTTTTATGAATAGACTAAATAGTGATTGTAAACTTAAACAAATTATAAATCATGTGGAAATTTTCCATAAAAATTCTGAAAACAAATATTTATTCGCCTTAAGCGATGAAACAAAATATAAATGTAACTGTTCAGACAGTAAAATTATAGAAGAAGGTTTTATAAACAACATTGGAATTTTAAATTTGAAAAGAAATTGTACTTTCTAAACTTTAGAAACTCGAATTGAGACTCTTGAGAAAGAGATACATATTGAAAATAAAGATGTATACCGTCCAGCATCAATGGACTGATGTGTTAATGTAAAATTGAACGATTTAAACGTAGAAGATATTAAATTGCCTTAAATAAAACTAAACAATTTGAATGAATTACAAGACTTAAAATTGAAAATAAAAATCAGGAAAGCTATGTTTCCAGAAAATTAAAGGAAATACCACCTTACGTTCAAGGCACCTTGTTTGGAGTAACTGGAATGCTAATTGTTATAAGCATAATTTATTGTTTTCTCAAATTTATTAAAGGAAAGGGCATCACCATTTTTCGTAATTGTTTCAATAAAAAAAATAAACAACCTGTAATTGAAAGAGAAAAGATAGTATATTACCATGATAATAGTAAAAACAAAACTGTACTTAGAAGGCCAAATTCCAATGTATTTAAAGTCACTTATTTTGAATAAAATTAAAGTTGAAGAAAATTATAATTTGATAATAAACAATAAATCTTTTTCATTTATTGCTTATTTTTTTTTAAGAAGGGAGGTGTTATGCATAAACAAAATTATAGAAACTAAAATTTATATATTCAGTCCAATTGTTAACTGTCTGCTAAAATTTGTATACACTGTATATGAAACACAATGATTTTTTAAACCCAGCATCAGCATTAAGATTCTTGGTATCGTAATTAAATACTCTTCAAGTATTTATGTTCACGATTTGTTTTACTTTTGAAGTGGCTACTAAATCGCCTCATATTAAATTCCTCTGAATTGAATACCCCGTGTGGGGTTTGTTTATGCATTGCATTTCAATAGTAGATAAGAAAATGTATCCTCGAATAAGAGGGCATCAGAAGACATTTCTTCTGGCATTTAATTGTTAGTTCTAAGTCAAACTCATAATAAAGCAGTTCAAATTAAATTCTGTGTCGTCTCGTTTTTTGCGTCATAACAAAATCAGTGGCCGCTTATGGATGCTGGTATGGTTGAATGAGTGATCCGCTTCAGGGTTGCCGCTAAGATATTTAAAATGGTCGCCCAAAAAGGGGTCACGTGAAAAAAGTCGCATTTGGAAAATGATTTAATATACAGCTAAATTAAACGAAATCCATATAAATTGCGAAAAATAACATATTTTGATTTTTTTGATGTTTTTTTTTTTTTTTATTAAAAAAAATTAACCAATGCAAAAGAAATAGGTTCTTACTCTTTTAAAATTAGTAAAACAAAAACGTAAAGTTAATTTTTAGGAATTATTGCGCATTATTTAATGGAAGCTTTTATTAATATTTAAATTTTTATACTGATTTTTTGAATATTTTTACGTTGGAAAAGACATTATTTTGTTATTTCCTTACAGTAACTTTTTTCAAACTCCTCTGAAAGCTTCCAAGGATCTAGATCTTGTTTTTCAGAAATATTAGCATTTGAATATATAAATGTTTCCACCGCACACTGGCGGAGGGTTAGTCTATATATGTTTTTAATTGTTATCTTAGAGAATACCCTTAGCGAACACGCACTGCTGTATGGTAGTGTGAACATTTTTTTTTAAGGAGTACAAATTAGAATAAATATATTCTCCAAGCGGGTTTCTAAAAGCCCCGATCTACATTTGTTTATTTAAGAATATTTTCAAAACTTTTTTCTCGAATTTTGAACTGGAAAAGCTAATACTCTTCAATAATTTTTTTCAGGGTGAATTGTCATTTTAATTACTTGAGGATCTAAGTACCTCAATACTGCAAACTTTCTTTCATTAATATCCCTTTAAGAAGAGAAAGATTTCGATTTAAATGAGCGAACAAAATTCATTAAGGGTATTCATGCAACGTCGTAAAACACTAGATAAGTTTATGATTTGGTTAAATTTATCAATTGGTAAATGAACTGTTAAATTTTGTCTCGGAAATGGTTTACACAATTTGTTTAAAATTATCCAAGGATTTTGATGTGGAAAATTAAACTTATCCATACGTCACTGTGACTTTTAGAACTAGGCGTGTTCAGAAATATGATATATATAATATGATATCTCACTCAGAGAACTAAAGACTACAGACCGTGTTCTATAACTATCGAATCGCGATTAATTGGCGATAAAAGATTTGACTTTAAACGTAGTTTATGCAAGAATTTATAATAAGGACGTCTACATTTAATCAACGATTAGGAAAGCTTCTTTTCGTAAACTATTAAGGTAGAATTATAAAGGTTTTCCCCAATCAATGCGAACCATTCGTTGACGACGACGAAACTATATCAACAACGGGTTTTTATTCTTGTTTTCTTTTTCGTCAACGAATGATTCGCATAGGTTTGGGTGATCCTTAATAGTCGGAACTAAAGAACCAGAATTAAGCCATAATTCACTGTCTCTTTTTTCGTTCCTTCCTCAACAAATCTCAGTTTCACTTCCATGAGGTGCACTCGGGGGCGCTATTCACTACCGAAAGTAGTATTTAACGCAAATTAATGTGACATTATGGGCGCACTTGGTATATGATTTTTATTTGTATTCGCCCATTTTCGTCCGACCACTACCGTGAGCCTACGACTATTGAAGTTCTAGTGTGTATCTTACATTTTTTTTTATCGCTGCTAGACATTCGGCTCCGAGTTCATATTGGTTCGGGAGAGGTTATTCATTGAAAAATGACTTCGAAATCTAAACACGTCTAATGTGTCACACACTAAATCTGTCAAATAAATGAACAGCTGATTCAATTACACAGCATTTAACCAAATGAATAAAAAGGTCGTTCATGCAACTTTTGTGTTAACTTATCATTTTACAAAATTTGTAAACTAAAGACGTTGCATTTTAACTTGATTCTGTTTTACAGACAGAAATTCTGTGTGTCTGTTAATGGAAGGTTGGAAAGTTTTTATCAACCAAAAAGAGAACTTTTCTAGAGATGGGGTCAGAAAAGTCGCAAGATTTCAAAAAAGGGGTCAAATTATACACATTCTCAAAAGTTCGTATCATGGTCGCACGGGGCAAAAAAAAGGAGTCAAATTGCGACTTAAGTCGCATAGCGGCAACACTGATGCTCTTCCTGATGATTCTGCTTAAAGCTACCTGGCATACTAATCCTACTTTCTAATTTCAAACCAAACTACCATCCACAGGTTCTAACGAGTTATGGTATCAAAACGGCGCAATTCAGAGCTATTAGGCTACGGGCTGGGGCTACCCGTGACCGCCATTTCTAACTATCTATGTACAATGTACATATACGCATAGTGAAATTTGGATGCTTTTACTCGTAAAGCAAAACATTTAATTTACCTATATTAACCACCCGTGGCGAAAACATTTCAATTAACTATTTTAATATGAACATCCTGAGGCAAACATTTCATGCAAACATATACACAAATCGGAGAGGGAAAAATGAAAACAGTTTTGAATTTAATTATAGGTTTTTTGATGATATGAATATTGATGCTGGAATATAGTGAGCCCTTGTATGTTATAATTCAATTTAAAAGTACAACTGACTTCATCTAAAAGTATAAAAACATCGACAGACATGCAAATGAAGGGTGTGGAGTACAAAAAATGTGGTACTCTCTGCAAGAAACCTGCCTGCGGGAAGCGAAATCACTGCTTGGAATTGTCTATTTGAGTAGCTGATATTAATGCTGATATTAATTTTAAGTCTAGTATTTAAAATCTGGTGTTTAAGGTCTTTCAGTTTTTCAGAAAATTAAAAACTATAAAAATTGTTATTGGTCTAAGTCCTAATTTATTCGTTCTCCATTAAATTAAAATTTGCTATTAAAAATGGGAAAACATACAAATTTGTATGAAAAAAATTAAATTTAATGGGTTATTGAACAAATTAGGCCTAAGAAAAAAAAATTAAATATAAACAGTTAAATAATTAGTTATTCAAAAATATCTTGAATTTCTGTAGGCCATTTATCATGAATTTTATTTTTGGTGTTGAAATTTTCTCAGTGACGAAAGGGGTCAGATGATACCAACATTATTCGCAATAAGTCTTCGTTGGTCCTCGTTCTTGAAATTTAGCAAGTGCTGTTTAACCGGTACTTCCTGTATAGCTAATGGTTAGTTTCTTGAGCCTCTTCAGACAGCTCTCCTACTGGCAAAATATGACAACTTAAAAATTGTGCATACAGAAGAGTCGCTATGTTAATTGTTTTTTTTTTCGCTATAACTCGTAAATGCGGATATGAATCTTTCGAGTTTCGATACAGCACATATCAAATTTGTCAATTCGTAAATAAATTAAAGTTGTCAAATGTTGTCAATTTTTGTATCGTCCTTTTAAAATGGATAAATTGGGTAAAATTAAGATGGGTATTCCAAAATCAAACGGTACTAATCTACTAAACGTTACTTTTAATTTTGTTTCCGTATTATAACAGAAATATGTCCAATAACTAGCTATAATAAATTCAATTATTCTCCAAAAAGATTTAAAAAAAAAAATCGGGAAATAAAAATTATGCCAAAAAATGCTTCATACATCGATTTATAAGTTTTTCTCACTTTGAATTCATTTTTCTCTTTACGTACAAATATTTCATTACTTAATTAAAATTAAATTTATGTGATTCGAAAACAAAAAAAAAATATTTTTGACCACTAAAACCACGAGTTATGCCCACTGTGAGACGTTGCAAGAAAGAAGCTAAGAAAAAGTCTGCCAAACTCCAAGCAGGGAGTACGAAGAGGAAGTATCGGGAGCTGGAGGAAATATCTGCACCGGCTGCTGATGCAAACCAAGCTATTCAGGAACTGCGACATGCCAACATGAAGATGGGTGCAATTTTTTTCAAAATCGCCGAACTGAGAAGGAAAAATGCTCCGGAGATACGTTAACCAAAACTCATTAACAACGCTGAAGACCAACTCCTTGTGGATGACGACAAAATTCTTCACAGATGGCAAGAGTATAGTGAAGGACTTTTAAATGAACAGTTTCCGAGGATATAATTTCCAATAGCTGCACCTAAAAATGAAGAAGTTACCACATCACAGTCGAAGAAGTTTGCGATGCGGTGAAAAACTCCAAAAAGGGAAAAACGAATGGGCCAGACGAGATACCCTCTGAGTTCTGGAAAAAGATGGGAGACATCGGGTTCGGGTCTCGATGGCTCATGATTCTCATCTCCAAACTTATCTGCGTCCACCGAATGCCTAATCAGTGGAGGGAAAGTTACCTTCTTCCAATCTACAAGGGGAAGGGTGATACACGAAATTGCGACAGCTACCGTTCGATCAAGCTGGTGTCACACATCATGAAGATCGTTGAGCGGATATTGGATGGCCGCCTACTAAAAATAATAAGGCTATCTGACGACCAGTGCGGGTTTGTTTCGGGTAAATCGACCACAGATGCTATTCAGAGTATAAGAATCAGAATGGAAAAATATCGGGATTCGTCAAGAGATTTGCATATTGTATTGGTTGATTTTGAAAAAGCATTCGACCAGACAACTACGAAATCTGAAATGGGTTGCACTTAGACAACGAGGAGTTCCGGAAGTCTACGTGCGGATGATCTTGGACATCTTACCAACAAAGGTAAGATGCCCCGCAGGAATCACCGAAGAGTTCCCAATTAGAGTAGGTGTGCACCAGGGAAGCGTCTTGAGTCATTTGCTCTTTATTACTGTCCTTGACTTTCTGCTTGAGGATAAGGTGACGGACCCCAAAGTGAATCAGTTATTCTTTGCTGACGATGGAGCCATCACAAGTGAAGATCCTGTGTCCTTGTAAGGAGCACTTGATGTATGGGTGGATGTTCTAGAGGGAAATGGATACCGCATTAGCGCGAAAAAGACCGAATACCTATGCTGTCCAATTTCTCATCCACACAGGCCAATTCCGGACATCTATTTGAATGGAACAGTGCTTCCCAAGTGCGTAAAGTTTAAATATCTTGGATCAATGATCAATAGCGAAGGATCTTGTGATGACAACATCTAAGATCACGTAACCGTAGGGCGGATGAAGTGGCGGGAAAATTCTGCCATCTTCTGTGATAGAAAAATTCCCCCTATGCTGGAAGGAAAGCTCTACACGGCAGTTGTTCGTCCAGCGCTTAAATACGATTCGCAGTGTTCGACAATGTACAAGAAGTCTGAGAGTAAATTGACGGCAGCTGAAATGGAGATGCGTCGCATGACAGGAGGAATGACAAAGAGCGATCTAATAAGAAGCAGGAGAATCCGAGGGAGCCTACACGTCAAAAATACCGTCTTGGACAAAATACAGCATGACTAACTTTCCTAGTACTGTCATGTACAAAGAAGATGTCATGAGAACCCAGTTCAAAAGGCAATAGCACAAGACGTTCCAACACTATTGCGGAAGAAAGGCAGGCGCAAAAACTCCTGGATGAAACAAATGCAACGACACCTGAATTTAGTTGGCCTCAGACATGGAACAATCCAAAACCGGGAAGCCTGTCGACATTTTCTGAAGGTAGTTAGTTTTTTTGTTTTCAGGAAACACGTTATATAGGCGAAAACTCCGAAAATAGTGATTGTCTCAAATTTGTGGTTGTGTCAAATAGTGATTGTGTCAAATTCTTTTATTGTAAACCAAAACACTTAATTTTTCAAATATTTATATAATAGCAGTGTGTTATTCATCCGACCCCTGTTCTATTTCTCTGTGGATGTCAATAACATCCATAACATCTATATTAATCACCCGTGGCAAAACATTTCAATTTACTTTTTTAATATGAATGACATCCTGAGGCAAACATTTCATGCAAAAATATACAAAAATCGAAGAGGTAAAAATGAAAAGTGTTTTGAATTTAATTATAGGTTTTTTGTTGATATGAATATTGATGATGGAATATAGTGACCCTTGTATGTACTTATGATGTCCTATTTGCTATCAAACTAATGGTTCAATATTTCATATGAATTGTTTGGTTATATGTGGTAACACTATTTCCATAGTGTTGATTTAAATAAAATATGACTGTTAAAAACACTTTGCTTTAAGTGTATTTCAATATAGGTTAGGTTATATCTTTTGTTTTCAAGAAAAACGTTATTTAGGCGACGAAAACTCCGAAAATAGTGATTGTGTCAAAAAACACTTTCTCTATAATAGATGGTGGACATATTATTTAAAAAAACATCCCTTATCAAAATACACAGCACTTATGTTGATCAACCTTAGAAATTGAAAGCATTTCTGAAACAAAGAGTTGGAGTGCCACTGACTCAAAATTCATGTAAATAATCCTTATAAGTAGGTTTATATACACAGAGAAAAAAATAACGTAAAGTCAAAGAAAAAAAAAACACTTTGATTCTTATATTTTTCGGAACGATTTGGCGCCAACACCGAAAATACTTAAATCAAAGTCGAGCGACTTTATTTCAAAGTGATTCCATACTTTAAAACGAACTAGATTTAACTAAGTTTATATGTTGATTTAAAGCAGCGTCCACATAATGCCGACCAACATTGTTGATTTAAATTTTCGATAAACATGGTAGTGTATACTGCCTTGCGTCCATACAAACACTCATTTACGTAGGTACACTCCTCGTCAACTGAATACGCACAAACATTTTTTAATATACTTTATCCATTTTTTCCAAACAGTGATGGTTATTATGCCATCTGTTGATGCTAACTATTCCCTTAAGATGTTAAGCAGATAATTCCGAAAGAATTATCCAAAAACAACCGTGAGTTTTTCTTCAACCACTTGCAAAGTGTTTTATATGCAAAGTAGGAGTTTTTTTTTTAGTCAACTGAATAGGTACAACGCCATTTTCTTCGTTGTTTATAAGTTTTTTGGAGTGCTTGACAGTTTAAATTAACGATTTTAGTGTTTTCAGTAAAATTTAATTCTTGATTTCAAATTTTAAGAAAAATGGGTAGATCTACGTGTCTTAACAGTGTTGAAAAAGCTAAAATCGATTTACTTAGAGACCAAGGCCTAACTGGACGTGCAATAGCTGATAAAGTTGGCCGAAGTTTTAATGTAGTTTATTCTTACTTGAAAAATAAAGATGCATATGGCAAAAACATGAAGGGAGGTAAGAAAACAGCAACAACAGCAGCTGAGAGACGAAGAATTTTAAGATGTGCATCAAATTCTTCTGATTCTGTGGCAAAAATAAAACAAAAAGTCGGCGTAAACGCAAGTTGCTCAACAGTATTAAGAGTAATCAACAACTCAAGCCATCTTAAACGAATGAAACTTAAGAAAAAACCACCACTTGACGAGAGACGGAAAATGTTGCGATTAGATTTTTCAAGACTTCACATGAGTTGGAAAAAAGAATGGTATCACGTGGTTTTTTCAGATGAAAAAAAGTTTAATTTCGATGGCCCTGATGGGTTTAACTTCTATTTTCACGACTTAAGAAAAGAAAAAAGATTTTTAAAGCGCCATCATAGTCGTGAAGGAGGTGTCATGATATGGGGAGCAGTCAGTTATTATGGAACAGTTGAGCTCGAGGTTGTAACATCAAGAATGACAGCAGCTGGGTATAAAGTAATTTTGGAAAGAAATTTTCCTAAATTTTCTAACATCTTTGGACCCATAAACTGGACCTACCACCATGTTAATGCGCCTATTCACTCAGCGCGCATAATAAAAACATGGATAGAGGAGCAACAAGTGTAGTTGCTTCAATGGCCGCCGTAGTCACCTGATCTAAACATCATAGAAAATGTCTGGGGATGGTTAGTACGCAAAGTTTATGAGGGTGGTCGTCAGTTCGAAGACAAAGAAACCTTAATTTCTGCAATCAAATTAGCGTGGAGCGAAATTTCGTTAAATTACATTAAAAAGCTATACGATTCCATGCCGGATCGAATTTACGATGTAATTAAAAATAAAGGTGGAAGTACCCACTACTAAACTTAAACAAAAACTTGTTTCATTCCATTCCAATACCAATTTTAATTTTTGTACCTATTCAGTTGACTCAAAAAAAACTTCTACTTTGCATAAGTTACACTTTGGAAGTGGTTGAAGGAAAAACTCACGGTTGTTTTTGGATAAAACTTTGAAATTCTGTTATTTATATGTTACGAAAATTTTTACCATCAACAGATGGCATAATAACCATCACTGTTTGGAAAAAATGGATAAAATATATTCAAAAATGCTTGTGCGTATTCAGTTGACGAGGAGTGTACCTACTCAATTTTCTACATCCATTTCATTTTAAATAACAACAAAAATAAGACAATAAACGAAAACCAAACAGTGTCTTATTACACAAATAAAAAAAAATTAGAATACCTACACAGGCCAAAAACAGCGCATGCACAATACAAATGACAGCTGTGTTCATCAACCTTGTTGGTTTATATCCATTTGAGTCAGGTTACGTTCGGGTCAGCAAAAGTTGAAAGACTGTTTATTTACACGTCCGCATCAACTCAACATTGTTGTTCAGCACTGTTGATATACACAAATCAACATAATGTGGACGCTGCTTCAACCGCAATGTCCTCCGAGACTTATTTGCGGAACTGTAGGCATTCAAAGATAACCAAGGTATCAAAAGTCAAAAAAATAACTTTGCATGCAAATATCTCAAAAACTAGGCCTTATAAAAGGGTTTGCTTTGGATGTGCTGATTGCATTTGACAATACCTTTCTATTTATGTACATTTCAATGGGTTCCAGAGACTTTCGTGGAAAATTTGAAAAAATGGTTATTTTGGGCAACCCATGCTTTTTTTCAAAAATCGATTGAAGAAAAATTCTCAAATTTGAACGACAACGCAAACGCCTGTCCGTTCTCTATTCAACAACGTCAACCGCAACCTCCTACGAGCATTCTTTGGAAAGTTATAGCCATATAAATACTTTTTGTTTTGGGTCGAAAATAAAAGAATTACTTTAAATTCAAATATCTTCGCAACCAGAGCTCGTAGAGTGGTCTAGTTTTCAGCTATGGATAGCTCTTGAAAAACTGATCAAGCGTTTTTAAGTGGAATCATAGGTAAATCAAATTCATCCATCTTTTAAAACAACATTTTTTATCTACCTCGAATCAACGTAGATTGAACTTCGATTGGTTAGGTATTGATATTTTGAATCAATACTACCCACGTGGCTACCCACGCCACGGTTCTTTGTTTAAATTTATGTAAGCAGTGGCGTCTTTGGGCATGGGCCCACTGGGCCCGGGCACGATGCCTCACAATATTAGGGGCCCCTGAGTCGTCGCTTAAGCTTGTCCAACCAATTTGGAAACGATTAGGTTAGTTTTAAATTGTAAACTGCAGTTAAAAATTTGTTTACAAACCAACATTTATATACAACATATAATTTACATGTGATTGTACCTGTAATCATTATATTTATATGGGTAGTAGGTATTTTCCATTTTTTTATTTCTAAAGGAGGACCATTCATACGAAGCAAATAGATGCAAATTTAAATCGCAGTTTACATCCATGCTTGAATACAATTATGCACATACATACATACGTGAACGTGACATACGCACCTAAGACAACAATCAAATTCATATAGCCAATGAAATAAGTCAATTTTTTTTTCGTCTCGTTTAAAAACTTTAAACTCTCAGGAACTGCAAAATGGATGTGAAGAATTTGCTTAGACTTACCACAAAGACATAATAGCCCAGTTGCTATCTACAAAAAAATGACCTGAAAGGGAAAAAATAGTACTGCACACTTTTCTTTCAGAACTTGTTAGAGGGGGTCATAAGGCATCTTTGTGTTTTTTGTCGGGTAAATTGCTCTCCTGTGAAAGCCGCCATCTTGGATTTACTCACACTAGTTTATAATATTAGCAAAAAAAAACTGTAAACATACAAAATTTATTGAAAAACAATGGCAGCACTTACAATCTCGTGCTAGGTATATCTTTTTTTAAAGCCAGATATCCATTCTCTTATTTGGAAAAATATTTATGTTTTTTAAACTTTTTTAAATTTTACGTAGTTAAGCAATGTTTTTGATTTTAAAATTCAATGCTCTTAATAATTTGTAGCCGATTTCTGAAAACACTGGGTGGGCTTAAGTGCTTTAACTCCTTAGAAAATTGAAAATTACAAAAACTACTTAGGTATTTCTTAAAAAAAATTTTGTTTGTGTATTTAGGGTTTAAACTTCGGATCATTGCAATTACGAGAATTTTCATGTGCTTTTCAATCGGAGTCTATTATTTACCCACTCCTCTACTCAGGTCCTGATCTTATATTCATTCTACGTTTCATATTCAGTGCGAGGGGTTATTCAACATCTTGGTAAAGGTATTTAAACAATATTATGCTACGGCTTTTGCGTATTTTATTGGGAAGATCACGATGAACAATATTTACCTGCATCTACACAAATAAATCCTAAAGGCTCTCCCATACCAACGTGAAAAACTCGGCGCGACAACGAAAAAAAAAAAAAAACTGCACTGACACCAAACTTCTACCATCATCACTGAGGGAAGGAATCGTTTGCGGCAAACGTAAAAATTGCCCAAACGACTTTTTCGTTTGCCAGCCAGTTTTGACAGTTCGTTTGCAGCAAACTCTTAAATTCGTTTGAGACAAACAATTCATACTGTTGTAGCAAAATTCTATCGTTTGTTCCAAACGAAAAGAGTGTTTGTGTCAAACGAATGTAGTGTTTCTGTCAGACGAATAATGGTGTTTTGTAAACATATTTACTGTTTGTGGTAAACGAATGGTGCTTTTAGAGTAAACGCTTATACTTTAACGACAAACGAATGGGTCAATTGTTATAGAAGATCAAAGTGGTTATGACAAATGAATATAAACACGTTTGTTGAGCGACTTGTACGTTTGTCACAATCAATACAGTGACTGCTGGTTTTCCCTTAATTCTGAAATTATATTATTTTATTTTAATTGAAAAAATGTCAAGCTTTACTTACCTGGATTTGAACTGGTATCCTTCCGTGTCGAGAGCGACCATGCATCCACTGAGCTAATTTACAACATAAAATGCTCTGCAAAATGTTAATCAGTTGAAAACTTTACACATTTTCCTTTTATTTAGTTCAGTAGAGGAAATGTACTGATTAAGAAATGTGGCTAAGACAATTTCATGTATTTTAATTATTTTAATTATGATTAATATTTTTACTATCACGACCGAAGTATTTAAAATATTGGGACAGTTTTTGTTTTAAACTATTACTACGTAGATGTGCTCCTAGGACTAAATCAAAACTTTTAAGAAAATCGTTTTGTTTAACACAATAATTGTTTTTATGCGTTGTTAATTAATTATATATATATCAATGTTTATATTTTTATCATTTTAACTTCATTATTACAAAAAAAAAAAAAAAAAGTTGGGCACCAGCAGGGATCGAACCGGCAACCCTCGGGTCTATGCTATACCTGGAGTAAAATTTTCCATTCTCCAGTCATATGGAGAAAAGATGTGATTTTAACTTTAGTAAAATGTAAGGGGATAGTACCATGCTAAACTCGTTTAAAATTAGCAAAAAACAATTTTTAACCTAATATCATACTAAAATTGATTTAACATCGTACTTAATCATCTAAAATTTCGGACTATTGTTTTTCGAAATGAACAACGGAGATGTAGGTAATTTTTATTTATTTTTAAAATTGAACTTTTATTTTGAATCTAATTATTTTAACAATTACTTTTAATGCAAAGATTTTTAAACTAGCATTTATTTTTTTTTTAATGAAAATATTTTGGAATTTTGACTGTGCTATTTTTTAAAGCAACAAATTTTCAATTTTGAATCGCATTCTTTTTAAACGCAACATATTTTCAATTGAAATTTAATTTTTTGTACAAGTAGTGCTGAACTTCAGAACAATACCAAATCGATAATGCAAAACATGTATTGAAACGTACCCAATACTTGCCCTATAGATTACCTGAAATTGGTTAGATAGGAATTAAACAAATAAAATACTTTTTCCAAATAGGAAATTTATTGCTGCAAGCGAATTTCTTTTACAGAAACCTAAAATCAAAAATTCTTTCGCCTCAAAAGCATGAAATGTTTACCACAAGCATTAAGTTAATTTGTAAAAATAAGATTTAAAAATATATACCCTGCAATCATTCAATCGTTTGCTACAAATTAGTTTACTTCCTACGAAGTAATCATTCGTCCCAAATGTTCGATTCATTAGTTGCAAACAATTGTAATTTATATAGTAAACGTAAAACTTTTTGCAGCAAACTGCATTTCAAAAGCTTAATTCGCAATCGATTCATTCGTTTGCCATAAACAATTACACTTGCTTGCAAACATCATGTCGTTTGAATTTGGGAAACATTGTCATTTACCGTAATCAACCCAGGCAAATTGAGCTCCGAACGAATAGGTTATTTGTTATATGTTTGATGCAATGGAATTACTTTCTGTGGCGACTGTAATACAATTGCTACAAATGAAATACGTTTGCAAGGATTGTATAACATTTCCAGCAAATGTATTACAATTACAGCAAACGAAATTCGTTACTCGCAAACGCAAAATAAAATATTAATTTTCTCAGTGATATTGCTTCATTCTTATGCTAGGTTTCCACTTGTCATTGAAAAGACGCAAATTGACAAACTTTCCAAGACAGGGTGAGTTATAGTTGCTCGCTATTACTACTTTCTTTGCTTTTTGTGTTGGTAAAAGCCACTCTGTCCTGGAAAGTTTGTCAATTTGCGTCTTTTCAATGACAAGTGGAAACCTAGCATTACAGTATCCAAAAATTGGCGAGGATATTGACCTGCTTGTCCTTTTGACTGGCCTGGGCCGTAATTTGAAGAATGTTTTTTTCAAGAAGCCTAGCAGAGGGCGAACTCCTGAACATGCTTACTCGACGGTTTCGTTAAGATATGATGAAGCAATAGCCAGGCCCATTTTGCTTCTACATATGTTTACTGGCTGTGTCATGATGACGACGTCGACAATATACAATGTTGGCAAAACCAAATTGTTCAGTGTTCTTCAGAAAAATCAAATTTAGGAGAAGCTTTGAATTTGTTCAAAAATCAAAATGCCACCAAACAAAAATTAGTAACTTGTGGGGAGCGTATTTTAATAGCTCTATTCGCTGGCAGTACAGATGAGATTTCACTAAACACCCTTCGATTCAAGCATTTTAGTAAATCTGTTGCAAGAACCAACTTCAATCTTGCAAGCCTTCCACCTACCTCAGCCGCTGCGGAACAACACATATATAGGACATATTTACAATTGCAAATGTGGCTTGAAAACGATTTGGATGCCACATTGTGGGGCTGGAAGCCGTATCTCTTCATGGGTTAGAGCCCATTACCAGCACTGCCGATGTCGCTCCGAAATCATTGCTCAAAACGATTTCCTGCTAATGCAAAACAGATTGAGGGAATATGTGTGGGTGTGATAAGGCGGGACTTAAGTGTTCTATTTTATTTGCAAACTGCTCTGGCGAATCTTACGACACATTCACATTCGGGAGCTGCTCGATGGTGAATTGCATGAGGCATCAAGCGCAAGAGATTTAAATAATAACAATTACATAACATAAAAACTTACAATTAAATAATTATTAAATAAGTTCTTCTTTAAATTTCAGTTCTACTCATATGTTTTGAAATTAATCTTACTGTTTACTTATGCCGTATTCCATTGGACGTCCGTAAGTCTTCAGAAATCGTTCCATTGGCACACAAAATCGCTTCTGACGGTTCTGAGAAGAGAAATTCGACTCTTGATTTCAAATCAGAATCCATTCAGAACTCAGAAGCACTAATACATTCAAACATTTTTTAAACTTTCCATTTTAATTTAAATTGTATTCAAAATCAAAGTATTTGATAAAGTTCAATAAACAAACCAAGAAAAAATCAAACAGAAAATATTATTTGGAAGTTCTGTGATTATACACTCGTGTTTAACATTTCACTTTTTTATGTGGCTGCAAATAATTTCTATGTGACGTTTAACATAATACGGATACCAAATACAAGAATTGAGTAGAAGCAACTTGCACTGTTCCAAATGAAAAGACTTTATTTCAAATTAAAAACAATAAATAAATATAGTATCTAGAAGTAAATAAATATATATACAGGGAGTCCTACAGCCTAGACGAAAACCATTAAAAGTCGAAAAAATGAAGAGGTAATTTTCTCGTTTTCGCTACCTTTTCGACTTATAATAATTTGTAATATGTTTGATTCCGTTTCTTTTAACTGGATTTAACTTTGCCCAACTGCAGCCAATTTTTAAATTTTTGTTTGTATTTAAACAAGAACAATTAATAGTTTTTACTCACCGTGAAACGCAATTTATTTTAACCAATTTTGTCTGTATTTGTATGCCTTTTTTTCATTCTTATATCAGTTTTTTACAAAAACACGTTATTAAGAATCTTTTTTTTTTATTAAGGCCCACTTTGTAATCTTTAGGCTACCTTATATTTTTTTAACAAAAAAATTCATTTCAAATTATTAAAAATAAAAAAGGAAATTGAAGAAAATTTGAATGTTGGATTCTTATTCAGTTTATAATTTTTTAAACGTTCAATCTTTTTAGCACTCAGTAGCTTAGACGTAGTTTTTATTCCGTTTAAGCAAATATTTTTTCGTTTTATTTTTTTTATAATTTTTAACTTATTTTTTGTCAACAAAATAATATATGCTGTTGTTTAGAGAACAAATAAGGGTTTCATAAGAAAAGGGTACTTAATAACATGTTTTTGTAAAAAAAAATGATATCAAAGTCAATATAAATAGCGGGAAGCCCGCTATCGGCATAAAAAATAATTGTAGGGTGAGCAAATACTACTAAATAAATTATATTATTTAAAGGAAATATAAATAAATTATATTTTAACGCCATGAAAATTTGAATTACTGAATTACTTTCATTTAGTTCCTACCTAGTTTCAAAGAAAACAAACAAATATTATTTTTCATTTCATTGCAAATTTAGTTAATTAAATCAAGTAAAATATGGTGCAGTGCATTAACGCCCACGGAATTAACACCCGCGGGTGTTTGTTTCCAAAAAAAAAGGAATTAGTCCCCGCGGGTCTTAATTCCTTCTAAAATTAGGAACAAACAACGGCGGGGTTTAATTCCTTTTTCTGGTAGGTTTTAATTCCAATTTAAAATTTAAATAATCCCCATCTGGAAGGCACCTATAGTATCAGTCTGCTTTCATAGTTATTGTACTAAATAGTACTTTGGATGGGCCGCTTCGCGGGTTAAAAGATTTTAACTCCCTTTTTCAAAGTGTTTTCAAAGTGTTTCTAATTAACAGTGATTTGGGTAAAAGTATTTAAGAATCATATACGAATGAAGTGTGGGTCTTAATGCATGCCAATTCCAAAAAGCAAAAACCACCCGTGGGTTTTAGTTCTTTTTTGTGGTTGGCCTTATTACCATTTTAAAAAGGAATTAACCCCCGCGGGTGTTATTTTTTGGGGAATAACACCCGCTGCGCTTAATTCTGTGGGCGTAAATGCACTGCACCGTAAAATATATGTATTTTTACAAGGAAAACTGAATTTTTCTCATCCACCAATCAGGGGCGATTCCTCTCAGTTAGCAGGTTTTTTTCCGCTAAACCAAGAATTTAAATGAATAAATTATATAATGTAATGTTGAAATAATGATAATGATTAATTGCAATAATCAATATCATAAATACAAATAAACTACCCACCTACCTACCTATTTTCAAATCATATTTACACAACACAAGACTCCCATCTTCCTATCTGCCTCAGCGTTACAATATGCGATACCAAAACCGAATTGCCTACAAAAAGCATTGATATTATAATAAAAAAAAAAAAATAGATACCTACCTAAGGCCCCAGTTATAGCTATCATTGAAAACCATCATTGAAAGAGTTAGCTGTTGATTTTGAAAACCTTCGAAAGTTTAATCGTTGAATGTTTAAATGCAGAAATGTAGCTTACGACTTCAAAATTAATTCTCCTCCAAAAAAAAAATAATTTTGACCCATATCTTCCCCATAAAGTAACTTTGAATTTTTTCAATGATCATTGGTAAGGTAGTTCATCATTGAAAAATTAAAAGTAATTTTATGAGAAAAGTTGTGCCAAATTGAATTTTGTTTAACCTAGAAATAATTATTAAGTCAATTAGCTTTACTTTGGCATCAAAATAATCATTCATTTTTTCTTCAAAATCTCTCAAAACTGACAATTAATATTTTCAATGATGGTTTTCAATGATAGCTATAACTGGCCCCTAACCTACCCACATTGTTCTAACATAGCACAGTACACACAACACAAAACTCTCATACAACAAGTTTTCCTTGAAAGCTTACAACATCCGCGCTACCAAATTGCATACAATTTTTAATAATATCTATTCAAAATACAAATACAAACACAAATACAATACAATCTAAAATACAAAAGCGTTTTACTACACATGTCCTAAGCAAAGCCCAGCTTAATAAATGAAAGCGTAAGCGTAAGTATGATGCGATAAAGCACGATACGTCAGGTATGCAAGCAGCTGCAGGTACCTACTTACATACATTTTGGGTTCGTTTTTTGTCATCTCTTTCTTTACTTTCGTTTTATGTTTCTAGGAAAATGCGGTAGGAAGGATGAATGGGGGTGCTTATTGTTTTATTATTAGTGTTCTTTTAGCACAGTCAATAATTCCAAAAAAGCGCTCAGTTGGCAAAGCGCGATGTAGTTCTGTATTTTTGATATGTTGTTGGGGCATGTTAGAGTAGTCTGTATCCAAGTTTGCAACTTCGAAAAACCTGTGCTCGCTACAGGAAAAATGCAAGAGTAACTATAAACCTGTTTGTTATAAAATTTTCTACAAGACCACATAAGTTTTCATGCATGTTAGGTTAGGTTAGGTTAGGTAGATGGGCCGCCGGTAGATCTTGTTCCCGTCACACTTTGATCAATGTTGATCCTCTGTGATACCCCGATGGATTGGACCATCCCTTTAAAATAAATAACCTATGAAATCCTATGGAGCATCGAGCCATTTCGAGGCGTTGATAAAGTTCATTTAATTTAAAATTTTATTATCTGTTGACTTCGAGATTTCTGCTAAATGTCGCAGAGTGCCGGACAATGACCTAGGTAGTGAAGGGTGTCCTCGTCTACTTCTTCGTCTCCGCAGCCTCTGCATAGGTCTACAGTATTGAGTCCCATTTTGTTTTTATGATACCCTAAGAGATTATGTCCTGTGATAATTCCTATCAGAAGATGCAGAGATCTCTTTTTCAGGTTCATAATTTTGTCTGGTTTTTTCTCATTGTCGCTGGGCCACCGATTCTTTGTAGTGGTACAAGTTGCAAGTGAGTTGCACCTGTCATTGGTAAGTTCCACTATTTTCTTGTTAATCGCCTGTTTAATGGCACAGGGTGGAATTTTAACAATGGAGTCTGTTAGGCTTAGATCTAACAATGAACCAGTCTTTGCCAGTTCATCGGCTTTTTCATTACCTTCAATTCCACAGTGTCCAGGGACCCAACAGAGTCTGATGTTGTGCTGTGTGGCAAGAACTCTTAGCTCTTCACGACAGCATGAAACCAGTTTGGATTTGATTTCTGTGGCAGAGATGGCCTTGATCGCCGCCTGGCTGTCAATGTAAAAAGTGATATCAGCTCGTGGTATCGCCATCATTAATATTTGCTCGGCACCCTTAACCACTGCCAGAACCTCCGCTTGGAAGACACTGCCGTAGTCGGGGAGTCTATAAGATTTGGCTAAATTGGGGGTTTCTGAGAAGAATCCCGCACCTACACCCGTATCCATCTTCGATCCATCGGTGTATATTTCTACCAACGGTTCATCTGATTGTTGTAAACCAGCATCCCTTTCCTCCCTTGTGGGGATGGAGACAGAAAACGGTTTTTTAAAATCTGTACGGGGTGTTGTGTAGTCTGTGCATACATACCCCTCCGTAAATTTATTAATAATTTGTGCGTGACCTACCGAGTTTCAAGCAACAGTTATGATATTTATATCTTTTTTGCAACTTTGGTATCGATTTTAAAACTTCCGAAAATTGTACACTTGGTATTTAAATATGTAATTTCGTGAACATTTTCGAAACTTTTAAATTCGCTACCAAAGTTGATTAAAAAAAGATATAAATATTATAACTATACTTTATGATGGTTAAGGGTTCCAAGTACGTGTACAAGAATCTGTGCCAACTTAAGTGTCCTACTTTGACCACAACAATGATGCAAACATTGCGTGTTGCATTCCGTCTTGTAATACTCTAGACTATATGATTCCAAATTTTAAGCAGAATTGGACAATTTTTGACCTATTTTTTGATTGTTTCGAAATTACTTTTTTTTCAGATTTTTTTTTTAATTCATGGTAAGATAGCAACACAAATATAACATGCATGAATTTAAAACTGATGTGGTCTTGTAGAACATTTTATAACAAACAAGTTTATAATGGACGGTTTTTTCCTTAGTTGCATATTTCCAAAGTTATAAAGGAAAATGGGCTGATTTTAGCGTTTTTTTTTCACTGTTGCATTTTTCCTGCAGCGAGCACAGCTTTTTCGATGCAAACTTAGATACAGACTACTCTAACATGCCCTAACAACATATCAGAAATGCTGAACTATATCGCGCTTTGCGAATTTATTGTCGAATTGACTGGGCTATTTGCGAAATAAACATAAACAGTTGATTCGTATTGAATCCTAAAAGTGCGAAATTAATTAATTATTTTGTATTTGAGTGGATTTAAATTGTGAGTAAATATATTTGTGGATTGTGGTGCTTTGAAATATGAGAGTGCGACATTGTTTTTTTTTTTTTTGTTGAGAAGTGAGATGAATGTTAATTCATATACCTATGCTAGAACCTAGAAATAATATTATTATAATAAAATAGATCATACCTAGTTAAATAATCGTAAATTTCTTTTGGCATAAAGTCGCCAGAAGTATCTACCTATTATCGGCTGACCGTTAACATGAAATTTGTTTACATAGCTTTGAACGTGAACTAAATTGTTTAATAGATAGGTACCTGGTACATACATACCTTCATATATTAATGTGGGTAGGTAAGGTTAAATTTAAGATGTTTTGCAACACAAAATCATATAAATATAAGATGTAGATATTTATATTTATATAATTGTTATAGAAAGTGACGATTTTTATGATAAGGTCATCGATAATTTTGTTTCCGTCGAACGACGAAGCGAATTTATGTATCGATACATTTTTAAACTTTTATTTTATATTATTTTATTAATGTTTTTTATTAATAGTCGTAATCAATAAAATTAAAAAAAAAATGATTTTTTTTTAACCTTCCCTAGACCACGTAGCTAAACCAATACTAAGGACCAGCAATCGCCACTGCCACCAATATTAGCTTCTAAGACGTTGCACTATGGGCCCAAATGATCTGTTAAAATGTGTTTTTCAAAATTGGGTTTACAGCACATTTCTTTCTCAAAATTAATAGATGGATAGTAAAATCATATATTTTCATAAAAATTGGATTTTTAAAATGAGTCCTTCTATCGATTACCTCTCTGTAAAATATGGACTTTTTAACAACTGTCCATATTATAAATTTTGAAGCTAATGTTTAAGTGATTCGTTTAAAGTGATTGGTGATGTATTAACACAAGTATTATATGTTTTTGAAAAGCTTGTTATAAGTATTATTCAAATCTTAAACAAAAAATTAAATACAGTTTTTTTTCTGTTTTATTAAATTTCAAATGAGTTTTAAAATCGTGGGCCACGTTTCGCTGTTTAGTGTTGTACTGCAATTGATTCCTTAGTTCCTAAACTTAAAAACAAGAAAAAGTCTTCATGCTTTTCTTTGATCTAGAACGCTAAAACTGTTATAAAGTTTGTACAGAAAACAAAAAGGTCTACAGCCAAGCTCATATTTAAGTTATTTGTTTTAATCTGTTTGTTTAGTAATACCGCAAGTATTATATATTTTTAAAAATCTCATTTTTAGTACTATTTTAATTAATGAAAATAAATTTTTAGAAAACTTTATTTAAATTTTTTTTTATATATTTAATTTTGTTTCAACTTTTTTTTTTTTTATTTCAATCGGAGTTTTAAAATCTTCCGCCACTCTCCGCTGTTTAGATTTATAATACAATTGATTCCTTAGTTCCTAAACTTAAAAACAAAAAAAAAGTCTTCATGCTTTTACTTGATTTCCTTTGAGCAAGAATGATAAGTCTGTTATAAAATCAAAAATCTTTCATCAAAAATCTTGGATTTTAATTTGTTGTCCAAATTAATTTGGCACAAAATTTTCATCAGTAGTTAGTATCCAATTTTAATATTATGTGCATTATATTACATATATTGTACAACACATAATAACGGGTGATTTTTTAACTGGTTTGTTTTGGCAACACTGGTTTTGACAGCTGACGTGTGTTTAGTACCTTGTGTCACTGTCAAACAGCTTCAGTTTGGTTTGCAATTTAACCATGGATCGTCTTACAAATGAACAACGCTTGCAAATTATTGAATTTTACTATCAAAATTCGTGCTCGGTTCGAAATGTTCATCGCGCGCTGCTTCCATTTTATGGTCGGCATTCTCGACCTTCTGAGCAGTCTATTCGGAAGATTGTGACCAAATTTCGCACCAAATTTACTTTGTTGGACATTAAACCACCAACACGTTTACGTACTGTGCGTAGTGAAGAAAATATTGCGGCCGTATCAGCTAGTGTGACAGAAGACCGCGAAATGTCGATTCGGCGCCGTTCCCAGCAGTTAGGCTTTTGTTACAGCACTACGTGGAAAATTTTGCGGAAGGATTTGGGCGTAAAGCCTTTTAAGATACAGCTGGTGCAAGAACTAAAGCCAGCCGACCTACCACAACGCCGAATTTTTGGTGAATGGGCTCTTGGAAAGCTGGCCGAGGATCCGCTTTTTTATCGAAAAATTGTGTTCAGCGATGAGGCTCATTTTTGGTTGAATGGGTACGTAAATAAGCAAAATTGCCGCATTTGGAGTGAAGATCAGCCAGAAGCAATGCAACAGCTACCAATGCATCCCGAAAAAGCCACTGTTTGGTGCGGTTTATGGGCCGGCGGCATTATTGGGCCATATTTCTTCAAAGATGATGCGAATCGCAGCGTTACTGTCAATGGTGAACGCTACCGAGCGATGATAACAAACTTTTTTTTGCCCGAAATGGAAGTTCTTGACTTGCATGATATGTGGTTTCAACAAGACGGTGCCACATGCCACACAGCACGCGAAACAATGGCGCAATTGTGAGGCGAGTTTGGTGAACAGTTAATTTCACGTTTCGGGTCGGTCAATTGGCCGCCTAGATCGTGCGCTTTGACACCATTAGACTATTTTTTGTGGGGGTATGTCAAGGCTAATGTCTATAGGGACAAGCCCGCTTCGATTGACGCACTGGAAGCCAACATCCATGCATTCATTCGTGAGATACCGGCCGATATGTGTGAAAGAGTATGCCAAAATTGGACTCAGCGGATGGGCTACCTGAGACGCAGCCGCGGTCAACATTTGCATGAAATTATCTTTAAACATTAAATTGCAAGGTTCAAACTATCGATTCAAATAAATATTTCATTCATTTTTTCGAATTTTTTGTGTTTTTTTTTTAAAAAAAGTTCTAAGCCTCTTAAAAAATCACCCATTATAAAAAATAAACAAACTAAAATTAGTGTTAATGCTTGAATCTGGTGCGGGTAGCACAGTTCTTTCATGCGTGTTAACATCTTATAAGATGGGAATATTTCACAATTTTTTTTCTTTCAATCATAACCTTAAATGTTTTTATTGTTTTTTTGATAGGCTTTATAATCGATAGCTTCTTCAGTCAAATAAAAATTGGTGGTATTTGTGTCTTTTGACAATTAATTCAAAAGTTTTTTTTCTTACTTAAATTTCTCAATTAGGGACCCGGATTGGTAGATCGATTCAATTTGCAAAATTCGAGAGACGCATGGTCTTACAAATGAGTTAGAATGTTACCCGAGGAAGAGTTTTCAAGCTAGATTAGAATTCAGAATAGCCATCGAAACCTTCGGAAAAGTATAGCTAAGTTTCTGTTATGATATTTTGACAAGAAGTTCATTTTTTTAATATTTTATTAAATTGATGAAATTTTTTAAACATGTAAATATGTATGTATATTTTTATTATAACTTGAATTTATTACAGGTATACATATTAAAAAAAAAAAATAATTTAATAAAAATTAAAACAGAACTAATTGTTATATACCTATAATTTTAACATAAGAACATTTTTGATTATATTTTAAGTATCAATCAAATAAGTCAAGCCTTACAAAACTTAACCTATTTTATTGCTAGTATTTTCAAGATTATGTGTGCAAAATTTCAGCGAATTATATCGACAGAAAAAAAAGTTACGGATTTTTGAGACGCAAAATCCCATTTGGGCCCATAGTGCGTTGCTCCCTTTTTTTCGATCAAACCTTACAAGAAGAAATGGGAATATACGTTACTTTTAAACATTTAATATGGTATTCTGGCAGTTTGTTCAAACTGAAATCAATAACGGTTGAATTATACAACTATTGGCACTTATTAAAGTACCTACAATTATTGGCAGTGTCAATCATTGTAGCTGCATAGGATGTAACTATTGGCACCCCCCTGCCAATAATTGAATCCTATTTTTTTTTTTTATCTAATTATTGGCACCCTTTTTATTAATAAAACAATCACTTTTTTAACAAGATATATTTAAAAACTGTTCATTTAAAAAATTAACACATTAAAAAAAAGAAATTATTAAAAAAAATTAAAAGGAAGCAGCTAAAAACACACTTGAAAAATTATAGGTCCTTAACCAAATCAATGGAAATTTCGAAGATTTTTTTATTTTGTTTAGCGTGATTTTACTTTCACTTGTAAAACAGAGTTTAAAAAGAATGTCTTAAAACTAAAAACGCAGATATATGAACAAAATGTCAGAATTCAAAATAAAAAATAAATGGATTTATTCGGACACCGGGTTACTGGGAAAATGACTGTTGAATGATGGGGTGCCAATAGTTGGGTCAAAAATTTGGGGTGCCAATAATTGTAGTCGTTACGCTATATGTATAAGGTCCTAGGAATTCATTTTAATTATTAAATTCGGAGCAACGGTGAAAGATACTCTAAGGAGCTACCGAGGCCGTAGCCAGACAAATATTTGGTGGGGTGGGTGTATATGCTTTTTCAAAAATATTTTTTCTGTAATCCAGATTTTAGAATTTTGTTCGCTATCCATCGGCAAGTGACTCGAAGGCACTTTTCATTTCAGTGTTTTTTTTTTTGTTTGGAAAACATTTTTTTAAGCCAGAACAATGACTGATAGTAATAAGGAGGTCTGCAAAATCAAATTTTTTTGTAGTCTAAACATTTATCGTGAATTAATTTTTCTCAATAACGGCCGGCATGTGAAAATTTTAACATGACCCTACTTAATTCCTCACTAATAAGAATTACCAACACAACACATGTCTTTTTTGATGCCGATGCCGGGAAGAACCAAACTGTTTTCGATTAGGTGTGGTATGTCTGTTCCAAAACAGAATAGTGGATACAGAGGAAAGTGAAGAGCGTCATCAAGCGAAGAGAAATAAAAAACTTACCGATAAGAAAAGATCGGCTTTACATACTTACCAACATACTTACCAACTTACCAAAAATAGTTATTTCAGCTGCCGTGTTTAGGAAAACTACACCATGGAATGAGAATTTTCTGGACTCAAACCAAAGGTATTTGCTTAGTGCTCCATTTGAGTCCACAACATTTTTATTCCATGATGTAGTTTTCCTAAACACGGGAGCTGAAACAACAATTTTTTCTTTATAAATACGGGGGTTACTTTCAAAGAGGAAAATTAGTTTACTTTCAGATGTAACGATTTTATTTTGAGAGAAATTGATTGATATCAACCTCAAATATAAAAAAATTGAGGTTGATTGGTTTGTAAAATTTCGATACTATTCAGTCGTTCAGTAATATAGTCGAACTATACAACTACGAACAAACCTTTTTATTTTAAATATACCTACATAAGAGAAGAATAGAATCACGCCATTTGTTGGGCGGTAATGCATTAATAAATATAGGAAAATTAATTAAATATTGTTTTTCGATTATATGAAAGTGAATTTTGAGTGCGCGTTTAATTTGTTCACAAATGTAAAGCAACAACTTCGAAAAACTGCAACGCACTCTCGAAATTCTTTATATTAAGCTTACAAATACAAACAAATTGCGGTTTACTTAACTTTGCAACACTTTGAAACTGCGTTGATGCCACTTTAAATGCCATAAAAGTGGATCGCAATGTAAAATGTGGATTTCAATGTAAAAATTAATACGTTTCAATTTGAAACAAGGTTGAGCGCACTTGAAATGTGGATCACAATGAAAAAATGACAACGTTTCACTTTAAAACAACGTTGAACGGAATGTAAATATAATGTAAAAAAGTTGATTTCAATGTATAAATAAATACGTTTTACTTTGAAACTAGGTTGAATCTCTAAAAATTACATCACATATTCAAATTAACATTGTTTCAACGTAAAAATGAAAATGCTTCACTTCATACACCAAATACGATCGTACATATTTAATTTTAGATGGTATTTTGATGCCACTTTAAATGCCATAAAAGTGGATCGCAATGTAAAATGTGGATTTCAATGTAAAAATTAATACGTTTCAATTTGAAACAAGGTTGAGCGCACTTGAAATGTGGATCACAATGAAAAAATGACAACGTTTCACTTTAAAACAACGTTGAACGGAATGTAAATATAATGTACAAAAGTTGATTTCAATGTATAAATAAATACGTTTTACTTTGAAACTAGGTTGAATCTCTAAAAATTACATCACATATTCAAATTAACATTGTTTCAACGTAAAAATGAAAATGCTTCACTTCATACACCAAATACGATCGTACATATTTAATTTTAGATGGTATTTTTTCCGTCAGTGTAGTTATTACCTTTAACTATAACTTCTTATGGTAGTTTTAGAAAATTCTCTAGAGTACAGTCAAACTTCTTTATAACGAACCTTCAAGGGAACAAAAAATTGCTTCGTTATAAAGAAGTTTTATACAAAATTCGTTATATAGAAAAATTATTTTTGTTTTTAACACTGCAAGTGTTCTTTTATATTTTTAAAGAAAAATAGTATAGGTACAAAAAAGAACTCATTTTATAGAAATTTATATCTTTTTACTTTTTAATTAAAAACATATCAATTTTCAACTGCACATGAACAGTTTTGGTTTTTGTTTTATTATAAAAGTTTTCCAATTTAGAAAGGTGAAAATACGCATCATCTGAGGTTTCATCTCTTGTTTCAATAAAACATCGAAACCCATTTCTCAAATCAGTATCGTTGGGTTTTTTTCTGCACTCATTTTAACATTTCTTTATCCACATCAACGTATTTTTTTTTTGTTCTCAGTTTGAACTTTATTGTTCGACAATGTACTAAACGATACACCAAATTTGTCTGCAATATCCTTTTTCTTTTCTCCCCTTATAACTTTTTCCATTATCGATAATTTCTCTGATAGTGAAATAGTTTTGCGCTTGGACATTTTGGAACTTTTTATTAAACTTAAAATACGAACTCAAACGCTTGACGTGTTGATATGCGTAACATTCATACTACACATGTACACTTTTTCATGCATCCATACATTACATACATACATATGTACATTGTACATTCACTTTAAGACAATATTCTTCCCAAAACGGGGAGTACCCTTTTAAAATTAGAAATAAAAATAGTAGTAAAATTTGTTTCAAATTTGAAAATTGACATTTCGTTATAAAGAAACAACTTTGCTTTCGGGCCAAAAAATTAGTTCCTTATAAAGAGAATTTCGCTATAGAGAATTTCGTTATAAAGAACCCTATTCGTATGGGATATTTCTTAACGGGAAGGGGGACAAAATGAAATTCGCTATAGAGAGAATTACGTTATAAGGAAGTTCGTTATAAAGAAGTTTGACTGTATTTGGAATTTAATTGATCGACTCTTCACAAAACTAAAACTTTTTCGTGCCGAATGACACATCCGAAGTTCATTTATTTCTGTCATTGTATTTGTGTAATTTATTTGTATTCTATAGTGTTTAATTTGATGCACTTTCAGAAGAGAAAATCCATCTTGATGAATTTACCAATTAAATTTAAAAAAATTTTCTTGAATTCACGTCTTTTACAAATAAAACTATTGAGAGTGGCCATCAAGTTGAATGTGTATATACTGACTACAGTAAGGCATTCGATAAGTTGTCCCATAGTTTCATATTTTATTTAAACTTTCATCTCTTGCTTTCCATTTAATTTTCGTTGATTGGTTCAGATCATATTTGAAGGTGAGGTGAGGACTTATCAAGTTGCTTTTAGAGGAATAATTTCTGATTAAATAACTGAGGACTCTGGTGTACCTCAAGGTAGTAACATTGGTCCTCTTCTCTTTATAATTGCTATCAATTATGTTGCTTCGATAGTTAAATCCTGTAGGGTACTTAAGTAATTCAATCTTATCCAAACCAGTCTCATACAAAAACCAAGAGTTACGGACTCTTCAAAATGACCTTAATATTTTTTCTCATTGGTTATCATATATCTTTTTTTGAATGTTTCAAAATGCTAATCGATGTCCTCTTTAAGAAGAATAATGCAATATCCTTTAATTACATCATGATTCAATATGTACTTAAAAAAGTAATACCAACATGTGATCTAGGTGTATATTGTATTTTTCTCACAAAATCTTTGCCATGCACCCCACTTTGAAAAAACTGTCAACAAGGTCAACGCAATGCTTGATTTATTAAACGTTGGAGCAATGAATTTTCGTGTAGCCACGTAACATAAAACGTGATCCCGATAAAGAGCAGGATCTCGCATTGTTGTCGTAGTTCTTTGAAATTGCCGGAGAATTCATACAATCTTATTGTATCTTCTTCTTCTTCATTTAATACATTTCTTACTTTCACACAATCTTATTGTTATAATGATAAATATTGCAGATAACTAACGGAACTAGTGGGAACCTTCAAAGAATTTTATAAAAAATGGTCTTAGGTCAAAATAACACCATGTTTCAGTGAAGTGTTGAAAAATAGTGAAATTTGCATCATAAAACATGCCAGGAAAATATTGTTTAATTTTATTTTTTTGGTATGACAACAGACAATACCCACCGCCCACTCACCCCCTCTTCCGCCTCCAGAAGAAGCAAATATGTATTTTTGTTGACATCCGAGATGGGTTTCTTCCGAAAAGACGATTAGTCTCGAAAAAAAAAGTTCACTATTTCAAGTACATATTTTGATACCTACAATGAATACAAAAATATACATAATTCTCGAGATAGAAATAAAATGGTGAGTGAAATACGTATGTACCTACGTCGTACATAGGTAAGTACCTAACCTACGTATTTCTTGTGTTTTCATGCGAAGTCATCACAAACTGATACCTAGTTAATTTTGTTTATTTTTTGTCTAATTTCAAAAAATTTCACCGATTTATGGTTCTAAGCCATTTTCCTACTGCTTTCGCTTTTTATTCAGTTGATCAATTAAGATTAGCTCTTTAATTTTATTGAATGGAAAAATTGCATGTGGATTAAAATTGAATTACAATAATTAAAATAATAAAATGTTATTTCTTAATACACATTTTTAACCTTCTCAAAGTTCACACACACTTGATCGATAGACCAATGAACCCTTCAATTCAAATCATTACCTATAAAAAAGCGCCAATTTAAGAAAAATAGCGCTTCCCTATATTAAATGTATTATCAATTAAAAATAAACAACAAAAAACATAGCCTACTTTAAGGAGGGTATTTACACATTATTAATTTTATATATTGTTAAGAATAGGACGATAAACGAAGAGAATAATTTTTATAGAAAATTAATCTAAACCATCAAGGCTATAATATTGTTTTGCTTTCTTTTCCGAAAAAACAATACAAAATTTTATAAACAATGAAGGAACGATGACACACGGTAGGTATGTGTAACATTATTTGTACACCTCAATCGAACAAAATGAACCCAAGTTCACTACACTCTCTGACCGAGTTTTTGCCGCCCGATACAACCATATCACTCATCAAATATCCATATGGCCAAGTTTAATGATACACAAAAAATAATAATATTTGAATCCAAAAGTAAGAAGTAGACTTTTTCAACTTACCTTAACTGCCATCATTGTGTGTTCTTTTTTGAAAGTTCTTGTTTGTAATATGTTTAGATTTTTTGTTCGTTTAAACTTCAGATAGGTATAAGTACTCAAAATGATTTTCACAGAGAGGGAGAAAGGGATAAAGTTATCTTTGCCAGCGGAAAATCGATAAAATTAAAGTTCACCAGGAATTAAAACGAAAATAAAACAAATAATACTCAAGACTACGACACTTTTTCAATGGAATTGTTATCTCATTTCATTTAAACTGACCCAAAAGCCAAAACACTGATAATAGATTAGCACACTAACTTGAGTCCCGTATAAGAAAATTGTACACGAAATTCTTTAAAGCACACAAGTTGGTTAAGCAGTAATAAAAGAAATGCCCAACAGTTTTTTTTTCGAGAAAGTCTCAGTCGATTTAGAGTCAGACAACCACCAATTACCGATACACGCAGCTTCAATATTTGAAATTGAAGAAGAATTTGCGGACTGCGGAGTTCTGGATTAGCCGTGTTTGCTGCTTCTTCGACGGGATACTTAATGCTGAAATTTATCAATTTTTTTCTACTAGCGTGAGCGACGATTCTTTTTATTTTTGTTTGAAAAGGACATTTCGAAGTTAATTTTAAGAGAGGCATATAGAAAACTCTCCCGAAGAGTATTGTACGAGTTACGAGTATTGTGCAAAGCTTTTAGTTTTCAGTGCAGTGCTTTCATCTTGTAATATTGTTTGTCTAACTTATACATAATGTACGTTTCAGCACCAGTAGCGTACAAAGGATTTTGTTTGGGGGGGCGGCTCAGTCTCATATTTTGGTTTTTAAGGTATCACAAAATAGCAAGCAAAATAAAAGCACACTAAATACTCCCTACATTATTATGAAATGAATTTTACCTTTCTTTCTTTGTAAACAAATTTGGTTATTAGAATTTGGTAAAAAATTAAATCCGTTTCGTCATTTTTATTTGCAAATTTATTCACTCTCAAATTCATTAATTCTCCAACAGTTGTTGTGGGCCTCAGTGACATTTTAACCGTCTCAAAGTGGAACTTGAATTATTTTTCTTATATTAGGATAAACAACCGGATTGCAAAATAGAAGCGGAGCTAAAACTATTACGGGTATTGTATCGTCGGTTTTATCTTTTTTTAAGAATGAAACTTGTATCGTCAAATATTCTTCAATGACAAAAATCCACTTTATGGACTCGATTTAAACAACGTCAACGGTAAAAGGGGTAGGTGAGAAGTGTATTCACATTTTAATAAATAAAATTTCCGTTTTTTTCTTTAAATAAGCTAAAGGGTCCGCCAAATAACTTTTTTTTTTTTTTGAAAATGCATCATCAACATCGAGTGTAGCTTCAGGTGTGTGGCACGTAACGCCGTCCTGTTGAAACCAAATGTTGCCAGTATCCTTCTCTTCAATTTCAACAAATCAACGGCCACTCCTTGCTCAGTTGAAGAAAAATGGCCCAATTATGCCTTTGGACCAAAATCCGCACCAAACAGTGACTCGTTGTGGGTGTATCGGCTATTCAATGTATGCGTGCGGGTTTTCTGTGCCCCAAATGCGACAATTTTGCTTGTTTACATACCCGCCAAATTCAAAATGAGCTTCAACTGAAAAGATGATTTTTTTGGCAAAATCGGCGAAGTAATGTCGCAATATTTCCCAGCGTTGTTCAAGCGTATACACAACCACGAAATAAGCACTAGTTGAAACGTAAGATGGCGGACCCTTTATAATAACATTTATTAGGTCTGTTCCTTTACTTTGAGTTTGTGATTTTCTTTGATTTTTAGTGCAAAGTCCTGTCAAGTTCTTATAAAAGAAATGAAATTGACAGAACTTGGGAACAAAATGCACAGAAAAATCACTGACATATTATAGTTTGAAGTAACAGAAGCAGTAACTAATACATTGAAAAAAATCGTAACATTTTTCAAAGGAAATTCTCATAATACAAATTATTATTGGGGCGTTTTCATGTGGTTTCATTAAACTCATGTTTTACTTAAGTACAATTTTTGACTGATTGCAAAGGAAATTAGTTTGGTTTTCTATGTATACTGAGATACATTTGAAATGTCAAACAAAATCAAGATACGTGTGGTACGAACTAATGATTTCAATACGACATCCATGTCTATAGTTTTTTTTTTTAAATTAAAATTGAAAACACTGCTAAAATTTGAAATTAATAAAAATAAAATTTGAACTTAAAAATAATAAAAAAAACTTTCTCCGATGAAATAAGAAATCTTAGCACAGTTTACCATATTGCTTGGGGGGGTCAAACCCCCTAAGCCCCCCTGCGTACGCCACTGTTCAGTACCACCCGACATCGCAAACAAGGCATCAAGCAATATAACCTACGGTGACCATATTTTTATATTTCAAATAAACATCGATACTTTTTTTTATTTAAAAGCCCCATAAAAAAACTTAAATAGAACAGAAGGATTCGGTTTTGCTTCACTTTAAATTAAAAAGGTACTAAATAGCTTTACTATTCCACAAGTAACTCAGTTTCTCATCCTCCTTATGAATAACGAAAGTTCAACTCAATAGAAATTATCGTTAGCGACTTTTATTAAAATTAATGTGTGATTCGCTTTAAAGTCAATATTCAATACCAATACACAAAGTTATCGTATACGTAAGTTCAAGTTCGGTTCGCTATTCAATCCATTCAAAACTTGAATCTAATCGATAATGAGGACCTAATGCCCCATTTACACGATTGGAAAACTGTCTGTATTTCTGTCATTAAGCTGGCAAAAGACTGAATTTCCTCATTCTTTTGCAGAAAAATACAAATGTGCCATTCGTGTAAATGCAGAATAATGCAGGTTCCATTTAATTTTGTACAGATTTGAATACTTTCCTTGTTTTATTAAATATGGGGTTTGTTTTAAATACTTCCTTTAAAACTAGAGAAGTAATCTTATAATTTAATTATATTGGTTCAACATGAGTGTAAGTATTATTCGAATAATTACATTTTTGAAAAGTCGTTTTTGACAAAATTTTGATTTTAACCTTTTCAAATGGTGGTTTTAAATCCCAAAAATTATACAACACATAGATGGTATTAATACATATTTTTGGTAAAAATTGAAGTCGATATCGTTGTTTTTTCTTAAGATATTCGGGTTGAAAAACATTTTTTAAGAGTTTTTATTCTTTTGTATAAACAATAATTGTTGACTACGTCATTATGTGTAGAAAAGAAATAAACTGGTTTCGAAATCATTATTTCCCCTTGAAATATTTGAGATAAAAATTTTATTTCAACTGTTTTTCTTAGTTTTTACCAAGTCGATATCTTTTTCCGTTCTCGAGTTATTTGAGAAGAATGACATTTTTAGGGCTGGCCACGAGACGAGACTCTGCGAGAAGTCTCGTCTCGGTCTCGTTAAAATCGAAAATTTTTAGTCTCCTCCCGGTCTCGTGTCGGTTCCGTATAATTTAGTCTCGTCTCGGCAGTGTTCCCAGATGGGCTATTTTTCTGGCCAAAATGGCTGGAATAAAAAACTTTGGGGGCAACAAAATAGTGGGGAGATTTATAGGGGTAAATAAATTGAAAGATTTCTTTATGGGGGGACATTAAGTTCAATTTTGAGTGACTATTAAGTCTTCCCTTTTCAAGTGCTTTAGCGGAAAGAGCATTTTCAATAGTAAATATAGTGAAAATAATGATCCTGAACTGTACAGACAATGCGTCCGCTGAAGTTTGAACATCCACCAAAATCGTAATACTTGTTCGATTTTAAAAAACTAAACGGCAATCGCTTCGTCTCGGCAAGACCTAGTTTTTTTACATATTTGTTGTAAAAAAAGTTATGGCCAAAAGATTCAAAAACCACCAAAAAATTAACTAATTTTCGCCGAATTTTCATAAAAATTACGGCAATCGCTTCGTCTTGGCAAAATCTATTGCCGATATTTTTTAGTTTTTTTTTATTTGTCTTAAAAAAAAAGTTATGGCCGAAAGATTAAAAAACATCAAAAAATTAACTATAAAAACTTTGGCCTTCAGTCACCACTGTATTTTTTCGCCGCATTTTCATGAAAATTATGTCAATCGCTTCGTCTTGGCAAAATCTAGTGCCGATATTTTTTTGACTAACAAAACTTTGGCCTTCAGTCACCACCGTAATTTTCGCCGCATGTTCATAAAAATTACGGCAATCGCTTCGTCTCGTCAAAATCTAGTGCCTTAATTTTTTAGTTTTTTTTTATTTGTCTTAAAAAAAAGTTATGCTCAAAAGATTCAAAACCCACCAACATATTAATAACAAAACTTTGGCCTTCAGTCACCACCGTAATTTTCACCGCATTTTCATAAAAATTACGGCAAACGCTTCGTATTGGCAAAATCTAGTGCCGATATTTTTTAGTTTTTATCTGTCTTAAAAAAAAAATTATGGCCAAAAGATACAAAAAAACACCAACAAAATATTTAAAAAAAACTCACCACTGTAACATCGGACGGATCTTCATAAGAATTACAACAATCGCTTCGTCTCGGCAAAATCTAGTGCCGATATTTTTAAGTTTTTTTTTAATTGTCTTAAAAAAAAGTTATTTTTGCTTTATGTTTAAATATGTTTAAATAACTGTGTAGTTTGCTTAAAAAAGGTTCCTGAAAAATGCATTCATTAGTTTCAGTTTCGTCGAAAATAAAAAAAATTGCAATTATAATAGTTTCTCTGTTCAGCTTCGTTTTAAGACGTCCGAACACAATGAATTCTTGCAAGAGAATGAAGAAAGAACAGAAGAATTAGGTATAAGAAATAAGGGATGCACACAAACGCAACACAGAAAAATAAAATTAAATAAATCAAAAAGGGAGGACTTTATTTTGAAGGTTTTTGAATCTTTTGCCCATAACTTTTATTTTAAAACAAATAAAAAAAACTAAAAAATATCGGCACTAGATTTAGCCGAGACGAAGCGATTGCCGTAATTTTTGTGAAGATCCGTCCAATGTTACAGTGGTGACAGAAGTCCAAAGTTTTTTTTAAATTATTTTGTTGGTGTTTTTTTGTATGTTTTGGTCATAACTTTTATTTTAAGACAAATAAAAATAAACTAATCAATATCGGCACTAGATTTTGCCAAGACAAAGCGATTGCCGTAGTTTTTATGAAAATGCGACGAAAACTACAGTGGTGACAGAAGGCCAAAGTTTTTTTTTTGTTAAGTTTTTGGTGGTTTTTGAATCTTTTGGCCATAACTTTTTTTTTAAGACAAATAAAAAAAAAACTAAAAAATATTGGCACTAGGTCTTGCCGAGACGAAGCGATTGCCGTTTAGTTTTTTTTAAAATCGAACAAGTATTACGACTTTGGTGGGTGTTCAAACTTCAGCGGACGCATTGTCTGCAAAGTTCAGGATCATGAAAAATAAGTTAAGAAATCGATTAAGCATCGAAACTGCCGATGCTATTTTAAGAGTTCGGTTCTCAAGGCTGTGTTGATTTCAAACCTTCAAAAACAATGCTAAACACGTTAAATTAGGAAATAATGTAGGTATACTTTGAACGACTCGGACTATAACACAGAAACTGTGGAAGCATTTGCAGATACTATGAATTTAAATCTATAAAAACGAAGCGAAGCTAACCAGGTTTAGACAACTCACCAAATTTCAATTCTTTAGCATCAGTGGTTCCCGAAATTTAAGACTACAAAAATAGCAAAAACCGTAACTGACTCGCTGACAGTTCATCAAAATTATGGAGCACTGCCCGACATCGTAGAATCTTGTAATTTCGCACAACGGCGTATACAAAGGAAAAAATCGAAAATTAAAGATTTTCCATTCAGGGGGCGTGGTACCCGCCCATTTTCATAGAATTGATATAAATTACTTGGAGCATTTCTGACTGTCGTGGAATGATGAAAATTGGTACAGCGGGAGGGCTTAAAGTGCCGGCAAGGGTAACATTTTAAAATTTGAGATTTTACATTCAGGGGGCGTGGCATCCGCCCATTTGAATTAGAATTGATATCAATTATGAGGAGCACTTCTGATTTATTAATATTAAATACTACATATTTTAAGTAGAGTAATATGGAAGAACCTCAAAATTATCAGAGAAATCTGTTATGTAATGATTACTGACTTAAATTGAGTTAATTTACTTGGAAAGTTTTCTTTTATTACCTAATTACTCAATTTTAAAATGAAAACTTGACTAGTAAACCAACTCAACTTAAGTCAGTTATCATTAAATAACAGATTCTTCCATATTACCCTACTTACAATATTTTATATTTAACATCAATAAACTTAGAACTTGGCGTACTTTTAGATCTCACTACTTTTTACGGCTGACATGTTACACAAAGGTTTTTGTATATAGAAGAACTTGGCTCCTTTTTTAACATTCATGTTTTTGGTGTGATAAATATTTAACTGAAATTGGATGTTTTAATTTGTTAGACTTTCTGTGAATTTCGGTCCAAATATACAATCTCGTCTCGGACTCGTCTCTTATGTGACAACCAACATGGCCTTGTTAAAAAGAAATCCACTATAACAAATTTGTTACAGTTTACTACATTTTGTATTGACGCGTTTGAAAAAAAAAACAACAAGTTGACTGTATTTTTACTGACTTTAGCAAAGCATTTGACAAACTTAGCCACGATATACTTTTAAGAAAACTGCAAAATATGGGTCTCAACGACAGATTTCTACTATGGATATCTTCATATCTCAAAGATAGGTTATATAGTGTTGTTTTCAAGAGTAAAGAGTAAAAATAAGTAATAATTTTATGTTTTCAAGAGTGAACGTTCTAAATGTTTTACTGTTAACTCCGGTGTACCTCAGGGTAGCCATCTTGGCCCATTACTATTTGTACTATTTATTAACGATCTTCCGTCCATCCTAGTTAATTCTATGTCTCTTATATATGCCGATGATGTAAAAATTGTTCGTACAATCCACTCTGTAGAAGACTGTGATCTTTTACAAAAAGACCTTCAAAGTTTCTGGGAATGGTGCAATATTAATGGTTTAGTTTTAAATATTGACAAGTGTAAAACAATGTGTTTTACACGCAAGAAAAATGTGACTGTCTATAATTATGTGATTAATTTGTCACCACTTAGTAACCTATCCAGTTTTACTGACCTTGGGATAGTGTTGGACTCAAATTTAACTTTTATTGACCATTTTGACTACATTATTAAAAAAGCTAACAGGAGTCTCGGTTTCATTAAAAGATTTGCTAGAGAATTTCGTGATCCTTATGTTCTAAAAACTCTCTATGTCTCATTTGTAAGATACATCTTAGAGTATGGTTGTGTTGTATGGGCGCCATATTATGTGGTTCATATAAATAGATTGGAGTCCGTTCAACGAAGATTTATGAGATTTTGCTTAAGATTTCTACCATGGTCGAATCGAATTACCTTGCCACCTTACGCTCAACGTATTCAACTGATAAATCTTCCATCTCTAACGAGTCACAGAGCGAATCTACAATTTTGTTTTATTGTCGGGATAGTCAATGGATCGATTTCAGCTCCATTGATCCTCTGTCGATTAAATTTCATTGCTAGTCAGCATAGTTTGAGAAGGCAGTTGCCAATTTCTAACATTTACAGTAGATCAAACTACGGTGCTAATAGTCCTTTAAATCTTTTAATTAATATTTACAATAAAAATTCAAATATAATTAATTCCAGCAATGACAATTTAATATCACTTAACTTAAAAAAAATATTTTTAAGTCATAATAATCTATAATGTACATTAGATGTAAGTTTTCTTTTTTTGTTAAATTAAAAAAAAAAAAATAATGTATCGTTAGTACTTAAAAAAAAAATAAATTAATAGGTCTCGGACTCGTCTCGGTTGCTTAAAAGCCAGTCTCGTCTCGTCTCGTCTCGTCTCGTCTCGTCTCGTCTCGTCTCGTCTCGTCTCGTCTCGTCTCGTCTCGTCTCGTCTCGTCTCGTCTCGTTTCGTCTCGGTCTCGTCATGCGAAACCGAGACTTATCTCGTGGCCAGCCCTAGACATTTTACATCAGCTCTTTTTAAATGGCTGTAGTAAAAAAAAGTGTTAATTGAATTTGTTAGAAAACTTTTTTAGCACGTTATGAGGTTATTATCTATAAAATAAAATTCATCCGAAGTCGATATCTATGTATATCCGTTCTCGAGGTATGGTGGACGAAGAAAGTACCCTGAACGTACGTTTGTACATGTGTACATACACTACACACACACAGACATCTACCTTAATTCTGATTCTTAGGTACCTACCTCAAAACGTGAAGATATGTCAAAATGTTCAACTCGGCAAATCACACCAACTACAATACCTTCAACTTTTTAACGACGTGACGGCGACGTTTGAACGCCCCTGAAACGTAAAGCTAGTCGTGAAAAGCCACTTCTTCCCCTGGGTCTCTTTCTCTTTGGTTTAAGAAGTCGCACGAATGTTTGTACTCGCAAGCCATTTGAAAAATTCACCGTTTTGAAACTAGATAGATACGACTGTTTTCTATGACTTAAGCGTTAAAAGAGACTTTATCAGAGACCAATTCAATTTCAATTATCCAGAAAATGTGAAGAAAGTTTTTAACTGTTTAGATACCTACCTAAAATCTAGAGCAATTCCTTCATGTTTTTGCCTAACAAAATTATTGAAAAGATTATTCATATTGGAAGTAGTTGTTCAAGAGTCATGTTTTTTATATCAATCCAAGGAGAAAAAGCCTTAACCATTATTAACCCATCAAACAACCCAAAATACAGGAAAAGGGTTTATCCTGGTTTTACTGTAAGGTAAATCAATTTAATATGCTTCCTGTAGATACATACATAAAAGACTACAAAGGATTTGATATTATATATTCGCTGATTGGATAAAGAGAAGGATAAGTTTCTATCATGTCATAGTCTTCTGAAGAGCGAAAGCTTTTATTTTCATAATACACTTTTAATTTTATTTCCTAAAAGTTTTTTTTTTGTTTAACTATTTTAAAAAAGATGGCGCTATTATATACAATTTTGTCTTCAACATCTTTCACCTAGGTACCTTCTACCAAAGAATATAAAGTTAAAGATTAAACTGGATGCCACCTGTGGAATTTCAAAAGATAATAATTAACATCTAATTCTCAATCCACTGTGCCAAAAAAAAATCTTTCCTTTCCTTCTATTTCTACTAACTAGTGCCGTGCATTGCATTTAAAAGACCTGAGGTCTTACAGGCATACAGTTAAAATTAGTATTATAAAAAAAAGTAACTTTATATTCTTTGCCGTTTTTGTTTCCAAAACATATTGAAATATTGAAAAAATTCACGTTCTAAGTTTCAAGTTTTACATACACCTATATTCGCTTCTACTTACTGATTTTGTTTCCAAGGAAGGCTCTAAAATAATTCTAAGAACTTATACCTATCTTGGACTTAAAAAATATGAGTTCCATAGTTCAAAATGAGAATCTTGAATAACAGCGTTCGTCTGTGAATACATTTAGTATTAGGAACAATGAACAAAACATACAAACATTCATCGAATATAGGTGTATGTTAAACTTGAAACTTGGAACGTGATGTGCTAAACATGTGATAAGTTTCAATGTCACAGGGTACCTATATATATAAGTAGCCAAATCAATATAATATCCCGCCCAGGATATTTTAGAAAGCCCTTTAAAACATTTAAGGTTAGGTCAAAGTGGCTTCTCGTATAGTAAGAAGCAGGGCCGTAGCTAGAGCTTGTGGGGCCCCGAGGCAAAACCAAATATGAGACCCTATTTTATTTTATATAGATTACTAACTAAAAATTGGTTGAATGAATTTTAACAAAAAATTCAAAATTATTAGGTATGTATGTGTTTTAAGTTGATAACAATATTTACCATTTGCAGAAATAGAAGGTTAGTAAGGTACTAAAATGATATTTGTCTGGATCTTGCAGAAAAGAACTTATCAATTCCTTTTTCTCAAATTTATTTGCCGTGCTCTTGGATTTTCAATCGATGTCAATGATATTGTTTTATTTTGCTACGGGTTCGCAAAATAATACTTGTTTCCTTTATTCAAAATGAAACTACAATTACTTCAAAAAATAAAACGCTTCTATTTCAAATACTTTTATTTCTAATACTTTTATTATAACCAAGCACAAGTATGCTACTCTTAATTCACACTGGCATTTATTCGTTCACTTTTAAAATCAAAGTGATGTTTTCGGACTGGTGGCCAGTAGCGGATCTAGGAATTGGCTGTGGCGGGGGGGGGGCTTGGAGTTTGGAGATTCAGTTTGAGACCTTAAGTAATAAAACTTGCTTGTTCTAAGATCAATTTTATAATTTATAACAAATAATAGAGATCAGTTTAGGTTTGATGAAAGCCCGTACTCAACTTCAGACGAACTACACTTCACGACAACGCGGCAAAACATTATTTTTTTATGAAATTTTAGGAGCTATATCGCACTAAGCGGCAACTGAACTTCATAAAAGTTCATACGAAGTCGTGTGAGTGTAGTTCCGATGCAGTGCAATTCCGGCGAGTGCGGCCTAACCTTAAAGGATCAAGTATTTTTTTGTGAAAAAGATATATGGAGATTCATGTGTCGTTATATAAAAGACGTCGAGTTTTGACATTCCCACTTTTCCTTTAATGATATCCGTTTTTTGTGTGCCTTTAAATCCGCTCCTGTCGCGCTTTAAAATGTTTTCAATACAAAGTACAATAACAATTATTCATAATTGCTGTAGCGGAGACAGAAACAAATTCAAAGGCCACCAAAAGATGATAGTATCTGGTATAACTAGTTATTGTATTAATAAAATTAATATTTTTTAGCCATATATGCTTGAACCATGCGTACAAATTCGTTTATTTATATTATTCAAAAATTGATTAGGTACCTACATAATGTAGTTATATTTTTAAATTAGCTGTGGGTATGTTTTGAGCTTCCCATTTTGACAAGAAAACTGTTTATAATTGGCTAGTTCAGAAAAATTATATTTAAGTGTTCGTACTCGCAAAAGCTCATATACATATGTGCTTTGACACGGTATCAGTCCTCTGAGATCTCATTTTTCCTGAATTAGCCAAATCAACGAAACTATTTTGTTCAAACTGACACTTTAGGACATAAGACAAAACTGCTCTAAGAAATAAGCCGCGGCCCAATTCTGCCAGCGTGAATGAATTTTCGTGTATACGCTGCATACACTTTATATTCATGCTAAAAAAATATGTTGACAAATTCGCACGTCACTCGAGAGCCTAGAGGAATTGCAAATATTCATTTGCTTTTGCATGATTTTCTGAGCGCGCACAGAGAAAACTCACGGTTTTGAAATTTGGCTCCTTGACTAGAGAATTTGTGTACAATTTCCTAGTACAAAAATGTTTTGTATGTACAATTGCCTTCGACCTTTCAAATTTTCAAAACGTAAACCGAAAAATCTCTTAGCGCAGCCAAGGCCGTAAGAAAGAATTTCTGTTGTATTAAACATTAATACTTAGCTTGACATTCCGTTATTCTCCAATGGTTTAAGCCTCAACTGCGTTTCTTTCGATAAATTAGCTTTGTTTTTAGTGTAAACAGTTGGGGCATTTGACACGTTAATGTTAAGCCCCAACCATTTGTTATCTCTTTTTACTTATCTCTTCAAGCCTCAGCCCCAACTTCGGACTTTGACAGTCCCTAGACTTGAGCCCCCAAAACTCTCTGGAATTAGGTTAGTTCTTAGGGAGTAAGTTGCTTAACCGTGGCTAGGTTTTTCGGCCGATTATTTTATTTTTACAAATGAATATTTCATGGTTCACATATATATAAATAGTGGGCACCATAGTTTACATAATGCGAAGCTTTAGCTTACGTACATAAATTCTGGTTAAGAATTTAAATTCGCATGTAACTGCGGGTAAGTAGATTAAAAAAAATGAAGGTACCTTCATCTGGATCTGACAGCTTGCAATTTCAAACGTAGGTAATGCTTATATTTTTCTTGGAAAAAAAACTGATTTAAAATTATACACACAGAAGTAGGTACATTGGTTTTAGTGACGCAATATATTCCAAATTCCAGGAATATATAAATGTGACTTACGTAAAAAGTCTGCATGAAATCTGGAAAGGTCTTCTGAAAAGACTTCACTATCTAGCAATGAATATTTCATGGTTCACATATATATAAATAGTGGGCACCATAGTTTACATAATACAAAGCTTTAGCTTACGTACATAAATTCTGGTTAAGAATTTAAATTCGCATGTAACTGCGGGTAAGTAGATTAAAAAAAATGAAGGTACCTTCATCTGGATCTGACAGCTTGCAATTTCAAACGTAGGTAATGCTTATATTTTTCTTGGAAAAAAAAACTGATTTAAAATTATACACACAGAAGTAGGTACATTGGTTTTAGTGACGCAATATATTCCAAATTCCAGGAATATATAAATGTGACTTACGTAAAAAGTCTGCATGAAATCTGGAAAGGTCTTCTGAAAAGACTTCACTATCTAGCAACTACTACTTGTTCTTATGTATGTATGTATAATGCAACTGTATTTCTAATACGTGGTACCTAATTCTTATTTCCAACATGCAGGTCCTCTTCTTATTCAAATTATGTATTATTTGAAAAATTTAATGTCGAGGGTGGTAGTTAAAAAAATGCAAATATATATGTAGAAGGTGTTGCAATAGGGTTGGAGTAATGTTATAGTGATAGTGGTGTATTATTTTCATCAATAGGTATGTTTACCTGTTTACTAAAAAACTGCTCAAAATATAGTTAAAAGTTATTAGAAAAAAAATCAGCACCTTAAAAATACCTAGTTTTTTTTAAATCTTGACATACATACCTAAGCAAAAAACTTAATTTAAAACTGATATCTACGTACTACATACAATGTTCATATAAAGGCTTTTGTGATTATTCTGAATACAAAATGGGCCGACTATATTGCACAAACTTGCTATCGTAGCTTACAACTTTAACGTGGCTAGAAATTGATGATGTAGAAGTACATAGGTATTCGTTCCAAAATATTATGACATCATTAAAAAAAAAAAAAAAATTATTGCTATATATGTATTAGAGTGGTCGTTATTTATATGGAAGAAAAAATAAATGTTTTTTTTTTAACTGAGCACCTTATTTTTCTGTTCCTTTGTATTAAAAATGTGTACACAAAAAATTTCAAGAAAATCGGATTGTTTAACACATGCTGCAATGAGTTTGAAATTTCAAGAATTCTTTCTATAAGACCAAATAAGTAAGAATCCAATCAATAACTGATATTTTATTTTTATAAATTTATGTATGAATATTATAACATCTAGTCGTGAAAAACAAATATTTTGAAAATAAATAGATTTTTAGATACACAATATTAACATAAAACAAAATGAAATTTAGTCTTCATAACGAGTTTTTAGATTTTCTCGGCTACATCCTGGGTATTTTTGGCGATAGTTTCTCACAGTGTGAAAATTTTAAATTTTATAAAAAGATATTGAAAATTTGAAATTCATATTACTATATTATTATTTGGTCAACAGTGAATTTAAAACAAAAAAATGGAAAAGATACAAACTCACTTGCAGTAGCAATGATTTATTTTACATTT